>OU744734.1:2867211-4067211 GCA_916613615.1 Steromphala cineraria
ATGTGATCACTTCACTAGATATAAGCGACTTATTAAATCTTCAATAAACACTTTGTTGGTGTTTAAAAAATCTTTATTACGTTCAGTTTTGGTAACTTCACAAACATGTAAAGATTATAATGTATAATTTCCCGGCATGTGAAACTTAAATGTAAAACAGAGTAATTGTTATAACGGGCATGAAATCTTCGGGCAGAAGTTATTTATTAAATATTTACGAATCATATTGATGAACATTTTCTCCCCGAGGACGCAGCTATCATACATTATTCTGATCTAGCCTCTGTTCTTATCTCAGCCATATTTCATGGTTCTGGCTGATTGCCCTAGCGGATATTATACCTTTATGGGGTTTTTTTCATAAACAGTGTGAAGGAAAATATTTGAAATGTCAAATATCGATTGTTTTTCAATAAGAAAGCAACCTCCATAATTAATGAAAAGGTAAAAAGCTCCTTTTGAAAAAGAGTTTGTTAAAAATGTTTGCCGAAGCAGACGGAATTGACCCGAGGCTATGTGTTTGACCACAAATGAAATGGCAACACCACCTCTGATAACCTCCAATCAGTCTCCTGCCTTTCTTCCCCATGTATTTTCCAAATGAGAACAGAGCCTAAAGCAAAGAGACATGACCGAGCTGCCTCTAAAGGGAGAGAATGTTTTATGCTTGACGGTCTTATCCTTCAAAACCTTGGAGTAACTCGTTCCTCACAACCATCGTTTCGCTTTGCTAACATATGCTGACACCATAAATCAACTACCCTTAATTTTTTATGCTATACTAGTAAAATGATTGAGGTAGGTGCATGACCATTCCGATTGGTATAGATAATAAATGTTATTTAGTTTCGCCACTTAATCAAAATCGCAAAACGGATCTATTAAAAGCCGTACAAGTTCGTTAGTGGTCGACTCAATTATTCGTTTCCATTTTAAATTTTCCGATTAGACTGGTGCCAGAAGATGTCATGCCCAGTTACACATCGAATTTCAATCTTAAATTCGGCATGACATCGGTTATCAATCCAGATCTACCGCGAGGAGGTTTCATGCCCGAGATCCATGTACAAAAACTCTGCTTTACATTAAAAAAAGACCAAAAACCGTTCCATGTGGGTCCTTGTCGATATTGGCTGGGATGCTGGAGATGACAGTGACATTTGACCTCTCAGGCAGAAAGAAGGTGCCTGCTAGAGAGCTAGTGGTGTATGCGAGACGTCCGCGTCTGATGACGGGAGTGGACTGAAAGTTCTGCATCAGAGTGCTAGGAGTCCTCGACTCACTGGTCTCCTGGTCTTTCTTCTCGATCCTGTGAACGATCCGCCCGTAGTCTAGTTCCTCTGTGCCGTCCCCAAAGTATGTGATCTACAACGGAGAAGGATAGTTCTATTCATTTCTGTTGCTGCTCTTGTAAGAAGCTCTGTTGAGCTCCATATATTCTTATCTTCATTGAGGATATACTGACGATGGACATGTTAGGAAATAAGCTTTTTTACTTCCATTGATAAGATCAATGTTTTTGTATATTGAAATGATATTTCAGTTATATGACTTCAATTATATTAATTCATAGCCAGGAATGCAATTAAACACTTTTTAGAAAGATCATCTTTGAAGTATTTGGAAGTTGGATAGATAGATGAAAGGTTGAGGAGGCAATGTTCACAAATACGTCAATAGTGAATAGCAGACAAAAGTCTTGAGGACTGAGACAGAGCTTAGCAAGGGAGGGGGTACTTACTGTGGAGTATATGAAGTAGTACCCCTGTTCCTTCACTGTGAAGACCCCGCTACTGTATTCAAAATCGTTACTGTCGTAGGTCACACCGGAGTTATTGTGCCAGGTCAAAAGTGCTTCCTTGTCTGGAAAAAGATGATATATAGATATTAGTTTGTCATATTCTATCCGATTCTTGCATATGTAAAACAATCAGTAACAAAGTGTTAGGCTTCAAGGGTAAAAAATAAGTATATAAAGGTAATACAATTAGCCGTACGGGTTCAGAGGGCAAGTGTACATTTGGAAATGAAGGGGATGTTTCAGGAGAAATCCAAAGGTTGCAGAGATCAAATTGCCCTTGAGTAGAATAATATTTTCGAGGACAAGTGTTATTGTCCAAAAACTCCTTGTTACTTAGCTTGAATTTTAGAGGATGGGTTTCTTTTGTAGTTTACATAAAATCAAGGTTTGATTTATATAAGGATTTTTATGGTTCCAGTGTTATCAGCCCAGTAACTTCAGAAAAAACAACACTGAGACTCTCTCTCTCTCTCCCTCTCTCTCTCTCCCCCTCTCTCTCTCCCCCTCTCTCTCTCTCTCTCTCTCTCTCTCATTTTGACGGTCAATTATGAAGTTCGTTGTACATGTGATCAATACCTACAGCTACTGTTCTGTTAGGCGAGTCTTTGGTCATATCTTACCAGTTGATTTGAAATCTGGGGAGATTTCCACGTGCAGAGCTGCTTTCTTGAGGTCCGTGTCTCTGTCATAGATGTCTGCTATCTCTTGTTGTATTTGGGGCAAATCTTTAAAAAAATATGTCATTGTGAAATCTATTATATATTAAACATTGAGACTTCAATATGTTAATTATATTTATAAAATATTGGTATTTGGCTATTGCCACACAACGTTACTTTTTATCTTGAGAGTTCATATTGTTATAAACATTTTAATTTAATAATTGACACCATACACAATTATTGATTTCTATCTGTGATGACTGTCAAAATAAGGCCTGCTTTCTTGAAGTCCGTTTCAATCTCGTAGATATTTGCCATCTCTTGTTGATTTTGAGCAAATCTTAAAAAATATGTCATTCTAAAATCTTAGTTAACTAGTATGTATCAAACATTAAGACTTTTACACATTAATTTTATTGATTTATATCTGTGAATTATTTATCAATGGTAGATATAATGGTGCACAAGATTTCCTTAAAAGACACCATATCAGGCTGAATAAAAAAGAATAAATGTAAAACAAGACGAAAGTCAAGTGTAGCTAAACCAACAACTATTTATGACAATCAGCAAAAACTAAACAGTGTTAATCACCACTGAATCACATTCAATTAACACAATCTGGCTATTATCACTAAGAAACTCACAAGACAGCTAAGTACAAGGTCGTTAACAAGCAATTATGCTAAACTGACTACAGTGATAGAGCAGAACACTATGGACGTTAGCACCAATCAAACAACATAAACTGTGATAAGTGGTTAGCAGGGTAGGTACTGGAACAGGACCGGGTAGGCATTAGATCAGGACCGGGTAGGCATTAGATCAGGACCGGGTAGGCATTGGAACAGGACCGGGTAGGCACTGGATCAGGACCAGGTTGACATTGGATCAGGACCGAGTAGGCACTGGATCAGTACCAGGTAGGCGCTAGATCAGGACCGGGTAGGCACTAGATCAGGACCCGGTAGGCACTAGATCAGGACCGGGTACGCACTAGATCAGGACCGGGTAGGCACTGGATCAGGACCAGGTAGGCACTGGATCAGGACCGGGTAGGCACTAGATCAGGACCGGGTAGGCACTAGATCAGGACCAGGTAGGCACTAGATCAGGACCAGGTAGGCACTAGATCAGGACAGGGTAGGCACTAGATCAGGACCGGGTAGGCACTAGATCAGGACCGGGTAGGCACTAGATCAGGACCGGGTAGGCATTAGATCAGGACCGGGTAGGCATTAGATCAGGACCGGGTAGGCACTAGATCAGGACCGGATAGGCACTAGATCAGGACCGGGTAGGCACCAGATCAGGACCGGGTAGGCATTAGATCAGGACCGGGTAGGCATTAGATCAGGACCGGGTAGGCACTAGATCAGGACCGGATAGGCACTAGATCAGGACCGGGTAGGCACTAGATCAGGACCGGGTAGGCATTAGATCAGGACCGGGTAGGCACTAGATCAGGACTGGGTAGGCACTGGATCAGGACCGGGTAGGCACTGGATCAGTACCGGGTAGGCACTAGATCAGGACCGGGTAGGCATTAGATCAGGACCGGGTAGGCACTGGATCAGGACCAGGTAGGCACTGGATCAGGACCGGGTAGGCACTAGATCAGGACCGGGTAGGCACTAGATCAGGACCAGGTAGGCACTAGATCAGGACCGGGTAGGCACTAGATCAGGACCAGGTAGGCACTAGATCAGGACCAGGTAGGCACTAGATCAGGACCAGGTAGGCACTAGATCAGGGCCGGGTAGGCACTAGATCAGGACCAGGTAGGCACTGGATCAGGACCGGGTAGGCACTAGATCAGGACCGGGTAGGCATTAGATCAGGACCAGGTAGGCACTAGATCAGGACCGGATAGGCACTGGATCAGGACCGGGTAGGCATTAGATCACTAGATCAAGACCGACAGGAAAATAACATGGGAACTATTAGGGGCAGATGGTCGTTTGGAGTTTATCTCTGGTTGATTAGAAGGTGTGCAAGTTGAGAAAAATAATAATAATATTTTGGTCGTTTTAGTACTGTTTGATTTAAAGGGGCAGTAGCACGTTTTTTGATAATTCTATATTTCGAATTTTTCACTTATAATTGTAAGTAAACGCCTAATGTATTATATTGACAGTGTCAACAATCACATTACACAAGCCAATCACCCATAGTCAGAGGACAACGTATGAGGATTCACATAAAATCCATTGGCGGCCATTTTTGTGTGAACACCTTTAATTCATTTTTGTAAGAAAAAGGAATCGCATGGCTGAACCTTACGTTATATATTTGAATTATTACTGCTCCATTTAGTTTAAATACATTGTCTTTCATTTGGAACCATTTATTTTCATTTTCCTGACATCACCTTATATTCCCCCTAAAAACGTGCTACTGCCCCTTTAAGGAAAATGTGAAAAAGGTCTCTCTTAAGGTCTCTCTTGGGTGGCAAATATAAAAAAGTGATGTTTTTATGTATGTTAATCATGTACTGTATTGGGTGAGACAGAATTAAATAATCAATCTAGTTAAAACTAGCTGTAATGTTATCGTCCCCCAAGTCCTTACGTTACATCTAGCTTCTAACCAACCTGGTCCGTGTCACGCATTCGCGGAAATCAGCCAATGAAAAAAGAACTGGGCTATTATATATTCGATAGTGTTATTAGGTTTTGTAACTTATAGATAGGTCAATTGGATGCATGATTTCGATTATTAAGCGTATGTTAAAAGTTTATTCAATTTTTGATAAAATCATGCATTATATGAGATATTGACCATAAATGGATAGATTTGCAAGTCCAGTGATCAGATATGAACTTCAACCAGCATCTTAGATATTTTGTAACTTATAAACAAATTTTTTTTTAGGAAAGATAATTAGTGTCTCTTTAAAGATTGAGGATTAAGCGGAAATAAGTAATTTCAATGCACAGCAATGCAAATAACATCAATGTTATGATACATTTGATTATAGCATTGGAAACATGAACAAAAAGAACAAGATTATCTCAAAAGATTTATACAATTGTTGATGGCATACAAAATCATGAGAAGCGAGGGAAAGTGCGTGAGGAAGAATACTGTGACAGTCGTATACAAAGCGAAAACCAAGCATGTAATCCCCTTATGTATGACCAATACACACCACTACTTCCTTCTTCCGGGGGTGGTAGATTTTTCATTATTTCTAAATCCTAGAGAATAGAGAAATATCTTTGCATTGGCACAGAGGAATTCCGGGTTCGTTTTCATTTCATTCTACAAAGTGTTATGGTCAGTATATCAAGCAATAATTATTCATTATTTATTACATGTTCTATGAATCAATAACATGTATATGCGAATTCGGTATATCGTGTCATTTCGCTCATGTCATCATAGTTACTTATGATTAAAAAAAAATTATGACAATACTATTAATAATAATGATTGAAGTTTGATAAGAATTGTATGCAATTTGTTAGTAAAGAACAGTTGTAAACGCGAATCGTACTAGCGTTTTAACATTTATAGCATATCATGTTATAATCATCATAAATCATCATTTTATATTTGAAACTTTATTTGAAATTGAAGACTTACGTCATCAATTTATTTAAGGTTAGTTGATAACAAAAGATAACCAAAACTTTAACTACCTTGTCAATTCCTCTCATTTCCCCCTTTGATACGAGAAGAACTGATATTGATATGGCCACCAGCACGACGATAAAGGTGACGTTTAGTACGACCACGACGATCGCTGATTTAACGACCAAGAGCGATGACATTGCTCAACAATTCCTCCTCTTTACTACATTGATGTTAACCTGGAAAAGAATTATAATGCTTTAATACAACAAATAGTGAACAGAATGTGAGCAAGTTTATCAGATCAACGTTTTCCAAAGACGGCGACGAGGCACTGATATAGTGATATCACACCTTGACTGTGGCAACGCCTTCTTCATCCGACTCCACCAGGCTGTTATCAGCAAACTGCAGGGACTTCAACATAGCTGCAAGGGTAGTGCTAGGAGATGAAGCTGAAAATCTAAGAAATGTTGTATGCGTATAAGCCTGCAATGTCTTCCATCTACGAATCCAGTTCTTAGTTCTAGTCTTAGTGTACAATGCAATTAGCAATACAAATATAAACAAGTGAAGAAGCGAGCAAAGCTCACATACCCCCGCTCCCCACTTTGTTCAAAGAATTTCAAATAGTAAAACTGATTAATATTGGTTAAAGTATGATAGTTGAGTATACAGTGAGTCATTGTTTAAGTCTTCTTTCAACTGAAACCCAAATACCGAATTCATTAATAGGTTTTCAATTAAAAGGGTACATCTAGAGATAATGGTTGATCTTTGTTTCAAATTTGAGGTAGTTATCATGAATATTCTACGAGATGCACTGAGGACAAAATTATTTTTGTTGAGTCACTTTGTAAGTTATGTTTTCCAAAGAAACCACAGAGAAGAAAATCCATATATATCGTTTAACTCTCACAAGGCATATCCAGCAATCATGATTGACATATGTAGCAAATTTGGTGAAGCTGAGATGTATATTTCATGAAATATGTTCAGGACAAAGTAATTTATCATAGAATCACTGTTTTAGTCATGTTTCCAAAAATTAAAAAAATGTGATGGTCTAATCCTGAAATGGCACATCTAGGGATCATGGTTGATAAGTGTATGAAGTTTGGTGGAGCTAGCATGAATAGTTTGGGAGATATGCTCCGGACAAAAGACTTGGTCGAAGAGTCACTGTTTTAGTCATGTTTCCATGGAAACTACAAAAAATAAAAATAATTTGTTGGTCTAACCCTTAAAAGGCACATCTAGGGATCATGATTGATAAGTGTATGAAGTTTGGTGAAGCTAGCATGAATAGTTTGGGAGATATGCTCCGGACAAAGAACTTGGTCATAGAGTCACTGTTTTAGTCATGTTTCCATGGAAACCGCCAACAATTAAAATAATGTGATGGTCTTACCCTAAAAAGGCACAACTAGGGATCATGGTTAACATGTGTATGAAGTTTGATGAAGCTAGCATGCATAGTTTTGGAAATATGCTCCGCACAAAACGACTTCCTCAAAGAGTCACTTTTTAGTCACGTTTCCATGGAAACCGCAAAAATGAAAATTCAGAAATAGTTCTAACCCTCAAATGGCACAACTAGGGATCATGGTTGACATCTGTATGAAGTTTGATGAAGCTAGCATGCATAGTTTTGGAGATATGCTCCGCACAAAACGACTTCCTCAAAGAGTCACTTTTTAGTCACGTTTCCATGGAAACCGCAAAAATGAAAATTCAGAAATAGTTCTAACCCTCAAAAGGCACAACTAGGGATCATGGTTGACATCTGTATGAAGTTTGATGAAGCTAGCATGCATAGTTTTGGAGATATGCTCCGCACAAAACGACTTCTTCAAAGAGTCACTTTTTAGTCATGTTTCCATGGAAACCGCAAAAATGAAAATTTACAAATAGTTCTAACCCTCAAAAGGCACAACTAGGGATCATGGTTGACATTTGTATGAAGTTTGATGAGGCTAGCATGCATAGTTTTGGAGATCTGCTCCGCACAAAGTTTTGGGACGGACGGACAGACGGACGGACGGACAGACGGACGGACGGACAGACGGACGGACGGAAAGAATGAACGCTATATATCCCCGCTTACGCTGTAAGGCGGGGGTATAAATATACATATATCTCAAATCCCTTCGAAAAGCTTCTGTAGCTCTCTATTCACGTTTGAAAATGAGCGTTATCAGGCAACATGTAAATAATACGAGGAAACAAATTTCAAACATCTGCATTATTTTAATTACTTGTTGTCATATCAAACTTTTTACAGAAATCATGTCACGATTATTTGTACTAAACGACCGATTACACCGGATCTTTCATATTTCAGTTATTTCATTAGAAAGTAGTTTTGGTTATGAACTGAACAAAATAAGGAGAGTATAAATCATACAAGTCAAGAAAACTTTTATCAAAGTGGGTGAATAATACGTAATACACTTAGGGAACCAGAACGCCGGAAGCGGTCGACAAGGCTCGCATCGAACAAATTCCTGAATTCCCATTGGCTGAACTAACATCATACCGGACGGTTGACAAATGAGATTCAAGAAGCGACTTGGTTTCGGTCATCTCGCGAACCATTGTAAACTTCCGGGTAAAGTAAATGTGACCTTGCCCGCTTCGCGAAAAATAGATGAAAAACAGGCATAAATAGATAAGTATGAATGAAAGGTTAACGGCGGAGTATCTCTGGCAATGTGTTCTATAACTACATGATGCAATTTGAGTCGATGATAGCGAAGAATTAGATTTAAGAGATCAATTATGGCGAGTGAATTACCCTGTCAATAGTATACACATAAGGGGTCTCTGATAGGGGGGCCCATGTTCATCCATGTAAATGAGTACATTAAACGTAGTTGACATAAATACATTGTTTGTTGTTGTTTGGTTACAGTTTAACGTCTTCTTCTACCATTGGGTGATGTCGCCGACGTGGGGCCTATGTTTGGTGAAATAATTCAGTTTATTTATATTGGTAAAACAAACACTCTTCTATCAAACCATGTGTTTTGAAAAGTGATAGATAACGATAATCTTTGATATGTTAATATTTATTTACTTGGTAATTTCCGTATATAAATCATTATATAAAAGTAATAGAGTAATTAATTGAATTATTACATAGGGTTCATTACTATATACAGAGAAAAGTTCATTATCAGAACAATCACACACTTACGTTTGTTCTACTTACGTTTAAGATTTATCCCGAGTTCTCAGGGTAATCTTTAAATACCCAAGACGAATTACTCGTGCTTTCATGATAGAGACGGTGTCGCAACAGACAAGCAACCCGTATTCAGTTACCGATTGTAATACTTATTTTTATGCTCCATTTTCACACGTTCCTATCTAGTCTATCTCGTTTTTTTTAAACTGCGTTTTTTGAAAGGCCTGTATTTGAGTTAACACTCTGATGGTACGCTGATTAGCCAAGCTTGAGTTAACACTCTGATGGTACGCTGATTAGCCAAGGGTGTCATGTAAACAAGCGGTACGCTGATTAGCCAAGCGAGTCATGTAAACAAGCGAGCCGGCAGTGGCCATGGTCGTTATAAAGTTCATTTAACAGAGGACAGACTCTGAGCACTTCGATTTTATCATCGGTAACGTTTTCATATTTTAACTTTTAAGTGTTTTAACAGTGTTTTACCATGCAGATTGTATTTCATAATATCAATTCATATTTCCCGTTCAAAATCCAACTTTGAACATCCTCGTGATGAACAGATGTAGCAGATGTAATGATCAGCGTGTGCGCAATAGTTATATAACTTGATGCGCCATCGCAATTTTTTAGGGCGCACAAATCACATGGGTGTGCGCAAAAGCAATGTTCCCTCGGAAGGTTGGTTGGTTTGGAAGGCAGGATATGTGGTAGATGTTGATGTGTGCACAGGATATGTTAGTGTGGATATGTTTGCAGGTTTGTTGTGATGTGTTTGATAGTTGGTTGGGTTGTTTGGATGTGTGTGACGATTGGCTAGTGTGGATGTGTTTGATTGTTGGTGGGCGTGGCTGTACATGTGTGGATATGCTGGTGTGAATGTGTGGACAGGTTGGTTGTTGTTGTCGTTGATGTTTTTGATGGGAGGTTTGTGTGGATTTGAGAGTGGTGGTTTGTGTAGGTATGGATTGTGGATATATTGGCGTATATTTTTGCCTGTGAATATCTTGGTTTTGATGAGTAGGCAGTTTGGGATGGATTTGTTGATATGTGTGTTGTTTCAAGTTGATGAAAGAGGGATGGGTTTTTTTAATATGTGGTTAGTGTTTTGGGCGAGTAATAAACAGAATACTAAGCTCACTTCCATTGAATACCATGTGTATTAAACGAGTAAATAGTTTTGGTATCCAACTCGCTTTCGCTCGTTTCATACCAAATCATTAACTCTTTTAATCAAAAAAGTATTAATTGAAAGGTCGTTTATATTCTTCTATATACGTTGTGTAAGGATCTACATCATTGCTATATTTAACGAAGCTTATATTAGCGAATACTGTCGTGATACATTGAAAATAATTGCGATATGCAACTCGAATACATTCTCCTTTGTCATAACGCATACTGAACGCACACACCGGAACGCCCTTCAGGCTGCTTGCCAACTGTACAAAGGCGACACACGGGTAACCTCTAAGAATAGTACTATAATATAATAGATCGAGTTCCCAATGACGATCAGCGCCAAGGTTATCAACTGACATCACGTCATGTTCTAGTTTCGGTTTAGTCGACCAATGAAATGAATAACTAACATAAATAAAGTCGTTAGGGATTTGAAATGAATCTGTATCGAGAAGCCTTCACTTTGCACCAAACTATAACAATTGCAATGCAAACTAAAGCATCCTAACATGATTTGATCAATCTCAGGTTTTTAGGACGTCATAAGATACTAATTTTGGTGACCGGAAATCTCCATGTCAACAATAAAACAACATTATTAGCGCACTGACCTGGTTCAATCCAGTCTAGTCCATAGCTCCGCCTTCTGTTTATCATGCCGCGCGGTCGATATGCGCATTGCAGCTGACTCGTGTAACTATAGCCAACAAAACTACTACTGCATGCTGTACTGCAATACGACAGCTGTGTATAGAGAGCTACTCAACTTTATTTCTTGTTATTTCAACTTTATTTCTTGTTATTGCTTTGGGGTCCAGAGACCCCAAAGTTATGTAACATCTGATATTGAAAACTAATGGCAGAAGTTTCTCTCTATATTACTCTTGGAAACTTCAAAGAGAAGTTTCAGCCAATGATATTTGTTTTAAGCATATCCTGGTATTTCAACGACCAATGGACCGTGCTGTAGCAAATTTATACCCACGTGACCATGTGGGTGGTACGAAATAATTGGCAAGCTTTAATTTGGAAACTGATTATTATAATAATGCTATGATGTAACATATATCGTTAATTTTCCAAAATATATAGATGAGCGTTTACACCATTTTTGTAGTTATTCGGGCTATTTTTTGCATTCCACATTCGGAAACGACATTCCATTTTTGTATCAACTAGGAATTCGGTTCCCTTTTTACTATAACGCGAGCGCTGAATGTCCCGCCTTGTCAATGACTGCTCGTTCACTCAATGCATCTCATCGCTTCACGGAAAAAATGATACTGAACAGGCCATTTTCAAATTTCATGTTTCAAAACAAACGTTATGGATGATTTATTTACGATTAAAGGTGTCTTTTGAAGAAAGTATTGACATATAGCCTAAAGTATGACAAAATATTCTTAAATGTCATCATATAATATAATGAAAATTATGAACTTGTAGTTGAGATCATTTCTAAATTTTTCAGCAACTTTCGGCTGTAATTCGATCAACACTCAATTAAGGAAAATTATTCTTGCAACATGTAATTAACCTGAAAGTCAATAGCACAACTATTTATCTTCTAGTTAATCAAGTGCTGGTTCTTGTATTAAACTCACCGTCAGCTATTTTTTAAAGCAACATAAATTTGAATAACCGTATTAATGTTTAAAAATTTATATCATAATTGAGATAGGAGACGTATCTATCATTGTTGAAATTTAAACGGAACGAACAAGTCGTGTATCTATGTACATAGTGTACAGATAACTATCAAAACAAAGAGCAAAGAACATGCGTCTCCGATTGGAACAATTTATTCAAGTAAAAGTCCCCGTCCCCGTCCTCCCTAACCTAAATTTCCTGGTTCTATATAGTGATACATAACCGGGTGCCCCAAAGCTTGCCTTTTTAAAGGCTTTTCCAGTTTCTTGTTATTTCAACTTTATTTCTAGTTATTTCAACTTTAAAAGTTGTTATTTCAACTTTAAAAGTTGTTATTTCAACTTTAAAAGTTGTTAATTCACCTTTAAAAGTGGTTATTTCAACTTTATAACTTGCTATTACAACTTTGAAAAGTTGTTATTTCAACTTTAAAAGTTGTTATTTCAACTTTAAAAGTTGTTATTTCAACTTTTTTTTTAAATGTCATCATTGAATTTGGCCCTTGTAGGCTTTCGTAGAGAGCAGACATGAAGTCTACTAAAATAAATTTATGTTGATCAATAATCCAAAATGAGATATGAAATTATCAGAAATAAAGCCATTGGCTCTGTAGCTCATATTGCTTCATGTCAATTTTGCTTTAGGGTGTGGCAAATGTAATTCTACCCTTAGTAGGGTCCACAGGGTCAAATGTACAATTTAGAATCCTCCTTATCTGTAGTCTGGGGTCTGTAGACAAGGCTTCAGATTTTTAGGCCTTATGGTTCTGGATAAGAAGTAAAAAATGTACAAAGTTTACGGACGGAGGGATGGACGCCGGCTTATTACCTGAACTTTCAACGTCTTCGGTTAGATTTCGCAATTGTAGGTTGCCTAAAAGACATTGCAAATTACACGATATTTTCACTTGAATACGCAGGAAAGAATTTAAGGAACGCAGCTGTATTGATTTGTATGGATTGACTTTATCATCATCAATATAAACAAGACAGCGCATCAGTTGGCGGACTGTGCTTGCTACAACTAAATGATTCACGATCATATGGCTCCCTTCCTTCCTGCTTTTACCATCCAATGTGAAACTATTTTCCTGTTAAAAATTGAGAAAAAGTCCCTATGGTATTCCTAAAACGAGATTAAAATGACGAGGAAGTTCTGAACACCGATTATAAGAAAAGTTATTCACTGTAGTTACTGATACTGATATCATGATGAAATGGTTAGACAGTGTGGGATATAAAACATGGGCTACTGAAATTCGCATTTTGCTCACTTCGCATGGGTTTGGATTTGTTTGGTTGTCGCAAACTGTTAACAATCATTGTTCCTTTATTCAAAGCTTCAGACAACGTTTAATAGATATATTTATTCAAAATTGGTCAAATACGCTAGAAAATAGTTCACGGTATACGCTTTATAAGGACTTCAAATACACTTTCGGATCAGAAAAATATCTATCATTACAACTATCCTTTAAATTCCGAAATATTGTCATTAAATTTAGAGCGGGTTTGTTAAAATTAAAGAATAATGAAGGTCGCTGGCAAGGCATAGATTCGTTAATGAGAATTTGTCCATTATGTAACTCGGGTATAGAAAATGAATACCACTTTTTACTTATTTGTCCTGCTTATACCACTATTCGTAAAATATATTTCACTTCAAACAAAGTCATGAGAACAAGTACGACTGTATTTAAGAATCTCCTACAGACAAAAACAATATCAGTAACAAAATTAAGTTACTATCTTTACCATGCCTTTGAAGAAAGAAA
This sequence comes from Steromphala cineraria, assembly GCA_916613615.1. Lineage (NCBI taxonomy): Eukaryota > Metazoa > Mollusca > Gastropoda > Trochida > Trochidae > Steromphala > Steromphala cineraria. Next base: position 2,881,044 of record OU744734.1, read on the forward strand.
ACGTTTACTTAATGAATATGATATGAATGAATGAATGTGATAGATATAATAATAATAGCTTTCTTATACCGCGCATATATCCATGACAAAGCATGCTCAAAGCGCCATGAGTATTATTACCCTGGAGGGATAGTATTTTCGGTGCCGCCTATTAACAAGCGCTCCGCGCGACCGTATAGGTCCATACTTCCCCCTTCTTCAGGTACCCATTTGTACAGCTGGGTGAACTGAGTGCAATGTGGATGAAGTGTCTTGCCCAGGGACACAACACAGAATGAGACCCAAGTCACACATTTTTGGTGTCTCCACCGGGATTCGAACCCGGGTCTCTGGCGTGAGAGGCAAGCATGCTAACCACTACACCACTGTGCTCCACAGATATATGCATTGATAGGATATCCTCGACAATATATAAGAGACTATACTTTTGATTTATATGTTACAAGACCTCTCCTCTTAATCTATATATATTGTATGACATGCATGTATATATGTATTTGGGCCTATGGCCTACATACGAAATAAAGATGATGATGATGATGATACTTAAAGGGGCAGTAGCACGTTTTTTGGTAATTTTATATTTTGAATTTTTCACTGATAATTAATTGTACGTTAATGCTAAATGTATTATTTTGACAGTGTCAAAAATCTCATTACAGAAGCCAATCATCCATAGTCAGAGGACAAAGAATGACGATTCACATAAAATCCATTGGCGGCCATTTTGTGTGAACACCTTTAATTCCTTTTGTGTAAAAAAAAATGAATCGCATGGCAAAACTTTACGTTATATAATTGAATTATTACTGCTCGATTTAGTTTAAATACATTGTCTTTAAAGGGGCAGTAGCACGTTTTTTGATAATTTTATATTTTAAAAATTGCACTTATAATTGTAAGTAAATGTCTAATGTATTGTATTGACAGTATCAACAATCACATTACACAAGCCAATCACCCATAGTCAGAGGACAAAGTATTAGGATTCACATAAAATCCATTGGCGGCCATTTTTTTGTGAACACCTTTAATTCATTTTTGTAAGAAAAAGGAATCGCATGGCTGAACCTTACGTTATATATTTGAATTATTACTGCTCCATTTAGTTTAAATACATTGTCTTTCATTTAGAACCATTTATTTTCATTTTCCTGACATCACCTTATATTCCCCCTTAAAACGTGCTACTGCCCCTTTAAATTGCAACCATTCATTTTCATTTTCCAAATATCACATTATATTCCACCTAAAAACGTGCTACTGCCCCCTTAAACATGTACAGGTTGTTGTTTAATTGCTCTGTTCAAGCATGATTATGTTATAAGTAGATTCAATTTAATCCAAATGTTTTATTCCGTAAAATATTTTATATCACTGGATTATGACAAATCAATATATCCGGATGGTTTGGTGGTTACAAATATTCACAATTTCTTTTACAAATGTATATATGAAAACAGATAAGTTATTCTCACGACGTTGATAAAAATAATCTAAAAAAATAAAATAAGTTACATACGTGAGTAGTATTTTGTTATGTAAATAATTTAACCAATTATATAGATAAAATAAATAGATTATTCTTTCAATGATATTGAATAGATTTAAAAAAACGTGAACTGTCACTGAAATGATATGCTTTTACTTTATGTTGTGTTCCTAGTGAGTTTATTTCAGACATGAATACGTTTAATCTCAACTCTGAAGGTAAATATCTTTGAGTAATGCAAGTATGAAATAGAAATGAATGAGTCCTTTAGCAGCCATTTTGAGCGACTGGTTTACGAACTTGACGCAATGTTTTTGCGTCGAGGGTGCGTTGGATATGCACGTATGATTTGCGTATCACCACTTTATTGTGGCAGAAGTAAGCATATGAAGAGCGCATATATATTATATCCTAAACGCTCACAACTATTATCTTACCTTACAGCAAAATACTCGTTTCTGATTGGCTGACGATCGAGTCGTTTTACCTTATGTACCCCGCGAGTCTCGTCTCTCTCAGAGAGGAGCTGTTGCTATGGCAGCGGGGTACATGCAATTTGTACACAGCTGCTAAACCAACAGCTCCTTTCTGAGAAGAGGTCACATAGCGTTAAAATGACGTTACCAAATGACGCACGCGGTCTGCGAACATAAGTTCGATTAACTTTTTTCGTGATTATTAATTAAATACATGTTGTTTACATTAAGGGTCAAGGCCGTTCATACGGTGATGGCTCATCCCTTCACGGCAGTCAAACTCAAATGAATATATAGAGATTATTACCCGAGGAAGTATGTCATATGACTTTTACGAAACGGGTGTGAATTTTTGTATTACCCGAGCAAGAGCGAGGGTTATACACAAATTTGCACGAGTTTCGCAAAAGTCATATGACACACTTCCGAGAGTAATAATCTCTATATATTCATTGCGGCTCGGGCAACAGTTCTACAAAGATGGTATATCAGACCGTATTACCCGAGTGAGAACGAACAACTTATATTGTTTAACCTATGTCTTGCGCAAACAAAACGAGCACATCCAGAGCACGTTTTCCTTCACATCGTTTTCAATCCTTTCTGTCTTAGTATTTTGTTTTCTTCGGTAAATATATATTATTGATGATTGATGCAAACCTGGAATGATTTTTTTTCTCCTTGAAAGAAACAAAACACGGAAGGTTTATGGCAAGGATGTATTTTTTCAATATTTTACTGTAAATTTTGAGAGGTGTATGGTCGATCATAACATTTAATGTGTATGCATTTGATATGTCGTTGTCGAATACTCGTACTTCATCGTTGAACATTAGATGAAATATAGCTTGGAGAACGAAATCTAACTGTTATTTTGGAATACCTAATGGTCGTTTGACATTTTGTCTGTCATATTGACATATGAGAATAATAAATATGATTTCTTCCTAATCTATTTTATTGCAGACCAGAGGCAATCGTCATATTCTTCATAACGAGTTCTTTTGGTTATTTGTCTGGAGGCATATTGTCATGTAATAAGTTCTATTTTAAGGAGGGGGGAGTCGTTTAAACATGTATCTTTCCTTCTCTACGAATCGCGTATGATAGCATTACACCTACTGCTTCTAAAATGCCAAGCCCGTCAATGTAGGTATTTTCATCGCAACCAAACTGAAGATGCTCACCTGTATGTCTATCTGTGTACATTCTTACCATCAAACAAAATTTCCAATTGGTAAGTGAAAAACCTGGCTGCAATTTTTGATTGGTTACTGATAACGATTTAACCTATGACCGCAATTTTGATTGGTCACCAACACCGACTGAGATAAAGAGAGAATTTGTATTTACTTACTTCATTGTTGAAACGGGACTGTCTTTCAGTCGTCTTGCTGTGCACTGACAAGTACCCTCACACTGTCTAGACTACTTATTGAGTTTCTTCAGGGTTCCATTAATATTTACAACGACAATAAAAGGCCTTTACAACACGTGTTGCTATTTATAATTGTAATGATTATAAAAACACTTTATTGTCCTCAGTACATGTATAATTAGGATAATACTGTCGTTTTTTTATATCCATTCTATATCATTATTCTAATTATTTTTTTTCAAGTCTAGGTTGACTGAATACACATAAAATGAAAAGCCTCAATAATTAATAATATAAATGAAGGTGATTTTTTTTAAATATTTCACACACTAAATTTTAGTCTACTCTTATTACTATCATTACTGTTTGAAATAAAATGATTATTAATATTTGTATAACCAATTAAGCTGTTTTTCAACATACATTCACTGTATCAAAGAAAGAAATGAAGTTTATTTGATTTCAACATATGCTTTACATACACATAAACACTAAAATGGCAATACATGTAGGCGTTCAATCCGATCTTTAGATTAAATCATAAACTTCGTAGAAAAGTTTTGATTTCAAAGAGGTAAAATACGTGGATTGTGATACTGTCAGTATTAATGTATGTACAAAAAAGTCATTCAGTCGAATTCCTTGGGAATAGAAATTCCCAGTAAAATCCGTGGGCGCTGTGACACATTGGGAAAAGCCGTTCGTTGTGTACTGATGTGTCATATGACAGACATGATTATATCATGCATCATGAGCTGCATAGTACACCTTGTAGTGCTGATAACCAAAGAACTTGGCAAAACCAATAACAAAAATTCTTGGTTGAAATGGTTTGAGAATCATCGGTATTACAATTTGGAGCAAATATTACAATTTGGAGCAAGTTTTATTACCATTTGGAGCAGGTATTACAATTTGGAGCAGTTTTTATTACAATTTGGAGCAGGTATTACATTTTGGAGCAATTATTACAATTTGGAGCACTACACACCTTGTTCGTGTGATTTAGTACTTCAAAATAAAGTATCGCGGTGACACATATAACGAGCTGCCATATCTGTGTGGTACAAACACGAAACAGGTTTATTTATCTATACTTTAGGGAGTAACAAAATAGTATTCAAAAGAATCCGGGATTCTAAGGCTTAGTCCATAGCCATATAAAGAAAAATCATTCAAAGTAACATTGAATCAATTCTACCGTCGTTGTCAGGTGCATTCAATTCATTTGTCTGACAAACTGGCTACTGCATGTGAAGACTATTTCAGTTTCAAACGATTCACTTCAGAGGGAAACTACAAACATAAAAATCTCTTTCCGAAGTTCTTATGATAAAATCAAATTCACTTCTTCATTGTCAACGGTTAACAATACCAAGGCTACCCTTTTATCACAAATCAAAGCAATCGCGTGTTGTATTTCTTTACTATAAACGTTTAAAGAATAATTCATTAATTAAGCAACGTAAATATATCTGTGATTGAGGCCACATGGGCATGTTTCGATCAAAAATGGCATGTATTCTTACATAACCTACTATACTACTATATTAAATGACCTAGAAGTATTTCTGTCCTTCTAACGCTGTTCCAAGAGACACTTGTCCCTGAGACCTGTTGTATTCTTTAAACCTACATTACATTTCAACGACATCAGGAATCATGTGAGTTGGACGTACTTTCTTAGGTAAATAGAATGACTCTATGGGGAGTATCATGTCAGCGTTTTACTGCCTTCAAAATATATTTTATCATCCAAAACTGTTCCACAGGAGATATCGCTTGTGGAAGATCAAGTGATATCTCCTAGAAGATATCGCTTTGACAGTAGATTTTGAACAATGACCTGTAATCAGGAAATACATGACATCACAAACATTTTACATCATCAGTTGTGACGTCACAATGCTGTGTCATTACCACGATGACGTCACAATGCTATGTCATCAGTTTTAGGGCTATGCAGTTTTCAAAGATGTACATGCTAATGCTAATGTGATGAAAAATGATTTTGGATGATAAATAGAATCTCACCCTCGTGTGTTCTGATATCAAATATATCAACACTCGTCGTCGGCAAAACTGGGATATTTGTTACTTTTATCAACTTGTGTTGAAATATTTGATATCAGAAGACACTTGGGTGAGATCCTCTATATATCAAGAAGTTTATGTGTACGTTTTGCCTTTTCAACAAATGATAATATATAAAAACTCAACTTTTTATTGAATAATACAATGATGTATGCATTGAATCAGCACTGAAGTGATAGGAAGTATTATTATCAAAGTAGAGGTGTAAGATGAAAATGAATAATGATAGATATCATCAACCAACATATATGATTATTTCTACATAATGATATTGTACCGAGATGGTATTTTAGCAAATTAGTAACTGAGCATTTCACAAAACACAGAAAAAGAAATGATACGTACTACTAAAACTGTAATGGAATCATTATTTTAAAATATAATGCCACCACTTGTCCAAGACACCACACACAGGCATTACACCCAGGTTAGGCATTTAGGAGCATGTTGGCAAAAAAGCGGCTACTTAAAAAATGATGAATTTTGTCAATCAGTAATCGTTCATCTTTATCTTTCACGTTTAATGCGGTGATCAATGTTTTCATGATACAATACTGCGCATACATGGCGATTGAACCCAAACTTCTCTACATCACAAAGCAATCAATGAATACTTACTGTACCATCAGTTGCTTACATTCGGCACGGGCAAAGGGATATTGCGAAAAGCAATCCTGTAATTTCATGCCACCCTTATCGCGAAATGTTTTCTACTTTCATTTTCCTTTCGTCAGGAAAGAGCTTTTCCCGAGTTCATTCTATTCTTCAGGAATACATTGAGTCATGCCCAGTCATGTACTGGTTGAAAAATGTGCCTTTTGAAGAGATATAAAAAGTCCTGTCTCTCATAAATCGCTGTGCGATTGGTTGTATACAGTTTTAAGCAACTTTAGTTTGTATATATGTTTTAAGATACTATATGTGTACAAGTGAGACGCAAATAAAATATTCTTCTTCTTCTTCTTCTACAGTTAAAGGGGCAGTAGCACGTTTTAAGGGGGAATATAAGGTGATGTCAGGAAATTGAAAATAAATGGTTTCAATTGAAAGACATGGAGCCAGACACGCCACATACGCTGATGTAGCAGGATGATTGAAAGACAATGTATTTAAACTCAATGTAGCACGTAGAAAGTTGAAATATTAAACCGGGTTAATAAAAAAAGACACAAAATCATCCTAACACATTATCTTAAATGATTTGACTGTTTAAAGTTTGCAGTGAGCTATATGCAAGGAAACATTATCAGGGCGATCAAACCCCGTCATTAGATAAGATACATGTCAAATTGGTTCAAATGTGGTTCCATCATAAGGCCACATGGCACTCTAACATGCACATACACACGGTCTCCGGACTCGAACCTAAACATCCCCTGAGTCGAACTCGGGATCTTACACACAGAGTCTGTGTAAGCACAGTTGGTATCTTTTCTTTCGAGCAACAGTGTGTCTTCGTATCCTGTTTGTTTATAAACCTGCAGGAGCATTGGTTTCAAAGTCCCTCCTCTGTGGCAGCTTTGTCGTCTTCCTCATCCCGGAAGTGCCTTCCACGTAGGGCGGATTTCAGGTTTCTGAACAGGAAGTAGTCACTGGGGGCTAGGTCTGGGCTGTAGGGTGGGTGGTTAAGCTGTTCGAATCCACAATCACGTATAGCGGCCTGTGCAACTCTTGACTTGTGGACTGGAGCGTTGTCATGCAAAATCAGAACACCACGTGTCAACATTCCACGGCGTTTCTGTCGAATTGTCTTTCGCAATTCTTGCATTAGGTTGGCATAATATTGACCATTCATTGTAGTTTTGGTTGGCAAGTAATCAATTAATAATATGCCTTTTGCATCCCAAAAGATTGTCGCCATAACCTTGCCAGCTGATGGTTGAGTGCGAAACTTCAGGGGAGGCGGTGAACTCGGGTGCTTCCATTGCTTGGATTCCAGTTTAGTTTCCGGGTCCCAGTGGTGGATCCAGGTTTCGTCACCTGTCACCAGACGAGACAAAAACCTGGCTTCATCCGCATTAAACCGATCCAGGAGCTCCATGCAACTTTCGGTTCTTTTCTGGCGATCTTGTGCTGTGAGGTTTCTGGGTACCCATCTTGCAGATACCTTGGACATACCAAGATGGTCAGGACACACAGCCTGAGATCATATTATATGTACATGCTGGACTAATTTCATGTACATGTGCTTACATGTATTTATTTTTAATAAAGTGAAGGTCATATTGTGTGGACAATCCATTCCAGCTTTACGTACATACTCACATTTCATCTTTAAGCTTCTTTGTCTTTCTTTGCTGTCTCCCTGGATCTGCCTGAATAATGTTACTCACATCCTCATACAGCATCTTACATTACAAAATGTATTCATTGATGTATTTTATCTAACACTTTACATGTTTGTTTCATGCATACACATACACATTTATACGTGTATTATAATTTAAATATGTCATTTTTAATATGTACATATATCATGATAGTCGCTCATATCTCTTTATAAAAAGGGGCTCATTGCTTTTTATATTAACATTTTTATGACTGTATTTATTTAAAATGTATTTTAAATGTCTTTTAATGTAATGAAGTGAGACTTGATTAAACTATCTGTCTGTCTATACAGCACTGCGCATCTCGCTCGCTCCGCTCCCAGGATAAACGTCTCCTTGTTACGCCTACTGTGGAAACCACGAAATATAGTGAAGGATCATTTCAATCTGAGTCTCTTCACTCTGGAACCAGCTAGCTGCCTCAATATATCCGTGATTGTACATAACTCTCCACTTTCTTATTTTCACTAAAGACCCATCTTTTCAGATTAACATAATTATGGTAAATTACTAGTTATTAGTTATTGAGTGAAACATGTTTAAACATCGTTTTCATCGTCTCTTATTAACGATATGTTGCATATGTGTTTCGTAATAAAATGCAGAAAAATGAGATGGAAATTATATATCAGTAGTTGAGATTATTTATTGATTGCAAAGAATGACAACAAAGAGACCTAACCTTGATGTTTAATTAATGCAATCGTTAACCAGACATTAAACTAAATTGAAATTAGTAACATATACGTTATAATTAATCACAAACTGTTTATTTCAAATGTCATGTATTACCACCACAGGTAAATCTACTGTCGAACGCTATCCCCATAAACATCGCATGTCCAATTGACTCTTCTTGTGCAACAAGTTTGGAATAAAATGTATGCCTCACTTCTTGAATGTCAATGGTTAGCAATGAAAAGGATACCATTCCATCACTCATCAAGGTTGTTGGATTTGTATTGCTTTACTTTTAACCATTTATTCATTCATGTAATTGTCATTCTTTCAGCAAAGTATGATAATGATGACAATACTTCTGTGATATCAGTGATTGAGACCACAGGGTTATGTGTCTTAAGAAAGAGCGTTAAAAGACATCCCGACCTCCTGTTATATAAGATTACTTATACGTATATATAGTTTAGGTTTCTTGGAGATACATCTCGCTTTGAGTGTCGTTATTTAAAGGGACATGGATGGCGCATTAAAGGATGAAAGATCCTTAGCTTGGTGTACTTTTGTAGTTGAATATCATGCCAACGTTTCACTGCCTTCAACCAAAAAGTATTTTCTTATTTTGTTCAACTAAGATTCCATATAAACTTTGCGTTTCCAATTAATGACAATATGTAGTAACATAACATTTTATTGATAAAACAATAGTAATTCACTGATACAGAATACACACTCAGAAAATGATGAGACATGAAGTGACAGAAGTACCGTCGTTAGATGAAAATGTAATAATGATAGATGCCAACAACCAATATAAAATGTATATGGTTTTTTTGTCAACATGTACATGTTATATACATAAATGAGACCCAAAGTTTTAGTAATTCAACAATAAACGAAACACAGAATCCATTAAATGGTAAATACAACTAAAACTACATTATGGGATGATAACCTTTTAAAAGCAATATCTTGATATTTCACATTTTAAATGTTGGTGTATGTTTTCTTATAATCTACTGCTGAGCATTTAAAACAAAACAATCATCAAAAAGATTATGTGTACAATTCATTAAAAGAGCATATAATATTCATGAATGTGAACTATGAGAAACCAACAACTCAAGAACAATTGTATCCCTAAAGAGGAGGATCCCACTTCACTCAAGTATAAAGCAATAATTTTGTAAAAACTATTGTACTATCACTTTCCTACATTCGACATTTGTGAAACAACTCAGCCTAATTGCTGCTTACAGGAGTTTTTCCATTTGTATTATCGTTTACTAAGAGACTGAGTACTTAGAAAACAACAAAACAATATTTGTTACAAGGTAAGCTTTAAATATTACTTACATGTGACAAGTGATAAAATGTGAAGTAGTTTTAAAAGTCTTATTCAATTCAACTGTTACTTGTTATTTCTAAAATATTCCATTATGAGAAAGTTGAAATATTTAACCCGGTAGTTCAACAAAACAATAAAGATACTATCATGTCATCCTTAAACAATGATAATCAGTTGACTGTTTTTAATATCCATTTTCAGGGCGATGAAACCCCGTCATTAGATAAGATACATGTCAAATTGGTTCAAATGTGGTTCCATCACAAGGCCACATGGCATTCTAACATGCACATACACACGGTCTCCGGACTCGAACCTAAACATCCCCTGAGTCGAACTGGGGATCTTACACATAGAGTTTGTGTTAGCACAGTGGGTATCTTTTCTTTCGAGCAACAGTGTGGGTTCGGATCCTGTTTTTTTATAAACCTGCAAGAGCATTGGTTTCAAAGCTTCACCTACATCTCTCTCATTGTCAGCAAACGTGACCTTTGCTGACAGGAAGTACAGCCCCGACCTGTGAACCTCGATCTGGGTACCGTTACGTGACAGTGTGAGGTTCCCGGATGTAGGGGTACCTGTCTGGCTCCACGTCAATATGTGGTTGATGCTCTCTGTGGGACACAAAGCAGTGATCAGTTCGGTGAAATTATTGATTTGTGTGAAATTGAAGAACATTTTATATCTATATTGTGTTGTGTTTACTTTTTCCCGTATTTTGGATAGAGATACTATTTAAATTTGAAGCAGATAGAGTAAATTTTAAAAATCTGACAAGTTAATAAACTCATTTTCTTTATTACTGTTTTCAATATTAAGATGATATTACTTATATCAGTGATATGAGATGGAAATAGCATGTACTTTTTTCAAAAACGAATTTGATAAATTTCTATACTTTCATACGGAAATCTTTAAAATAAATCTGTTTAAGCTTTATAATAATTGGCTTAACGATTTTACTCATTATGATAAGAATGTTTTATTCCTATTTGGCAAAGATAAGATTTCGTCGATAGGTCGACATTGTAATTTCATGTGCCCAACTGATTCTGAACTTTCACCTTTTGAGATAAATAAAGAATTACCGGCTCTGGAGTAGTTGGCAGTCAGATCCAGCTTCAAGTGAACTGCAGCTCGCCGCGGATAGGTGCTCTGGGAAGAATCTGTAGGAGAACGAAATAAATATAAACTAGATTAGCGTTTGCGGGATACCGCAAAAGCAGAGCAGCCCCGGAACTTTGGGTTTCGCCTTACCCTGTTCCGCCTTTTACAGGCCTCACCAAATTGGGAATTTTCTCGTGACCTTGACCTTTGACACTCAAGGTCACACAATCAATGAACGCATTTCATTGAGTATAACATTATTGTAATGAAATAAAATGTTAAAAATACAATTAATCCATTTTCTCCATATATGTTGACCTTGCTGTGACCTTGACCTTCGACAGTTAGTAGCCAAAACTTTTTGAAAATGTTGAACTTCTCAAGAGATAATATATACAAAATCTAAACTTCATAGCACAAAAACTTTTCAAGTTATTGTGTTTAGAAGGAATTGCAATAACTCATATCTCATGACCTTGACCTTTGACCTTCAAGGTCACACAATAATTGAACACTTTTTATTGAGTATAACAATCATGTATTGATTAAAAGTGTTCATAGTTAAAATTAAGCATTTTCGCTAAACCATGCTTAAGTCATGACCTTGCTGTGACCTTGACCTTTGACAGATTGTAGCCGAAACCTTTTCAAAAATTTTTACTTTTCCAAGGATGATATATACCAAGTTAGAGCTTCATAGCACAAAAACTTTTCAAGTTACCGTGTTTACAAAGAATTTTGTGGTGATTTTATAACTCGTGACCTTGACCTTTGAACTTGAAAGTGAACATGTCATAATGATTCCCTGGAAGTATTAACATTTAGACATGTTCATGAGTTCTGAAAAGCTAAATGGGATAAAGTTATACCCCAATTTAGTGCATTTTGTAATAACTCATATCTCATGACCTTGACCTTTGACCTTCAAGGTCACACAATCATTGAACACTTTTTTTTGAGTATAACAATCATGTATTGATTAAAAGTGTTCATAGTTAAAATAAAGCATTTTCGCTAAAACATGCTTACGTCATGACCTTGCTGTGACCTTGACCTTTGACGGATTGTAGCCAAAACCTTTTCAAAATTTTTTACTTTTCCAAGGATGATATATACCAAGTTAGAGCTTCATAGCACAAAAACTTTTCAAGTTATCGCGTTTACAAGGAATTCTTAGTGTGAATACATAGCTCGTGACCTTGACCTTTGACCTTGAAAGTGAACGTGTCAAAATCGTTCCCCCGAGGTATGAGGAGTAAGGTATGAATAAGAGTTCTGGAAAGCTTAGGGGAAAAAAGTTATAGCTAGTAGTACGAGTGCGGCGGCGGCGGCGGCGGCGATGGAAACTTCACAAAAACTGATAGCAGCCCCGTCCTTAGACGGGGCTGCTAATTATATTTTTAGAAACAAAACCTCTTGAAACTGCGAAAACCTCATAGTGATTCATGTTTGAAAGTTCGGTTTCATATTGAGTATATTCCGCATGTCGATATTCAATTTGCATGAAACTGTATCGAAATTGCAACTGCATACAGAATATTTCACTTGAAACCACATTAATTACTAGTATTGAATTATATTTAAATATTTTACCTTAATAAGATTTGAGTTTTCATTATTAACATAAGTAATTCAATTTATATTAGAACTTCTTAAAAAGGATGTTCTGTGAAGGGTTTTTTCACGGTACTCTAATAAACTCACCTTTTGCGCTGTCGCTTTTATACCTCTTGAGAACGTACTGTTAATAAAGAAGAACAAACCAATTAATAACATGTTATTGCCTCATTGCACAAGTGTTTCTCTTTCTGTATTTAGTTTAACATTAAATGCAAAAGTACATCATCTTTTTGGTTCGAATCAAACTTTTACTGAAGAACAGACATGGTTTCTCAGTACACGTTTTAAGGGATATTCGACTTAATTACTCAGAGAATAGCGACGTTTCGATATAGATTCTTTGTCGTTTTCATGCTAAGAACCTATACCGAAAGGTCGCACATTCTGTGAATAAAGAAGTTTCATATCAATAAAATCTTGTACCTTATTCCTTACAACTCAAAGAGAGACATGGTTTACTACAAGACTTACTGAAAACAAGAATACCTTGCTTTATTACAATAAATATAATTTTATCCTACAGTTTATTGCATTATGTCAAAACTTCAATAAATAGTTTATGTAGCATGAGGACATGCTTGACTGCACTCAGCTGAGACAACCCCCGAGAGAAATCGTTGAATTCAAATTTGAAAAGCTTAAGTGATGCAAAAAATGATCTGAAATGAGATCATTTGAATTTGTTATTTCGTTGTTGTTATTGTCTATTTCCGATATTGAAGTCCTAATAAAGGACAATAAATTTTGGAATACAATCAAACTCGCTCGAAATTATCTTTAATTTGACAGCTGATAAAAAGTAGACGCGAATGATATAGTCCCACAATCACTAAGTGCCCCTTTAATACAAAACGCAGCGCGACAGCGAGCACCTGTCTACCTAGCCTAGCCTACCTTCTGCACTATGTAGGTTCGGTTGTGTGAGCAGCATAGCCCGTCGGTAATGTTGAAGTCGTAGATGTTGTCTCTGATGTCGTCCTCAGATAGGTACACGTCGTTACAACTCAGACAGTGCTGTGGGACAGCTTGTGGGGAACCTCCTCCAGGGAGGCCAAAACACACCACGAATATAGTCACCAGTAGCAAAACATTCAGGACGACAAATATCACATTAACTTTTATCCAGAATCTTTTGTCTCCATAACAGTCTGGGTTGTCAACATGTCCTTCATTTGGTACATCATCATGGAAATCTGTCAGAGGTTCCTTTTGAAACTCATGGTCCATGATTGTATTTGGTCCACAAACAAACACAAATGTTTTCTTTTCACATACTGTAGACATGAGAGGCTTCTCGCTGTTGTCCGAGCCATCAGAGCCTGTTGTCACTTCACTGTCCGTCGAGTCGGTAGATTTACACGTTGGGAAATCGTCCTTACATTCATACCCCTCGAATAATCCGCTATCAACTGATCCTGATTTGCCTTCCATCATTAGAAAGTATGGTGTTCAGTAATTCCAACGTTAGACTTGTTTGCCTTTGCAATATCACTGCGTCGACCACAGGCTAGCGAGGATCAGTATGCCTTGGCGTTATTTTTAGAACGCTGTACTTCCCGATAACAACCCGACAAATAACGATCTTGGTCCTGTGAGCTTGACGATTACACACATTCGTGTTGCGTTGTGTCATTCATAGCTGGCCCCTTCTCAAGTTCTGAGTAACGTAAGAGGTTCGGGGTCTCTTTTCGCAAAGTAGTCTTGAACAATACGCTATTCGTTTATCTAGACTATATCGTTTGTTATGAGTCTGTGATTGTTCACTTGTTTAGTTGCTCTAGTTACTACCATTAAATGTGTATTTCAATATGCTTATGTTTTTCTATATACTTCATAGACCTTAAATATATCTTTAAAAAATTCTGCATTTGCACTTTGTTAGGTTTAATTGATATAAAACAAATGACAGCATTTGCACGCATCCAAGTGTTGTGACGTGAAGGACAATAAAGATTACCAAAATTGCACTTGGGAAAATTTGCTGAAGTGAGTTTATGTATAAAACCATTTCTAAAGCATTCGATGTAATATGTTTCAATAGAACATGTTACATGTACTATCCAAAGGAGCCTATGAATGTTAAATACAAAAACAAGTTTATCATTGTTGTATTCGTTATTGCATGACGAAGTCTTGACAGTCTAATGACTTAGTTAAGTGACTGTGTGTCACAATATACCGACTCAAGTTGGATGTCACAACAACCGACAATAATATTCTTCCTCGCAAGCGCTATTTTCGAGGAAAACGAGTGACGCACAACGAGCACAATGCACCAGCTATTAAACGCATGCACCACAGCTTTCAATCGACAAATACTGTGCGAGGTGATAAAAACGTTCTGAAATGTATAGAAATTATCAATAATGCAACACGGCATAGACGTTGTGTGGAGTTCAACCTATAGCTACGCAAGCGCAGCTTGGAAATTACATGGATTCTGTTTTAGATCGAGTCAGGGAAATCCAGATATCTTGTCAGTGTAGGCAACGCTTTGTATTGGTTTACTGTGTACATCACTTCCGCCTTGTTTAACTTCTAGACTACTATTTATAATAATTACTCTACTTTGAATACCTTCATTTGTATCATTTTATTTCTACAGGTTTTGTATTCATGTATCTAGTCAAACTAGATTTATGATGTGTTGAAGTTACTAAATGTTTACATTGCTAAAACAGGATAACTTTATAAATTCGATACTATTATCATCATCCCATTATTAACATTGCAAGATATCTCATATAGGTCAGTAGCGTGGGTCATTGGTTATATGCCAATACGTTTTCATATTTTTGGTCTTCATACAGTTCCTTTAAAACATTACATTTGAAATTGTATTTTTGTTATATGTGACTTGTACAACAACCTAACCGTACTTAAACCGTATCACTTCTGAAAAATATTATATTATTATCATCCTTGTTCGTTATCACACACAAAATTCTATGCAGGTTTTGTAAGATAATAATAATATTATAACTAGGACTGCCGCGGCAGTACTTAGGTCTTCAAGATTCCTGTTTGACCTTCACATACTGTTTGACCTTCACATGGCTTTTTGTCTAAGAGGTAAACAGTAACTAATACATTATCAAAATTACCATATTTCACTTGATATTCAACGTTTAAGCCTTTACAGAAAATTCAACATGGCTGCAAACATGAATCATCTCAGGTTATACAGTCTTGTTGCTGCCTGATGATAGATAAAACATTGCCTAGTGTTTTATTGCTCTACAGTTTTTCAATCATAAATGTATCATAATCATTCAAAACGAAAGTAGGATTGACCACATTTAAATGCTCCGAATTTCAATGTTAATGTTTAATCTAATTTTAATGAGATTTATCAAAGATTGTATGATCTTTTATCTTTCATTTGATATATAGAACAAGTATTTATCATGTGTCGTTGGTTTACAAGGGTTTTTCAAACATACCCACCAAAACACCCGTTTTCCAAAATGCAAAGTTTGACCCTTCCTCAGGACCGGAAATGACTGTTCGCGAGCGATTTTATTCTTTTATCTGAAAGATCTTGCTCATGTCTAACTGTCATGCAAAAATCATTAAGTTCTATGGTCTGGTTGTTGAGTCGTCGTCTCCTGATTTGTCGATCCATGTGGTCCCATAGATGATTGATGGGATTCATGTCGGGAGAAAATGCTGGCCATGGCAAAACATATTGGCGTTGGCTAGGAAGGCATTTGTTAGTCTTGTCGTGTGCGGTCTTGCGTTGTTTTGTTGAAAACAATTCCCTGCGGCTTTTGCTGAACGAAAAGAAGCACAACTGGTCTCAACACCTCGTCTCTGTACCATTGAGCATTTAAATTGCCATGCCTCGATGTCAAATTGCCGTAGATCCCTCCCAATATCATAAAATATTTCAAGGAATAAAATAATTGAATTATAACGTTGCTCTGCCATCATTAAATGTATATTTCAACATACTTAATTTCAAGTATTTATATAATATATAGTATACGCTTTCGAGATAGTTCTTGTTAACAACATATTTCGGTAATAATAATTGAAATAAAACTAATTGGTTTTCATATACAATGTTGGGCACGTCATGACTATACATATGTACGACATAATAAAATATCATTACCTCTTGTCATATAGCGCTTAAGGTATGACATATCCATATAAATGACGTATCTCATACAAGTTATGTGAACCTATCGCTAATTGTGCAATCTCAAAATCATTTAACAGAAACAAAGTAAATTATATATACATATATCTTAAGTATAAAAAACTACTCGATGACATTCCTAGTTACTGAATGTGAGGGAATTAATTTTAGTATCGTGACTGTGTCAAGTTATTTAACAGATACAAAGTAAATTATATGTACCATATGAAACTACTTAACCACTCCTGGCCATTGACGGAGAGTGAAATAATTTTAGTAGTGACTGTGTGTCACAATAAGCCGACTTAAGGAGGTTGGATACAAAATATCGAGGTATTAAGAAATAGCTAAATTTGGTCTTATTTTGTTGAAAAATATGTCTTGAATCAAATTGTGTCATAAAAATACCATGTCACCACAGTTATTGTTCGAAAAAGGGCCCATCCGTTAGGGCACCCAATGATGAAAATACAATAATTTAAAAACTCCCTTTCAAGATAACTTTGGAATATAATTGTTATTTAAATGTTTTTCTATTAAGCCATTGCAGTATGTAAGTAAACTAAGTCGGAAAAAGGGAACTTGAAACTAATATGAAGTAAAGACATGCAAATAACCTTTTTCTTTGTATGATTATTTTTGTAAAATATTATTCTTTTATGAAAAAAAATCAATTTCTCGTATTAAGATTTTTTTGAAAATTATATATTTTATAGTTAATACACACTAGAATAAGATTAAAAAGAAAAAAAGATATGTCACCAGCGGATAACAGAGATATTCACATTCAATTAAGCCACATCAATGAAAATCAACATCCAGGGGAGATAACTCTTCATTGTCAGCATTACCCTTTTTAGAATTTTTCATTAGTTTTTAAGGTTAATTAGTGAAATAAATTTTATCATAAAACAAATACTTATGTTCACAAATATAACATAGTCATTGTTTTTTTGTTAAACTAAATCATTATTTAATTATTTAGTTTTTTAATCTCACACTTGCAGTGAAAAATAAACAAAATAGCATAAACTTTAAAAATAGCTCAATCTGATTATCTGACTGTTGCGGATGTGCAGAAACAAAGGTATCCAACCTCCTCAAGTTACATGTCACAACTACCGGCAATAATATCCTTCCTTGCAAGCGCTATTTTCCAGGAAGACTGCCTATCAGGTGACACAGTACGAGACCGCTATTACAATGCACCACAGCTTTCAATATCGACAAGCTACAGTGCGTGTTGAAAAAGGATCTGAAATGTATAGAAATTATCAATAATGCAACACGGCATAGACGTTGTGTATAGTTCAACCTACGCAAGCGCAACTTGCATTGGAAATTACATGGATTCTGTTTTAGCTCAGGTCAGGGAAACCCAGATATCTGGCCGGGACTAGTATAGCCCTGGCGTCAGTAAAGGCAACGCTTTGTACTAGCTATACATGAATGACTTCCCCATTGTTTGACGTCTAGACTAAACTCTAGTTAGTCTGTTATCCAGACACTAAAGCAAAAGCCTTCTTAAGTCTAGAAAATATTGGCAAGTCTTGATGCCTCAGCGTTAATTAAGAATAGTTAAGGCTCCTTTTAAGTTCTTTTTAAAAAATAGAGCCATTGGCTCTGTAGCTCATAAGGCTGTATATTTGATTTTGCTTTAGGGTGTGGCCAATGTGTTTCCCCCCTTAGTAGGGGCCATAAGGTCACCAAAGCTACAATTTATTATTCTCTCTATTCAAGGAGTCTGTACATAAAGTTTCAGCTATCTAGGCCTCATGGTGTCTGGAGAAGAAGATGAAAATAGGTTTTTAGGGTGTGGCATATGTGGCCCTTATTAGGGGTCACAGGGCCACCAAAGCTACTTTATTATCTTCACTAGTCAAGTAGTCTGTACGCAAAGTTTCATCTTTCTAGGCCTTGTTCTTCTGGGAGAAGAAAATCTACAATTTAGAATCCCCATCTGCCAAGGAGTCTGCACATCAAATTTCAGACCTCTAGAGTCATTGGTTCTGGAGAAGAAGATGAAAATGTGAAAAGTTTACGGATGGACGGAAGCCGGACGCCATGCCAAGATGAGCTAATAAAAAAATAATAATAATAAATTTAGTAAAGAACTCTTTTTTCAGAGACTAAATTTGAGTCTCTCTAGTATGTGAATTATTTATAATAATCTCTCTACCTTCATTTGTATCATTTTAGGTTTAGTATTCATGTATCTAGTCAAACTAGACTTACGACGTGTTGAAGTTACTAAATGTTAACATTGCTAAAATAGAATACATGTTTACAACTTTGATATAACTTATCGTCCCATGATTAAGATTGCAAGATATATGAGTCATTGATGTCGCTATTGTAATGGAAGTTCTCCTTTTTTTTCATTTCTTATCAAATGATAGTTTATTGCAGATCAGGAACAATAACTTGGTTGCTCACAATCTTTCTTTCAAATTTTTGTTGTTTGTTGAAATAAACCCAACTCATCATAATTATGGTAAAAACCCAATGAAACCTGCACTGAAATATAATTGACATTGCACAGAAATCCTAAAAATAAGAAATCTTGATAAAATCATATAGCATATAGCGAATGAGTGATGTACTTTGATACCAACCTAATAAATGATAACAGAATAAATAATTTGATTGAATTATTTGTTTTTTTATTTTTTCATTTTTTTAAACATCTCAACATGATACAAAACAGTTGTCTCAGTTGGACAATTTATGAGACATATTTACACCAAGATGTGACAATGTGTCACGCAAGTCGCGACAGGCCACAATATCAGTTCATGATGACAATGATGACGATGGTGAACACACAATTCAGCTTCAGTATGAACATATGACAAATGGAAGTGATAAGCTTAAGGACAGGGACAACAGCTCATATACAATCCTCCCGTTATCTCCTGCTAGGTGACTATAGACTCAGGTAGACTCTAAGACCACGAGTCTGTGGTCCTCTAGCCCTTAATCTTAGGAATGATCAGTTTAAAGTTTAAACTTATTTTTCTTCACTGATCCTAGTATAGAGAACATCTAAGAAAGTGAAAAATATGTTGTCCATGACCATTTTCATAAAAATATTACAAGGATGAGAATTTTTAATGAATTGTAATTGAAACATATCAGCTGATTTTTAATTTCATTTCACATTAACTGCCTTTCCATGGGTCTAGAAGTCTACATTGACAAGTGAGACAACAGAGGATTAGAAGAGTTATTTCCCCTGACCTAAGCATGTGCCCTAGCCCGACCCTTCTCACTGAAGCTCCCTCAATCTGGTATCATTACAAGCCATGAACCCTGCTCACTGTACCCATCTTGCTATCAGTTCTCACTCATGTCTTTACATGCTTATCTTTGCCAAGAAGGTCCAGTCTCATAAATTGATAATGCTTTACAATCAACATGAGTTAGAGGATAACTTAGATCTCACATGAAATTGATCCAATCATTACCTATAGAACATTACTGTGGGGACTAACATCTTTTGATTATATCCTTCTGTACAAATAATGCCCAGTATGATAGTTTAACTGATAAGTAAAACTATCCTTAAAACAAAAGGATAATCACATCACAAGTGTTTATATTAAATGGAAGTTCACTTCGCAAGTTGTTGTCGCCACATTTTGAGTGATTAGTTACCATGAATCTACTTGTTAAAGGAGTAAATCAGGGAGGGGCCTACTGGCAATAGCGTTACTATAGATTGATTCATTATTGATCTAAAGATCGACATCTAATGACAGATAATGTAACTCTTACCTTTCTGCTCCATCATGGAATATTTATCCATGAGACTCCTACAACCCCTCACACCTTACAATATATTTCCCATTCCTTAATCATAGCTTAAGATAATCAAAAGTTCAGGATATTAAAACCTCATTCAAGTCATGTCATTGGCTGATTATTTATCATTAATATAAGTGAAATCCAGTGGATAAGATAATTAAGACAATCCGGGATTGTAGGAGCATCACAGATAAATATAGCCAGAGGAGGAAGTTTTTTGACAGAGAACAGAAGGTATCTGCTAAGTGAATCAAGGACTTTTAACAAGATCTGTAGATGGAAGATGTAATACTTCAGCAAATAACTGAAATTGGAGCTCCAAGGTGCAGCAATAGCAACGTGACGATGGACAAGGGATAGAGAGTTTACTGTTAGGAGGAAGATGTATTCTGGGCTTGTCTTTAGCTGGAGTGACAGGATTTGCTCATGTAATATTTAAAATTGTGTACCTATAAAGGTAAACATTTATAGAAAAATAATTTAGGATTTTACAATATCATCAAGGTATATTGTACATTTTACACAATTACATATCCAAACAAAACATGTATCCTTTGAAATATATCAATGAAGAGAAGAAATAACATTGTTTGAACTAGGATTTTTTTTAATGCAGGAAAAATACGCCTTTTCTGTCATTCATAAACCATTCTCTACAATATTAGAGTACCTACATATACATGAAGCCTTTTCAAATCTGAGAAAAATAGATTAAGATTTCACTTGAAACAGTTTGCTGATGTAAACTGAACACATACACTTGCTGTCTGATCAGCAGAGAAACACATGCAGTAGGGGAGGTAACTCTGCTCTCTTAAACCTATTACCTCCCTTGGTACTTCAATTTTCGCATGCATTATGCCATTGGCTACTTCTTAACAGAACAGACAGGATTTTCTGGATACCAAGTTCTATTATTTTTACCCCTCCATCCCCAATGTCTGATCAGCCAAGGAAGGCATAAGCATCTACTCTGTAATCAGAAGTTTTGGTTGAAAATAATGTTAGGTAAATTTAAGAAACCTTTATCTCATTTCCCTTTACTTGATAAGTAAAATTTTAGGGTGCAAAAATAACCATGATAAATAGACTCCATTTTGTCCGTTTTTATCTCTCTGAACATTAATTTCCAGAGATTTGCAAATGAGCAAAAAGCTAGGAAAGTCGCTGAAACAGAAATGTACACAAAGAATTGAAAAGCTGTTGTATAAAAATATCAACTGACACGGCAAGAGACAGAGCAAAGAAGTGAAATAGTGTAAAAAATATTAACATGGCAGTTATTGTGCTAGTTTTCCTCAAAATTTAAAATAAAATCTCAATGTCTTATAAAACAATAGTGGATACACATACCAACATGCGAAATAGCAATTTGTTACATAATTTTTCAAATCTTTAAAAACAATTATCAGAAAATAGAAAGATGGAAAATTGTGTAAGACTGAATGAAAATTCAATATTTTCATTGTTTTCGGCCTTTTCAAATTCATCAGGAAAATGAAAAGATGAACTGTTCTGATATGCTCGCAACTGACAAAGTACTCAAGGTCAAAGAGTTTTACCACTACTTCCTTCTAGAGTAGAATATTAACTTCCTGAAAACAGACAAAGTTTAAAACATGATCTGAATTCACAGGTCATTAGTAAACAGGAATTGTAAAAAGACATGGTTTAAATTTTAAAATTCTCTCTCTTCTCTACAATAAAAAATATTAAAACATTATTTGTCAACAATCGTCCCCATTGATTTCTATACAATTAGTTTTAGTATTTACAATTGAAAAACGGATCCTGTAAGGAAAGGTGAACAAGGTAAACACAGATCATAACACATTATCACTGAAGAAGAAAACTAAAACGTCATAACTTCTTGTCACAACAAGGTCAACACAGAAAAATTAGACATCGAGAAAATAGTTTACCTATTCATCCAAACTTCTCTAGTTTCATATTTAGGCAGTATAAATGCATTCACACCCTTCAATCAGCAGTTCTCCAAAACCATATAGGCTCTTTTGCAAAATTACTTAACACTTCCTTCGATCAGTTGTTAAATGATTTGGTGAACATGATCTGCTAAAAATACATCAGTTTTACAGTAAGGGTTAAAGATTAATTTAGAGAAAAGCTTGGCATCATCTTCATATTCTTATATTCATTGGGTCAGCTCATTTAATAGTTTGTTCTTTTAAGGATGATTTGTAGCACAGATGTTGCGATTGTAAATCTTCAAAAGCATTTTTAAGAGCATAAGGAAA
Organism: Steromphala cineraria; assembly: GCA_916613615.1. NCBI lineage: Eukaryota > Metazoa > Mollusca > Gastropoda > Trochida > Trochidae > Steromphala > Steromphala cineraria. Next base: position 2,903,776 of record OU744734.1, read on the forward strand.
GAACATCAGAAGTTATGTTTTGATCAGATCATCTATCAACTGAATTATTTCTGTTTTACTTAATACTTCACCATAGCATTGATTTCTCAGTGAAAAATATGGAAGGAATTATCAAGATGGCATTTGGCCATGAGCAAAATTCAAACATTGATGTAGCACTTTCAACAAGCAAACCAATCTGTGACAGTCAGAAACTACAGATAATCAAAGACTCAATTAGAATTACTACTCACATCCCTGCCTCATATGAGGAATACTTATTTGATATCTATTAAGTACATTTTGAACCAAGAAATGCTTTAATTCTCGTCCATTCTGAATAGAAAAATTGACAGTTATTCTCCCTTTGATCAAAACCTTTCTTTTCCAAAAGTTATTTTCAAACTACATTTGTTTCACCAAAAACGGGATAGTCATACAAATGAAATTTCACCACTTATTTCATATGAACAGCGAATTTCATCATTTTATCTTGATTAAAGAAATGGATAGGATGCAGAGGCGAGTTATTCAAAGCCAAAATATTCTCAAAGATTGTTTGCAGTGTATGAAATGAAATCTCTGAAAGCAAATAACCTGCAACCTAGAGTTGGTTGTATGCTGATAAGTAACTATCAGCTAATAGTTTTCAGTGCTTATTTCAACTTTAACATTACAGTGACCAAAGCTGCTCCTTGTGAAGTATAACATCATGGCATAAATGGAGACCGTCTTTTTGGAATCTGGTAGAACAGATAACCATTGAACAGAGGTCCAGGCTTGAATAATTAATTACCAATGTTTACAATGAACGGAGATCATTCTTGTCGGAAATCTGAACACAGGGATCCTTTGAGGGAGGCCCTGGCTCTAAGCACTTGTGAATAGACAACAGAGGGAACTGACTTGTGTTGTGATGGAAGGAGGTGAGGAGAGTACAATGTTATGAGGAGAGAAATGGAGAAGATGTCTGTTGGCTCGATGAGTGGTCATTTCTCGGGATAGGTAGGTACGTAGTAGAATGATTTTACTACACTTCTGTCCTAAATTTAGTGACCTGCTGGCTTCCGATCTTGATGTTGATCTGTCATACAGTTGTATGAACTAATTTCATCAATCAACACTGGCAGTAATGACAGACTGCAGTTGTCTTTGAGAAATGTCAAATGGGTGAAGCTCAAACCTGTCCGATGATGCCAAAATGTGCTGCAATGAATCTACCCCGGGGTGATGAGATGTGATGGTATGAGGCAACTAGATGACAACAGGACACCTTTGTGCTGCTGTAGGTGGCTTAGTGTTCTCAGTTGAGGTTATAACTGTCTTTTGCTTTGGCAGGTTGAGAGGTCGAGGTTTAGCTATGACTGTCATCATTGTTAACAGCTCAAATTTGAAGCTTACAGACCCTTGGATTAGATGTCACAGTTCCAACCTATCAGTTAATATCCATAGAAAAAGGTATATCACCTGTCCAGGCATTTTGCAGTCGGAGTTTGTTTTGCTGAAAATTTTCCTTCGAGGCAATCATCCACAACTGTTGATCTGGCTGGTAGTTCTGCATCTCGCTACAAAGCATTTTAAACATGTAAGCCTGCCCGCTGCAACCCTGTTAGTATTCCGTCACATTAACTAATCCAATATGGACTTGAAGCTCTCCAGAAGTTCCAGAAGAACCCTGCAAGGTTTAGTCATGAGCCACAAGCTGAAGTGTTCCAACACCGCTTTCTTCTGGTGGACTTGGAAGGCATTTCACAAGAGCAAGCTCAGATGGAGGCTAGTTTGTCTGCAGCTCTCAGTATCTCTATCAGTATCTGGCCAGCCTGCTAAGAACATGGAAGGTGGCTAACACAGGCATTTGGACACTTCTCTGGCTCCAATTTGCAGTCCTTCCCACACTCTCCCCATGGCACTTTCAAGATGCTAGTTAATCACAAGTTCATTTCTTGTTCTTTCCTCTACTTCCTTAAATCTAGCACAAACACCTGTAGATGAAACAAAAGTAGTGTTATATTGCAGGAAATCAATTCATTCAACAAAATACTTTCTTTTGACATTACAGTCTATTGACAGAAGATTATTCTTTATTTCATTAGGTCACAATGAAGATAAGGGTTTGGACAGGTTTTCAAACAAATGTTACCTAACTTTGATAAACTTAAAAACTTGCTCCTACAAAGTTGTAAAAATTGTTTGGGAAAGCATGTTATAATTCCTGCTGGAAGGATAACCGAATATAAAAACTTACCGAGCCGTCCGATGCACTAGCACCAACTTTGTCTCCTCGATGATTCCAACAGACTTCAAATATTCCCCCTGTTCCCCTGTAGCTGTTCACTAATGAGCCATTCTGCAAGGGAAAAAATTTATGTTTTTAACTATCTTCTGAGCCTTATCAAGATCATATTCACGAGATCACTGGAAGAGATGCACAAGTGAGAGAACACCTCAGGAACATCCATGTTGGTATCAGCACTGTTAATTCTGTACGGCTACCAGGTTGTCATCACAGGTGAAAAACACAAGTTTCATGTATTTACAACTCCTTAATTCTGATTACAATAATTCTGTATATCAGCATTGTTCGCATATCCGCTGACCAGTATATATGAGCTGGGGGAGTAGGTTTATTTGGTAGAGTGTCTGCTTATAAACCAAAATACGATAAAAGATGTGAGTAATTGCTGACACTCAGCATTAAAGGAGAGAACAACGCATTCACTAGTGCTGCACTGAGGGCATCAACAGGAAGTAGAATTCAAGTAGAATTTGTCAAATTATTTTTCAAGTAAAATAACGTAGTGTGTGTTAATAGAGAAAGACCCTCACCTGAACATTCCATATGTGAACACACTTGTCGAAGGAGCCGCTAGCAAGGTACTTGCCGTCGGGACTGAAGGCCACGCTGTAGACGGGTTCCTGGTGCTGGGTCAGGGTGTGCAGACACGTGCCGCGCTCTACCTCCCACAGGCGAACCGTTGAGTCAAACGATGCACTGAAAAGTATATTATCGATATATCAGTATATTGCAATAGAGAAACAACATGATACATATTGGTACACACTGAAAATATCCAATATTGAAAGTTTTAAAGTTTACACTTTCCATAAAAAATTGCTGAAAAGTCCACACGCAAAAAATGTTAATGAATCGATGTTGTGAAAATAGCTCAAATTGGTATTTAAGCTAATAGTATCATAGTAAAGCTCCATTTCGAATGATTGCTGTTTTTATCCCAGTTTACTAGTCAAGAGAACTCAACATCATACATTGCATATTCCATATTACAATCCTACATGAAAGTACAAATATATTGAAATATGTATCGCAATAAGCTTTTCTGTATCGCAACATATTGCAAAACAGAAATGAGAAATGATACCTATCATTACTATCCTTAACCAAACCTTTTATTAAAATCTGGCATTATTATGGATTTTGTTGACTTCAGTTGTTAAAGGACAATATTTTCAAAATCCATATGAAATATTGCTGTCAATTAAAAAGATAGTTTCACAAAAACAGTAATGCATATCAACTTTGTGATAATATAATAAGACTCCAATACTTACTTTTGATATGTTTACAATTGATTACAGAGAAAACTCCCCAAGAACATACTGAGCGACATGTAGTTAAAGAGTTACCTCCCTTACACTATATTGTACAGAGTTACCTCCCTTACACTATATTGTACAAACTGTTGAGTACACATGAACTGATATAGATGACCTATTCAACTAGCATCCTACAATAAATCATGGATATGTAAGCTCAACCTAACTCTATAAAGCGTTTTAACTAATTCATTTTAAGTTCAACAATGTTCTTTTCCTCATGAATCCAGTCATGATGGAGCGGCTCTAGAAAAATACAAAAGTCTGATATAAAATACAGAGTTCTGGTGCGAGAGGAGTGAAGGTGCTTTCATACCTTGCTAAAATAAGAGGAGCGTTGGGGTTGTTTGTTCCTGGCCCTGTAGGACTCCACTTTATTGTGTAGATCTCCTTGTTGTGAGCTTGTAAATCATATACACATGTGTCTTGCTTCATACTCCATATCTGGAAAAAAATTATTCATGTGAAAATATCAAAATTTTAGTAATAAAAGATATGGAGTAATGGTTTCTCAAAGAGTAAACGAAAACCTTGTAGAATGTGTTTGTGAATTTGAAGATCTTATTTATTGGATGAAATAGTATTGAAGCAATGCCAAGCAGGAGGAAAAACAGAATTGATTATAGGGGAATGCTTACATAGAAAATAACAAATGCAACAACTTGCTGTGATTAATATACCTCAGCACTATGTTTTACTAAGTAATTAAATAATCAGCAATATTTATTTGATTAACAATGGACTTACTTTTAATGTCATATCATCTGAACATGATGCTAAGAGTTGTCCTTGGGGATCCCACTTTATGGCATTAACCTCATTCTGGAAGAGAACAATCAATCAATGACAGATCAAACAAATGAGTTTAGCAGTCTGATTAAAATAGACTGTGATTCGAGGAAAAAGGTGTAAAAATATTATCTCTAGCGGGGTACGAACCTCACCCAGCCCAGCTTTCTTATCATTCACAGTCTGAAGGCACCCCTATTGCTCGCATGTTCTGACACAAGCTCATCTAGCCAATCGAAAAGAGCGCAGTGAAAGCTTCGGTATCCCTCAGGGGCAGGTAACTCCAGTGTACCATTCGTTATACATAATCGCCGCTAAACGCTATTTAAAGAACGAGGATGTGATTGGATAGCTTACGACTGGGTCTGCCTGCGCTAAACTGGTTATAGCAACACGCGATAGAGGTGGGTGCATTCAGACCGAGACGGAGAGGATATCCCGAATGGTTCGAGCCCCGATAGAGACAATATTTTTGATATTTTATTCCTCGGAGCACGGTCGATTTTAATCAGACTGATGAGTTTAGCTTATCACAAACAGTGATTACATCATGTCACAGCCCACTATCAAGCCTGCTTCTCTCCTCAGAGCAACCTACAACCCACTAGGCTCTCACAATTGAAACTACCGGAATTAGTTTTGCAATCCATTTACTTATTGAACCTAGAACACCTCAGGAACATCCATGTTGGTATCAGCACTGTTAATTCTGTACGGCTACCAGGTTGTCATCATAGGTGAGTTTTAGTCTTATCTTTTATCTTCTTGTTTCTTGACAAAAGTAACATATTGGTTGTCAAGTCTGTGTCATGTTTTTCAAAGTCACAAAGGATATCAAAGAAACACTTGACATCAATCCAAACTGAATCTTGAAAGATTTTTCTAATCTTCTTTTTCCTCAATGAAAATGTTTTGTTTGCTTATAATATCTATTTTTAGTTTATAGATCATAATGGTACTAAAAAGATAACTATTCAGAGGTGTTCTACGAATGAAAACCTTCTGTGTAGACTGAATATTACTCACCGTGTGACCCTGGAATGTCTTGGTTGGTCTGTCCACACCGAGTCGACAGACATGAATACACTGGTCAGTGGAACAGGATGCAAAACTTGTGTTTGTCTGCCAGTCTACATCTAAGGCAGGAGCTGTGAATCAAAGAGTACTCTTTAGTTTCTGAATTTGCAAAGACCATTCTGAGTAGACCTTTACTTTTACTCTTTGAAATAGGTCAATACAACAAAACACAGCCTGAAGGAGATGTCCCCAGAATAAGACCTCTCTGGTTACTTTACTCCAATATCTTTCAAAAAGAATATCCATTAAGAGCTTCAGTTTTGCACAGAGATAATTCTGGGTGTAAAGGAACGTAAAATGGACACCTCAGGTACATCCATGTTGGTATCAGCACTGTTACTATGTACGGCTACCAGGTTGTCATCATAGGTGGCAAATTATTTAGTTAAGACTTCCAAGCAGTATTTGAAATTAGCATCAGCCCATAGGCCAAACGCCAACAGTTATTCACAAGGGCCTACACTTCAGGTGCTTACAGTCTCAGTATGTTTAACATGATAGTATAAAGTTTCACCCTGTTCCTTGTTCTCACATAACTTGCAGAAAGACTTATATCCAAGCGGCGAAGTCAAACCCTTCATTATGATCATTCTAAACTGACAACAGTGTTGTATATTTATAACACACTGATTACCAAGAATGTTATTTTACAATAAGTTAATTAATGAGTTTCAGAGTTGGACCCACACTTTGTCTTATGTTTGGTACCAGCTCCCTTTGTACTTTCTTCAAACACTGCTACTTAGACATCTAAACTACCAAAATTCATGGCAATATTCACTTGAGCCCCAAGAATTTATTGATGTTGAACTTTGTATCAAACTGCAATGGTTCATAGAAATATCACATTGAACCACAGCTTCTTCATTTCTTTGAGGGCATTTTAAATTCTTTGAGCTTTTTCATTGAAAACTTACCAGAATGAAATGCAAACTGTTGTGTACTGTTTCCTGAACTGGCATCCCAGATAATCGTTGTCTGTAAACAAAATCACAGCTTTTAAGACTTTGGCTAGCAAGGTAGGCATTCTAAAACACATCATGGTTGGATTCTACAGATCTCAACAAGAATTTCTTGCATGGATTCTCTTGTTTAGCAGAACTCATTGTACAAAACAAGTGTCTCCTTGCTGCCATAATAAATATGGTTATCTGGTTGAAGGAATTATGGTAAACAATAAGCAATACTCTTGGTCAAGTAAATGCATTTGTATCATAAATTCATAAAGAAAGTTACTTAGATCTCAAGAGAAAGACATGAAACACATAGCAATAAACAATAATAAATCATCAAAGATAAATACATATAAATTAATTAAGATATTGCATTGAGATATTTGATTTAACTCAATCTTTTTTAAAAGAAACATTTGCATAAAACTCAACTACCCTACTGATTTTCTAAATCATAAAAGTTTTGTTCAATCTTCTGGACAAAAAAGTTTGGATGTTTTTGACATAAATGGTTTTTACTTTGAAATATATTAATAAGATTAAAAGTTTTTGTGACTAAATCAGTGTTGTGCTTGCAATATAAAATCAAACATGGATTTCTACTACAATTCACTTTCTTTCAAAAAAGGAAGCCAGCCCTGATAAGTAATGCCAAGTGTTGACAGATGGGCTCCATGTAAAAAAAAGACAAACTTTTTGTCAAGAAAGAACCTTTAAATAGAACACAGCATCTGTTTTACTCAAAAGCGAGGAATTTGTGTACCATAAATATAGCTTCTAAAGGCAAAAACAATGAGACGTTATCTTTTTCTGGAGGGAGTTGGAATGCCGTGGCCTGATCTCAGAAACAGACTACAGCATAAGACTGCTGCAAACAGTAAACAAGGAAGAGTATATAGAAACAGTCCATAGCAGTCAGCATACCAGCCTTCATGAAGCTATGTAACCTGTCGGTAAACTTGGCGGGAGGATAGTGAGGGGGAAACTGAGGGAGGGGGAGAAGGAGGGAAAGAGTCCACGTGATGTTTTCCTCACAACTATGTTCATGGATACCAGATGGGGCAGTGCCCGAAATACCAGACAGACGCACAATCACTATCACACTGAAGCACTCATAGACAGAGAGAGAGATAGATAGATATATAGGTATATATAAGTTCCTTGCTGCTGATGAGATGAGCAGATCTTCCTGGCTTATGTATCAGGTGGTGCAATGTGCATGTATAGTGTGTGGATCGTGTGCCAAGATTAGGAGTATTCTTATCAGAGCAGAGTTCTTTCAACAAAACCATTCAGAGATTTAGAAGAGTTAATTTTGTCTCAAAGCCAAACCTAAATACTGCCTTACCTAAGTATAAACCTCGCTGGTAGAAACATTGAAAAGCAACTCTAAATTTGAAATGCAAAACTTTTATTTTACTATTTCTTTGAGCAGCAGCTACTGTTTTTACTTACAAAACACACATTTGTTTTTTCAAATGTTTTTAGAAATTTTTCCAATGAAAAATATTTTTAAAAGATAGGATAACCTTTAGGACAGAGAAATAACTCTTGACTAAATATGATCCACATACCAAAGGTGATTATAAACTTTTACTGTAAAATATGTAACTGTTTTATATATGAAAAGCACTGTCAAGTATCAATTACAATTCTAGCATTATTGTTACTTTTTTAAACACAAAACATCCAGTATACCAGGTATTGAAATTGTGTCATCGTATCTAATGAAAATGTTAGCTCAGAGATAAACTGCCAATAAATGTCAGCATTAATCTTTACAATGTTTATTGGACTCATAAAAGGATAGGAGATAGCGGTATTTCATGACTTCAGTTTATACTTTATTAATAGCAGTGCAGCACAGTGGGTGTTTTATTCATTGTCATGAACGGTATTTCAACAGTGCTGAATAATAGAAATGTGAAGATACAGTCAGTTCATGATACAATACTTATTATCTCTGGACAAAATCTCAATCAATAAAATTACCTATTTTTAGTTTAATCTCTAAACAAGAGACTTTAAAGGGGCAGCAGCACGTTTTTTGATAATTTTTTATTTTACAATTTTCACTGAAAATTGTATGTTAATGATAAATGTATTATTATGATAGTATAAAAAATCTCATAACACAAATCAGTTATCCATAGTCAGAGGACAAAGTATGAAGATTCACATAAAATCCATTTGCAGCCATTTTGTGTGAACACCTATTATTCATTTTGTGTAAGAAAAAGCAATCGCATGGCTAAACTTTACATTATTTATTTGAATAATTACTGCTCCAATTAGTTTAAATGCATTGTCTTTCAATTGAGACCAATAATTTTCATTTTCCTGACATCACCTTATATTCCCCCTAAAATCGTGCTACTGCCCCTTTAAAGGTATTACATGTTTCACAATACTAGTATCTCTATACTACGACTTATAGTTACAACTCTAACAACAGCTAATTTAGTGTCATAAAGTCTCTCTCACTTTGACCAAGCACACAAACCAAACTATTAAATACAAACAAACCATGAATATGACTCCAATTGAATACAAGGCAAAGGCTGAAATTAAGGGCAGGATGTGATGGTTGAAGGTTGAAAGCAAAGGTGAAGGTTGAAACCGATAGATCAAGTTTGAAATCAAAGTGAAGATTGAAAGTGAAGGTTCTGGGTTGAAGTGAAGTAAAGACAGAAAGTAAGAAGTCATTGTCAATGTTAATAGTAAAGGTGATATAAATAAATATAATAAAGATGAATAATTAATTGTTACACTGTAAAGTAACTCACCTTGTCAACACCAGCACTTAAAATATAGTTGCCTCTTTTATTCCATTTCAACGCAAATATTGGCCCTTTATGCTGCCCTAACGTGTTAACTAAACGACCTGAAACAAACAAATAAAATACAACGTTACTATTATTATTCATGCGATAAACATGCTACTAGTTGGGCCTTTCATATGGATACATGTGTAAATTGAACTCATAAACTTGTCAAAAGTATTAGCACTTGATGATCAACATTTTGAATTCATTACAAATTCAATTCAATATAGCACACAAGTTCATAATGGCTTTATCCTCTCGGTCAATCAAGAGTCACGCTCCAGTGAACTGTGAATTCAATTGATAAAATGTCCATTGACAAATGAACTTGTAAAAATAGATACACAAAATAGTTTAAATAATTTAACAAATAGACATCCTTTCAAAGCACTGTCAATATTAAACAGTCCATGACATTTTAAGCTTGAATTACTTGTTTGAATGGACTGTTTGTACCAACAATGATTTGCTTTGCTGCAAAAATACAATTCTACTGACCTTAGCTGTGGCGGCAGATATCAGTTAACATTTCAGTAACAGTGACAAGATGGCCAATAAATTGCTGCTTTTTTTTCATTTTCAGCGACTATCCATCACTATTTTATCCACAAACAGCAGTTTGTAGACATAAAACATTGATTTTCACAAAATATTAAGTTTGGTTATTGATGTAACTCACCATCTGTACTCCATATTCTCGCATAGCCATCATAGGAACCTGTAGCTAGCAACGTACCATCACACTGGAAATAAATATTAGACAAAATTATCATATCTTTATAGAAAGAATAATTGTAATCTTAAATGAGCTTTCCTTTAATCTTCAGTTAATGTTCAATGTCATCATGACATTGCTTCACAATTCTAAATATTTCTTATCATTAAATCCCTTAAGTTTTCACATATAACTCATTTACATATGGAGTTATAATTCACACAACTCCAGCTCTGCACAAATCAAGACAATTCTCTCCTAAACAATGAATAGCTTAAAGTTTAATTAATGCTGTATTTCTCGAATGAAAATGATTAATAATGTCTTCACTCACATTCCAGTCTAGGGAAGTAACATCTTTGTTGCTGGGTACCTCTGTACCCCCCTTCTGTATACAGTGTCGAAGCACCAATTGGTTGGCATTACTACTGTTATCGTTCATGTTCCAGATCCTCGCTGTCGAGTCTCCAGAACTGTATCACAACAAGAACATGATCATACTAAAGTTTGTCACCATGTTAGCGTATATTCATCTTCCTACGCAGAGCCTAAAAGGCCAGTTTCCAAACTGTCATTTTATGCCTTGCTGCAGAGACTTTACTTTTCTGTGCTGCTATATATACAGACTAGAGAGCAAGCACAGAAAACTCAAGGCTATGCAGCAAGGCATAAAACTGACAGTTTGGAAACTGGCCTTTTAGGCTCTGCGTAGGAAGATGGCGTATATTTAGATCTCACCTGGTTCTGTTAATTGAGAATGACGTCAATCAAATCCAGCCAATCAGTGATTTCGCACTGTAAACCAGCAACCAAAACTCCCAAGGCAACTCGCCGATTGGCTAGATTTGAATGACGTCACAGGTCAATCTAATGGCTCGATTAATGGAGCCTGGTGAGATTTAGACGCTGGCATAATGAAGCATCATAGATCTTAATCAAGACTGAAGACACTTCAAAAGTTCGGCAAAAGAATCTTCAAAAAAAACTCAAGACAGATTTACACTTTGATAAAGTATAGGAGATTGTGAGCCTTATACACAGTGAACATAGATGGTACTACAAAAATTTGGCTTTGAAATCTGAAAAGTGAAAATAAAATTCAAATAAGAATCAAGGCAGCCTTTCATATCATATGTGACCTATTATATAGAGATCACACCAGTAAAAGGGTCAGATACCAGAAAGATGTCAATGTTAAGCTCGATTAGTTACACCAATTAACAATATGATTTGTTCTTGTTGTTTTCATTGTCAGACCTTATGTTGAAGGGTTGATATAATTGCTAACCAATCTCAAACATAAATAACCAGAATACAAGACTTACCCAGAAGCTAAGAGATCATTGGTAGGGTTCCAAGCACATATGAACACTTCTGACTCGTGACCACGTAACACAGTCGCTCGATTCCCTGGTATTTCTACTGCACCATCAACCTCCATCGTTTCTGTGTGGTTTGCAGCTGTAATAATGACAAAATTACATTATTTTCATATAATATCAGTTTATCTTTCTCTTACAGTACCTTTTCTGGAACAACTCATAATTCTTCATTTTTCACTTAAACCTAAATCATGACATTTTGACACCCACAATAGCAAATCTAGGAATAATAAACTTTTCATTTTAATATTCGATAACAGATAATTTGTCTTTGATTTGTTTTCTAACAGAATGTCTGTCTATGATGATACATACAACAGTTTAGTGAAGGTTTTATCAGAGATAAAATATATTTGTTATAATGTAATAAGGTATTGGGATCCCAGATCATCCTACATACATTGTGTAGTCTTGATACAATATAACATATCCTTATGTAAAGATTTCATCACACAAATTCTTCATTCTGAGTTGCATTCTTAGTTGACCATCTTTAATTTTTTTATTTTTTTTTATAGTTATATCAGCTGACAGTGAGTCATATTTTTATCGCATCTACAAGACAAATGGTACACAAACGATAGCTACAATAACTTAATTCAGGAATTTAATGGATTTTAAATGTACATTTCTTGCCCTTTGTTAACAAAAGCCATTATGCACTAATGATTTATGATTACTAACAATGGGGAAAAAATTAATGTGTTTGATATTCTGAAAGATATTGCAGGTAATAAAAACATCTGTTAATTAGGAATTTGCAAGAAAATCTTGCACACAGCTAATCTAAATCACAGCTGCTGTAAATGTGATTGGATTAAAAAGAAGAATCAACATTTTTAATTGCCTTTGTCTGCAACATAGATGTCACGAGTGAATTGGCAATTTATCAAGATGGGGAAACCAGACTTGCATTTCACTAATTTTAGACAGTTCAAGCCCCATAACCCCCCACTTCTGTATCAAAACTGGCACATTGCCATAATATTAAATCTCAGGTTTTAGTGTGTACCTTTTTATATCATAGCCTTTAGGCAGACAGCTTGATACATGCATTCACACTTTGACAAGCTGCCAGAAAACAAGCTTCATTCTTAAATTTTGAATAATTGTTTGGTATTAGTTATGAAGACATACACATGAATACCAAGCATACGATACAAAGATTTGAACTTCAAAAACAAGCCAAAGCATGGGGAGACAATAGACGACAGGAGACAATGTGGGTGACAATAACATAAAATTTAGCATCATTTAACAAGAAACATTCATCTAAATTAGTTATTTGTCAAGATCTTTATAGAATAGTTGTTAACTTCTGATGTCAGATTTGGTGAGGTGAGGTGATGTGGGGTTTATCGCCGCTTTTAAGATTATTTCACTTATATCGCGGCTGCTAGTATTATTGCAGGGAGAAAGCCCGCAACACTATTGTGGCTATGTATTGCGGTGAAACCTGCGAGCATCGGCTGGAACTAGCAACCATGGGTGTTACTGCACTGAAGTTCAGTGTAGCATTGCACCCAAACTTGACTGCGTGTAGAACAGTTCTCTACTGCAGACAAAGTTGCCGAGCCCCTGGCGGGATTCGAACCACGGACCTCCTGATCCGAAGTTGAACGCGCTAACCACTGCGCTATCCCGCCCCCTCAGATTTGGTACCAGCAAGTGGTAATTTCCTCTTAATTTCGCTACATTATAATAAAATGGGTACTTAGTCTCCATGCAAAAGAAAGGGTCGCAGGATAAAGGGAGGGCCCAGGTTCAAATGGACACACGTTAAAAATTGCTTCACCCTGCTTTAAGACATAAACAAAACTTGATGATAGAGTAAGTGAGGAAGTTATTGTTTAGCATAGAGTATAAAAAACTACACCGAAACGTCGCACTCTTGCAATAAAGAAGTTGTAAATCCATATAACTTGTTCTCATTCATTTTACCAACTTCTAGAGTAAGTGAGGAAGTTATTGTTAAGCACCAGTTGGGCAATATTTCAACCATTAGCGACTGTTCATTGAATGATGACAGAAAAACCTGTAACGACTAAAAGAAAGTCTAGTGAAGAGAAAGGCCATTGACATTGAAGCACATTGATAAAGGCTGTTGAGTTTACCAAAGGGTAGTCTAGCAGCCTAACATCAACTATGTGTACTTAAGGAAAGTTCTGGACAGTTTGTACAGGGTAAACAAAATGAAATCTGTAGTGTTGATCATGGAAGCTACTAAGAGCTGTTGTTATCGCGGAGATATGGGGGGTGAAATGTGGGGGGGACATGTTTACACAGCAACACACTGCAGTACTTGAATGACCCGAGTATCTCATTATGTAAGCAGTAAACTGAAGTGTGTGTAAGCTCTTATTCAGTTAAGACATTCTTGCGGACAATCCTTACATAATCTCTATCGATAAACACCCAGGTAATATACATGTTTGTGTAGGTTGAACAGATTGAAACTTGTCAACGTGGACTTGAAATCATGTCATTTCTTTTATCAGTGTAGCTTTAAGGAGAGTAACCCGTTGACTTATGTAGAATTACGCTTTAAGGAAACCTTTGAATTATAACTTTCTCTGGGCACACCCAAAAATACAATTGTTCATTACGGTAGCTGAAAACTGTTCTCTGTTGATAATTATGATGTTAGTTACTAAACGTTACATAATACGATACATGTTGTCTTTCTTTTTCTAAATCATAAAAACCAAAGAGAAAGTATTCTTTATGGAAATTGGAAACCCTATTCTCATTTACTAGATTGACTGAATGGTCATCATGAATCATGAATAATAATATCAGCAATAAATTACCCCCAGAGTCCTGCTTCAAATACTCACAAAATTTCAAAATGACCCATACAAATATAAGAAGCAGGTGTCAGTTTTTTTGTCGGTACTATTGCTTACGCATTAGAGGACTCATTCAAATCTGCAAGTACTCTCAAGACATTGTTCTTGCAAGTCCCTGAACTCGGCAGGTCATATTTGTAGATTGATCACTGATAATATCATAATCTTCTTGAGATATAGACACCTGAATGTGTCCCAGGACAGCGACTTTTTTTTACTGAAATGCAGTTATGCTCCACGATTTTTTTATCCATATTTCAGGATTTTCCTAAGTCTCCAATGTCTCAATTCATTGTGTAAGTCTTGATATCTGAAGACAGAACCTAGAAATCATTTAATCATGATGTTAGATTAATTGATTATTCTCATTTTGTCAAAGATAAGCAACAATTATGTCACAGTCTAATCCCTATTTTATAACTATGAGTATTGAGGAAGAAAGATGCAATTTGAGGACCAATCTGACAGCATCTGTACAGACAGCCCACAATTTTGAAATTTTGCTATGTCAGCTGCCTTGCTTCAAGTCCTCTATTGTTCACTGGGCAAGCAAAACATTCCACTCAGTTGTGAACAAACAAACTGTTCCTGGCCAAATAATCAGCAGTTTATTACTCAACCAATCCTGTCCTCTTACCGGCCAACTGAGAGACAGACTGGGACTGGGACAGGGACAGGGCATTAGTGAGTGAGCAGACCACGTGATTCCCCTTGTTTATACCAGGTCTTATGACATTCCCAAGGGCAGGCAAGCAAGCAAGCAAGCCGGCTATACTATCTGTGTGCCCCAGGTACGCAAATATAAATATCCAGCGACCTTGACCTTCACACAGCAGCTCCCAGCAACAGCACTTCCGACAAGCTTGTTTGCTCACACGGCAATAACATTTCCAGGACATTCACTTGAATGACTCAGTGATGCTGCAGAATCAATACAAAGTCATGTGACTGCAGACAACTGAAAAGCTGCAGCAGTTGCAGCTGCATCTTCATCAGCTCGAGTTGAAGAGAGATACAGTGCAGTCTAGCCTATAAGAGTCTCCCTGTCAGATCAAAGTAGAGGAAAGAGGGCTGGCCAGTCGACTGGGAATAACAAGTACACTTGAGCTACATACTGTGACTCAGTCTCTGATTGGATGGTGGGCTGTTGACTACACGTGACTGCCCTATATACATACATACGCCAGCTCCCCCTATACTCAACACTCCGCCTGCCAATCTGCTGACAAGTGCGGCCTGCCCACAAGCCTAGATAGCGAGGAAACAAGAGGCAGATTACAAGTTGACATCTGGCAGCTTGCCAGCATAGATCTGGTATTGGTGAGGCCGGCTAAAACTGTACCATGCCCAGTGTAGTGTAAACAGCTGGCGGTGTTTGTGTGAACGTACCATATTACACAACAGCAAAGCAGCTCACTAACCTGGCCCCATTCCTTCTCTGCCAGGTCACATAACACGCAGTAACTCACATAACATAGATCCATGTGTGACCTCCATGTGGAACTGACGCTGGTCTTTAAGCATCAATATTTCCCATCTTTTATGCATGGTGTTACTACCAGCTAATGTTGTAATTGTATCATCTGTCGTCAGATGTATTTTTAGCCAGACAGATCACTTACTCTCTTTAGAAAATGGGTCAAAAGCAAATTACATTATACTAACTGTATTGCTTAGCTCATAAGTGTTCACAACATTAACCTAATGGTTCTGATTTTTTTTTTTATCAATAGAAACATTATTGTGATTCAGTATTTAAATACAGTATGATATATCAAATATCTGAATAATTATCGGTAATATATTGGTATAAAAGAAATGAAACTACAAATCAGAAATATCCTTTTAAAAAAAATCTTTTTTGATAATCTTTTTTAGAAAAAAGGTGTTAATTTCATTTTAGTCTATGGAAAAATAATAATTTGCTAAACCTAACAAAAGACTTGCAGGTTACAAAACTATACACAGAGTTCAAAATAATTTTTTGAGAAAAGACAATCTATTTTTTTGAGTCCGACTTGCAAAAGGTTCATCCTAGACTATGATAAAGGTTCTTATTTTACAGTTAATCATGTGAGGATCTTCTTTCATGATAATTATGGTAACTAAATGGTTTCTTATCTAAGAGACTAAAAGAGGGTTTTTGTTTCAAAATGTTATTTCAGCAGTCAGTAGACTAAGCTTGACATGAAGCAAAATACATAGTTGATCACATTTTGATGTTACAATAGTGGCTTCAGGGTGCCCATTATTACTTAGTGGCTTAGTGAATTAGAGAGTGATATTCAAAGCAGACAGAGGTGATTTCACCTAGGCTTTCATCCAGGCCTTGATGCAATAAAGAAAGGGGCCTTCGCAAGTGAAGTCTAGTAAAAATGGGCAAGTCTAGTTCCCCTAAATCTACATTGTTCAGGACTCCATTTTCTTCACTGAATATCTGTTATCACATTACAGTTATAATCATTTTCAGGGAAAATATGTATGTCTAGAGATGTGCTCATAATAGCAGGTGTGTACCTACTTACTTTCAAAAATACCAAATATAAGAAAAAAAATGACAAAAAATAAATCGTTTCAAAACTTTCAAAAATAAATTGACATTATTAAATCTTTTTTGAGGGACAATATGTCAGTCTAGATTGCTGCAGAATGAGCAGGTGAGTACCTACCAACAGCTAGAGAAGCATCCTCGCCATTAGTGTTAGCGTTCTCAGTCTTGATAGGATGAGCCTTGGCTGCAGCCTGTTTCCTGGACTCCACGGTGTCCGGCATGATGGCGTCTATCAGAGTCAGGGACTCAAGCACTCTCTCCGAACCATCCTGCAACATACATGATGATGTACATCTTAGTCTTTAATACCAAACTGTTACTGAAATCCCAACATATAGTCTCAAGTTTATTGTCAGTCACTGCTTTCTCGTGTTTGCGTAAAAAGGTTCATCAGTAATCATCACATATGGCAGAAATATTACTTAGGAGAGGGAGCGTCCAATCTATAATAAATGAAAGGTTTATTTATGACTTATTAAAGTATTCAACCAACTGTGAACTAGTGCAATGTACAAATAGTAAATGTCTGGAACAGTGTTGATCCTAGGTGACCAACTGAGTGGGTCATTTGGCAACTTTTAAGCATATGGGCTCCTTAACAATGGTAAAAGTATCCTAAATGTACAGATCTAATGATTTTAAGGGACACCAAGCAAAATGGGTGGGAAAATTTCTCCAAGACCCACCTTGAGAAACAAGACTGAAAGTCTTTTCAGTTACAAGACTCCTATCAATAATAAGATATTATCATATGAAAAAAGTAAATTATGATTCATTTCCCCTTTTACCAATATGGTACTATCTATATAAATAACAAATTTAATTTAACACCTATCAATGACATCATATTTGTATAGAATGACCATATTTCTAAGATATATGTATGGTATATTTCAATCAAAGATAACTTCAAAATAAAAACAAAGAGTTGAAGTTTCTACTAAAAGCATTATTGAATTAAAACCCAAATCTGCCATGTTCCTGACATGTCTGAAAATAGCTGCCAGGTCCTATAGGGAGACAAAGTTCAAGGTAATGCTGTTGACATCGCCTCCAGCACTCAACAGTTCATGTTTCTTATTACAGAGCATGCTCACATCTGGGTTTTTACATTCTTTTCACATAAATTGCGTTCTAACTCATTCCTGCAGTTGTCCACCAGACATTGAAAAGTTAAAAATTCCTTACAGAATTATTATCAATTTAAATGGGCTGATTCTAAATGAATATTCTTGGGTATGCCAAATAGTGATCTGATTATGTTTTTATCCAAAAAGAACATAAATCAACACATATGTAACCATTCACAAAAGGCAGCACTTATTCATAAATATTCATTGTCTATATGTCAGCCCAGTAGAACACAGATGACTCATTTAGGACAAGGAAGCACAGCTTGAAGTGGATTCGTTGATGGTTTCACAAATCAAAATAACTGCCATTATCATGACATCATCCGTTTCGATGATTTTCCTACATTTTTAAATTTCAAAACCATTCAGTAACTTAACTCTTCAAGGCCTTGAGTAGTATAAAATCAAGACTGTAGTTCATAATATTTGTAACCTCTTGAAAAGCAAGTCTAGATTGCCAGTGAACAGAAATTGAAAAGAGCCTTTGAATATTGGCTATCATAAACAAAATGATCATTAGAATTAAAATAATTAATGAATTGATTCAATTATAGACAGTGTTGTTCCTAGGTGATCAGAAAAGGGGATCATTTTGGCAATATTGTAGCAGAGGGGCCCCTTTGCAATGGTGAGAGTATTTATATCTAATAAGTAATAACTGTAAGGGACACCAAGCCAAAAGGGTGAGCAAATGTCCCCAGGACCCCCTCTAGGAACAACACTGATAGAATATTATTTCAGTGACTGAATACAAGTCTTGGACTTGAGCTAATGTCATGCTGTATTTCCCCCTTAGAAAAAATACCTTTTCACTTGTGTGACAACACATGCTCAAGTCACACTGAGATAAACAAGCTGCAAGTAGCTGTCGCCTGGCATGTATCTATGTGGCTAAAAATAGTTTAGAAATATATCCTGTTTATGCAAGACTAATATTGCGTTTCATCAATGGAGAAATATCCTTGTCGGGGCCTGTATACTACACAATGTTAATGAGCTACCAAGATCTATACACTCACATTATTGTGACTGTGACACAATGCAATGAATACATAGACGTCACTGTATTTGATATCACTCCTTAGCAAAATATGACAACCTCTTAGAAAAAAAGTCCAGCAAAGTTAGTGCAAAAGGAACCACATACACAAATAATCTAACTCATTGAATCTATTTGATGACATTACTTAAAGCAAAAACTGCTTAGAAAAATCTTGAAATAAAGTCTAGATAAACGCCTCAATTTCTCTGATCCTCTCATATGAATAATACAAAATAGTTACTTTTCTTGATAAGATTAAATGATGACTACATCAGACTTTTTAAAAGATTACTGAAACTAAGTGTAAGTCTAGTACACACAATGTGGACCTATTTGCAAGTATTTGGGCAACTAGGACAAGTCCAAACATAGGCCCTGACATGTCAGGCTGTAGATAGTCTATTGTGGATTTGACGTTAACAAATGTCTCCCTCTACTACGGACATACACACTCATCTCTATATACCGTATATTACAGTCTATAAGGCGAGTTTTTTATACCAGAAATTGGGGGGTCAAAGAAGGGGGTCGCCTAATAGACAAGGTCAAAAACTAGAGGCCAAGTGAGGGGTATCTGCCAACCCAACAAGTCAAACGAGTCAATGTTTACACCGGATGTCCATTACACAATCATCGATGTCATCTCAAATTTAATCTTGTAAAATAAAATACCTTTGTCTAATTGTTCATTTTAAATGAAAATATAGAGAGAAACAAGAATGAAAATTCAAAATAACTTATCAATAAAAATTATCCATGTACTGGACCAATGGGGGGTAATCTTCTTTAACTCTTTATATATATATATGGCTTTGCATACATACATATTCAAGTGTTATCAATGTTACATGTGCACTGCTTCAAAATACATAGTCAATGTTTAAGGCCTAATAATATCCTTGTTCATTATTCAAATTTCATTGCCTTAAATTAACACAGTTGAACAAGTAAATGTGAGATACAAACTCATAATATAGATATGCACGCCTTGCTATCAATCATGACATTTCATTTATGAGCATGAATAACTATCTTAAAATAACGTAACATACCTCTGGTACAAAAAATTCTGATTATCAACTTTGACATCTTATTTTCTATCAATTTTTACCAGATAATCAATCTATTATCACGATCTAAGGAATATCAATAAATTGTTAATTTTCCTTTCTAATTGCTTCCATGTCACATATTTCTTGCTGTTCAGTTAACTGTGATGTTTTATTGATAAGGAGTTTCCATAGGTTAACAAGCATTATTAAAATTAATGACACTGTCAAATTTGAAGAATAGATTACTTTATTTGTCTTCAATAGGAATATATATATATATCTTAGTAGCAAATATCAAGGACGACAAAGAGTAAGAACAGCATAATGGTTACTCATCTTGAAATGAATTCTGTATCTGTTATCAAAGCGACATCTTATATTTTATCTTATTAATATCAAATTTCAGAGTTTGCACTGTTTTCAAGACCTTAATCTTTTAAAAAACAAATCTTAAAACAAGATCTGGCAACTTTTAAACCATGGAAATAATTTTGTAAAAGTTCATCAACTTTAAAAATTAAAACTGTTTTGAAATTAATTTTCTAGATCAAACTCATATCTATAGAATGATACCAAGTCACATTCTATAAGCTGATGTATTAATAACCATTAATCACTATTGAGTGGGTTAGTAAGTGATTAGTTGTTTAGCTCTGCTTTGGTAATATTTAGCTTTTAGCAGTGTTTTATTTATAACCATATTTCACAAATGTGAAGTGTGTATCATGAACTTTGGAACAGCTGTCAAAAGACAAACTTATTTCAAGCAGGCAACCAAATAATCCATTGAGTAGGAAATACCAGTACTCAAAATCAATAGTTGTAGTAAATAGCATAAATTAGACATTGTTGGGAGTTGTCTCCCCTTGGACCAGGTAACAAATAGAGGTATAGTTCAACAATTGATCAGGTGCATATTAAGCATGGGATCTACATTGGATGCTGCATTGAGGCTAGCAGACCTGCCGACCGGCTCGTTCATCAACAATCTCTCAACAGTGTCACCAATGGCGGCCAACGCCAGCGACAAGCTCTGAATTATAATGGCAAGCAGGCCACAACAGCAGCCTCATTGACCCAGGTGAAACTATTGCACAAAGCCCAAAACACAAAGTTAATCTTGAAACCTGAGTCAGCACGCCTTAATTCAATAGCTACAGTCTGTTCTAATATTCACAGCCATAAACCAACTAGCCAATAGCCTATTTCAACATTCCTCCCCACAGTGAGTTGATAGCTATAGTCTGTTCCAGGGTTTCATTGATCATATCTGCTCGGGGCTACAGTCTGTTTCAATGGCCGAGGCCTATAGTTTGTTTCACAGTTTGTGAGCGCCAGCTGGCAGGGTGTTAGTGGAGATTACAAGTTGTGAGTTAACAACCTGGATAATGGGCGATATTACCACATAGTGACTGACCCAGATAGTAGGGCCAACTAAACACATAATGAGCCAGCATCAGGGCTAATAGCATTCACCTCCATCATAATAGCACTTCCTTTCCAAGTTGACTGACTGGCGCAGTAACAAGACAGGTGCAAGCAGACAGTAGGATCCCCTCCAGACAGCACACCCCCCCCCCCCCCCCCCTCATATCCCAATAAACATACCTCTCCATAGCAACATGCACACATTAACTAAACAAGCAGACAAAGAGAACATTGTGGAGGTTTCTGAAACAGCGGGTTAATAAACTTTTTTGGAGAAGATATCCTATAAATTATTTTTTTATAATTGAAAGGAAAACAAATGCTACTTCACTTTTAATACCAGGGTTCATCTGGGTTTTTCATAACACCTTTCAGGTATCATACAGCTATAGAATACCATCTATTTCTAATGTAGTCAATGTGAATTGAATGTTGAAAGGTTTATCTTTTAAATAGATCAATGAAACGGAGCTTAAATCTAAATTTTAAATTTAAAAAAAAAATTTAAATGCATCTCTTACTGAACTATAGGCTGTTTCTTTGAAAAGAACTTAACATTTTTCTACAAACATGATACATCATAGTTTCATATTACCGGTTATATGTGATTTCAGTAGATTCAATCTTATACAGTTTATAAGGTAAATTGATTAATATTGAAATGATGCAAATTGTGAATAAATGTTGGATATCAATTGTTACTGTCCTTCACAATATCTGTTTGACATCTTCCTGGTTTCAGTATCAAAGGGCTTTGTTGGTGTGGTCAGTGTAAATCAATGCATGCCTGAATACAATCATGAATATGTAACTCACCATAACCTTTAATATAGACTGTTATTAACAATATTTGGACCTCAACATAAACTCTTGAAAAGCAAGTCTAGATCTGAATCTTACTTCTCTGAAATAAACATTTCTGTGATGTTTCTTACTTATATCTAACCCTTTATCCCTAAGAAACCAGTAATATACAACTAAATGCTGACAAACAGTGTAAAATAAGGGCGGGGTACCTCTACTATTTCCCTGAAATCGGCTGAATTACGCAAGATCCTTGAGCTGAGAAAAATAGCTCCAAATGGTACAAACGATAAGATTTACCCCTGTTCTATTTCCTTCCCCTTCTTTAAGTTCAACTTAATGCTGTTTTTAAGAGGTGAAAGGATTTACTAGATAACTGTTGTTTAGATTTAGAGAGTGAATTGAGTTGCAAGCTGATCTCTCCAATGCTAATCTCAGCCTCTGTGTACTTCAGTGAAAGAGTTTACTAAATAACTCTTGTTTAGATTTAGAGAGTGAATGTAGCTAGTTGTAAGCTGACCTCTCCAATTCTTATCTCAGCCTCTGTGTACTGCATAGACTAACATTTAGTCTCAGAAGTATTTGTTTTCAATATTGACAACATTTTAGACAATTCATGTATTATAAAAAGAATGGAGCCCAGAAGAAGCTTTAACTTCAAGCTGAGCGATCTAGACTTGCTATACTTTTCAAGACTGGGTTGGTCATCAATTAATGTTTTTTGCTTTAGGGTCTGGATGACAGACTATGTATTGCAGTGAAAGAGTTTACAAAATAACTGTTGTTTAGATTTAGAGAGTGAATATAGTATGAAGCTGACCTCTCCGATGCTGATCTCCGCCTCTGTATACTGGAGCCCCTTCTGGATGATGCTTAGCAGGGCTGCTGGAGGAACCAGGGCTCCATTGATGTTCGACTGACTGATGTGGCTCTCGATGCCAAATGTGTATGCTGAATGCACAAAGCCTGCAATAGTAGAAGAAATCATGTCTTATATGTGTGCATATTCATCCTTTTACTATGCAGATGACAATTAAAAAACCCTGCAATAGAACCAGCCATATCCGCACACATTTTGACAGCAAAACGGTGGAAAAGATTTTTTTTTACCATGTTATGAATCCTGTAAAATGGTGAGGTGGTATTGGGTTTATCGCTGCTTTCAAGTGCAAAATGGTAAGAAATCATTTGATGCAGGGCGAGATAAAAGTTCTAGACATTATAGGCTGTGTACTTTCAACAGCTTTTTTAAGTTAGTCACATGCTCTGGCAGTCAAGTTAAACTGCAGACTTTTCAGCGATTTTGGTTTAAAAAATTGTCAACGACCTTTCATGTATAAATTAATATATTTTGTCATTTGATAATAAAGTTGTTTTTGCGTTTTTTCTATGTCCAACTTATCCATTGAGTGTAAATTCTCAGAGTATTAATTCAATGAATCATACCGAGCATATTCAACTGCCCATACTACATTACCACATCCTATAACAGAGTACATCCAACTGATTGTTTGATAAAAACAAAAGCTAGTGTATCTTACCAGTCCTAGACCAATAAAGTGAACTCTATCTTTTATCTTATCTGATAATCTGGACCATATAATAGAACTAAGGTCAACCTTGGACAGATATCACAGAATTTGAATACATCTTCACCTTGACACATGCAAGGTAGAACAAGTCCCCATATCTTATATGCTATTATATTTAAGTATGGATAAAAAAGAATTTTAATAAGGTTAACTGGTGTACTTTAGTTTTAATCAAGGGTAAACTTTGAATTTTATTCAAGGGGATCTGGTAGACAACACCAATGAGCAGTTGAAAAGTAAATTCTAAACTAAGTTTTGATTGTACCTGTACAAAGTCTACAAAGAAGCCAATAGAGCTGGGACGATATATTATATTGATACTCAACATACGTATCGTGATACGATGTCTTTATTGTGACGATCATCGTTGACTTCATAAATTGCTTATTCAACCTAAAGATCAGGCGGTTTATCAAAGTTATAGGGTTTTTTTCCTTTAAAATATCATGAAAATGGTAGACATGTATTGTATTGAATTGTTTTGTTCTTTTAATATCGTGATACGCATAGAAGCGGGACTTGTCTTCAATGTCACAACAATCTACAATAGAGTCTTATCAAATTGCAGTCACTGCGAAAGTGAAATCTAATTTGACATATACAGCTCTAGATTATTCTTCTTTGAGAGGCATTTTAGAAGTTGGAATGACAATAATGCTGAGGAATATATGGATGACAACTGCTTTGTTCATTGTGCGGACGTTTTGACACAGATTCATGAATGACTCTACAATAATGAAAATTAAATACTATTCGACTTGACTTTCTGACCAAAGCTCTTTGACCTACGACAAGAAAAAGCTTGATGTATATGATTTATGTATTCTGAAAGCCTTCAAAGGATTTTCTCATATACAGTACTGAGTAGAACGAGGATATAGCGACCAATCGGATATACTGTAGTGAACAAATATTCAAGTCCCTTCCCTATATATAATATCATTAAAATAGAGCCATGGGCTCTGTAGCTCATCAGACTTTTGATGGAAATAAGTTTTTAAGGTTGTTACCCCTGTGACCCTATTTAGGGTCAAGAGGGCAGAGGTCACCAAATCTAAAATTTAGAATCCTCATTGGCCAAGGAGTCTACACGCAACTTTTCAGCTCTCTAGACCTTTTGAAACTGGAGAAGAAGATGAAAATAGGTTTTCAAGGTTTTGAGGAGGAGAGGAAGACTCCGCTCTCGACCGACAGACAGGCCTTACCCTTTTCTAGAGGATTAATTACGGCCTGGATAATTTAGCGGATGATGATGATGATGACCCCTGTGACCCCATTTGGTGCCATGGGGTCACAAAATCTACAATTTAGAATCACCCATTGACCAATGAGTCTACACAAAACTTTTCAGCTCTCTAGACCTTTTGGAACTGGATAAGAAGATGAAAATAGGTTTTCAAGGTTTTGACCCCTGTGACCTCATTTGGTGTCATGGGGTCACAAAATCTACAATTTAGAATCCCCATTGACCAATGAGTCTACACAAAACTTTTCAGCTCTCTAGACCTTTTGGAACTGGAGAAGAAGATGAAAATAAGTTCTCAAGGTTTTGACCCCTGTGACCCCATTTGGTGTCATGGGGTCACAAAATCTACAATTTAGAATCCCCATTGACCAATGAGTCTACACAAAACTTTTCAGCTTTCTAGACCTTTTGGAACTGGAGAAGAAGATGAAAATAAGTTTTTAATGTTTTGACCCCTGTGACCCCATTTGGGGTCATGGGGTTGCAAAATCTACAATTTAGAATCTCCTTTGCCAAGGCGTTTGCACATCAAATTTCGGCTCTCTTAGAGTCATTGGTTCTGGAGAAGAAGTCGAAAAAGTGAAAAGTTTACGGATGGAAGGACGCCGGATACCATGTCATAAGGATATAGCGAACTGAATTCTTTGGTCCCTTGGAGTTCGTTATATCCGTGTTCTACTATCTACTGTAGTTATAATGCAGATGTTTCACCACCACGTGAAACCACATTTCATACCACTGTATGAAATAAGTTCAAATAACCCTTATCCGCAAGATCTGGACTGGACTTTATTGGTCATGGCTGGTATCTTTTTCAGTGTTTTCTTCAATTTTACCATTAAAATAATACTCTATTTTCTTTTACATATGATAAAATATAAAACTTTTGACAAAAAACTTTTGGCAAAATAAAAATTCAAATATTATCAGTCATAATGATACAGAAAATGTCTCATGCTGTATTATCTTTAGATTATGGATCACAATTTTCCCTACTACTTCTTCTAAAACCTGCTTTCGGTCTCTCAATATGCCTTTCTTTCAGTATTTTCTCTCATCCTTTTGATCCCTTTCTCCCTGGTCTGTCTGCTCTCTTTTAAATGGCAACATCCACGTGTTAATTTGTTAAATAGCTGAAAAATTGCTGACTACACATTAAACCCCAACTCACTCACCCAACCACTCTCAATACTACAATATATATTGTAACTTTTATTCCTACTGAGTTGAATGGAATAACTCACCTGACTCCTGCAGGTAGCGGTAAACAAGAAAGTTGACCTCGTCGCTGCTAAAGCTCATGATCACTAGACAGAGGGACTACGCGTACCATCTAGTCTTACTCGGGGGATGGGTTCCCATAACACATCGGACCAGGTCACATTGGGATTCTACACAAGGTGCCCCTTCACCTGCAAATAAACAAACAATGGTCAATGATATACCGGTAATACAAAGAATATCAGACTCATATTAGGTGACAACCAACTTCCTTCATTAATCAATCAGCCATACATTACTAAAGCATGATAAGTTATTAATTACCTGCTCTAACTTCTAGCCTCATTATAGGACAACCCCGTGTATGAGTGAGCAAGTTGTTTTACAGATGTAGTGTCCTGCATTGCCATTTATTTTGTAACATCTTTCTTTATTAATCATTACCCTTTAACAGATTAATATATTGCTCAGTGTTGGTTCTAGAGAGGGATGCAGTGTTGTTCCTAGAGGGGGTCCTGGGGACATTTGCCCACCCTTTTTGCTTGGTGTCCCTTAGAATTATTAGCTGTAGGATACTTTTACCATTGCAAAGGGGCACATCAGCTAAAATATTGTCAAAACGACCCCCTCAGCTGATCACCTAGGAACAACACTGGGGATGGTTCAGTGGACATTTGCCCACCTGTATGTAACCTTTTTAGATTGATGTCATCATGTGATGTCATTAAATTGATAAGTAGGATACTAATAAGTTATGCCATTGCATCTCCCAAATGCTCACAATAAGCCAAACAGAATAGGGGTTACACTGTCACTTGAACAAAATAAAACACATTCCAAGGAGTATCAGCAAGTGTTACAAAATATTGCCTTGTATTTGGGATGTTACAATACATATACCTCAAGATATGTTGCTTAGTTACCATGATACAATACACACATACCACTTCACTGATCTTATTTGAATATTTCTAACAAGACTTCTTTGATTC
Source organism: Steromphala cineraria (assembly GCA_916613615.1). Lineage (NCBI taxonomy): Eukaryota > Metazoa > Mollusca > Gastropoda > Trochida > Trochidae > Steromphala > Steromphala cineraria. Next base: position 2,931,021 of record OU744734.1, read on the forward strand.
AGCAACAGTCAAACACAAAAACGTCTTTAAAGAAGTCAAACCTTTTCTAAGAAAATCTTATTATCTTGATTTTTCCAACTTGAACATTAATAGAAATGATATCCATTCCTAATGAGAATTTTTAGATAATTAGGATTTCTTCATTCGATATTCACCGAAAAATGGGGGAAATATTCACAAACAAACAAATTGTATCATTATTTGTATCATATGATAATCAACTCTTTGTGTATTGTACCGTGAACTTATCAATGATTATGCACCAGTGTATCGTGACAGCCCTACCTAGTGCCAGGATCATTTGAGAATTTCCCCTGCATATCCCTAATGTCTGAGAACAGCCTGCTCAGTTGCATGATCTGTACAAGAACAGTAACTTAAACACAAGGCGTCGAAAGACACTTTCTTTAAGATAGGCTAGGGAACTTTGAAATCATTCTTTCTATACTTAACCAGTTAATCAGACTGAATAAAACCAGTAAATCAGACTGAATAAAAAAACACCAAGTTCTTATCCTGCAAGAGGCAATATTCAAAACATTTTGATTTTAAATTGGTCTGTATTGCAGACAGGGAAAGTCTAACCAAATGTCCATATGGCAAGGACCTGTGACTGTCACTTGTGTTTTGTTTTGATTTTGTTTCGTAAATAAAAAGTTGACCTCTGTGCCACTTTTGTCAATTGGACTTCACAAAACTAACTGAAAGGCAGATGTCGCTGTTGTGATAAGAAATGTTCATCTTTTTCTCATAATTGGTTTGATTCTAATACTTAAACTTTAACTAACCGTTATGTAAAACAAGGGATATGATCTTTGATTTCGTTACTCTGGAACATATTTTTTCGCATAATCCTCCTGATTCATAAATTTCATTTCCACCATACTTCAGGTTAATTTGATCAAATTAATAAGCTAGATGTAACGATGTTCGCATAATGACAGTCAACAGCTTAATCAAAACTGGAAAATCCACCCAAGTTTCCTTAAAGGATCATTACTCACTATTGAAGGGTAAAACCTAGGATTACCTTTTGCTGACAAGTCATTAAGACAGGTAATTAGCATACATAGAGGTAACAGGTTCAATAATTTTGTAGTTAAATAATAAATATTGACATTATTTCTTAACAATTAAACAATATTAAAATTTTTCAGAATACTTAAAGATATTATTAACATATTTTTGGGAATGATTTCTAAAGGGTTAAGACTTAAATTGAAAAAAGCGGTCTCAAAATCAAATAGAAATTCTGAAAACAGCCTAAAAACCTATGTGAAGTTATCAGAAAGGAGGCTATATTCAGAATATTCATTCTGAGTAGAAGCCCCAAAGATTCACATCTAGGATGCACTAGCTATAAACCACCTGACCTTTTGAGCAAAGGTAGCCTGTAGTTATTTTTGAAAGACTTGGCAAACTGCCAGAGACAGAAGAATGAGGATATAGTCTGTTTCAAACTTCCCACAGTCATGTACCTTATGTATACATCAATATTGGCATGATGCCTATTTCTAAATAACAGTGATATAAGATTCGTTTTTTCCTGTTTCAAACAAAGAATACTGAAAGTTGAATGACAGGTTTGGGTTCAATATAAATCATGATTATCATCAATAAAGGCCCATTTAGCCATTCATATCAAGGTAATAAAGGAACACTTTTCAATTTTTGTGTACAGTTTAATAACTGAGGGAAGGTAAAATAACAATACTTAAGCATTGACATTAAAATATACCTTTCACATTGTATTGAGTGAATATCTCGTTTGATAGTCTTTCATTAAATAACAAGACACCCAAAATATAATTCAATCTTAAATCAATAATAATCCTACATATAAAAATAAAATGAACGTATGATATTGTTTTAATTCATTGTGGCTTTGTTTAATATTTATTCTTAAAAGAATTACATCTATGGGGCATGAATGCTAATATTCCACCAAGGGGTAAACGTGACACAAAATGAAAACAGACTATAATGCGAACGAAAACTTTTGGATACAGGCTATAGCCGCCGTTTTATACATTCTTGATACAGATTATAGTAACAGTTTTGCGAGTTCTTACGTGATCTAACATCAGTATATGTTGGAAAAAAGTTATTTCATAAGAAATGTTTCTTAATTTGTGAATTTACACCAAAGAAACGTAAAACAAATTGAATTACTGGCTGTGGCAAGAATACAACTATTGAATGAACTATCATTGAAATATATTTTGCTTTAACAAGATGAGGATATTATGTTCACAATTTCGAAATAAGTGCTGGCTACTACCGGGATGACAAACTATCATTTGACTGAAATGACAACAAAATAAAGTCTATTTCTGAATCCAAGTGTCGAGTATCGGGACTCCTCGTTCCGTTTTAGACAGAAGGCAGCTAACATGTTAAAGATAATCTGGCATATACAAATCAAAATGTAGGATAATAATGCATAGAGAAGATGGTAACTTACCGCAGTGTATGAAATCGCCGAAGAAACGTTGAATACTCTACTACGGTTATTACTGCGTCTCTCGTCTCTGCAGGTTCCCTTGAACACACCGCTGTACCCTCAGCTTGTGCACATTTACAGCATAAATTATAAATTAATCCTTATAAAGGCAGGAACACAGAGTGTTGTCACAATCCAATCGCCATGCGAACCATCAAATATTCCCAGAATATATTGAATAATCTTAAAATTATTGTCGGTACTCTTCAGCGTTGCTTTCACTTCCCCTCCTTATGGCGACAATGGCGGAAGAACATTTGTAGTGTTGGTAAATCAGCTACATGGCTCGCGCCTAGTTATCAAAGCACAGGACTATAACCTGATCAATGTTTTTATATCAATATTGCTAAATGTTTGATGGCACTGTCACGTGACTTTATATTCTATCATCTGTCATTTACTCTGAGGGTTTAATTGCACTAAACCCGCGGAGTAATACATTATCGAAGACACGCAACATCGACCGAATTACTGCAAGTGACGTCACTAAAATGAGGTTGAACGCATCTCATTTATGAAGGGGAATCAAGCTTCGATAAATCATCGCAGTTATCATGCAAAATAACAAATCTTCAGTAAATTGAAATTAGAAACCATGATGATAACAGCTTGAGAAATATCACGGGTATTTACATTTGATCCAACTGCAATGAGGGTAAAACCTGCAACAATCTATAAGCCTCTACCCATGCCATAAAATAGACTCTCCTGGTCGAGTTTACCTTATGTGGGTAGTGGTAGTGCTTGAAGTGTGGAAATAAGCACTTTATTTTATGAAACACATTTGCCAGTGATACAAAATATTGCAATCCTAACACGTGTAGCAATGGTAAGATAAAAACTTTTTTTGGAACCTACAGAAAAACTCGATTAATTAGTAGGTCAGCGATCGTACAACCTATGCACCCCTATTTTTGATTTGGTCTGTGTTGTGACCTAGTCTCCTATACTTAATTTGTCAGTTCGGTAAGTAGTGACCGAAAGCTATTTCTACATGCCTATTGGATGCTAACCGGTTATCGATCGAGGAATACAGCGTGTCTCAGAACCGGGCTGAAATCTATTTGCAGATTATGATCGACGCATAGGGTCACCCCATCTCGCGCCGCCCACGTGGCAAGCTAACGAACGGGAGAACTTGATCAACCAACATTTTCTAAAGCGTGGAGTGTTCTTTCGAAACAAAATCAGAAATTTTATGTGATAACTCAAATTAAATTTTCATGCTGTCATATTATATTTGATCGATCTTATATAAGAGCTATAGCATATGACATCTCTGATATTAATTAATTTCCATCATCAAGACTCAGTTCCCTAGGCTATTAAAATATACTACAAGACAAAAGTTTAGACTCAGTGAAAAGTGTAATGTCATATTTTCTATCGCTTATAGTGACTCTATTCTTCATGTCTCGGACTAAACGCCGTAACAATGATTTAAAGAAAGCTTGAACATTTTATTCGACCCCCAATAATGAAAAACTAGTTACAATGGGGTCCTAATGATGTAAAAAATTGACTTTACCTGAGCATTTGTCAGTTAACTTTCATGTCATGATGACGGTGTTAATCAAGATCCATTAATGGCAAATGCATGACACCTTGGTAATAAGTTGAGGCATCATGTCTCAGGATACGAACGTTACGCTAACTCTAATCTGTAACGTAACTTTCGTACCCTGAGACAGGATGAAGTTGAGGTTTGAGAAAGCATAAATCAATTTTACCATACCAACCAATACCACAATTTCATAGCATCATTTGATAGTGAGTCTAAACTATTGTCGTGTAGTTTATCTTGGATTTGGTTACATTTCATCGGAAACATTTTGTGGAAAGAGATTCTCCACGAATGACACCATCAATGACATGACATCACACTGTTTTAACATCAAGTGTAGGCCTACCGTCTTTCCTCCAATTAGCGCCGGGTTTCTAATAAGCGCCGGGTTTCTAATTAGCGCCGGGTTTCTAATAAGCGCCGGGTTTCTAATAAGCGCCGGGTTCTAACCATTTGACTCAATATGACCCTTGGTCAACAGTTTACAGATCTTCATTGCAAAAGACGATTTAAAACAAACTTCAATTTTATGAAGGAAATACGGTACTTGTCCCCACTTGTGAACATCAAAAAGCTGTATGACGTCATGAATAAATTAAGGTCTTATATATAACATCGCTACAAGTACGTTCTTTTAAGAGATGTCCATTAATTAGCAAAAAATGAAAGAGCAAGATTGGATGATGAATATTATTTAAAATCAACTCTTGTCTTTTTAAACCAAGCATCAATAGTAGAGCTGTGCAATATTATCGCAATACCAATATATTATAATACAGACTGTGAAATACAAGTATTGCAATATTATTTTCTTTGAGCAATATTTTGCACAATTTTTTAACCAACTCATCTCAAGCCAAATTCATTCAAATGTATTGTTTAAAGGGGCAGTAGCACGTTTTTAGGGGGAATTTATATAAGGTGATGTCAGGAAAATGAAAATAAATGGTTCCAAATGAAAGACAATGTATTTAAACTAAATGGAGCAGTAATAATTCAAATATATAACGTAAGGTTCAGCCATGCGATTCCTTTTTCTTACAAAAATGAATTAAAGGTGTTCACACAAAAATGGCCGCCAATGGATTTTATGTGAATCCTCATACTTTGTCCTCTGACTATGGGTGATTGGCTTGTGTAATGTGATTGTTGACACTGTCAATATAATACATTAGGCATTTACTTACAATTATAAGTGCAATTTTTAAAATATAAAATTATCAAAAAACGTGCTACTGCCCATTTAAGGCACAAATACATACTAAATATGAAAGGACATGCTTAGGTGTGCCAGATATGTAAGAATATGTATTGGACTGTTCAAAAAGTGAAAGTAAACATTTTGAAATATGCATGCTAAATTTCTAATTACTTTCAATTTTTTTTCTTTTTGAATATTAGTCTATTTCTTCAAACATTTAGAAGGCTATTTATCAAATGTATAACCTCTAAACTGCATACGAAGTATAAAAAGTCGATTAACAAGTCCTTTCAATATATTGCAATATTATCGCAATACATGATCTGTATATTGCATATCGCAATACGATATTTGGTGCATTAACTAGAGAAATTCGCTTCAGTTCTGCAAGGCAAATGATAATTTCACGGCAGGTACAAATAATTGCTGACATCAAACATTCTTATATAACGTTTATATATAACAATGTTATGATTTTTATGTAATGACTGGCCCCCAAGATTTAATTTAACACAAGTACAAAAATTGGAAAGAATTTTCTTTAAATAACTAAAAATCATACTTTTATTTTAGGCTTGATAGACTGTCAGATAAAAAGTTTTACTCGCCAATTGTGTTTTATATTTGTGAAATTTATAAGTTTTTTAATTCACCTGCATCTAACTGATGGCGTATTTAGGTTTTTGTCTTTGTGTATGTTTATGCTATTGGTAATCGATAAATTCATGATACTGATGGGTGTTTTGACAAAGAAATGATGGAAATAACGTTGTTGTTGATCCTTTGCGTTGCAGTCTTGTTAAAATCGACTGTGATTCGAGGAAAAAAGTGTAAAAATATTATCTCTAGTGGGGTTCGAACTTCAACCAGCCCAGCTTTTCTCGCATTCACATTCCCGAAACGGAGAGGATATCCAGACTGGTTCGAACCCCGATAGAGACAACATTTTGGATATATTATTCCCCAGAGCATGGTCGATTTTAATCAGACTGCTTTGTGTTGATTATATCAAATTAATACCCTACGAGTGTGATATTTGTATTACCCGAGCGAGAGCGATGGTTATTCAGTATTTCGGATAACAAATGCACTATCGTTTAGCAAATCTTGTTGATGACCTATTTTACTGATTCAGCGTAAATGGTAACAATTTACTACTAATAACTATTTTCACAACATTTTATATATGTGTGAATCCAGTGTTAGTCCAATGTCGAAGACGATGCTAATGATTTTACCTTGAATTGCAGCACTTGCGAAACCATCCTGTCTCAGGATACGAACGTTACGCTAACTCCACAAATCTGTACCGTGGGTTTAGAAGCTAGATTCGCTCGCGCGGCCCGACTTCGGATATAGCCAATCAAATCATTTTATTGTTGAAATTTTATCGAGAAGGTGGCGAGAAAATGATTTGATTGGCGAATCTATAACTTCCGAGCCCAGGGCAAATTAGTGGAGTTAACGTAACGTTCGTACCCTGAACATGATATTCCTGAAACATCCTCGACAATCAAGTGAATACGTAACAATTCTCCACTCTACCCAGGGTAAACAGTAACTGTTCATAGTTTAAACATGGAACTCCTAGCTAACTGATGTTCATTGGTATAATGTCCTGCCTCCCTCCCAAGAATAGTAACATTAAGCGTCAACAGTACAGGACCAAAGGAATATCCTTGACATACTCCCAAAGATGTAAAATTTCGTTAAAAATTCAACTTGATTTCCAAGATAATGTTCAATCCAGGCAAGTGAAACAGTTAGAATTGCAATCTCAAGGTGAAGTACATTCTCTCCCCACAGAGGCAACTCAGTCATACCTGAATAAGCCTCTGTTCTATTACGGCTAATACACGGGATAGAAAGGTAGAAATCTGATTGGAGGCAATCGAAGTTAGTTGTGCAATCAGCGACGCCGTTTCAAAAGTGGTCATTCGCATAACCTCGGCCATCTCCGTGTGGTTCGTCAAAGCTTTCGTTGAAATTTAACATCAAGGGGAGGCAATTCTTTCTTTTACAAACCATCGCTTTTTACCTTCTCAGTAGTTAGTATTTGGTTGATAAGTAAAATAAAATCTATCATAAAACAAATAATAATTTACTCAATTATAAAGCCGTTTCTATCTAATGATAAACCCTATCCATATCTGATTTTTAAATAGTTTCCCTCTCACACTGTTATTGAAAAATAAAGGTAAAGCCATAATATTTTCCATACTCCCCATGTCTTGGATATCCAAAAGGTGTTTTCATTGGCTGCAAATAAGGGAGATAATTTAAGTTACAACTTTTTGCCGCTAGGGCAATTTGCCGGAACCCCAGGATCTAGCCGTAATAGAACAGAGGCTAGTTCAGGTATGACTGAGTTGCCTGAATTCTCGGGCGAGAATGGGTGAAGTATAGAAGTTAAAGGGGCAGTAGCACGTTTTTAGGGGGAATATAAGGTGATGTCATGAAAAGGAAAATTAATGGTTCCAAATGAAAGACAATGTATTTAAACTAAATGGAGCAGTAATAATTCAAATATAAAATGTAAAATTTAGCCATGCGATTCCTTTTTCTTACACAAAATGATTTAAAGGTGTTCACACAAAAATGGCCGCCAATGGATTTTGTGTAAATCTTCATACTTTGTCCTCTGACTATGGGTGATTGACTTGTGTGATGAGATTTTTTACACTGTCAAAATAATACATTTAACATTAACTTACAATTATCAGTGAAAATTTTGAAATATAAAATTATCAAAAAACGTGCTACTGCCCCTTTAAGGCTAGCAGCTAATGCACGAACATCGATCATCACATGCATGCAGTTGAGTTAAGATGCTTGTTGAAGAAATAATGACCTCTTTCTATAAATTAGCGTAATTAAATGCAGGAAGTTCCCGAAAGTCTCTGATTACCTTGTGAGATTTTCCTCGCATTGTTTATAATAACATGTTAATGAATTGTTTCAAGTCGAGAAACATTTGCACTATTAGAATGAGAGGCCGATTAACATCAACATACAACGATTGCCGTTATCAGGGAAGTATAAGATCCATGTCGTAATCAACTAGCCGTTCGATCCTGTAAAGACCATGCAGCAGAAGGTCGATGGAACGTCAGGGATTTCCAAAAGGGCTACAACTGTTTATGCTTCGAAATAAGCATGGTGTAATCAGTAGGTTGGATATGTTCACAGGAAATTGATACCGTAAGGTTAAACGCATTCTCCACCACAAAGGAAGATCAAGTCATAAAATGTTGATACTACCTCTCTGTGCTAATAAGACCAAATCCGTTGGTTCTGGAAGTTAAACCTGGCGGACAAAATTTGCACCACAATCCATTTAAATTTATTTAGCAAATGACAATGCTTGTCGCATGGAAAAGGTGGTTCATATCGCAATGCCATTTCCATGATTCAGTAGCCAAATTGACTATTCAATCATTTTCTCGTAGAATTGAATCGAGAAGGTGGCGAGAAAATGATTTGATTGGCTATATCCGAAGTCGGGCCGCGCAATCGAATCTAACTTCTGAGCCCAGGGTACAGATTAGTGGACTTAGCGTAACGTAATAGAACAGAGGCTGTATCAACAGTTCATGACTTGATCTGCCTCTGTGGGGAGAGAATGGGTTAAACGTAGATAAATTAATATTCGACCTCTGAATATATAGTATATAGTGAGGGAGATTGTAGGTTCCTTTAATCCAATTGAATGAATTTACATCAACAGGTTACAGTTTTAACAAAATTAGTATTGAACAGTCGATCTAAATTTATTTAGATTGCCTTTCACCGATGTTTAACTTATGTTTTATATACGATATCGAATTCCTGTGGCTAAACTGTGTCTTTTCTTACACGCCATTGTCATTAGCCATCATACACGATGTTTGTGATGGATGAATTTTCTATACATTCTTGCAATGGGGCCTCATGATATGACAGATAAAAGGTATTGCAGCCATTATTGGCAAAATTGTAAGAAAAAGATATCAACTGACCAGATGTTTACACAATCAATCATCAACAGCTATAAGGTTACAGGACCAGACAATATGACACTTTTAGGAAATTTCAACTGTGTCTTCTTTTAACGACCCTAAGCTTTTCCATAACAAGTGAATGGAAACCGATTGGAGCATTAAGCTGCGAGAGCTGGTTGCTGATAAATCAAACTGAATAATCCAATCAAAGAACAGTCTACGAACTATTATTAGACGGCAATAAACCATATTGTATCCGGTGGAATGACGTAAACATCGGATCTTTTGGCTCATCCTTAACCCACCTACCAACATTCCCCCGGTGTATTTGTTGCTTACTTGTTGACACCTCTGCATTCGACAAATTGTTCTGATGACTTTTTCCTGAGACAAAATGTCAGTCTGATTTCTCAATAGGGATAATTAACTTAGTTCTATCTTTATTGCACAAAAGGCTATAAAATGAAGTCTAAACACATTTTAAGAACTAAAGTCTTGTGTTACGTATTAAATGTAATAAAATCCACTTTTATCAGTGTTTAAAATATAGCCTGTCAACCAGGCCTTAAACTGTCTACTTTTTGCCAGGAATGGTTACTTTTTGGTAACCTTTCAAAAAAATTCTTTATTTTCCTTTTTGGAATTGACCAATTAATTTTCAGGACAGGTTAGATTCCTAATTTATTTTATACACTGCTATGATGCAAATGAAAGTACAGTCCAGCGTGTCTCCATGCACTAGGTGAACCTGAACGTCAGAACGTGAGATTTGACAATGTGATTTCAATTCAAAACTTTTAGTATTTATTGCCCCTTTTGAACTGCAAAGTGCTAACTTTTCCCTGACAGTATAGATTAACCCACGTGATAAGGTTAAACAAACACTTCCGGAACAGCCCCTGTTAGTCATGTTATACGAGTCGATTTAAACGTTTTGTTGGGTTTTTCCTGATAAAGTGCCATTTTTTACTTGTAAATCTTTTATATTTTCGAGCACACAATAGAAGTTTGACAACTTGAAACTTCCGGGTCAACCATTTGTATTTTTATTTCATTGCTATAAGTATATTTTTCTATTTTTTTTCATATATCTAGCACTGGAAACTATAAGTATCTTGAAATGTATACCATAATGTGCCCCAGTCTGACTCAATGTATAGTCATTCAATATATCATCCTGAAATGTGTTTTTGTTCGCTAACTTGAAGTATGTCATTCGTGTTGTCATTTTTTTTTTTTTGAAAACTAAATCTATTTTCCTCATTTTTATTTCAGAGATATATTGTTAGTCTAGAAGACCATGCGTTGAGACATTATTCTTCCGGGTCTGTTTCAGCTTTAATTCTAGTCGTTCAAAGTAGGTGTTTCTGACGATATACCTTTATAAGTACTGAAAACGTTTTCTTCATTACTTTATTGAAACGAAGTTATTTTTACTGCGCATAGCATTGTATTGTGTAAATGGCTATATAAAGTAATTATTTCACGTTATATCTTATTTTTTTTTAAAACTACACTACAGAAATGACTTGGTTTCCAGGACACTGAAACCATAAAGAAACGTCATGGAAACCAATGTATCCACTTGGTTTCCAGATGGTTTTCGAAAGTTTCAGTTTGGTTTAAGTGAAAACTGAAACTAAGTTGTGTCCCAGATCCGGATGGAATCCACCCCCGTTCATTACACACTATCCAAAGAAGATCCACTTGGTTTCCAGATCGTTTAGTTTTATGTAGGTTTCAACCTGGATTCCAATTTTAAGTTTTATGTAGGTTTCAACTTGGTTTCCTGGTTTAGTTAGTTTATTGAGAGTTTCATTTTGGTTTCCATGACAATCTTTAATTTTAGTTTTGGTTTCCATGATATTTGTTTTAATGTAGGTTTCTAATTGATTTCATTGACAGTTTATTGTTAGTTTCAACTTGGTTTCCATGATGCTTGCATTTATTTTGTGTTTGTGTGTATGAATTTTAATTCGGTCAACGGTCTTGTTCTTTAACAATAAATAGTTCAGGGCAAAACTATACTTTATTCTAAGACACATGATAGTTTGGTCTACTCTATTTCTTGATATAAAACAAAATACACAGATAAATCTAACAGTAGTTTATTCAATGTCAACAAATGAGTATAAATATCGAAAAATAAATTTAAAGTACATGTATGTTACTCATTTCATTAATTGCAATGCACATAACTCCATCATTTAGATGAGAGTGAGTATGGAATTGGACAAAATGACATAAGCAGCATTTAAATGCAGGTTTCAGCAAATGGAATTCTAACACTACTTAAAACTACAAACATCAAAACACACACATTAGAAGATCATGTGATCATGTCATCCAAACTGTTTTAATTTGTTTAAAAGTCAATGAAAACGCAGATTTAGACTTCCTCATTGCATGAAAGCTATTTTAGCTTTTATATAACTAACAATGTCTTTTTCAGACATTTATGATTCTTATATATGGATACTGAGTGGATGGCATAGAAACGCAACAAGAAACTTATTTTTTTGGTTTAATGTTGGTTTCCATTCAAGGAAATTATCTGTTTTATTATCCAGGAATGGAAACCAAGTGGATATGTTTGTACATAGTTTATTGTTGGTTTCCGTAAGAGGAAAAACAATAGATAAAAGATCCAAATTGGATTCACGCTGGAAACCTAGTGACTTAGTTTCCATGAATGGAAACCAACTTGATACGACAATTACACACTTTCCTGAAGGTTTCCAGGATCATGGAAACCAAGTCATTTCTGTAGTGCTACATTTTCTTGATATTTTTCTCAATGCATGATTTTATAAAAACATAAAACCACACTTTAGTCTTTATTTTGCAATATATCACTTTGAATAGTTTCGAGAATGTACACATTCATTTATTCGACGTTTTGAACTGGTCGCGCGAATTATATGTACTTCTAAACATAAAACTTCCCGGTTTAGTCGTTAACCTTATTTCAGTCGTTTAAAATCTTTAAACTTAAAGTACCTTTTGTCTCATCGATACTTAGAATGATGTGTTACATTTCGCTTTTAATCTTTCGATGAGTAACAAAAAACAAGCTTTTTTATTCCATTTTTGTAACATAAGACAATAAAGAAATAATGTAGCAAGAAAGTATGATATTATCTTTCATTTTTAATATAATCAAACTCTTCCTACCCTGAGGATTCATTAGATGATTGTTTAAATATATATTTAGACGTCGAAGAGAAAGTCTTTCAACAAAAGGTTTTCACTGTGAGTTATCAATTAATTTAGAATTTAAGAAACGATTTAAAAAATAACAACTCTCTTGTCATTCAGATTTCCATTTCAGGGCACCGAAAAGTTGACATATGATATATCTGAATAGTTTGGTTATTAATGATTAGTCATTCTGACGAAATTGACCTTTTGAGGTTTAATTGAATATACGAATTAAATGTCAAGAAGGCTGAAGTCTCTCGTTTACGTATTTAAACATGGTTATATTTCTTATGTTGAAGAATAATAATTCTGTTTTTAAACGATGCGTTGTCGTTCAATTGATGAAAAAAAGAAAATTGACTGGAATACCTTACACGTCCTTTAAAGGGGCAGTAGCACGTTTTTTGATAACTTTATATTTTAAATATTTCACTGATAATTGTAAGTTAATGCTAAATGTATTATTTTGACAGTGTCAAAAATCTCATAACACAAGCAAATCATCCATAGTCAGAGGACAAAGTATGAAGATTCACATAAAGTCCATTGGCGGCCATTTTTTGTGAACACCTTTAATTCATTTTGTGTAAGAAAATGGAATCGCATGGCTAAACTTTATATCATATATTTGAATAATTACTGCTCAATTTAGTTTAAATACATTGTCTTTCAATTGGAATCATTTATTTTCATTTTCCTGACATCACCTTATGTTCCCTCTAAAAACGTGCTACTGCCCCTTTAAAATATTTACAGTTTGATAACATCGTTAGGAATAATAACTCATTAAAAATCAATACTTACTGTTCATGAGACTTATAAGGGTTAAATTCAATCTCTGAGATAAAAATAAATGTTCAAAAGGAAATGTCTAACATGAGTACATGAAGAAAATATATAAATAGAAAACTTAGAAGTCCATCTCCCTAGACCTACTACTTGTGGTACAATTGGTTTAAATACTTCTATAGTTTGGCAGGCAGACCCTAAAATAAAATAAAAGCCTAAGCAAGTCTATAATAAGAATTGAAAGCTCAATTTTAGGGTCTGTTCAAATCCACCAGCCTTTAGCCAGTATTTTTCCATGGCTGTTCCTAATCAGCTCAAAATGAAGAAATCTCAGTCTTCTTTTCATTATCTTTATTATTATTATTTTCAAATTATAGATTTATTGAAAAATATTCAGTTCAGAGTCTAATTGTTAGACTAATACTTCTATTTTCTACAAGGGTATGGATGACAGACACGAAAACAAGGTATGATGTTTAATTATTGAATTGGAGGAGGAATATCAACGAGGCAACATATATCTGACAACTATCATGGTAATGTTAGGTAATTCAAGGATCTAAAACTCCTTTTGCAAAAGAACTGTAAAGTAGACTAAAAGCAAGGCTAATCCCGACTGTGTGTACTTAAGTCTAACACCCAGATTGTCGATTATGATATTTTGTATGAACATAACCCCATATATAGCAAGTCTAAATCATAAGTGAACTACTATCTTATTACAAAATACTCTATTTGCTACACTACGCTACGCGTGTAGATCATACAAGGCTAAGTTCTATAATCTGCGTAACGTAGTGAAGAAATAATGATATCATTTTAATGAGATTGCAGTGAACTGCAGAGGTTCCTTTTCTAATTAAAACAAAATATCGTTTTATAGAATTATCATTTCGCAGACTGAATATTAGTCTAGGTGAAGTTTTGTCTCTAAAGATCCGGGTCACCCTGAGTGCAGATGAATTATGTATAATCCCAGTAGCTACTTAAGGAAGTTTTTACAAGCTGGCGTTGCTTGTTTCTATAGTCTGTTTCAAAGTGAAAATTACAGTCGTGAAAAGAAAAAAAACAATTAGACCTTAAAACTGAATACCCAGGACATGAATAGAAGCCGTTAAGTTTTCCTTTGGATCAATGAAACCAAACGGTTATTGTTCTCTTTCCCTTCCACTGTATTGATTGTGTTTTTGCCTTGCTAAGCGTTTCATTCATTGTTAAGGCATATGGCAATAACTCAGAATGAATTTATATTGAGCTAAGTTTCTTCGAGTCACTGATAAAGATATAGTGCTAATGATAATGCAGCCTAAGTGTCGTATATTGCATTTTGTATTTCATGTATATTTATATTATAAAACTTTGTCGACTTTTTAAAAACCTTTCTTTTATTTTTTTATTTCGAAATCAGATGCAAGCACCCTAGGATAAGAACCTAATGTCTACGATAACAAAAAATGCGTAGGCTATATGCAAATCTATTATGAATTATTGATCTTTCTATCGAATTACAGAATCTATCATGGTTTTCATGCATTTTGTAAAACATGACAGAAACCAAGCATTGAAGTTTAAGTCAATAATTATGTCATAATGCTTATGACAGGTAGCGGTGCGTTTGTCCCCGTGGAGTTTATTGCTACCGTTTAATGAACTTTTTAGAATAATGTCATGTTATTTCTCTTTCTTAAACCTGCTTTCTATTTCTCACATCCTTCTTTCCATCTTTTCCTTCATCCTTTCGATCACTTCCCTGATCTGTTTTCTATCTTTTGGATGGTAACATCCACGTGTTAAATAACTGCAATATTGTTCAAAACATGTTAAAAACCCTCTCACTCATTTATTTCTTATTCTCTGCTGACATCACCATACTTGCATTAGTGATGACGTCACTGGGACGTTTAAAGGAGGAATTTACCCTCCTATCGCATATTTAGGATATACTTTGCAGATCATCCAGTTCTAAATATTGCTGAGTCATTGCTTTCCCAGATTCGTTATGAGGTAGTATTAATTTACACTTCTTGACTTTTCCTATGACGTATAATCAACACTTCGCTATCCCGTTTCACGATTCCAGTCAATTGCTTCGGGCATGTTAATGAGTTGAAGCCGCTTGCTGATGTCAGAAGATTTTCTTTATTAATTCTGTACAGGTTTCGCCTATCTGTTCCAAGGAAGTGATTAGCGAGAACAGTCGGTGCAGAGAATAAAGAACGTATCAGCCGCACTCATATCACTCGACTTATTAGTTACACACCGGAAGCTGGCAGGCTATAGGTGATCACGTGTCTCAAACAGCCAATGGTTGAGCGCATATGTGCCGACCCTGTTTATGTCTTGAAAGTCTTCAGTGCAACCTTCTTGCGTGCATCCGGTTAAAAGTACAAACGAAAAGAAGCCAATGGGTTTATCTGATGAAATAAATGTTCGCAGACAAAAACAGACTCTGAGAATTTGAACTGGTTCATGTTACAGTGCATGATGCTATGCAAATATACTTAGTGTTGTTTTAAAAATGTTGCCTACGTACAGTGCGATAAACTATCCTCGATTCATTCTGAAAAATAAAAGACCTTGACCTTAAAGGGAAACACCAACTTCGAGCCTTTCAGACCTAATTGACCAGCAGTTACGTAATTGACAAAGCCGGGGAAGAGGTCCCATGGTCTTGTATTCTGGCAGTGGTACCTAATCCATCCAATCAGGGACGAGGGTTAGAAATTCGTTGTCTCAGTATGACTGTGACGTGTATGGATGTAGAAAGGCGACTGTGACTTATATGGATGTAGAAAGGCGACTGTGACGTGTATGGATGTAGAAAGGCGACTGTCGAGGTCATTTGTAGCAGTTCGCATAGTTACGCAGTGGGGAGGGAACGTGTATTCTTGTAGAGTTAACTCTAAGAAATTTGCAGAAATTTTACCTGGGATATATCCAATAATTTCATCGTTAAACACATATCATTTTGCCACAAACCTTGAATTTATCTTATTTGTTAGATAATGGGGGTATTGGAGATATAGCATTTGTCGTGAAGAGATATCGCTTGAATGGAGGAATGGAATTTCTTATTAGTGTGATTTTTCTTCACCATTCACACATTGAAGTACAAGAATAAGCTAATTAGATTGAACCAGTCGAATGGAAGAAAACATCCGCAACTGATAATGCAAACTATGTTACAAAACATTTAATGCAATGAAGCAAATGTACATGTATTCCGATTTCTAATTTTCAGTACGTAGTAGTTTGCACTCCTATTTGATTATTGTAAATGACCTAAATGAATCCTGTTGTTTAAAGATACAGTGACTAACATGCACTTGTTTTCTCAAATATTTATTTAGAATACAGGAGTAACAAATAATTGTGAAAAAAATTACTTGAAAGGTCCTCTTTTGGGGAAATTTCTAGACTTTACAGTTTTCTGGTAACGATCGGCAGAGAGTGTACTTAACATAAGCCTTGTTTAAGTGACCTAACCGAAAATGTGAAAATATGAAAAAGAAAGGTTCAAATGACATTTACAATCCTGAAATAAGACTTTGAAGCATACAGGTATTTTAAAACTGGCCTACTCCTCTTCCAGCCGCTAATTAGGCCGGTTTGATAACGAATAAGCCTTCTTTTATCCTTTAATTAAGAAAATAAATCATTTCTCAAAATAGTTAAGAATGTTAAGATTGACTTAAGTGAACTTAGTTGGCACATTAATTTTTAGTTCGACATGAACAAAGGTGTGCAGTGGCCATGTGATTCACAGACATTGATGGCATAATCAAAGACTGACACAGAACGGGAAGATAAAGACGGTTAACTACAGTGTTTGGTCGACTTTCATTGTTTATAAAGGTCAACTAGAAATTAATATTTAGATGAATTCCACGGAGTACGTAAAGGTTTGAATATCATACGAATGGAAATGTCAAACTCTCGTATTCAGGTTGCAGTACTCCAAGGAATCAGAGCTTTGTATAAATCATGAAATCACGAAGCAAGAAAGCTCTGAGTCATCGATGTAATATTGTGACTTAGGGTAGAAACATGACCAACTCTTTCGAAATCACTTAAAATGAAATGCTACGGCACGAATCGACTTTGTCGTTATATCTTGAAACTTTATTCTTACTGCCAGGGCACACCCTTAAAGGGGCAGTAGCACGTTTTTTGATAATTTAATATTTTATTTTTTTCACTGATAATTGTTAGTTAATGCTAACTAAAACGTGCTACTGCCCCTTTAAGGTACTACACTATAACCCAGTATAAGGCTCATAAGAAGACAGTTAAGGCTTACTGATATTCAACTTATTTAATGTGTATTTGCTACACGAAAGACGTGATGGATATATAACAAAATATCTATATCTACCTTTACTTAAACCTCGCTAGTTAATTGATGGTATTAATTATTTCCACAAATCGGATAGTAAGTTCAGAGAAGATCAGTCACTTTTATATGCCAAATAAAACGCTCAACGGAATTACGCTGGAATGTACATTAATTAATTGGTATGTGTAGGCGAATACCCAAAAGGATTGTAAATAAGAACATGAGTACTGAGAACTAAAATGGTACCAATCACAAACCGGCTCAGATTCGGTATGCACGGAAAGTTCAACTTTGTAAATCTGATGGTTTATTACTGCAACAAATCTCACAAGTAAGTAAGTAAACCTAGCCTCAACATTACCCGTTTCACTCCGATATTGAGTCTAGAAAGGTCTAGTAGGGGGTTGCATCAGCCGGCCTTTCGCCGACCTATGACCCTCCAACGTTATATGTACGAAGGCAGACTATTGTGGCTTGGTAAGATGAGTTCTGATCGGTCAATGTTTTAAGTCGGCTGACGCGACCCTCTACTAGACCTTTCTAGACTCAATATCGTAGTGAAACGGGTAATGTTGAGGCCAGGTTTACTTACTTACTTGTGAGATTTATTGCAGTAATAAACCATCAGATTTACAAAGTTGAACTTTCCGTGCATACCGAATATGAGCCGGTTTGTGATTGGTTCAATGTTTGGATGTATCAGATACAAGAACACATTTATATCTGAGTCGGTTTGTGATTGGTTCAATGTTTTGATGTATCAGATACAAGAACACATTTATATCTGAGTCAGTTTGTGATTGGTTCAATTTTTGGATACATGGTGACTTAAATGACCCATTTAGAGCAGTTCTCAGATCAAAAGCATATCGAGTTGTGCATTCGATTAGATTTTTAATGAGATTGTCAAAGTATGCACTTCGCCACCGTCATCTGATTTTATTTGATCGATTCTGATTCATGATAAACATTTTAACACTATGAAACGTATGCACATATTTCAGAATTTCATAGACGGTTTCTTAAACTGTGGTATTTTCTATTCATCGATCAAAGATTAAATCAAGCTAAAGTACTAAATAAATAGCTGATATCGATTGTAAGTAGGGCACCTTTAATGATGTTAATGCAAACGTCAGCAGGAGATATTATTACACAATTAGATTCAAGTATTTATTAAACATCGATATTCAAGACCCCTGAACGATAAGAACAATGACCCATTTTCACGTTATGAAACTAATTACTTCGGCAAAGTAGCTACATCTAGCCCTTCTTTAAACAAAGTTTAAAAAATAAATCCAGCTGCTATTTTTAAGATATTTAACTTTTTCCTAAACTAGTAACATCGAGGTTAGCAGTGTGCCATAATTAAAGAATCTTTGCAAATTTCCGTAAGCAACTTCATTTAATAGAAAGTAGAAATGAAATCACACGAAACAAACGACTTCGAGATCGTTAGGTAAGAGTTTGCGGATCATGGTATATATATATAGATGCAGATTGCAACCGTCCAGTCCCGTTGTTTCTATGTTAAATCAATGATGCCGAAACTGAGCTTGTGAGTTTTTGAATAAATCTGAGTGCACAGGATCATCGAGGTCAAGCCAGATTGATTCAGAACAGCGATAATGTTAAAGCTTTTACTTTATTTAGAAAATGTTGATCCCGCCGAACACGTATGGGATCATCTCGAAACTTAGAAATTGCCCTTTCAGATAACCTTTAACGACTGTAGCGTTGCTTGCTTACAGAATAGCAAGGAATCGCCTCCTGATATGAATAACCCGAAGACATGTTCTGGTATGTACTGATTCTCGGGGTCGTCATACAGTTTTTCAGTGCACCTGTTAAAAAAATGAATGATACCAGTTTCAACGTTCTAAACTGTTTACATTTCGTTCTTTCAATTTAAAGATGTGATATCCCTTTGTCTTTGAACAAAAGTTTATTCATACCACAGAAGATCAGGATTGACATTTGAAATGAAACTAATTACACTGAAAGGTAAGAATGTAATTGATATACCTAAGTTGTAGAATCACTCCCTATGCACAGCATAACGGAGGGGGATCTTAAAATATTAAAGTGACAGTCCTATCGGGGTATTTATTGTGGAAACCTAATTCAATGGGACATTTAATCTTGTGCATGCATGTTCTGCTATTACCGTATTCGACGTAATAAGCGCCCTGCCCCTGCTTTGAACTTCTGTATCAGTTATCAAAGACAATCTAAAAACAGTTCCATTTGAGTAGTCTTTATTTTTCGGTCGTCATTCACACCACTTTTAAATAAGCGCCCACCCCAGTCAATTTTCTAAGCGCCATGGGCGCTTATTACGTCGAATACGGTAAGTACATACTTATAACTCAACCAAGTTGATACATTTTACAACAGCATTGTTGATTTATATTTGACAAGTTGATAAGAAAGAGAACAGAGGCACATTTCTTTTACATAAAAATTACCACGATAGGACTGTCCCTTTAAGCATAAAACCCTGTCGATGCGGGATAAAAGTAACCCCGTTCTGACTCTTGTAACAGAAACAAATAACTACTTTTCATAGACCCGTGTAACTTTACTAAACGTGTTGCACCCGTAACAAGTTTTACTGCCTTATATTTCACTCTCAAGATTATAAAAATGGCGCAAGCTAGACAATCGAGATCATATCACATTTTAATCAGAACGGCATGGCTATTACAACTTCCGGTGTGATACCATAGTGTTGTGCGCATGAGCGCTTGGAATAATTCCTTTGAGTGCGAGGTCAATGCCCATGACAGACAAACAATGTTGCTGATGTCTTGAAAATCGTTATCTAGCATAGAAAGAGAAGACAAGAGAAAAACAATATTTTCTTTGGGTCAAAGTACTGCTACAAATTGTACATAAAGACTCTGCCTGTGAGACAATATTTAACAAAATAGCATATCTTGATATTAAGGGGGAAGATAAGGGGATGTCAAGAATATGAAAATAAATGGTTCCAATTGAAAGACAATGTATTTAAACTAAATGAAGCGGTAATAAATCAATCATATCACGTAAAGCCCAGCCATGCGATTCCTTTTTCTTACACAAAATGAATTAAAGGTGTTCACACCAAAATTTCTGAAAATGAACTTTATGTGAATCCTTATAATTTGTTCTCTGACTATGAATGATTGTGTTTGTGTAATCAGATTTTTGATACTAACAAAATAATACATTTGACATTTACATTCAATTATCAGTGAAAAATTGAAAATATAAAATTTACAAAAAACGTGTTACTGCCCCTTTAATTTACACTGAGGTACAAAAGAAAGTTTACACCTCACTTGTTTTATCATATGTATGTTTTAAACTTCAAATATTTGAAGTTCAGGAGATTAATCATCAGCCAAGGAACTCTTCTTAGTGTTTTTGTATGATACGATAGCCATATGATCCACACATCTCATAGTCTAATTATGGTTTAAACATTCTTTTGATCCTCAGTTAAGATAGAAGAAGAATGAGAAGAACAATATTTTGTTTATGTCAAGTACATTTTGGATCAAGGTACTCTCAAAGTTACAAATGATACATAAATACTCAATCCACAAATACATGTTAGGCCTTTGAGACAATATATAATAATAATTGCGCCTTTTCCACATCCTAAGACATGCTCAAAGCGCTACATCATTACCCCGAAGGAGTGTACTTTCACAGCTGCTACTAAGCGCTAATCACGACCACGTAGGTCAGTACATCCATTTTTCAGGTACCCATTTTTACAGCTGGGTGGACTGAATGCAATGTGGATTAAGTGGCTTGCTCAGGGACACAACACAGGATGGGACCCAGGTCACACATTTTTGGTGTCTCTAGGTCTCCGGCGTGAGAGGCAAGCATGCTAACCACTACACCACTGTGCTCCACAATATATATATCTTAATATTCCATATCTGATCAATCTAGTTAAACACTGTAGAACTTATGTGACGTAAACTAGATTGCATAGCTGATATAAATAAAGATGTAGTTTTACACTTTGGATAACCATTGGATAACAAGGATGTATGGATCTAACGTCATTAGGTTTAAGCAATACTGTTCACTTCTTTGAGAAGCATTTTAATAAAGAAGTTGTCATCAGTATATTCCTCTTCCTCGATACTATTCACAATCAAATTCTTTATCCTCCACCCTCTGGTAATCATACAGTGATACACAATTAATATCTAGATATTTTTTTAATAAGAAAAATATGTTTATTTGCATTCAAGGTTTCAGGACATATTCTTTGTTATAACATAAATAAACAATATATGCAAAATTCAGCTGGTTGAAATATTTGTCCTTAGTTATATGTATATATTGCATACTGCTACATTACAGCATTTGTATCCTCAAAGGTCCCACAATATCCTGATGTCTATCACGACAATCGGTGAAAGTTTGGTATTCATGGATTTGATAAGATCTTAGATTTTGTATTGTGAAGAATAACAAATGGTGCAAATGAAGAAATGTTCTTGTAGGAAATACGTTTGAATTTCATATTTCAAATCAACTTCGATTAATCCCTGATTTGAAAACATTCATTCTGATATGCACGCCATCCAATTGCAACAATGATGATCGATAAGTTGGTAAAAATGTACTTAAACTTTCCTCTGTTCCATAGACGTGGAATAAGATGTTATGTATATTCAGTAAAACTGCATTCGGCCATTTTTAACTGAACTCATTTGAAGAAAGGAAATGGAAATGAAACGTTCGCTTAAAATATCTTCGCTTTGATTAAAGTTGTTCTCGCAATTTTGGTAATATTTGTTTTCCTTTTTGGGGGATCCCCTTTTGATGATAAAAAGATTGCTAGAGTGCATTTAAGAGGCTGTTTTCGAAGACGTCGGCAGACTTAAACATAATGACTATGTACAAAAGTACATCGATAGTTTCTTAGGTTAGTGTGGCAGAGATCCGGAGAAGCGGGAGGTCACAAGCGAATGCACCCAGACAAAATCGATAGTGGAAGGAAGAAAACAAGTATCGATCTTATTTCTTTTGCACCAGGAAGGTGAAGGCCGGCTCTTGGTTTACGACTTCATGATGGAAATATAAATAGATCATTAGTCTTGGCCGACCAACATCCCGGTAACCTCTTGTCGTCTGCTCCCAGTGTATTAGCAGACAACAATAATAGCAGGCGATCAGACGACATCATCATGCTGAAGCTGGGATGAATTACGTAAAAGCGCGTCCTGTTATTCAGATATCATTTTTATAATCCAATAATCTGCAATCATATTTGTAAATCTTCCAATCAATTGTTGTCGAAAACAAAGTAATTGACACAAATTCGACGAGCTAACAATTGGAATTCAAGACAAAGTCTTGTTAAAAAGAAAATCTCATTAAAATATATTCTTGATGATTTGAAGTTAAAATATAATCTCATTAAAATATGATGGTTCT
The DNA here is from genome assembly GCA_916613615.1 of Steromphala cineraria. Taxonomy (NCBI): domain Eukaryota; kingdom Metazoa; phylum Mollusca; class Gastropoda; order Trochida; family Trochidae; genus Steromphala; species Steromphala cineraria. Next base: position 2,954,049 of record OU744734.1, read on the forward strand.
GACGTAAAGGAGTTCAGCTAAATGATTACCTTATTTCAATGAGCTTAGTAAGAAGATACCTTTCGAAAACACTGGACTAATCAACAGTTTAATTGCTGAGACAAATCGAAGGGCCGGTCATTGTAGAAAGTATTTTCTTGAGGAAAAGAGTGACGTGCACGGCAAAAGTCCCCTCTGATCGCTTCAGTGTCAACGTAATCAAAGCCACCATCTTAAAGGGGCAGTAGCACGTTTTTTTTATAATTTTATATTTCAAAATTTCCAGTGATAATTGTAAGTTAAGGCCAAATGTATTATTTTGATATTGTCAAAAATCTCATAACACAAACCAGTTATCCATAGTCAGAGGACAAAGTATGAAGATTCACCTAAAATCCATGGGCGGTTATTTTGTGTGAACACCTTTAATTCATTTTGTGTAAGAAAAGGAAATCACATGGCTAAACTTTACATTACATATTTGAATTATTACTGCCCCATTTAGTTTAAATGCATTGTCTTTCAATTGGTACCATTAATTTTCATTTTCCTGACATCACCTTATATTTTCACTAAAAACGTGCTACTGCCCCTTTAAGACATGATTTTGTGTCATTATCACATCAGTATCATTACAGCGAAAAAAACCTCATCTCAAAAGCATCACATAGTCATTTTTATAATGATTACCATACCTTTATCGTAGTCGTCGTCGTTATCATCATTATCATTATTTAAATAATCATTATCATGAATTTGATAATACGTTGAGTCTTGGATGTCAAAATATGTACTATCGGCATCATGCACTATAGATTATTAACGATCTTGAGTATGTGCAAACATGTTTACACACACATGTGACATTATGATACACATTTCAAAACCACCATACAGTAGATCATGTTATTCAGTTTTTTTAAGGACAGTGGCACTTTTTTAAAACCAGAGGGGCAAATATCTTCTTATTCAATCAGATCATCCATAGTCATAGAAGAAATTATCAACAACGAGCAATAACCACTGGCGGTCCTTTTAGTGTGAACACCTTCTTTTAGTTTCAGACAGTGAAATGGATTCGTAAAGCTTGAACTGGACACGAAACGTTCATTTCAAAACGGCTTCTTTTGATTATAAAACATTGTTTGGTGAGTTTCGCAATCACGTGTCTATTATCCTTAGTTAGTTAGTTGACCAACATTGCTCCACATTTTACTACATATGTGGGAGTAATTTTGCATCAAATATCGGGGATAAAAGGCACATCAATGTGACGCCCAAGTCGCCAAGTCAGTGGCCCTACTTGAAATTTTCTTTGTCACACCCTTTCTGTTTCAAAAGCTACGATGGATGTGGTGATTCATGTGCATGTAAACAATACAGAAAACAATGTGAAATTGTGCAATGTCGTCTCGAAGAAATGTCAGGGTAATACACGTGCTCAGTTTGGCACGTTTTGTTCAAGTGACCACTCGTGGGATGAATACATACACGATGTTGATCTTATATCTATATCGACGTATTTTCATGCCACTGTAGGTGCGAGATATTTGCATGACTAATATATAAAAATGTAACAAAGTTTTATCCTTAGATGATCTCTTTTTCAAGCTACTACTACTGCTACTACTACTACTACTACTACTACTACTACTACTACTACTACTACTACTACTACTACTACAATACCACTGCCACTGCAATTATCACTACTGCTACTTGTTGTTGCTTCTGCTTCTACAAATACTACTACAACTTCTACTTGTACTACTACTACTACTGCTACTACTACTACTACTTCTACTACTACTACTACTTCTACTACTACTACTACTACTTCTACTACTACTACTTCTACTTATATTACTTCTACTACTACTTCTACTACTACTTCTACTACTACTACTACTACTACTACTACTACTACTATACTACTACTACAACTTCTACTTGTACTACTACTACTACTTCTACTACTACTTCTACTTCTACTACTACTACTACTACTACTACTTCTGCCACTACAAGTTCTACTACTACTACTACTACTACTACTTCTGCCACTAGTACTACTACTACAATACCACTGCCACTGCAATCACTACTGCTACTTCTACTATTGTTGCTTCTGTTTCTACAAATACTACTACTACTACTACTACTACTACTACTATACTACTACAACAATTTCTACTTGTACCTGTACTACTACTACTACTACTACTACTACTACTACTACTTCTACTACTACTACTTCTACTAATATTACTTCTACTACTACTATTTTTACTACTTCTTCTACTACTACTACTACTACTACTTCTGCCACTACAACTTCTACTACTACTACTACTACTTCTTCTTCTACTTCTACTACTATTACGTCTACTTCTACTATTACTACTACTACTACTTCTGCCACTACTACTACCACTACTAATACTTCTGCTACTACAACTTATACTACTACTACTACTACTACTACTACAACTACTACTTCTACTACTTCTACTACTTCTACTACTTCTATTACCATTACTACTATTGCTACTACTACTACTACTTGTACTACTACTTATACTATTGCTACTACTACTATTACTACTACTTCTACTACTACTTGCACTACTACTACTACTACTACTACTTCTATTACTACAACTTCTACTCCTACTACGTCTGCCACTATAACTACTTCTGCCACTACTACTACTACTACTACTTCTGCTACTTCTACTACTACTTCTTCTACTTCTACTACTATTACTTCTACTTCTACCACTACTACTTCTGCCACTAATACTACTTCTACTACTACTACTACTACTACTACTACTTTTACTTCTACTACTTCTACAACTACTACTACTACTCCTACTTCTACTACTACTATCACTGCCACTACCACTACTACTACTGTTGCTGCTGAATCTACTACTACTACTACTATTCTCCTAACTTCCACTACAATTGCCACTCTACAACTACTACTACCACCACTGCCGATATACTACTACTTCTTTTTTTGCTGTTGCTGCTGATATTACCATCTCCACTGCCTACTTCTACTTCTAATATTAACACTACAAACTAAAGTTAACTAATACCGTTGATACTAATAGTTATAACAACTGCCAACCGCTATTTCTGAAAACTAACTATACATTATTCAACGACAGCAAACATCTCAACTTCATGATTTATAATTATTGAAAGAACCTGGAGTACCGAGTTCCGGATTACGTCATAAATCTCTCTCGCTCGCTTTATACCCCCCAAAATTCACACTTAAAGTTATATGACACACTTTCCTGAGTTATGGTCTTCATGGTAGGACAATATATTCATTTTGGAATTCATATTTCACTTATGACGTTGCTATTGAACTACTCCGGCAGGGAGTGGCGGTGGATGGGTAGTGATTATTTGCTATAATTACAGACCTGTGTAATAAACACAATATCATATTCGTGTGTGTGTCTATTTATCAAGTCATTCTCGCTGTTTGGCTAAAACAACTCAAAGCCGAAAGTGACTTACTACAGTTGAATTGATTATCTTTTAAAAAACTGTTTCGGTGAAAAAAAGTCACATCGTACCCGTGGGAATTTTGATAGATTGCTTATATTTTTCTGGTGAAATATCATATCATGTCTTTTCAACTCCCTAAGCAGTATGTACAATCAACAGTGAACTTTTTAAAACTGGAATAAAGTGGATATTGGCGATTAACATGACAACCTACAAGAAACAACAATCAAGAGACTGCTAGCCAGTCTGCTTAGACTGAAAGACCTTTAGGTCACATAGGAATTGTTAACGGAGTAATTTCGGATCTATTCGCAGTCTAAGTAGGATGCTTGCAGTCACGCCTAGACAAGAGACTAACTTTATCTGCACGCTGATCGATAACAAGTGGATGTCTGTCTTACTTCTCAGGATGACGTGATGTGTGAATGGTCTACCGTCATCCGGAGCGTGATGGTCTTGTCATTCATCTATTCTCTGTCGTGATTGGTGGAAATTGATAAGAACCTGGACCGTGATTGATGGAAATCGATAATATACTGGGTCGTGATTGGTTGAAATGTAAAACTTCTGAAAATAAGGTCTAATGCACGCAATCGTGCTGATTTAGAAGTTGTGTCCACTTGGTAAGGACTGGGTGACTCTAGATGTACGGTAGGTCAAGACGACGTACAGGACAGTGCACAACACAGCTTAAAGGGGCGGTAGCACATTTTTAGGGGGGAAATAAGGTGATGTCAGAAAAATGAAAATTAATGGTTCCAATTGAAAGACAATGCATTTAAACAAAATGTAGCAGTAATAATTCAAATATGTAATGTAAAGTTTAGCCATGTGATTCCCTTTTCTTACACAAAATGAATTAAAGGTGTTCACACAAAATGGCGAATTTTTGGATTTTAGGCGAATCTTCATGCTTTGTCCTCTGACTATAGATGATTGGTTTGTGTAATGAAATAATTGACACTTTTAAAATAATACATTTATCATAAACTTACTATTATCAGTGAAATTTTAAAAATATAAAATTATCAAAAAACGTGCTACTGCCCCTTTAAGAGTTCAATTATTGAACCACCTGAAAGATAAAAAAACCCAAAAAAGTTAATACTGATTAAGAAACATAAAGAGCAGAATCAATGCATCTAAGAAATGAGGAATCTTCTTCATACATAAAAGGTTTACACAAGAACTTGCTGTTAGATATAAAATCGAAAAAACCCCACAGCTTTTAGTAATTGTACTGCTGAAAAGTTTTATAAGAATTGAATGATGTATCATGTTTTATTTTCATCTGGAGAGCAGCACTGGTATTGATTTGTTATTTCAATTATATTATTCTCATTAGACCATAATTTTATAATACAGCACAACAGCGGTCAGGATGTAAGTGTGAGTGTGAGTGTGAGTGTGAGTGTGAGCGTGAGTGTGAGTGTGAGTGTGAGTGTGAGTGTGAGTGTGAGTGTGAGTGTGAGTGTGAGCGTGAGTGTGAGTGTGAGTGTGAGTGTGAGTGTGAGTGTGAGCGTGAGTGTGGAATGAATGAACTTTTTTCATACAAAATCCAACTCAACGTCAAATTTTATTGTGCAAGTGGCCTCTCATTTCCTTGGAATGGAGGTCGATGTCGTTGTAACAGGGGTGGATGAATGAAATATATTAAAAAAAGGAAAGGTAAGTTAATCGGCTATCTGGACGTTGTTGAAATAATGATGGCTTCTCAAATTCCTTTGAATCATCGATTAAGCAGATCTTTGTGTGCTGGATATTACACCTCGCACCATTACACTGCTCAACCGAATCTGTTGACATTGGGCATAAATTGTGGGTCACATATTCATTTTAGAGAGAGACAACTTGTTAACGATTGTAAATGTAATTCGTGATACATTATTGAACCAGACTCTCCTAAATTTTTGATTTTACAACGCCTATTAACAAGATTTGGTTCTCAATCCATTCCATGCAAACGGCTCAGTAACGTTAGGTCGTCATGTTACCAAACTAGTGTTGTGTTGAATAATCTTTATCAACCAAAACTGTGTTTCACAGAAGATATTGCAAGATTGTAGCCCAGGTGTACAGATTTGCTATTGGGGTTTTGATGGCGACTTATTTTTTGGAAACTTTTGAGCTAGAGTAATTAAAACATGTTGAGACCGATATTGAAATATTCCAATGTTTACAAATGTTTATACCAAGTTATTGTACCTGTTTTGAAACAAACGTGAAAAAAAACCTTTTTGATATTTGTCTTTTGTAAGCATTACATAAGCCCGGGATCTCAGACAGCCGTTTCCTATGGTAAATATTCACCCAACTAACAGCGGTAATAGCAAGTGAGTATATGAGAATCACCAATCGTTTAGAAGGCCAAGTATTTGTGTAAACACATTTAATTCATTTTGTGTAAGAAAAGGGAATCACATGGCTAAACTTTACATTATATATTTGAATTATTACTGCTCCATTTAGTTTAAATGCATTGTCTTTCAATTGGAACCATTATTTTTCATTTTCCTGACATCACCTTATATTCCCCCTAAAAACGTGCTACTGCCCCTTTAAAGGCGACATCTTCAAAAATTTGTAGGAATTGTTTAAATTGCTCCCAAGTCACAGGTTTTAACATCTCATTAATACTTTGTGTCTAAATATTAATTTAAAAATCAATGTTCACAAATTTTCCAGAAACTCTTGTTTAACCTTATACGCATTTAACTCAAAAGCTTGGGCATGCTACTTGATAATTGAAAATGACCTTTTTTTGCTACAGTCAAGAGAATATCGTTCTATACAAGTGTTATTTGAGAAGTTCTTTGCCCAAGGCTTCAGTTTATGTAAGTATTAATGAATATAGACCATAGTTGAGGTAAGTTAACGCGTTATACAAGTGAAATATACACTTCCATTATTTATAAATGGATCTTACATTTCATGTCTTATAAATGTATAATTTTACAGAATCTACTTTTGATTTGCCGTTAACATATTTATGCCGTGTTATTGTTTCCTTCTTTGGAAACGCACAACGGATCGACGTTCTGTGTTCACTATCATGAATACGAACATTATTATCCCCCGCCACGAAGTGGGAGGGGTTATGGGTTTGGGTTCCGTCCGTCCGTCCGTCCGTGTGTCTGTCTGTGAGTCCGTCCGTCCAAGTTAAAGGGGTTTTTCTCAGAAACCTTTTAAGATACGTTCACCAAATTTGGTGTGTGTCTTCAGGGTATCAATACCTTAATGGAGTTGGAAAATCAAAACCGCGCAATTATTTTTTACAGAGTTATTGCCCTTATTCAAACATTTTTGACTCTAATCGAGAGTGTCGTCAAAGGGGACGACTTTTCTCGGAAATTATTACGACAGGATAACCAAATTTGGTGTGTGTCTTCAGGGTATCAATAGCTTGATGGATTTCGAAAATAAAAACCAGGCAATTATTTTTTACAGAGATATTGCCCTTGTTCCAACTTTTTTTACTCTATTCGAGGGTGTTTGTCAAAGGGGACAATTTTCTCGGAAGCTATATTAGATAGAAGATAGATAGATTACCAAATTTGGTGTGTGTTTTCAAGGTATCAATACCTTGATGGATTTCGAAAATAAAAACCAGGTAATCATTTTTTACAGAGTTATTGCCCTTGTTCCGACTTTTTGGACTCTAATTGAGGGTGTTAGTCAAAGGGGACAATTTATTCACAAGCTATTTTAGATAGGACAACCAAATTTGGTGTGTGATTTCAAGGTATCAATACCATGATTGATTTCGAAAATCAAAACTGCGCTATTAACTTTTACGGAGTTATTGCCCTTGTTCTGACTTTTTGGACTCTATTCGAGGGTGTCTTCAAAGAGGACAATTTTCTCGGAAACTAATTACGATAGGATAACCAAATTTGGTGTGTGTCTTAAGGGTGTCAATACCTTGATGGAGTTTGAAAATGAGATTACGTAAGTTATGGCCTTTGTATAGGAACATGTTGGGAGCTTAAATGAAAACTAATTTGCCGGGGGATGTTGATGACTATGTCTTTTTGTTGATCTAATGTTTTTAACGTCCTTAAATTAAATTGAATTGGCTCGTAGATATTCATAAATAAAACCTTTAAACATTGAAAATGATTTATGTTTTTTTAGATTTCAATATGTTCGATATCATTAGTAACATTTATTAGAAAATTATATAAATCAGAGTGCAACATATAGTCTGTCATAACAGTTATTAGTTTCAATGACAAGTGTTGTTTTAAAAACTGAAAAAAGAGAAAAATTAAGAGCCGTCACATGACGCATTTTAAGGCGAAATCTAATATGCAATTAGAAATATTTTACATATCTAACATTGCCGCTACGATAACACATGAAGTGCAGAATTTCTGAAAGTAATGATTTAATTTAGTCAGACTTTCACCCACAAGTGGGATGATTATCACCGCTGATGTATTATCTTCTTAAAGTGAGCCAAGGTATACTTTGCTAGAAATCGTGTCTAGTTTAATAAGTATATAGTAACAACCAAATAACATGAAACCGACTCTATGATCTATTATAACAGTTATAAATCACCCTCTTCCAGCTAACTCGTCTCATCTTCTGTCACGACAGGACATTGTATCTATTTGGTCATTACCTATATATACTAGTATATATGTGATTAGAAAATATATTTATAGATACATAAAGCTGATATTGGGACGATCATACAATGTTGCAATATGTTCGAAATTTCAATTTTGTAAAATCAAAATTTGTAAATGACCTTCGATTCTAATTGCTTTCACAAATGTAAATTCACAAAACAAGGGTGAACAGTTTCCAGAGACAGAAGTAAAAACAAACGCGAATGTGAGGTTCTTAGTTTCTTCCACAATGATAACAAGTCCAAAGAAGGAATCTTATCCAACTCATTTTCTGGCACCAGTTGAAAGGCAAAATGTCCGAGATGAATTCCTAGGCCCCAGAAGCAGTTAACTTGCTATATACAGAACGTCAACCATGTTGATGTTCTTGAAAGATCATTGTTATATTCTTATATCTGCCTCATTTACTTGGTCGGATCTACCTATTATCTCATATATAATATGTGTATATGGAGAATATTACCCGAAGACGTATGTCATATGACTGTTACTAAACGATTGTGAATTTTTGTATTGCGCGAGCGAGAGCGAGAGCGAGGGCTATACACACATTTGCACTAGTTTCGTAAAAATCATATTGAACACTTCCGATTGTGATCATTTCTTTAATATCGAATGTAGTCCATTTCATTATCTTAGAAATATCCAGAAATTCGCCTGCGGGAAGTCGCAATTAAACAATTATATATGTGCACATGTGTACATATGGAAAGTATGTCACTGGTTTTGACTCAGCATATACGTAATATTTGACGTTAGTACCCCTCCGCCTTTGGGAAGACTCGTGGAACTATGCCGTAGTTTTATATCAATACCATAAGCAAATGAATTTTTAACCAGACAATCTAGAAAAATATAACTACTTTAATTCATATGTATACAGCAGCCTTCATTGCCATGGGACATGCTGCAGTGGTAATGTCACACACACAAGAGATAACAACTAGAACGTGCGTTGACAAAGCCGCTGAATGCAGATATAAGATTTGGAAGCGATAACAATTCTCAAGATATAGATTAACCTGTTTTCATGCATATTTTAAATGAGAATAAAGAAATATCTTACTTAACTTTTCCAAAAAATGTAATTCGGTTAATGTCGCTGTTTTAATGTAACTTACGTTATGGATTTTAAATCAGCTTTAGATTAAAGATCGCAGTATAACTAACGGACGTTGCTAGTAAGTCGTCGTACCGAAACCTAAATTTGTTAACTCCAGGTAAAGAGAGAACCGATATTTTGTGAGTCACTCAATGTCGTTTCCTTTTTCAAAATGTAGTTAAGTCGACACCACGTGCCCTTGTTACGTAACAGTGACCTATCCCATCGTGCAAAAGCCAGAATAAGCATTAAAGGGGCAGTAGCGCGTTTTTAGGGGGAATGTAAGGTGATGTCAGGAAAATGAAAATAAATGGTTCCAATTGAAAGAGAATGTCATTTAAATAAACGGATCAGTAATAATTAAAGTTTATAATGTAAAGTTTTGCCATGCGATTCCTTTTTCTTACACAAAATGAATTCCAATCTTTTTATTATTTTTCACTTAAGGAGGCCACAGGCCTATAGTATAATTAAAGGCGTTCACACAAAATGGCCGCCAATGGATTTTATGTAAATCTTCATACTTTGTCCTCTGACTATGGATGATTGGCTTGTGTAATGAGTTTTTTGACACTATCAAAGTAATACATTTAGCATTAACTTACAATTATCAGTGAAATATTTGAAATATAAAATTATCAAAAAACGTGCTACTGCCTCTTTAAGCAAACGACCGTTTTAAACCGCATGTGCGCAGGCAGTCGATGATCCTTGACGTTGCCCATATCTTTAGCCTACTACAAAACAATGTTGTCATGCTTTCTATTGATTTAAAGTCATTTTAAATAAATGAGAATTAAGGCAGATAGCATAAATCCCACCCAATGCAGACAAAACTTACAATTGTTGGCATTGGGTGCGTAATAGTAACCACAGCAACGATAATAGTAACCACGTATAGTGGTGTATGTTTTCACGTAGAATTTGGAATTTGATGCAAGAACGAGTAAAAAATCACGTTTCTCGTTCCCTTTAAAAAACACTCGGTGTCAGTTTTCAGATTCAAGGTTGGTTCAATGTGTGCCTATTTTTTTCAGAAAAAGTAACAGTGATCTGTGATTTCAAGACCTACTTATGGCAACTGGAGGTAACACACAAGATTACTAACTTCATCTCGTTGTGGCGAGTAGTCGACATTTTACAGACGCTTCAATAATTGAGTTTAATGCAATGGAAATGAATTTTAATCAAACAGCAACGTAAACCGATTTTGTGTGTGTAATTGACAAAGCCAGGAATGCACGTTGAAAACATTCATAAAATTTAAAGGTTTTACAGATGACAATGGACAAATCCTGCAGTGGACATTTTTTGAATCCTTTAATTAATTATATGAAATAAGGTTAAAAGTGATACAGAGTATCTTTCTTAAAATTTTATTTGGTTTTGATAAGCTACTAAATAGCTAATATGCTGATTGAAGTTCATATCTCATCACTTGACTGGGAAATATATCCATGTATGCATAATATCTCTTAAATGCTTAATCTTATGGAAAAATCAAGAAAACATCTCAAATACGTTAAATATTCGAAATTATGCATCCAATTAATCTACCTATTAGTTACAATACCTAATACACACTATCGAATCGAATATATCTTCCTGTCAGCTTATGACAAGGTTTCAAAATTTCGTTTGGTGAATTTCGAGCCACATTGTCCGGTTTTCGATCTAAATCCCGACTTTGAATGGCCGTATTTTCGCTCTAATGTACTGATTGACCTTAAACTTATTATTTTCAGTAACAGTTAGTGGTTCCCGATGTAATAACATCGATTTCAAAATTTGATATATGTGATCCTATCAACATACTCTGTGTCCCTTTAACACTGAGGTGAATAGATTATGTGTGTATGCATATAATGTAAAGTAAAAGATAAAAAATACTGAAATATGAACTTCAATCAATAGACTAGTCTGACCCATTAGAGTAGTGGTTATAGTTTTTGATGACGGGCCAAAGGGTTTGGGTTCGAGATAGATATTGGCAGTTTGCAACTTTCAAGGTTGTTCAATAGACTCACAGAGGTTCAAATCTCGGAGTGGACCCTATAATTATTTTTTCAAAAACTTTTGCACTCATATATCGTATTCATATGTTGAGATAACATTTAATTTCATTTCAAATTTGAACGAAATCGGTAAAGAAATAAACATTTGTTATATAGAAATTTTGGTCTGAAATTTGAATAAAAGTCTCTAACCTTGGTATGATGTGTCTTCAAATTGTTGTTTTAACTTACATGTCACCTTACAAACATTTGGTTTCCAGCAAATCAACATAGAAGCGGACGTATAATGCCCACGTAGATCTCTTAAATTTGAACTACGACATGAATCGGGAAAAAAAGTGCAGCTACTAGAAATTCACACATGACTAGGAATGTAACATACCTGTTTAATTGGTAAGTTCATTCATTAACAACAACAAAATCTCCTAACATGGATGAAATTTTTAGAAAAAAACAAACTATATCAGTCTCTCCCATGTAATACAGTTTTCTTGTTTCCCAGGACCATATAACACTCAACTTTGATCAAGACATATACTTATGACGGTGTTTTTTTCTTTTATTAACACATGAGATGAAATTGTAATTTTAAGAATTGAGACGACGTCAAAGTCACACAAGGTTACGATGATTTGAAATTGCAATAAATTTGAAATATCGATCCAAGTCGAATCTATGTTTAAAACGAATGATTATAATGCATAGGAATATATGGAGGACAACCTCTTTCTTCATTATATGAATCTGTGTCGAAACGTCGCAAACAATGAACAAAGAAGTTGTCATCCATATATTCCTCTGCATTATTGTCATTCCAACTTCTAAAATGCCTCTCAAAGAAGTTATGAATAATTATGACAAAAATAAGACAGTCAGGCCTACAGACAGAAAGTCAAACAGACTGTTCAGTAACAATGCCAGAGACTGAGATTACAAAACTTATGATAAATGTACGTTACATATTGAAAGAAGCGCTCATAAAAGAATGCAGGGTTAGGTTTGTAAGATGTTGGCTTCTTTCACTTAAATATTCATGATGCTATTTTCAATTGAACTGTTAATGATTAAATTTAAGTTTTGTAAGAAGGTAACATTGATGATGTAATAATAAGAGTCTTTCATCACAGCATGACAATTCCACCGATAATATACCAAAATAATTATTTGACATTCATATGAAAGTCGTTCGACAACCCTATAATTGATACATTTATGATTCTAAAGAATAAATACGACTCTAAATTTTTGACATATCTAGATATTCTAGAATTCTTGCAATTGTTTACTTAAAGTTTTTAATTTGTGTTCGCGCAAAACTATGCCCAACAGGGACATTTCTGAATTTGTGATATGAATAATACGTAAAGTTCATGCAATTAACCAAGGATACTGAAAATACAGATATAAATAAAATAAAACCAAAATAAACAACATATCAAAGTCTGTAAATTTCAAATATGTTTATTTGGGCAATAATCTAAAACGTGTAATATTAATGACCAATTTCTAGTATCTGCAAATCCTGAAAGAAAAGCAAAGGCTTCACTGGCAGTACCACTGTACCATATAGTCTTACAGAATCAACACAAGAGATGCTAGGTTGGACTGGAACGTGAAATTGGGAGCCGGATGTTATGGTTTTCACTTGAAACTTCATATCTTATGTGTCTTAAAAGGGCAGTAGCACGTTTTTGGGGAAATATAAGGTGATGTCAGGAAAATGAAAATTAATGGTTCCAATTGAAAGACAATGTCTTTAAACTAATTGGAGCAGTAATAAATAAAGTAAATAAGTAAAAATAAAGTTTAGCCATGCAATTCCTTTTTCTTACATAAAATGAATTAAAGGTGTTTACATAAAATGGCCGTCAATGGATTTTATGTGAATCTTCATACTTTGTCCTCTGACTATGAATGATTGGTTTGTGTAATGAGGTTTCTGACACTGTCAAAATAATACATGTAGCATTAGCTTACAGTTGTCAGTGAAAATTTTGAAATATAAAATTATCAAAAAACGTGCTGCTGCCCCTTTAAGGTATGTTGTTGAATATGCATCAAGATGTTTATCCGATAATATCCTACATATTTATCTCCATCCTTGAAAAGAATAGGCATCGAGTTGACAATTTATAGAAATAATAAGAGTCACACAAAACTAACTTAAGCAATTGTATGTACATTTATATCAATAACACACGCAATCGATGATATTCTTGAAATACGTAGGAAGCAGACGACACCTGTTGATGAGACGCGGTTATTTCCCCTGCGCGCTGTTTGAGCCGCGTTATCACATGACAGAAGGAGATCGATCTGCTTCAGTGTGGCGGTTTGTGACAGACACATGGGATATCATTACTGGAATATCTCCATTATCAACCGGACAGGGAATAACTACCTTAATACATAAGGAGATTGTTGACAGTGTGTGTTACCGTCAATATACAACATCTTGCAATACAGTTATGTACTGTGAACTATCCAATGCGTGTGTGTGACGAATCATAAGTATGTTTGGACGCAAGAAGGATTGTGCGACCATCACGGAGAAAGACCCGGTGTTTGAGGCCAGGTATTTAGGAAATGTGGAAACTTTCTCGGCCAATGGGAAAGGATGTGCTATCACCCCAGTCCGAAATCTTTGGGAAAACTCGCAGTCAGAAAAACACCTAAAGAAAGTGCTCGTTTTGATGAACCCCTCATGTGTCATACTTAAAGAACACAAGAAAGATGAAGGGAAAAAGTTTTCCATAGAGAACATCACTTTCTGCAACGCGGACAAGACAGCGAACGAGAGGATATTCTGTTGGATCTGGAAGGTGCCCGGAGTGGCCAGGTTGGAATGCCATGCAGTGCTATGTGGCAGTCGGGAGAGCGCCCAGGCTATGGCCCTGGTCCTGTCTCGGGCCTTCCAAGTTGCATATAGGGACTGGCGAGCAAATAAGGGCAGGCAAATACGACAGAGGAAAAACTCACTTCTACAAGAAAAGCACACTGAGGATGGGCTGGGAGTCTACGATCTACAACGCCGCCGAGGGTCCGGCGAGGCGAACGGACGTCCGATCTCTTCTGAGCATAAAGACAATGGGGAGAGACGCTCGAGTTTAGGGGGGTACGAGACAGGGGGATCGGACAAGAGACGACCGTCCACCTCCAGCACGACGTCTGGGTTCGCCTCCAGCGTTATTCTGGACCCCGAGGAGGAAGAGGCGATACAAGCGAACATGCACGTGCAGGCCATAGTCAGGGGGGACTCGAGAGGAACGCGGGATAGCGATCAAGGGTCAGAGTGACCTGACAGTTCTTAACTTTCATTAACTTTGTGTTAATCAGGTAAAGCTTTAGATGAAACTTATGATTATTATAATGACTACTTATTACCGAAAGACGTCAAAGCACCGTTTCACTGAACCTGGATTATTTATGTACCTACCTGAAATACTTACTTAGTATACTATATGCACTGTGTAAAGGAGTGATACGTACATTAACTTACCTGTGGCGAATGAATCCATATATGTATAGTAAGTTTGATTGACATGTAACACCAATGAATGATGTATGGTATGTGCTATGATATCTATTAAAGTTAGAAATGCCATTGGCAATCAATTTCGTTTCATGATCATGTAACGTCTTAATTATGTGATTCATTGCGACTATTGACAGATAAATGTGATTAACAGAAAACTGTAGTTTATATACCATATTATATACGATATATAGCAATTACGTTGGTTGTAGGTTTGATATATCTAAAAGATCGGTTGCAAATTATGCCATGGTAGAGTTGTAAGGATGGGCTCTTTATTGATATACCTAATTTAGGACTGTTTATCTTGTACACATATCGTGGTTTTAATATTGCAAAAACCTATACGTAACAACCCACGCGTAAACAGTTTAAATGTATTTTTTAAGGGATCATTTAAGATGTTGATATGTTGTGTAATTATTAAAATACGACACCTATGTCAAAATATATGAAATACTATCTATGTGGAAACCTAATATACATCCAAGTGGATTTGCATTTGTACTAACATATACGATTAAAAGAAAATGATTTAATTGTACATTTTAGAATGAAGTTTCTAAAGAAAATAATATTGGCAATAATAGATCTTACAATATATACGTGATACCTATTGACATATACGCAAGTATATAAACCTTAATGTCTGTGTCCAGTAACGTTATGAGAATGAGGTCAATTTAAACTGCTATTATGGGAAGTTAAAGAGAAGACGATGTCGCGTTAAGGTTTTAAACTTCACCATTTATGGCCGTATTTGACCATTCAGATTTTAAAGTTTACCATATATGACCCTTTGAGGCTATGTGCGTTTAGGTTTGAAACTTGACCATCTATGACCATATGATACCATTAGCATTAAAGCTCTAAAGTTCCATATTTATGGCCTATGTGTCCACTGCTCTCCTAAACTTGGCGTTATGTAAGTCGTTCAAGATTACCTGAAAAGGAAAGGCTGTATTTATCAAGGCTCTCTAGTTCCGATCTCCATGTGTACATACGTGTTATTACAGTGCCCTAACTGTATGGAGGTGGATGTTTAAACGTTCCCTATACCAATATTGACTCATTGCATGTATGTCGTATATCTGAATACAATCTGTTATGTTAAACCCCGAATAAAGTTTATTTATGTCACTCGCTTTCGTTTGAGTTTCATTCATCTTTTATTGCTTACGAATTTTAAATCTTAGTAAAATATTTTATTAAAAATTCTTGCTGATATATATGTTATACCAGAACCGTGACCCGTTTAGAAACTATACGTGTACCGTGTTTGAGGGCAAACCTGTACCTCCTAACCTAGCCTAGTTGTCGTGTATTTGTTTGACACCCACGCATTATCATAAACCTGAAACGAAAATTAAGTTTGCATTTTATGAATCTTTCAGAATACCTACAATATACATTTGTTCACTTGCCTTATCTTATAATTCAATATGCATACATCTAAATCAACAGTATTTTATATTACCTCACACCACTAACTGTGGATATAAACTTATTAGATTGCTACTGATTTAGCATGAGTTTAGTAACGGTGGTTTTGAAGATGGAGTGAATACGTATTAATTAGCTGATATTGCATTGGTGAAATTCATTTGCAGATTTGACGTCTACAAATGTTGTCCCTTGCTTTTGCTGCCTTAATTTTGTATTTCTAATATAACCTTGATGAAGACTTTACGTAAATTTAAACTTGTCATGAAAAGGAAGGTTTAAAAATAATTGCTCCAATGTAACCAAATAAATGGTTGACTTTCTTAGAATTAAACATGTTCCTTGAGGAAAGGTCCATTTATTTGAAACTTATCATATATTGACCAGTAGACCACGTTGTGATAACGTGACATGTAATATAAGTAATTCTAACATAGCTTATGTATTATTACATAGATAATTTGTCTTATTACAAAAATCCATGACGGTTCTATATGCTTTGTGCATTGCGTGTGTAGCACTATGTTTCCTATAAATCTTATCACATATTGACTAGCAGGCCACGTTGTGATAACGTGACATGAAACATGCAGCCACGTGCATTGTGTAAGACGCTGTTCCAAATAATCACCAATCGAGAATCATGATAATGCTTAGAAGGACAGTTAGACTAACATTTAGTCCCTGAAAAAAAGATATTTTACTTATTTTATTATTTGTATCTTTTATTTAAAAAGAAATAAAAAGGAGCTCTGAACAATACTTTACTTCAGGCATTTTCAAGTTGAGGCATCTAGACTTGCCAATATTTTCTAGACTTAAGAAGGCTTCTATAATTTTTGTTTTGCTTTAGGGTCTGGGTAACAGACTAAAGGATAGTTGGAATCATTTATTTCGAAATCAATTGCCTTTTTTTGGTCACCATTATGTTTGTAATACACATCCTGGAAACGATCATTGGAAAGTTTGTTAACTTATGAAGCATAGCCATAGAGGGAGTGTAAGTTTTGCACATATCTTTTTTCCCCCAAACTATGCTGTATATGGAATTATCCCACAGCAGGTACCCCATCCTGCTATATCAGCGTATATATCCCCTGATATCCCTCTATGGTATTCAGTCGTATCGTTGACGGGTGGTTACTCAGCGCTATTTATAACCTGTCTGTTTTCAGTCAAACTATTTTGAACTCCATACATTGCGTGGTCTAGTGATGTCGCTCTTGGAAATCTAAAAGAGCGCGGTTTGGAGCTTAGCGGGAGCACTCCCATTGGTAAATTTGTATCACGCGGTGAGCACGCGGAACGAAGCCAAGAAACCAATTTGCCGCTATCGCTGAAAGGGCATCATTTGATTGGCTTGCTATATATAGCGATACGGCAGAATACCATCGAAGGATATCAGGGGATTGGTTGTAGCATCACGCGGAGACATATGCACTGATATAACAGGATGTAAGTACCCAAACACTGGGTAATTATCGAGATTAAGCCGTCAATTTATTATTGACCGGTAATGCTGGTTATACAATTGATAATTCAAAAGCACACACCAACAACCAATGAAATATATTCAGTACCTACACATGAAATGAACTACTTGCTGAGGTGCATAGACATTTGCCTTGCAAAGCTGAGCATATAACTTTATCTATTATAATAATTATTTTCCTCCATGTGCTTTTCATATCGCGCAAATTAGATGCACAATATGGTGTTATCCCATTTCTCAATACCAAATCTAAAGTATCTACTTCGTTAAAGGCTAATATGTTTCAACAAACATGGTATGAACATGGCGATTGTGTAATTCACTATTTGAAAGGGACTATAAATCACGCGTTTTAAGACAAACATCCACTTAAAGGGACAGTCCTATCGGGGCAATTTTTTGTGGAAACAAAATTCAAGAGAACTTCCATGTTTATAGTTGTTGTGATTGATTATTTCACACTTATTTTCACAACAGGGTAACAAGTAAGTTGTTCCAAATTCAAGAATTGACAAAGAGTAGAATAAATCACTGCGTCCTCTTAAATGTCTTGTCCACAAAAAAAAACACAGATAGGACTGTCCCTTTAACTATGACATATAGTACACACAAGACATAATATTTTCTCTAATTAAATAATTAATTAAATGGATGTTATGTTAACTAGTGTTGTGTGTAAACTACACCAGATTTATATGATGTTTAATGAACAAGAGCTCGTCTTCACTCAAGTTTTGTTAATATTTTATCAGGTAGGAATAACCGCGCATTGATTACACGTTTGTTTATATCAGGGAAGGGCATTTATCTTAAGTAATTGTGATTCACAAGCTGCTTTTTTTATAAAAGAGATCGATCTTTTGTATCGTTTACAAAGGAACTATGGAAAACTTGATGTGGATGTTGTTAGGACATATGTTGTAAACTTCCCTTTTATGTTTTAAACGTTGCTAATATATTAAAATCGCATAATTTGACATAGAATAACTATATCAGCTGTTGTGTTGGTTACCCCCTCATTGCTTAAATATCTTCAAACATCAGACAACATAAGTGAAAATTGTGAACAACAAATATATTGAAAACTCAAACAATAACCATGGCTACCTTAGTTATGGAATCGCCAATGTTTTGAAACTCCATTTGTAACCTGTTGTCAAACTATCTATCTAAATAATGTAGATTTCTATATCATTTAATTGCATTGTGACCTATAGGCCTACCTAACATTTAAACTTGCGTTAGACCATCGACAACGCTGATTCTTAGTGACGTCAGGATTAGTTTACATGTAAATTCTTATTTAATACGAGTAAGATTCCAACCGCAAATGTCAGCTAATGAACAAGCATCGATACGTGTTTTGGATGAGCTTGGAAGAAGGATGTTTGCTTACACAGTACTTTTTGGATGTTTTAAAAAACGAGTTGATCGTATCTTGTAATTAAATTTTTTTTACAACTCATCAGTTGGAGTATCATTTTGAAAACAAAAATTGGACATTTTTGAATATCGTAAGTGTAAACTTGTTATTTCAACGTTATCTAAAATGATTCTTTGTTTAAGTGCTGGGTTAATAACAGTTACTAAGCATCAAAGTTTTATCTCTTTTCGTTGCTTCAATGAAGTTATAAACTTTGATCTCTTACCTATACCGTAATATCGTTTTCATTTCAGTAGTATGAAATTTGTATTTTGAAAATTTCAATGTTTTCCTTTGAGGGAAATGTTGTTTATGATGCAAAATATTTGAAATTTTTTTCCAGACATATCGTTCAACTGCATAACATACACACAAGTTTACAGTTAAACGGGAAACAGATGTTCTAGCACGTTGAGTTTAGTGCTTGTGGCTAATAGTTGGAATAGAAAACAACACCGATGTTCATAAAGAATATTCTGAAATACAGGTCTAACATTTAAAGTTTTGAACAAGGAGACATTATTGTTCAAGAAGCTTTAAAGCAAAGAAACATCATCACAAATTTCTAATCAAAGGATAATTATTTATAAAAATAAAAAATAATTTTTTTTTTGTTCGATTTAATGCTCTGGACGGAATCTACTAAAAGGATTTTGTCTGCGGCATAACTGTATTCTTCCTCATGCATGGTCCCTCATTGTATGGTATTGACGAGATACGTAGATAAACAAACAAGAATACATGAACAAGAGGTAAACCTTTCCTTACAGTACTCCATTGAGTCTGTTAAAGAGGCAGCAGCACGTTTTTTGAAAATTTTACATTTTCATTTTCAAACTGATAATTTTATGCCCATGCTCAGGCCTAATGAATAAATTTGATAGTGTCAAAAATCTCATTACACATTAGTCAACGAACAAATTAAACATAAGTGATTGGCTGCCATTTTCGTGTGAACACCTTTAATTCATATTGGATAAGAAAATGGAATCGCATGGATGAACTTTACATTATATATTGGATTTATTACTTATTCATTTACATTGTAATTGAATTGGAACCATTTCTTTTCATTTTCCTGACATCACCTTATATTCCCCCGAAAAACTTTCTACTGCCCCTTTAAACCATACCTTTATACTGAAACGAGTACCTTATAATTGGTGTAAAAAATGCTCTTTTGGCCCTATGATTAATCCGTTAGCTTTGTCAAACAACAAATAAATACTTTACTCAAAACGACATTCCAGTGATATTGTTGTGTCAAAACGCGTGATTTGGTGGTGTGGAAAATGACTCGGTATAAAATGCAACAGATGTAATATCACAAACAGTAACAGCCGGTAATACATGAATAAAATATCTAAACATATACCGACAAATCGATGTGAAATAATGAATAGATGTTTTAAATTGCAACTAAGTTGGTTTGTGCTGATTCAGTATAAAAATAAAATTGATTCTTCTGCCTAATGTTTACTCCAGCTGAAGCAATTAACCAACCGTCTCCGTTTGTATCAATTACCTTAGTTTAGTTGCGACTAATGAAATAGAATCTGCATTGTATACATATAAACTTATTGGAACTGAATACAGAATAATGTGAAGAATATAGAGTTTTAGAATGCTTAAGATTATGAAATAATTAATTAAAGCTTAAGAAAGAGATAATACAGTATTTGAGAAAACAAGATAGGGCTAGTGGGTGGTAGAAAACTAACAGTAAGTAATGCAGGCTATGTAATGAAGAATGCATGAGATGGAGTGGATTCAACGACACCGAATGCATTCTCCATCTTAATCCATGTACATGTAAGTCTTTACAAAACTAAAAACCGTCTTTTTTCACATTTTACATATATTTCCCATATTTTACTATGAAAACAAAAAACAATTTTCGGTGCTCACCAATCGGATATGGGACACAACCTTAGACCATGCTACAAATGGGTTCATCCGTGCACGTGTATTGCAAATCATTTCAGACGGCGATGCTATTGACAATCTATGCGGGGTGCATTGCACGTGCTAGGCATTTTCCACGTGCACTCGCCGCTTCATCCGTCGAATGAACAACACAACTTTTATACCTACAAACAAACTTTCTAAATCTGTGAGCCCTCCATAGCCTAGTGGATATTTTGTTGAGCGCTGAGTTATCATTTGGAGGTTTGCATGTTCTTTTCTTGACTCACGCCCTTTCTAAAGTTTTATTTCAAAATTAAAAGGTTTTAGATTTTTCGTTTCTGAATATTATGAATAGATACTATTACTAAAAAATATAAAACCCTAAAACCCCTCTTAGCCAAGCGGCGCTAAACAATAATTCGCTCACCCTCAAATTTTCGGTTATCGATCGATAGTTATTTTGATGTACGATCGCTATGAATATTTTGCATAACATGATTAAACGCTGTTCTCTATCGAAAAGACGAACAGACACCGATTTCAATATTTGATTGTAACATATTTTATTGACAGAAGTGAAACACTTCAATACATAAAGGATTCGAACCCATGACAGCTTCATCCAGAGTGAATCGTGCTCGATACAACTATGCTAAACTTTCGCTGAACACATTCGAGGTCAACATACTTGTAACTTACAATATAAGAAATATATCAAACTAAGATTTCTTTAAGGGGCCATTCGTTAATAACATTTTATCATTTATTGGAACTATTCCATGTTGTGCTTACCGGTAACCATGGTGATTAATGACACACCTGTTCACCTGTACAGAGCACGTGAGCGTTACTTATCATCTACACACTAATGTTATTAGTTGTCTACCTGTATGAGAGAGGAACATGACATTCTCATTGATCACTTGGCGTCCACAGGTATAGTTTAATACAGTGAATATATATACCAGGTAAAACAGCACTATATAGATTAAAAGAAACGCATAAGCCATCTGAATATTTTGCTTTTAGTAATGAGCAAAAATATAACATAATTTAATGCTACAGCGTTAAACATTAGATTTACATGATGCCAACTAGTAAAGGTTACACGTATGTGATATATGTGAGCAAACATCATGGATCATCTGTCTGTCTGTTAGTTCTAGACTATTGAGTTGTTAATGAAATCAGCGTGTAACAGCAATGAACATTACTTGTCGTGAATATGGAGGAGTTTTATTGGTTTTCAACTTCTCTTGCAACAGTACCACGCTTCGGTGTACATACTAACATTGAAACGTCACACTCTTGCAATAAAGTAAAAGTAAAAGTGAAAGAAGTATTTGTTTTTCACCCAAACAATCTCTTCATGCTTCTCAAAGAAGACAGTTTTGCCATGTTGCTGGTTTTTCTTTTCAACCACAAGTAACCCGAATGAAAACGGACCTCTTCTCCCTGACAACAAAATACTGTGTTAAATTGTTGGAGATAAACAAAAAAATTGTGTGGAAAATATATGCAATATCATAATCGGAAACGAAGTTGCATGTGTAAAACTGTGTTTTTCCTTATATAAAAACACCTTAATGTAGGAATACGTACGTGACCCAAAGCCATGTTCAAATGGTCCATATATGCTGAGAATATATTGGAGAGCAAAACATTTGCATCATTCAAATGAGTTAACCATTCAAGGGTACTCTGTGGAACACACATGTATTTGTCTAACTGTGAAATGACATCTGTTTCAAACCTTGCATGAATGCAAAACTCATGAACAATACCATTCGTATTTCTCATATCCGTATACCCTTAAGTAATGATTTGTACTATTTGAAATGACAGCTACCAGCAAATGACGTACCAATCCTCTCTAATATATTGAGGGCTCTAACACACACAAGAACAAGAAATGAAAGTTCAAACAGCTCTAGACTCGCGCCTCTAAGTTTACACGTATGATAGCATCCATCAAATTTCTTTTAGCTTTTTCCACTCAAAATTAATAAAATAATTTTGTTAAGAATATCATACTTAAAGTGTCTCTAGCATAAACTGAATAAAGATGGTGCATATTTAAGGAAACTCCTTTGACAAACATGGATGTACTCCTCGACACGTACCTACATTGTATCATTGCAAATATTTGTGTTAGGAATGCATACCACCGTTATGTACGGGATTTCTTTCATTTCATATGTTGTCTTGGTAACCCATTTAACACCAGGACGACAGTATGTAGAGCATGTGCAATCTGATACAAGTATATATTCTATGAATGGACTAACAATCAATTTCCAAATTCTTAATACATCACGTTTTTTTATTTGATGTACTACACAGTATCATTCATCACTTCAATCAGTTCATATGGTATGTCAATATCAAAACACTGACTCAAGGGTATCCGTGAAGGATGTCAATTTCAAGCATCCATGTTCATTTCGTGTACCTAATGTGTAAGTAAATGAAAAAGATCACCGAGTCTCTGTATAATGTGTTTGTAACTTTCATGAAATTGTCATTGAGTGGGCGAATCCTGTGTGATCTTCGTTCAGATGTACATGTATAGCAAAACATTTTTTAATTTAAAGTTTTAATACATCAGTCTCCTGCCTTATCATAATTGCAATGTCAGCTGTTCTCTTGTTGATGAGAATGTTCTTTTCAATATAAAATTTAACGACAATCTTTTTATATTACTATACACTCCTGCAATACCATAAGGTTGACGCCCAGTTGTCCTTATACTAAATAGAATGTACTTGTTAAGGATTATAAGGAACAAAATTTGGACAAATGGACTTAATTGAAACCATTTCTTACTTATAATCCTTCTTTATTTTTTCAAAGTATCTTTTGTTTAATCATTCTCTCCCCACAGAGGCAGCTAAGTCATACCCGAGTTAGCCTCTGTTCTATTACGCCAAGATCCTGGGGTTCCGGCAGATTGCCCTAGCGGCAAACAGTTGTAACTCAAGATATCTCCCTTATTTGCAGCCAATGAAAACACCTTTTGGATATCCACGACTTGGGGAGTTCGCAAAGGTCGTACAGTGACTTGCAAAAGCATCATGCCTTTAGGTTTATTTTTCATTAACAGTGTGAGAGGGAAATATTTGAAAGTCAGATATGGATAGGGTTTTTCATTAGAAACATACTGTTTTATAATTTTGTAAATTGTTTATTGCTTTATGATAAATTTTATTTTAATAATTTACCATTAAAAACTAATGAGAAGGTATCTCCCCTGGATGTTAAATTTCAACGCTAGCTTTGCCGAACCACACGAATGACCACTTTTGAAACGGTGTCGCTGATTGCACAACCAACTTCGATTGCCTCCAATCAGATTTCTACCTTTCTATCCCATGTATTAGCCATAATAGAACAGAGGCTAACTCGGGTATGACTGAGCTGCCTCTGTGGGGAGAGAATGTTGTTTAATATGTTAAAGTAGATACTTTGTAATTCAGGTTGACAAAGCTTCAAATGCATCACTTTCAACATAAATTCCACTGTGAGTTACTAAAACGGAAATGATGTTTTACCATATTTGCAATCAGCATGTACGAATGAATTAATGCACATTATATTATTATGTTTGACTGAAAACAGATTTGAACTACTGCATGACAACTCCTACCAATAGCAGTACAGGTATTCATTCAACTTCAGATATCAAGTTTATGTACCTCTTCTTTTTGCGGCGGAAGCAATTGGTATTTTCGTTATTTTTAAAGCGATATGATGAAAGTTTTTCACCTATTTACTAAGGAAAATTATGAGAAATGATATTGATTATTGTAGTATGCGTTTATCTACTTCCTGTTATTGTCATCCTCATAATTGTTACATTGATATTCTTATTATTTCCAAAACATACAAGACTTAGTATACCGGTATTCAAATATACTGTGAGAAACATTTCGAAATATTCTGATTAATATCATTATCAATATTTTGAAACTTAACCATACATTACAGCTAGATCTGGAAAAAAAATTCATAAATGCTGAAAAGAATTTTGAATTGGTGCACACTATGGCAAGTTTGATTTTGATACACGTCACAACAATGATAACCAATTTAAAGATACAGTCAGTTGTAAAGTAATGTCACAACCATTTTATGAACTGGTGCACACGATAGGATGTGCTCGATGTGGTTACCTGTCTAAACAATGTTTACCTGTCCTCACCTGGCGTTTTTACCTGAGTGATTACATTGCGTGACAAATCTATTAGTGCGTCACGGACCATTTACTCAGATTTACTCAGATATGTTTAATGTGCACATCAATAATGTATCATTATTCCATCCTGTGTTAGCTGGCTCTGTCAATACTGTTAATCAACGGGGCAGATTAGGTGCAAAGTAGAGACTTGCAAATATATTTTTGCTTTAAAAACTGTATTGAAATAAGGTTCAGTGTACACAGAAAACGCAGTAAATATTTAGTAACATTTGGAACTGGAGACCATTTTGTATCAAATGCACTGATTATCTTTTTTTGAAGTGAAAGTTAGTAAATAGAGACTTGCAAGATTAATGTTTTAAAAAGAACCTTGTAACCCCAAGAAATGAGTCTGAGGAACGTTTGACTAATGTAGAATACAAACATTTCCTACTATTTGATGATCTAATCTTTTAATAGGAGATCCTGCAATGTTGAGTGAAATTCGATAACACTAAAAACTGATTAACACTTTATAAAGCAATGTTATAGCAATCACATTTTTATACTCTCATACTGTGATTCGTTTAAGTGGCATTTTAGAAGTAAGTAGAGTGAGAACTAAATAATAGAATTGGCACTCCGCCTTGAGGAATAGTTATAAAATGTTTTCATATTCTCAGTTCAAAACTGTTTTCACCATTGAACCATATCTATTAACATTAAATCTCGATAAGTTTAGAATAGCTTTGGCTCGTTTTCGTTGTAGTTCTCATAGTTTAAACATCGAAACGGGAAGGTACTATAATATTCCTAGAAACCTAAGAGTCTGTAATGTTTGCAATAATGGTAATATTGAAAGTGAATACCACTTCATGCTTGTATGTACTGCCTACGTTAATATTAGGAAACAATTTATACCACTGAAGTACTTTGTCCATCCTTCTATCCACAAATTCAATATGTTGTTATCCAATACGAATGTCGAATTAATGAAGCGTGTTGCAATGTACATTTTCTACGCGACCAAATATCGTAAGTTTGTGGACCATTGAAATGTGTACCAAGGGCCGATGGCCTACATGTACCCTATGGAAATAAACAATTAAATAAAAAATAATAGAAATAATAATTAATGATGTACATACATGATTCATATGTTTTTGTCTTCATATAATATACTGGGCCTATACTACTTAATGAGAAGAAAACACTAGATATGAAGTATTACAATTAAATTTAGAAAAATAACATAATATATGAATATGAGATATTGCGCTGACAGGAAAACGCATTTTATCTTTCTTGCCTCGGTTCTACAATCTTAGTGCGAAGTGTGGCCAGGGTATAAAACAAGCCGTGTTAAAGTGCACCCTCAAAATATCTTCAAAGGAAACGATATTGACAATGTCGTTTTTGCGTGATTTATCTAAAAAGGAAAGAGTTAGGTGGATTAAGGAG
This sequence comes from Steromphala cineraria, assembly GCA_916613615.1. Classification (NCBI taxonomy): domain Eukaryota; kingdom Metazoa; phylum Mollusca; class Gastropoda; order Trochida; family Trochidae; genus Steromphala; species Steromphala cineraria. Next base: position 2,980,752 of record OU744734.1, read on the forward strand.
TGTGGGGCTGGATCCAGCCAAGCAAATGATATCAACAGCCGACCCTGCTCTATTTACAGTAGTCGAGGATGTTGACAATAGCTGGTGTAGGCGTAGAGGATGTTCGAACCTGAAGTGGGGAGGGGAGGGGAGGGTGATGTCGGGCTTGAGGCGGGCGGATGATGTCGGGCTGGAGAGGGTCTAGAACTTTGTCCCCTTTTCCGGGAAACGCTGCAAATACTGATTTACATCAATTGCATTAAATCTGTCGTCCTTATGATATTATTGAAGTGACAACATAGCAAATTTATGCATTTAAGGAATTTTCTTTATCAAAACAAAGCGAAGCGATTAGAGAAGAGATACATTTAATTTCTTCGGTTTTTGGGTATATGAAAAATATTTTCATTCGTTATAGATGACGATACATAGATACTCAAACTATATGTTGTATTCAAGAACGGAATTATCCGACATTAAACTCTAATTCATTCCGTTATTCAAACTAAAATTAGGTGTGGTCACACATATATCCAAATGTGAGTAGTATCAACCATTGGGTCTATGGTTACTCCTTCTAATATTTCAACGTGCTCCGTTAGGAATTCAAATACAGATCATCAATGAAGGTTAATGACCATTTTTTAAGACCATAGATGGAAAGGATTTTTCTTACTGGTCAACAAAGAACACTGCATAGCACCCTCTAAACCAACTTAATTCTAACATGTATCTACTTTATACTCTAATTATAGAAGAACACATAAAACGACAGCAAGCGCTTCTCTTGAAATAGAAGATATATAATTATCAAAAGGATATCAGAAGGATAACAATGAAATATGTACACGTTGTAGTTTTGTTTAGGTACAAGTTTATCATCAGAGTGGCTTCACTGACTAATTCGCTAACAGCCTTTCGGTTTCTACCTCAGTTTGCAAACGTTTGTCAAGGATTTCTGGGACAGTTTATGTAATTCTTGCAGAAAAAAACGAGAACAACAAATTGGCAAAGCATTTATCGTCGGACTGTTAGATGTTTGTTAAATCGAGGACCGAGATCAGATCGAAAACGTACGAAAACGCGCTCAAGCAGTTGCTTCCCTTGGTTACTTGAAATCAGCGACGTTTTTGAACCACCTGTGAGTTATTCAGGGTAAAGGCAGGCACCAAAATAGACGGGAAATAATTCGTAGGATTGGTCAAAATGGTGTGAAAATGAAGACAATTTGTTAGTTAAGATGTTTACTATCCTTCAAGAGAACAATGTGCCCGATTCTTAACAAGAGCAAGTAAGCCGTGTAACACACCAATCACTAATCTTGTCTGTTCTTCTCCAGCAACCACTTCCCTATAGTCTGTTTGTGAGGAACTTACAGGTTAATGTAATTGTGTCTTGATTGTTACAGGATGTTCTTAGCTTATTTCATATCAAGCATAAACAATATTTAAGGACTTTTTTCGCTCTTTGTTCATTGTATTGTCCTCAAAGTTTTACAGTTCTACTCAACGTTGATACCGGACGAAAGAATGTGCACTCTCTCTCCACAGAGGCAGCAAGCCTCTGTTCTAATAGGCCATACATGGGATAGAAAGGTAGAAGTCTGATTGGAGGCAATCCAATTTAGTTGTGCAATCAGCGACGTCGTTTCAAAAATGGCAATTCGCAAGGCCTCGGCCATTTCCGTATCCCGCTAGGGAAATCTGCCGGAACCCCGGGATCTTGCCTAATAAGAACAGAGGCTTGCTCGGGTATGACTGTGCTGTCTCTGTAGGGAGAGAATGAAGAATTTTGAATATATGAGAACTCAAATTAGGATTAAAGATTTTTCTTCAGTGACGATTTGATTAAACATTTATCATAAAAATTGCAATAGTCTTGATGTAAGATTTATTTAAGAAATCACATTATGAACATAATGATAATATAAGATTTATATCGTAATAACTAAACCATTTATTTATGAAATTTCATTGTTTAACACCAATTGTGTTTCACATGCTTATGTCTCGATGTATGTTTTCCAGACACGATTTGATTGGCATTACATACATCGGCTATAAGATAAGCTAAATACTAGAACTGACCAATGGTCATATACGAGCCCTTAGCCCTATGGTAGTTGCTGCGCTCACCCTGCTGTGTAGCAGTGAGTTTTACCGTTTGTATTTTATGACTGACAATATCAATATAATTAAATAATTTGTATCATATCTCGTGTTAGAACATTAAGAGACCACCCTGTGATAGGTTTCTTTTGTTTCACTCATGATAAATCATCTTATTATAATATCATATACTGTGAACTGGTAGGGAAACAAACAAAAGCGTTATATAGATCCCGAAAACATTAAGAACTGTGTTTACACAGCCAGATACAATACACTATGTTCGGACCTCTTTGAATAGTTGACGATCATGAACACGCTGTTCGTAGTTTAAAAAAACAAAATTATGGCAAATCCTACAATAAGCCACTCTCTGAATTAGGAGTCTGAAGTAAAGTCTACCTTTCCAAGTGTCTACCTGTCACCTTTGTATTTCTTGTATAAAATAAGAACAGTTGTAAGACTACAGTAGTTGAGGGTTGCAGGGCCTCGCGGAAATATCAGTGAGTGGTCCAATGAAGCCGAGCTACAAGATATAAAATTTGCTCTAGGAAATGTGGTTATCTTACTTCAAACATTTTCCAAAATGTGTTTTATCTTGGGTATACTGTTTCAAATTTGCGTTAAGGGAATGAGAAATGACCGTTATCATAGAGCATTCTTCAGTGTGAAATGAACTTCATAAGAGAGTTATCTTAAGAGTGAAATGAACGTTAAAAGAGTAAATCCATCACCACAATAATAGCAATACATCGACTAGGAACACGATATAGAAGACTAGCATACAGTCTACATAAATCAGAGCGAGGGTGCAAGCTTTTATACACAGACTGACAGGAAAAAATTGTTGATCTCTTGAGGCCCTCACAAACTCTCCCGGAAAGTTGGTTTTGGCAAACCAGGTTCGATCCCAGTGTCCGTTAGGCAAACACCGTGTCCGCTGTACTTAAACACCTCGCCATCTGACACATTGGTGAGACGATCCTCTTTAGGACACAATGTAATTAAGAAAACATGTTTTTCATGGAAAGTGTCGTGTTAAATGACATGATTCTCAATGATCTAAGCTAAAGAAATGTCAAATCAAATAATTAATTTAAGTTCATTTGATCACAGAGTAATCAAATATGATGTTTTGTTAATTCTTAAAAAAATATCATTCGACAGATTAGGAAATGTTTTCGTTAAATAAAACAATGTGACATTAGTGGCTAGAGTTCATATATCTGCGTTCGTTTCAGTCCCATTGAAAAATATACGGTTAATCGTTTTAAAATCGTGCATGAATTAGTTATTTGAACTACAACTGATTTGAATATTATCATTGTATTATAATCTCTGATTGAAATGTAAGATTTGTTTAGATTATGATCAGTCGTAGTGACTTGACATATTTGTCAATATAACGAGAAGAATTATTTTTATTAAGATATTCTTTGAGATTGACAAGACACCACATTACTAATGGCAACAAATTGTTAACTTCTCGTCAATTTTAGAGAATTAGGAAAACTTTGTTTATGCATTCAGTCAAGTCAATGGGTTCACTTATATCTATACTTGAAATATAACAACTGAAAAGTCACTTGGTCAGTATTAAATTTCTTTGTCATTTTAAAGGGGCAGTAGCACGTTTTTAGGAGGAATTTAAGGTAATGTCGGGAAAATGAAAATTAATGGTAACAATTGAAAGAGAATGTATTTAAACTAAATGGAGCAGTAATAACTCAAATATATAACGGAAAGTTTGGCCATGCAATTCCTTTTTCTTACAAAAAAGGAATTAAAGATGTTCACACAAAAAAGCCGCCAGTGGATTTTATGTGAATCTTCATACTTTGTCCTCTGACTATGGATGATTGGTTTGTGTAATGGGAGCTTTGTCACTGTCAAAATAATACATTAAGCATAAACTTACAAATATAAGTGAAAAATTTAAAATAGAAAATTATCAAAAAACGTGCTACTGCCCCTTTAATACGTAAAGTTTGATATCGTGTATATGTGGACAGTGAATTGTGACCTTTATATATATATCTGTCTCAAAGGTTTCTCATACAATATAAATCAAGTCAGAAATTCTGACCCTAGTGACCTCTATTTATGTCAACATGGACTTTATTTAATCAAGAAGAATCCAAACACGAGTTGATAGCACCTCTAAGGCATTATTGTCGACAATGGTAGATACATGACAGTAATCCTCTATGTATGGTTTATGGGAGATAACGCTATCACGCAGCTTCACCTCATTGGTCAAGCGCTTATGGACTAGCAGGGGTTGTAAATCTTCCTTATCAAACTTAAGTCTTTGATTTCAAACCACTCGTCGTATTTTAGGATAGATAATGAAATGTTGAGATATATAAGAGCAGATATTGATATGACAGAGTATGTTCAAAAACCTCAATCTGGCTTTTATTAGTGCCAAAATATCATGTGTGATGATTTGAGTTCAAATTATTATTTGAGTTACAGTCCTCCTAAAATGCTAAATGACATATTTAAAGATTCTCAGTGGTAGTGAAAAGGGGCTGTCAATAAATAACAGTTAATTTACACAAATAAAAACTTTCTCCTTTCTAGCTCAATGAACATTTTCTATTTCCCCGATGAATATACATTATTTTCTAAACATGTATGAGTAGATGTCTTGTATGTCAACCATAAAAGGTCTTCTAAAATCATCTATTCATTTTTGTTATATGCTCTGAGTTGTTGTACCATGAGTTTTATCAGAATAGTAAGCTGTAGGTATTATTGTTTCATTTCAGCTGTTATTGTATAGAAATTACAAAAAGCAGAACTAATTCTTAAGGCTGAAATCGACGCTTTCTAAACATTGATGTCATATGATAGGAGGATAAGGAAGAAAGTGGGCTCGCTTTTCATGTATATATCATTTTATTCGCATATTGTAATAATGACGATATGTGTTCACAAAAAAAGTATGTCTGTTTTCTATAAAGGTCGTTTCCTCTTCGTTCCTCTTCACCATTGGTACGCTGCTTGAAGGTGTTGTTACATCTGTGGGTTACATTATCGTTTACAGTTCAATCTGCTAAGCGACAAAGTACTAGTTATCAGTCAATGTGAAATGTGGAATTTTACGTCCTCTTCAAGATTTCAACACGATTCATCGGTTGAGTGACAAAACCACTTATTTCTAACTCACGCTAGTAATAAACTGGTATTAAAAAATAAAAAATCTTAAAGGAGCAGTAGCACGTTTTAGGGGGATCACAAGGTGGTGTCAGGAAAATGAAAATAAATGGTTCCAATTGAAAGACAATGTATTTAAACTAAATAAAGCAGTAATAATCAAACATATAATGTATAGTTTAGCCATGCGATTCCTTTTTCGTAAATAAAATGATTTAATGTGTTCACACAAAAATGACCGCAATTGGACTTTATGTGAATCGTTATAATTTGTTCTCTGACTATAGATGATTTGTTTGTGTAAGAGATTTTTGACACTATCAAAATAATACATTTGGCATTTACAATTATCAGTGAAAATTGAAAATACATATTTAAAAAAACCCCGTGCTATTGCCCCTTAAACGGTCAAAGAAGGAAGAAAAAGAGCTTATTCTTAAAAGGGAAACTGTTTGAAACTTGTTTCGTGATTAGTTAAAAAAAGGATTATGCATCTTTAATGTTTTACACAGAAAGTCAGTGTACGTGATCCTTGTCTTTCAATCTTGTTATGATTTCAATACCAATTCTATCTAGATCTATTTCATACAAACGGATCAATAAATGTCCCGGTTACATAAATGTGATTAATAAGTAAGTCGGTATTTTTCTATTTTACGTTATTCGGTATTTATCATTTGTGTACTTATAATTTAATCTCTCAAGAGTTACAAAACATCTAGAATTTTAACTGTGCATATACATGTATGATATATTCATGTGATTGGCAGGCATTCACATATTCACTTTTGTTACGAATGAATTACGATTAGGAACATGTCCCCAGTCAAACCGGCAAAATATAAAAATCAATTGTATATAATAATTACAATTTTATAAATCTAATAATAAACAAAGTGTTTTAAGTTTAAATTGTCAATCTAATACAAGATATAATACAATATCAAAGAGTCACACTTATTAGTAGCTTACTAGCTTTGTCTATTCACCAGTCCCGAGTAATCAACAGTTGATGAATGTAGAAACAATCAGTTTGTCTAGAAAGTTGATAGATGAATCCGACTTGTAAAACTATCCAAAATCAGTGGCACGGCAGACTTATGCAAAGTCAATCGTTATAAGCAAGATGATCTATAGTGTAACTGCTATTTTCTTTAAGGTCAATGTGACATTACACTTCACGGTTATAGATGGTGATCCTTGTTCTTTAAACAAAAATTATTTCTCTAGTTTAATTATAGCGGGTTCGGGTTGTGAACTCTGAAACCAAAAACATTGCAGAGGATGCAGTTTTTTAATTTCCTCTTCTTTTTCTTTTATTTGTTGAATTCCACTATAGTAAAGCATGCCATAATCAAAAGGAAATTTTGGGAGTCTATTAAAAAAAAATCAGCATTATCAAATATGCCATCCAATATTTATTGTACCATACTCTCAGGATACAAGTGTAGTTTGAATGGACGAATGAACGAATTAGAATTATCTCAATGAACTGTAGAGGTATTGGTAACAGGCTAAAAATGAAACAAGTATTTAGTTTCCTAAGAAAGAAAAAAGCTTCTATTTACTGTTTACAAGATGTTCATTTCAACAAACAGCAAGAACAGTTAATAAAGCAACAATGGGGCTACTCGCAATGCTACTTTAGTTCTTATAAATCAAATGCTCGCGGAACTGCCATTTTCTTTAATAACAATTTTGAATTTAGTGTTAAAAAAGAGTATACTGATGACGAATTTGGGAACTATAAAGGCCTAGATATTGAAATTGACAACAAGACATATTTGCTTTTAACTTTATATGGACCAAATGACGATACGCCCGAATTTTATGAACATATAATTGACCTATTAAATGATTCTGAGTCGGAATTTATAATTCTCGGTGGAGACTGGAATTGCGCTTTAAATCCAATTTTTGATCAATTTAATTACAAAAATATAAATAACCCCAAGGCCAGAGCCATAATTCACGATATTATTGAGCAGTACGATCTTAAAGACCAATGGAGACTATCGAATCCTAATGATAGAAGATATACTTGGCGTCAGCCTACTCCCTTGAAACAGTCACGCCTTGATTATTTCCTGGTTTCGCATAATTTACTTTCGTCAGTAGAATATACCAAGATAGATCCTGGCTTTAAAACAGACCATTCTATAATAGAGATGAGTCTGCAATTTAATGAGATCGTACGTGAAAAAGGTTTTTGGAAGTTTAATAACTCATTGTTAAATGATCCTGAGTATGTAAAACTAGTTAAAGAAACTATAAGCGAAACTTGTGAGCAATATAAAAATACTGAAGGTTTTTCTATTTCGGATCAACTTTTATGGGAAACTTTATTATGTTTAATAAGAGGTAAAACCATATTTTACTCCAGTAGTAAGAAAAAGAATAGAGAAAAAAGAGAAAAGGAATTAAATGAAATACTTTCCATTCTCACGACCGAATTAGATGAATTAGAAAGTCTTGAACAAAAAGAAGAAAAATTAAAAGAAATTGAATTGATAAATTCTGAACTCGATGAAATAAGTGAAATTAAAGCTAAGGGATGTTTTATTAGAGCCAAGGCCAAGTGGATAGAAAAAGGGGGAAAAACCAACCAAATTTTTTTAAAACCTAGAATCAAGGAATTTTCTTAATAAATCTATTATCCAACTGGAAAAACGTTCGGGTGAAACTATTTCAAATACTTCTGATATCTTAAAGGAGACAAAAACATTTTATGAAACCCTTTATTCAGAGAAATATGTTTCCCAGATTAATTTACATAATGTGTTTCCAAATGACCAGGCAAAATTAAGTGAACATATAGCAGAAAATATGGAAGGAGAATTAACGTATGATGAAGTTCTCGACGCTCTGAAGCGTATGTAAAATGATAAAAGTCCTGGTCCAGATGGATTTACTACAGAATTTTTCAAATTCTTTTGGCGTGATCTAAATAAATATCTTATTAAATCACTTAATTACGCTTATAAAAATGACTCTCTCTATGTTACGCAAGGAGAGGGAATTATAACCTGTATTCCAAAAGAAGGCAAATCAAAGAAATTTAAAAAAAATTAGAGACCAATATCATTACTCAACATTACTTACAAACTTGCTTCTTCAGCGATAGCTCAGAGGATAAAACCAAATCTCCCTTCCATCGTTAGTGAAGAACAAAGGGGTTTTATTCAGGGTAGATACATGCCAGAAGTAACAAGACAAGTATATATGACGTAATGGAATATGTGGATACCTATCAGATTCCAGGTCTGCTAATGCTCATTGATTTCGAAAAGGCGTTTGACTCTCTGGACTGGGGATTTATTCAAAATGCTTTAACCTTTTTGAACTTTGGACCTTCAATTCGAAAATGGATTAAAATACTTTATGAAAACTCTGAATCGTGTGTATTAGTGAACGGTTTTGCTAGCTCCTTTTTTTAACTTGGTCGGGGCTGTCGCCAAGGGGACCCCATTTCACCATACATTTTTATAATCTGCACTGAAATCCTAGCAAGACTGATAAAAGACAATAAACTTATCAAGGGAATAAAGATTGGTTCTATCGAACACTTGTTAGCACAGTTTGCAGACGACACATCTTTAATGTTGGATGGCACTAAAACCTGTTTACAAGCAGTTTTAACCACTCTGAACTTTTTTAAACGCTTTTCTGGTTTAAGAGTGAATATTGACAAGACTAAATTGATTTGGATTGGTTCAAAAAAACGCTGTCGAATGAAACTTCTTCAGGACAACAAAATGGATTGGACAATAAATTTCAAACTTTTGGGTATAAAATTTGACATCGATCTTGAAATATTAACTTGATATTAACTACAAAGATAAATTTAAAGAGATAGAACACTCCATGCATTTATGGAGAAGTAGGATACTGACGCCCTTTGGACGTAATACAGTTTTGAAATCACTTTTACTGCCAAAGCTTAATCATTTATTTTCTACTCTCTCGGCACCATCTGAAGATATCATAGAAACATTTCAAACAAACTGTTTTCGATTTATTTGGAACGAAAAACCAGATAAGATTAAGAGGGACCGGGTAACGAGTAATATTCCGGACGGAGGTTTCAAGGTTCCTATTATAAAAGATATCATTGCTTCACAAAAAATTTCTTGTCTCCGTCGTTTACATCTTTCGGATACCGCTTTTAAAACATTCCTTTTTGAAGCGAATATTGTTCCACCCAAAATCTTAGATATGGATGCAAATTATATCAAGGTCCATATCGTCAATACAATTAGAAATTCTTTTTGGCGTGAGGTAGTTTTATCTTGGAGTTTCTTCTTGAATAAATATAAGAAATCACGAGAGGATGCATATTCTCAATTCTTATGGTATAATGATAGAGTACAAATCGATAAAAATTACATATATATAAAAAAATGGGATGAAGCGGGTGTAAGATTTATAAATGATTTGATAGCTGACAATGGTAAACTATTTTCTTACTTAGAATTTAAGGATATGTATAATATTTCCTGTAACTTTTTGACTTATAATGGATTAAGAAATGCTGTTGATATGTATCTGAAAACTTTAGGGTCACATGAAAGTACCCCACTAGCGTATCCAATGATGCCATTAAATCATTGTTTACTCCTAAATAGCCAAAAGGGATCTTAGTTTTATTATAATGTTTTATTAGATTCAAAATTTCATAGGACATCGGCTAATCAGCAATGGGAGACCGATTTAAATAGTTTCACAGATCAAGAATGGAGAAATATAAATGAAATTCCGTTTCGATCTACTGATAGTGTACAATTACGTTGGCTTCAATATAGAATTATCAATCAAATCTTACCTGTTGGTAAATATTTTTATTACCTACGAGGGCAGTCATATAGAGGTTCATATTTTTCATATGTTGCCCTAGGGCAAAATATCACTTTTTCATTGTGACATCACGTTATAAACAATGCTTTGACGTCATGCTTCACCTCTGACGTCACAATCTAAACGGGCCGGCGGCGGCTCGTCCGCCTATGCTGGGAAGTAGTTTTTGAGTATTTTCTTTAATTTTGAGACTACGGTAATAAACAGAATATTATATTCGTGCCCATGACATACTATGTTTACGACACTCGTGTCTAAATATCAGTATATCCCTCGCTAACGCTCGGGAAATACTAATATTTAGCCACTCGTGTCGTAAACATAGTATGTCATGGACGCTCAAATAATATCCTCTATATATAAGATAGGATACAAAGATTCCCCCTTATGTACACACTGTAATAAGTTCACTGCTGATATTTCTCATGTATTATGGAATTGTGAACATGTTCACTCTCTCTGGACCAAGCTTGAAAATTGGATAAATATCCAGGCGGAAATAAATATTAAATTCACTAAACAAAATGTTCTCTTCGGGTTCCCTTCCAAAAGAAATGATCCATTAAATGCAATATGTCTAGTCATAAAAGATTCAATTTTTAAATGCTACCTCAAAAAAGGTACTTTATCTGTTACGCATATCCAGAGAGAGTTAGCAAACTACTACAACATAACGAAAACTATAGCATATTCAAATTGTAACTATAATAAATTTGTAAAATTCTGGTCCAGCTGCCACAACTTGTTTCAATGACGACTGCTAATCAACTGTACTGTGCATTATATATTGTCAATTGTACTTTGCTGACTTGAATGATTCCTCATGATGTGCTGTAATACAAAAAAAGTGGAATAAAAAAAAAAGAAAAAAAAAGATGATCTATAGTTCTAAAGACGGCCTTTATAAAGGTAAGATACCTTCTAGAATGTTCCTCACAGTTCCACGAGAAACAATGAAGTGACCCTTTCATGCATTCAAGAAATAGATACAGTGTATAAAACATTCTAGAATGGAAGATTCTAGACATAGCCAGTTAACATTTTATTAATCAAAATATGTATAAGTGTGACTCACTACACAATACAATAATTTTATACAATGTTAAATAATTGAATAATGACAGTACAATAATCCACACCGCATACGGTTGATTCAACTCGCTCATTCACAACCACAATCACAATATGTACACTGTTGGAATATTCATATGCTCATTAACAATATTCATGACGGCATGAAGATAGACTGATATTAATTCTGATAATGAAGAGTATCATGAAAAGCATTCAATTATCCTTTCAACATGTCTTTCAATGTCTTATGTCCGTTATCTAAATTTATTCCCTGAATTGATCACACGAAACGGAATTTGACATGATGCGGCACTAAAATCGTTCATTTCCATACTGAAACCATCATCTCGCTGAACCGACTAGAAACCAAAACTGACTCATTCCTACTGACTAAACCCATCAATGAGGACCAGGGAAAATTCCAAATTCACTAAACATCGTCGTTCGCAGAACTGAACGCTACACATTAAGATTCAATTTGTATTTTCTTTACTTTAATATAAGTCATGTCATCTCTGTTACTGTTCTATACCCAAAACGTTACTACTTCCGGGGTGAAAACTCAGTTTTCTGCATTCTGATTAAAATCGGTCTAGTTCCGAGGAATTAAATATTCAAAATTTTTCCTGCAGGGAGATATTGAATCCTCTACACTAGGTCTGACCGCACCCATGTACCTCGCGTGAATAATACCTTTAAAACGCAGCCGAAACCCAGTCGTTAGCAGACCAATCACATCATCTCGCTTTTAACACCTTTGGCGACGATCATTTTCAAAGCATAGTTACCAGGAGTTACTTGCCCCTAGCTTGATACCGAAGGCATTTGGCGGCAGCTTGTGATTGGTTGGTTGAGTTAACCCCAGAACATGCGACTTACTGGGATGCCGTCTGACTCAGTGGAGAGGATGCCTATCGAAGTAACATGTTCGACTCCCATCGATTTAATATTTTTAATTTATTCCTCGTAACTAGGCAGATTTTAATCAGACTGATTTTTTCAAAGTTGGGGTCCTTTCACCTTCGCGATGTACAAGTCAATTAAAGGACAGAAATCCGTTACCAATGGAGAAACCACCTTCACAACGTCACGGTCGAAACGAGATTTCCAGAGAGAGGCTCGAATCGTTTTCACCTTACCTTGGAAAGAGAACTCAGTGACTGATTGGTTGTTATCAAAGTTGATAGTGTATTTCGGTTCGTTATTTCATGTAGAGCATTTTGTATGTACCGTTTAGGATACTAAAGTCCCCTCACCTCAGATCTACATTTGTATAGCAGGACAGAAATCTGAAATAACGATATTTTGTGGGAAAATAAGAGAATGGGAAGCGAGGAATATTGGGTTTAAACAAATGTTACTCATTTGGAAACTGTCAAGGGAAATAGTGTCCAATCTAAAAAGGTTTCAGTTTCTTACAGATCCTACATCCATTTGGTACATTTAACAGATTTTAGAACAAATATAAACTCATGTCCAAAAGAAACGATACCAATGTTTAAAATGAGATTGCAGAAAAACTAAACAACACAGAAAGTTCAAATCTGTATATTTTATTTTAGAAATAATTTCTGTAAACGTGTTTATAAATTCCTAACAATCAAGCAGTAACAATGTCCAGGGCAGGTGTGTAAAGACCTGTGGGTCCATAATTGAAATTTCATAACAGCACAAATAATGAAACCGGTCGGTAGAAGTTCCCAAAACACATCCAAAAGTCACATTAGTATCGTGTATGCCCTCCATTGGCCACCATGCATGCGAAGACACGTCTCCGGACTGATGACGTCAAACCTCTGATGACGTAGGGGGTGATGCGCTGCCACTCGTCCAGGAGGCATTGTTCGAGTTCTTGGAAGTTGGCTGGAGGCATGGGACGTTGCCTGATTTGACGACCGAGGTAGTCCCACAGGTGTTCTATGGGCTTCAGATCCGGTGAACAGGGTGGACATGGTAAGACCTGAATGCTGGCATTGTTAAGGAAATCCTTCGTCAATCTCGCTCTGTGCGGCCTCGCATTGTCGTGATGGAAGATGATTCATCGAGGCTGTTGCAGGATGAATGGCTGCACAACTGGTCTCAAAATTTCATCGCGGTACCGCTGGGCATTCAAGTTTCCTCGACTAATGATAAGCCTCGTTCTCACGTCGCCGCAAATTCCGGCCCAGACCATTATGCCTCCGTCGCCAAATGCCCGGACTTGATCGATGCAATTCGGCGCGAATCGTTCACCAAGTCTCCGGTATACTCGTCGTCGACCATCGTTGTTGTAAAGACAAAATCTGCTTTCGTCAGAAAACATGACTCGTTGACAGTCTTGACGTTGCCAACGACGCACGCGCCTGGCCCAGACCAATCTGTTGATTGCTCTCGATGTTGAGCACTCAGGTACGCTCTGCGGGAGGGCCGTCGGGCTCGGATACCATGTTCCCGAAGTCTTCGGTAGATGGTCTGTCTGTTAACCCTGCGTCCAAGTCCCGTTGTTGCCGTTGACGTCGCAGTGACGAAGCGGTTGCGAAGGTGGATCACCCGGATGTGGCGATCTTCACCAGGTGTGGTCACTCGTGGTCTTCCGCTTCTTGGCCTGTCCGACCTGTCTGATGCAACCGCCGCATTTGCGTTGCTCCCTCCTGGACCATTCCGACCGCTCTTTCTCTCTGGATAGCTGTGAGACGCGGCATTTCTTTTGTGGTTTTTTTGTTGCAGTGGTCCCAACGTGTCGAGTCGGCTCTTTTATACAGTGAATGTGCACGTGCATTTCGTGCCAAACAACAAAACTTCATTTTCACGATGGGTGCGTTTCGGTCGCGTTTCAACTAAAGTTTCCGTTTTTTTTATTGAACATGTTTGGTTTGGATCCCGGGAATCCATTAAGGAACGCTAAATTTAAATGTTTTTAAAAAAATAGTTGGTATCGTTTCTTTTGGACATGAGTTTATTAAATTTCCTTTATGATAATCTATTAACACATGTACACCATCTAATGAAGATTGTTATTACACATCATATATATTTCATATATCAAATGATCAAATCCAGTATAATTGTGTGATAGATATTTCAAAATACATGAATGAGCATGAATGATTCAAAATATTGTTCAATTTCAAACTTGATTTTATAGAATTTAATTTTCTTCCTGATAAAACATGAGTGTGATATACTAGGAGTAAATCATCTTGTGATTAAACAGTATCTGAAGCGGTCTTCGTTATTTGGTCAAAATTCGATTATATAGTATGTATTAAAGTATTAATGATTTAAGTGTGAATGATACTACATTATTCTCTTCATTGTCAGAGTTCAACATTCTTATACTAAAACTCCAAGTGCCATCTGAAAAAGCTAATGCACAATCACGATTAGCATAATGGAAATAATTATTTCCCCAAAAAAAATTATGGGTTTCTTATCGCTCTTACATTCAAGTGGCTGAAATAATATATGACTTATAACCAGGTGTCATGCAATGACCTTTTAGAAGACATATTCAAGTAAACATACCAAGACTCATGAATTATTTCTTCAAGATAAAGAACATTAACATTGTCAATGTGTAACAAGGGTTCCATCGGTTTGTGATTTCGTAAAGTCACGTACTATAAACCGCTTGTGAGAATAAATCTAAATTGTACATAAATTAAATCTCTTTAAGTGTAATGTGTCTTAGACACACTTCATTTGATGTGTTTCTGTTGTAATACCAATTCACCAAGTGTGTATATTGAACAATTTGTTCACGAAACGAACGGGAGATGTCATATCATCCTGTGCGCTTGTTATTTGCACGTTGGGGTGACTAAATCTAAGTCTCAACAAAATATGGTATTTAGATCTTGTTTGCCTTTGTGCATGTGACAACGAAGCGGTTTTTCTGATTTATGTCAGCTGTTTCTTTGGAAATCCATCACCCTGTCAGTTTTGTATGCTCTTCTCGAGATTTGACATACTTAATGTAGTACGTGCTTGACTGGGTCTAGTGTAGTGAGGGTTTGTGATTTCCAAGGTGTTATTACAAAAAGGTGATAGAGTTTAAACAGTCCGTTTTCATAGCAAACAAGCCCTATTCAAAGTGGAACTTACATTTGTCACCGCCATAGAATAAAAAATAACTTATTACCGATATGGTTGAAAATAAGCAGTGACATGTTTTCAATATGTGCACTAGTGCACATATCACTTTTGCCTAGCAACGATTGTTGTAGCGGAATTCCCGTATTTTTTCGCCTTTGACGTCATAAAACCACTGTTCAGGACGTCACTGTAGCCGGTCGTCCCTAGGGAAGCGGCCAGTTTGTTGGATATTTCAAAGACGGTAAAATGGAATAAAATCGGTAATTAAGAAATGTTTACCCTCAGAAGTGTGTCATATGACAAAATTCGCGCAAATGTGTTTATATAACCCTCGCTATCGCTCTGATAATACCAAAATTTACACTCGTTTCGTTAAAGTAGCATGACACACTTCCTCGGGTAATAATCTTTATTTCTACTAGCTTGATATAGCTATCAGGTCAAGGGCCTGGTATCGATGGCGACTGGTTCTCCGTGGCCTTATTTACAATAATGTATAATTTTCATTTAGTGAAATATCCTTATGAATAGAGTCTGACGAAAATGACTCGAATTGGGAACTTAAATAATATTATTATCAGGTAGTGTCATTAGTACTGGATAGCTGGTTAAATAATTGTTATAGCTATTCAAGGCAGTTGGTCTAATAGATATCTTTGGATTGAAATACCGATTGTAGAAAGATACGAAATCCATCAAAATGAGACCTGAAATGGATTACTGTAAAACATATCCTTTTAAATAATTATGTAGCCGGGTTTTCAAATGCGCAGAAAGAGACTAAAAGACACATCTTGAAAAGCTCCCCTTTTTATTATCACATATCCACTTCCACATCTCAGGAATCAATGGCAAAACATCAAAAACACGTACCAATTTCACCGTGGAAGTCAAGTATTTAGATTAATACAAAAATAGTATTCGACATGAAAGCATGCCTTCAAACTAATACGCGAAAACGCTTCGCTGTGCTAATGTCAAGGAGTTAGTAAGTTATTGTACGCCGCTTGGGCAATATTTCAGCCATTAGCGGCGTTAATGTCAAGGAATATAAAAGAAAAGATTAATCAAGAGAGAGTACTAGACAGGTCACTAGACACAAGGTCATTATGACCTTAAACATTCGTCCACTAAATGCATACCTTTGTTGCCTGGATGTGTATACATCTATATACTTCATGTGCCCTAATGGATGATATCTGATACCATGGATGATATTTAAAACCTTCCCTATGAATGAAGTCTTACACGTACATCATAGAATGAGTGTTATTTGTACTTATTTACCGAACGTCCCAACTAATCGAAATCAAGCCCTAATGCCGTTGTGTAACCTATTTAAAAGCTGTATACCTGACAAAGTTAGGAATATTCGAATTCATGGTATACTAGCGATATGAATTATACATCATTGTTTGAAACTTCGATTTGTGCAAATATCCCTAATCATTGTGTGAAAAAAACGATATCAGTTTTTAAAATGTTTTTTTTGTGTGTGTAATTCTCATTCTGATGAGATTTTATAAATCTTTAAATATATTGGTTAATATAATAATTCAAGCTAGATTATTTGCAAGAAACAGATGGTGGCTAGTTTGTTATCACTTAAAGTATTTAATTTTATGTGACAATGAATAATTTTGCAAACATATATTATTCATGTAATGATGTTCATTTCAATTCAGGAACAATAATGTTTTTGCCTCATACGCAAAACTGAATCACTAAGCAGGCCATGAAGGGACATCTCTTCGGTAAGATCAGCCTTTTGTCACAATCGTAATATTATTGGTGTTATTATACCAAAGCTACTTAATAAGATTCATTCTTTATTGAGAGAATAATTACCAAACCATTAACTCGTTTAAACGGGAAGTCGTTTAGTATTCTCTATGCATTTCATTCACAACCTCTAAATGATGTTACATGTACGTAAAGTCTAATATTTGTTAGCGCTAATACAGGAACTATGGTACTGATACTCAAAGCGATGTTAGTTCCAGGACCAAGCTACTTCAATTCCTGATGCATCATCGTTCAGTGAAGCAAATACAACAATCAAGACAGACAGACAGACAGACAGACAGACAGACAGACTTTATTGATTTACTTGATTTTTTATTTTTTTTTAAATAAATAAAAAAATAAAAAATTCAAGTTGTTCTGCAAAACCACATTATATAAAGGTTTTGTAGTACACCAATCACAAAACTAATGCTGTAGACACATTATTTGTATTGAAACTAAAGATAAATGCAGATGATTTTGTCAATGGCAAATGCGTACCACAATGCTACACTGTGCACCTTTAAACTACAAAATACCCAACAGCAACGAGAACATAATATTGTTTGATAAAAATGTATCTTTTGATACAGCGCAGAAAGTGAAATACAATGTAAGATTGTGTTTCCGTCTACCTGCAATACTACAGTACATACGTCTTATCCTTGTTGTAGGATGTCAATTGCGACGGATAGGGACAACTTTGGATTAGGCTGTTTACCCACTCAGTGGTCGACCTACTATCTCGTTCTACACATGTAAAGATCGTCCAACGGAGGGATCGCTGGTAGGTCTATTTGACTTTATGCTTTTTCTATTTCTTTCCTTCTATTTCATAAAGGTCAGTACATTTCCTTTAACTTTAAGCATCTATATCTAAAACAGTTGATTTGAGGGGCTTTGTATCTGTTTTAAAATCTTTCTTTTGATAAGAAACATTAAATGTGTTTTCTCAACCTTGACATGAATAATGACAGAGAAGCTAGTATATATATATGATTCATAGCTATACACGGGAACGTGGGGCGAGAGAGAGTCGACAACAAAAGTGAAAAGTTATTTTTAGTGTATTTAACAGTGTTTACTGTTGTCATGTTTGCTAAAACATAAAATGGAGTATCTTTTTTTACGGATGCTTAGGTTTTATGATAGATATGGATGAAACCGTAAATGCTATTTCTAGTTATTGGTGTATGTAGGGATACTCTAAACGTAAGCTTGTTGAATTATAAAATCCTTCCGACAACAATCCCTTGTTGTAACGTTATGTGTTACTTTGAGCTGAGTTGCATTAAATACCAGCTCCAAGTTATTGTTTACAAGGAAGTTCTGTTATGGTTCTGTTGTGTTTGAAGAAAGGATATTCATACACTCAAACTGTTCACAAAGATAAAGCTATTGTGAGTATTCACTGAGACATTTTTTTTAAATCGTGCCATGGGATGAGAGACGTGTAATGGCTGACAATCAGGAATGTGAGACCGACTTCATAGGTTTCACAGATCAAGAATGGAGAAGCACTAATGAAATCTATTGATAGCCTACAATTACGTTGGCTTCAACTAGAATTATCAATCAAATGTTGCCTGTTGGTATATATTGGTATACACAACAATAGGTTCAGGCTGATATTTCTTATGTATTATGGAATTGTGAACATGCACACTCTCTCAGGACCGAGCTTTTTTGGAAAATTGGACGAGTATTCAGGCGGAAATATTATAAAATTTACAAACAAAACGTTCTCCTTCGTTTTCCTTCCAAAAGAAATGAATACGTCTAGTCATAAAATATTAAATTTTTTAAAATGCTCCTTTAAAAATTGACTTTGTCTGTTGCATATATTCAGGGAGAGTTAGCAAACTATTACAGCATAACGAAAACAATAGCCTATTCAAATTGTAACTATAACAAATTGAAATTCTGGTCCAGCTGTCATTACTTGTTTCAATGACGACTGCTAATCAACTGTACTGTACATTGATATTGTCAATAATGTAGAATTGTACTTTGTTGACTTGAATGATTTGTCATGATGTCCTGTAATACAAAAAAAATGGAAATGATTGGATCACTTGTTGGTGTATATTTACTCTCTATGAGAGTGGTACATGTGTGCTGTGCCAAGACAGTGACAGTAACCATTATCACCGAAGAGCAGTTGTGTTGCAGTCCAAGTTTACCTAGCCTCAGAAATACTCGTCTACTCCCATACTGAGTCTAGCTAGGTGTAGTAAAGGCTCGCATCAGCCGACTTATCGAATTGACTAATCAGGGCTCGGCTTAATCTACTTTCGCACATATTATAATTTTTTATTATCATATTAATATATGAATATTTATATAGCGCACATACCCATCCACTCGTGGTTCCTCAAGATGCTTACATTGTTTCCCCTGGTCAATGGCATTCTTTCACCGTCCGATCATTTTTCCAATTCACCCCCTGGGGAGTATTCAACCGGCATCTGTGGCGCTCAGGTTAGGGACCATTCTATGCCTCAGACATATAGCGTTGGAGGGTCATAGGTCGCCGAAAGGACCTGTTACTGTATCTCGCTGGACTCAGTATGGGAGTATAGCGAGTATTATTGAGGCTAGGTATACTCAGACTGAGTTGTGTTGCCAGTAGAGAGGAGTTGGAGGATGTCTGGAGAGAGAACAACTAGCAGGAGGACCAGGCTCATATTCGGGGTGTGTCTTCTCGTATGTCTTGGTGTGTCCCTCGCTGTGGGGCTCGTTCTGCACTTCCAGGGGGGCGGGGCGCCACTCAGGTAGGGGGAGTAAATACCATTCTAGATCAATGAGGATCGACAGGTCCACATTTGTTGATCAATCAATCTTTTATTCAGTAGAAAGGCCTTTGGCCCACGTACAAAATGAACATATAAAATAAGTTACAGAATTGCATGTTGTCAATCAAAAATTTTCCGTAAGATTAAGGCATCTTTAACAAAATTGGAGATAGATAATACATAGGATAAATTACTGCTTTGGAGATTACGAATCATTATTTCTTCATTAATGTACAAAGGTAGATTTTCAAAATACTTTACACGTATATCATGATACACTGGACATTTATAAAGGAAGTTAAATTCATCCTCTACACAATTAGATTTACATACTTTACAATAGCGAAATTGACGTGAAATACCATGTCGTCTACCAATATTTTTGTATATGGGAAGCTCACCAATTCTTAACAAAGTAATTCGACGTCTTGCTTCTTTAGATTTAACAGTAACAAGATAAGTTTCAAGACCAAATACAGTTTTAATTCTAGAGTATGAATGTAATGTAGAATATTCATGAACTTCAGCCATTAATGATTGAACATGACAATTCTTAATTTGTTGATGCTTTCAACTAATGAAAACGTTGATGCTGATTTATCAATAAAATATAAATATTAGGATTGGTACCATTCTAAATTATTAATGAATGAAGATCGACAGTTCCACATTTATTGATGCTTTCACCTAATAAAAACGTTGATGCTGATTTATCAAATAATATATATATATATTATGATTGATGAAATAAAGATTGTTAAGAAAAGCTGAACCAAAGTTTATATGACTTGCACAATTGCAGATATCACGTACATTGTTGTTCACTTAAGTTCGACTTATTTAACCTTCTATTCGTCGAATTTGAAAAAAACAAAGAAAAACAATGTTCGTGCAACTCATTTAAAACATATCCATACTAATACTAGATTACATATGACATAGCATGGCTGTGAAACATTTGGGATGCAAACCCTTCTATTACTTGTATCTACTTTAGTTTCGTAGAAGGCTCCCATAGTCCGTTAGATTAGATTCAGCTAGACTTTTATTTAGTTTGTAAGCAATGAATTAATTTTGTAGGATTGATGAGTTTTCAACTGAAGACAAAGAATTGTCACTTTATCTTTAAGTTCTCGTACGAAGAGTAAAACGGAAACGGTTGTGACTGAAGCCGATAACCGAACTGACTCCATCGTGGATTGCAACCCTGAGGGAGGAGCCAATCAAGAGTACTGTGAGAAGAGAGGGTAGGTAGATAGCCAATCAAGAGGACTGTGAGAAGAGAGGGTAGGTAGAAAGCCAATCAAGAGTACTGTGAGAAGAGAGGGTAGGTAGATAGCCAATCAGAAGGATTGTTAGAGAAAAGGGTAGGTAGATAACCAATCAGAAATATTGTTAGCAGAGAGGGTGAGTAGATAGCCAAAAAGAAGGAATGTAAGAAGATAGATCGATTGATAGCCAATCAGAAGGATTGTTAGAGGAAAGGGTAGGTAGATAGCCAATCAAGAGGACTGTGAGAAGAGAGGGTAGGTAGATAGCCTATCAGAAGGACTGTTAGCAGAGAGGGTAGGTAGATAGCCAATCAGAAGGATTGTTAGAGAAAAGGGTAGGTAGATAGCTAATCAGAAGGATTGTTATAGAAAAGGGTAGGTAGATAACCAATCAGAAGTATTGTTAGCAGAGAGGGTGAGTAGAGAGCCAATCAGAAGGATTGTAAGTAGATAGATCGATAGATAGCCAATCAGAAGGATTGTTAGAGGAAATAGCTAGTAGGCCGCCAATCAGAAGGAATGTGAGAAGATAGGTTAGGTAAACAGCCCATTGCAATTACAAGGTTCAAGGTTTTTATTGCTCAATACCCACCAGCGGTGGTACATGAGTAACATAATACACACATATATACATAAGTACACCAAGATGGCGTTAGGGTACTATAAATAGTGACAATATAATATTCATACATAATTCTAGTATACACATATGTACATACATACAACAAGATCGCATTTGAAAACATGACATGATAATATGACATAACCATATAATATAAATTCACGATTCTAAGCTAATGGTGAAAATATAAGGTCAGACAATTACTTACGTGAAACTGCAACCAGATTGTTAATACATGCAATAAACTTTGATAAGTTCTTTAGATTCTTAGCAGTTTTGGAGCAAAATAATCTTTTAAATGTATAGAAATTGGGCCATGTATTAATGTATTGAGGAATATACAGCTGCCGCTGCTGATGAAGGGCTTGACATCTGAAAAAGTAGTGAAACTCATCACCAACAGCGGGGGAATTACATAGTCTACATAAACGTTCATTTCTAGGTATATTTGTCCATCGGCCAGTCTCAACAGGTAGATAGTGGTTAATGGTTCTAAATTTTAGAAGTGGTAAGTATATAGCTTTGGACATAAAAAGGTATGGTTCAAAGCATAATTCATGTTTATAGAGTTTATAGTAAAAGCCCTTTGAACTTTGCTCTATAGAACTTCTCCAGTTTTGTAAATTTTGGTCCTTAAGTACCCTTTCTACTGTTGAGGCTAGCCACGAGGTAGTGCAAATGGTAGGATTGTCATATATTTCATTTAACCCACAGTCTGTTAGAATCTTCTAACAAATGTAAACCACTTCAATCTATCTAACATATCACACTTATTAATACGTACATAATTAAACAAAATACTGGAGGTTTTCAGGGTACTGGTATAGGTAGCAATCTTATGCCAAAAGCTTATAACCCGTTTATATATTTTGATATAAATTGGTTCTCTACCAAATTCACCATAGAGAGCAAAGTTTGGTGTACTGTTTCTCAAGGAGGAAATGAGCTTTAAGAATTTTATGTGTAATTTTTCAATAGTCTTAAAGTTTTCAAAACCCCAAATTTCGGATCCATAAATCATGATTGGCACTATCATAGTATCAAAGGCTGATATAATACAATCCAGTGGTAAATTTATATTTCGAGCTTTTTTTAAAAGGGCATACATTGCTTTTGTTGCACTCTCGACAAGTGATTTGCTCGATTTACGTATCTACCGTTTCTATGAATTTTAATACCAAGGTAGTTGTACATGTCGACAATTTCAATATTCTGATTATTGAAGACGAATGACTTTAAGTGAGAAAATCAATCGGGATAATTGTAAGCATAGCGGGTTAGACGGGAAATAGTGGGGTAAGATGGTAAGGAAGCTAATAATATGGACTGTAAGGGGTTGTTGAATAGATAGCCAGCCATGATAACTGCTACAGATACCACCAATACGAATACTCAGAAACCATAAATGAGAAATATTGGTTGTAAGAACGACTTTTTTGCTTGTTGCTGAATAATTTCTGTATCATTTAATGTTCAACATAAATACGCCATGCTTCCTTGCCAATCATGTCAATATTGTCGAACTTCAACATACTTCTGAAGATTCTGTATAACCAAAATTAAGCAGCTTAACCTTGCTATGACAACGATGTCCGTCCAACTCCTTTAAAAAGAAACACCATTGTCTACAGATGCGAATGGATGTCCCGGTCCGACAAAATCCTCCCCTGGTGCGTATTCCCCGGGGGGTACGGCTACAGACAGGTGGGTGAGGTTCAGACCACACCCAAAGGACTGAGGGTGGAGCTAGAGAGGACAGTAGACCAGGAGTACCTGGCTGGGTCGGCTCATGTGGACCAGCTGTATCTTGACATAGAGTTCCATACTGAAGCTAGACTCAGAATCAGGGTACGTGCATGAAGCTAGATTAAAACGTGTAAAATAAAGATACAAACTATCTGCAATTATACGTACAAAGGGTTTGTTAAACCTACAACGATTTTTACTAAAGCAGATATTGTTATCCAATATACATTGTACAACAATGTTCTTCTTCTAAGGAAACTTTGTTCTGAATAGATTTGATATTCAAATTATTCAATCTGGGGATAAACGATGTTTTATATTGGTGCTGAAATCAGATCCAAGCATATCATGTCGTTACAAAGGTCGGTTCTACAAATGTGACGACTTAAATTCTGGTAAAATCGATATTCAAGTCCTTGTTTACTAAGTACAACGTTTTACTGTGTATTTTATGTTGTATGTATTATATCGATCTATCATGTTGAGGCGAGACTTGAATAAAAATTTGTCTTCACAGCTTCACCCAAAGAGCGGGACTAGATGGGAGATCCCTGACACCCTGTTGTACATCTCCTCCCCCAGTCCAGGGGCCGAGGAGTCCAGCCGTCTGTACAACGTGACCATAGTCCAGGAACCGACCTTCGGGATCGTGGTACAGAGGAAGTCTACTGGGGCGACAGTGTGAGTCTTAACCCTCATTCTTTGTCCCTGGGTCGATACCCAAGAAGGGTCTCAATTCAACAGTGTGGGTCTTAGACATCGTTCTTTGTCCCTGGGTCGATACCCAAGAAGGGTCTCAATTCAACAGTGTGGGTCTTAGACATCGTTCTTTGTCCCTGGGTCGATACCCAAGAAGGGTCTCAATTTAGAATGTTCAACGTTAAATTTGTTACAAATAGGATATATTCAATTGTTCCAGATCATTCCCTCAATCTATGTCCCTGGGTCGATAACCAAGAAAAGTCTCAACTCAAAACGTTCCACGTTTAATTTGTAAAAAATAAGATGTATTCAATTGCTCCGGACCATTCAGTCCAACACTTCTGCTTCTCTGATTGATGTAATTAAACATGTGCGGATCACACGGGAGAAAGACCTCTGGTATTGTGGACACTTACAACGTAATCAGACTAATAATTGTTCAGTTCAAAGTGTTGTCACAAAGAAAAAGTTTTCGCTAGCTATGAAACAATCTAAATAAATTTATATCAACAGATTTTATATTTTGTCAAACAGTAAAACCAAATATAAAACCTGTTGATCTAAATTTATTTAGATTGGCTATGAAAGGACTTCAGGGCTCTTGTTTGAATAGAATGCATATGTAACTTCCATAGGGACTCATAAGAAGTTACCAACGAAGACCCGAGATTCCAATCATAAATCATTTTCTAAAAATTCATATGCATCTGTGATCATCTTGAACATATCTTTCTCTGAAACAAAGTGTTTTACCACATTTTATACAAATAATTTTATATTTGTATATTTATATTAAACAAACTTATAGGTCAATGAACACTGTATATAAACTTGTTCTTAGAGGTCATAGTAATCCTTGACAAAGAATCACCCTTCTTCTATATCACTTCACGACTCTGGTCCATGTTCTAATCCTGCCAGTGCGAATTATTATTATTCGTAAGTCAACATCCTTATATATTCCCAGGTTCGACTCCAGTCTCCCCGGGTTGGTGTACTCGGACCAGTTTCTGCAGATGTCTACCCGACTGAGTACCGACTATGTGTACGGCTTTGGAGAACACAACCATCGGCGCTTCCGGCACGACATGAACTGGAAGACTTGGTCCATCTTCACTAGGGATGTGGGGCCCATTGTGAGTTTACTTAGAATACTTACATTATAGATTGTTCGTTTCTTGACCTCGTTTCATCCTTTTACTCTATAATTCAATGTAAGTTTTTACGTGGTCTTCCTTCTCCAGGGATTTTGGAAGACTTATGGTTGTTATGAATTGGCTTGTTCAACCTCTCAATTATATTGATCCTTTCAATTTGACTAGAAATTGTTTATATTGTTTCTTATAACAAATACCTATCTTCGCCATGGTACATGAAGACTCCTAAGAATTCTATAATTATACACAATTCAACGATGTTATATAAAAAGCTTTTTGACCTCTTTGTCTGTCCCATTCTATTATCCAATTGAGACTCAATTCCCATGCAATACTTTATTGCTAAATACAATATTTGTACAATCTACCTTTCATGAAGTTGTCCAGTTTATGTTCAATCAATAGCTGTTCATGAAGCATGTTCAAATCCCCAGGGAACGCGTGGAACCTATACTTTATGGCCAAATACGATATTTGTACTATTTACCTTTGATGAAGTTTGTCCAGATTATGTTCAATCAATATAATCAATCAATATATGCAAATCCCCAGGACGCGTGGAATCTGTACGGTGCCCATCCCACCTACCTGAACGTGGAGGGGGACGGGGCTGCTAACATGGTCTTCCTCAAGAACAGCAACGCTATGGGTGGGTGGTCAGGAGGAACCTCTCAACGTTATTTTTCTCAAGATAATTAAAGTTAATTCTCGTTATAAGCTGGATCGACCTCTTATTTTGATGCCTGGCCTCAATGTTTAATATAATGATGTTGTGAGATTGCAAATATTTCAAGTCAACTGATATAATCAACATAAAAACATATTTAAGAAACAGTATTTGTTTTAGAAAGACATATTTACTACCCTCCTACTGTGTAAAAGGTAGGGTCTGTAGATATTTGTCTTCTTAACATTGTTTCTAGGCAATATATGTCCTTGTGTTAAGTTCTACATGGACCTTGTTTATGTATTCGTCACATGTATGACCCTTCCATCAGTTTTCCGTCACCAAAATTTGAGACAATTTCATGTCCATCTAAATAAAATGAAGTGATAATTACGACTAGATGATAATACCAGCTGTGTACCAATTACAGAGGTAGTCCTCCAGCCCGACCCACATCCAGCCATCACCTTCAGAACTATCGGCGGCGTCCTCGACTTCTATATCTTTCTCGGTGAATCTCCCAATGACGCCGTCTCACAATACACTGAGGTGGGTCCTTAACGTTAAGCTTTTTTTAAAGTTGATATTATACATATACAGAACGTCATACGTGTGCATTTGTGTCGTTTGTATTGAACGAGTAGATGTCATGGACGCGGAGGAACAACGAGTTCGAAGAACGAGTTGTTTCTCCGCGTCCATGACATCTTCGAGTTCAATACAAACGACCAAAATGCACACGTATGACGTTCTGTATTTATTATATACTCTCTTTTTAACCTTTTTAACAGTAATTTTGAATTGTTTAAATAAACCTAGACGTCGCACTGCGCATTGATACATAATGCGAACGAGGCGATACTTTACTAATGATAACTATTGTATTCTTCATTGTCATATCAAAAAGTAGGTTTATACTAATGCATTGAGATACATTAATTTTGATGTTTTGAAAAATGATTGTTACTTGCGGAAAATTCCGAGAATTGCCGAAGCTTAAAAAAAGTAGAACCGGCAGGCGTGCAATACGGATTCTGGAGTGCAATACGGAATTTGAAGACGTATTCCGTATTGCACCCTTGTATTACTATCATAAGATTACATGAGTATATAATAAAAACGAATACACTGCCTCAAATCAAATGTCACTACATTATATTTGTGCCAGATTGGAAGAACAATTATTTTTTTCATTTATCGTGTTGGTAGATGTTTAAATACCATATATCAGTCTCAAATGTACATCGTTTAAAATTCAAAATGTATTCCACTTTTTTCTTAAGTTTGATTTAAACATTGATTCCGATACATTAGGTATTCGGCAAGAAATGATATTATATCCTATGTTACCTACTCTCCCCCAGGCTATAGGCCGCCCTGTGATGCCGCCCTACTGGACTCTGGGCTTCCATCTGTGCAGGTGGGGATACCGCAACATCAGTGAACTCACCATGGTCGTCGACAGGAACAGGGCAGCAGGCATCCCTTACGTGAGTTTAATACATTAATATAACGTGTCTTATACATCCTTTCGTGAAGTCCTAAGGTGATCGTAAGTCCTTAAGGTAAGCTTAGTGCAATGTAAAAGAGTGGGAGTTAAGGTCAACCTTAGTAAAGGTTGCTTTGTGAAAGGAGGCCCTGGACCCAGGTTCACAAAAAAATCGTAAATCTACGTGTATGTGTAAAAGATACGTGCAACTAAAATTTACGTTTACGTGTAGCGAAGATCCCTCTCACAAAACCTGGTCCTATACTTGAACTTGAAAACTATAATAAAGAACAATAGAATGACATATTGAAAGGCAGTTTTTCATTCAAGTTCCAATAAGTCACAAACCTACGATACAAATGTGTCGGGTAAAAAGGTTGGATCATGATAATTGGGTTGATACAAGTGTGCATTAGATCAATTCAAGACGTATATCAGTTCGTACACGTTTGTCAAATTCTATTCGAAGCAGCGATCATTTGAGGCACTACAATCCCAGTCTTTCACCACACTTCCTATCTAAATACTTATTCTCTTCTCTGTATTTTTGTCATTGTGTCTTTGGAAAAACTGCAAAGCTAAATTCGGAGTTGTTTTTTTAATCTCCCTTTCCCTTAAATCTTATGTTTTGAAAAAGTAGGAACGATGACCTTAAGTTTCAGGCTTTTTCTATTGTATCAAACTGTCGCTGTTAGTTATGTTCATATCCAGGCCACAATGCAAAACTCATCTCTTTTCCTCGGCGAAATGGATTGGTAAGTTTCAGCAATATTCCAATCTACGCAATTCATGTTAATAAAGAAAGTGTATGTCTGTCTCCAGGACGGGCAGTGGGCGGACCTGGAGTACATGTTCGACAAGTACGTCTTCTCCTACGACAGACGCACCTACAGCGGACTCCCCGAACTCGTCCAGAACCTGCACGACCACCACCAGAAGTTCGTCGTCATCGTCGTGAGTAGGAACTACTAAGTCTTGGTGTATTGGACATTGGTTGATTCGACATGATTCGATATACCCGTCATCCTTTCTCAGGGTACGAACGTTACGCTAACTCCACTAATCTGTACCCTGGGCTCAGAGGCTAGATTCGCTCGCGCGGCCCGACTCGTTGAAATTATATCGAGAAGGTAGCGAGAAACTGATTTGATTAGCTATATCCAAATTCGGGCCGCCCAAGCGAATCTAGCTTCTGAGCCCAGGGTACAGATTAGGAGTTCCCTGAAACAGGATGTATAGGCGTATCAGGAAGACAAGGGTAATTCTATGGATGTACAACTTCTTTATTTGACAGTAGCGACGTTCCGGTATAGATTCTTATACTTTTCAAGCATATGGTGAAAAATGAGGAGTACAACAATTTATGCAGTTATTCTATGGATGTACAACTTCTTGACAGTAGCGATGCGTATCAAATTATGTACCTTGGATAAAATCGTATCTTGAACTAATCCGGTGTAGTACAAAAACTCGCGGATGATTCATTTTCTTATTGCAAGTGTTACTAGCTATATATATATATAGTCGTGATGAAGTTCTTTACACAATTTTCGATGTTTGATAACGCTTCAATTCCGGAATCCCATTCACTTAGTTCATTTACTATGCGAGTTCTTAGATACGTATCAAGTCTTTAAATGTGATCATTTGGGATAAAGAATCGTCCCATGTTGCAAGATGGTTAAACGTGCCTGTCTACTCTCTTGTATGACAACAACCACATGTTAAAAAGCGTCAAGACTTGGGCGATGAATTTGGGACTAACCGTACCAATCTAGCCTTGTACCGAACAGCATTCTAAGGAAATGTAACATCAAGTTTGAATATCAATTGACTGCTGTTTTGGCATAAACATTATCAACACGTAGGTTATATAACCATTCATATCTTATAACTATGGTTTACCATGTGACCGTGCAGGACCCGGGTATCGGCAGCAACGAGACCATCATCACCGAGGTTGCCCGCAACAGCCCTGGGTACGACATGTTCGACGACGGCGTGAAGGAAGACATCTTTGTTAAGAACCCGAACAATAGCGGGCCACTTATCGCAGCGGTGAGAATATACAAACAGTGTGCTAGAAGAAATTAATTAGTATATGTTTGATTTTCTTTCAAAACGGCTGTAAAGTACCTTAGCCTAGTATATATTCCGTAAATGCTTACAGATAGTTTAGTACATATTCCACAGGAAAAATTCGTTTTCATATTTTTTAATTATTAAAGCATTGCAAATAGTTTTCATGAGAGATATAAAACCTGTTAATGATTGAACTTAATTCGTTTAAATAAGAAGCTATTCATATATATTTTGTTAATGCACAATCATGTTCATGTTGTTAAACAATTAAGACCTTGAATAAGCATAAAGTTTGATTTTTTACGGGGCCTTCTAGAGGATGGCAGTATTGTAGTTAATTATAGACTCTGCAGAAGTATACTTTATGTGATTCATAAGCATTAATACGACAACGAATGCACGTACATTGCAGGTGTGGCCAGGTGAGACAGCGTTCCCCGACTTCTCCAACCCTCGAACCGAGGCCTGGTGGTTGAAGTGGTGCAGGTATTTCAGGGACACCGAGGGTATCAAGTATGACAGTCTCTGGATTGTGAGTTGATTTGTGAAATTCAAAAGAATACCGAAAAATCTTTATAAGAATATTTGACACAAATGAATAAACGTATAAATTAAAAGTGGTCAAATGAAAATGAGACACCGAGGGTATCAAGTATGACAGTCTCTGGATTGTGAGTTGATTTGTGAAATTCAAAAGAATACCGAAAAATCTTTATAAGAATATTTGACACAAATGAATAAAAGTATAAATTAAAAGTGGTCAAATGAAAATGAGACACCGAGGGTATCAAGTATGACAGTCTCTGGATTGTGAGTTGTTTTGTGAAATTCAAAAGAATACCGAAAAATCTTAATAAGAATATTTGACACAAATGGATAAACGTATAAATTAAAAGTGGTGCAGGTATTTCAGGGACACCGAGGGTATCAAGTATGACAGTCTCTGGATTGTGAGTTGTTTTGTGAAATTCAAAAGAATACCGAAAAATCTTAATAAGAATATTTGACACAAATGAATAAACGTATAAATTAAAAGTGGTCAAATGAAAATGAGACACCGAGGGTATCAAGTATGACAGTCTCTGGATTGTGAGTTGATTTGTGAAATTCAAAAGAATACCGAAAAATCTTTATAAGAATATTTGACACAAATGAATAAAAGTATAAATTAAAAGTGGTCAAATGAAAATGAGACACCGAGGGTATCAAGTATGACAGTCTCTGGATTGTGAGTTGTTTTGTGAAATTCAAAAGAATACCGAAAAATCTTAATAAGAATACTTGACACAAATGGATAAACGTATAAATTAAAAGTGGTGCAGGTATTTCAGGGACACCGAGGGTATCAAGTATGACAGTCTCTGGATTGTGAGTTGTTTTGTGAAATTCAAAAGAATACCGAAAAATCTTAATAAGAATATTTGACACAAATGAATAAACGTATAAATTAAAAGTGGTCAAATGAAAATGAGACACCGAGGGTATCAAGTATGAGGGTCTCTGGATTGTGAGTTGATTTGTGAAATTCAAAAGAATACCGAAAAATCTTAATAAGAATATTTGACACAAATGTAGAAAAATATAAATTAAAAGTGGTCAAATGAAAATGAGACACCGAGGGTATCAAGTATGAGGGTCTCTGGATCGTGAGTTGATTTGTGAAATTCAAAGGAATACCGAAAAATCTTAATAAGAATATTTGACACAAATGAATAAACGTATAAATTAAAAGTGGTCAAATGAAAATGAGACACCGAGGGTATCAAGTATGACAGTCTCTGGATTGTGAGTTGATTTGTGAAATTCAAAAGAATACCGAAAAATCTTAATAAGAATATTTGACACAAATGAATAAACGTATAAATTAAAAGTGGTCAAATGAAAATGAGACACCGAGGGTATCAAGTATGACAGTCTCTGGATTGTGAGTTGATTTGTGAAATTCAAAAGAATACCGAAAAATCTTAATAAGAATATTTGACACAAATGAATAAACGTATAAATTAAAAGTGGTCAAATGAAAATGAGACACCGAGGGTATCAAGTATGAGGGTCTCTGGATTGTGAGTTGATTTGTGAAATTCAAAAGAATACCGAAAAATCTTAATAAGAATATTTGACACAAATGTAGAACAATATAAATGAAAAGTGGTCAAATGATAACAGGATTTGTGGCTTGAAAAGGAAGTTCCGAGACACCAAGGGTATCAATTATGGTGGTCTTTGGATTGTGAGTTTATATGTGTCACAGCTTTCTGAAATTTAGAGGAATCCCGGGAATCCTTGATAAGAATATGTGTCACAAATTGAGAAAAACGGTCAAATGTTAACACTTGTTGTCAGGCTTAAACATGGCCTTCAGAGACTGATGTTGTTCATTTCGATAAAGAATATCGTGTCTAATTATGGTGAATTATGTGATTGATTACTTTTACTTACTACTTATTTATTAGATGAAATATAGATTTGAAAATATGCAATTTCTTTTACAAAACCATTTTTTACTCCAATACTTCACAAGTTGTCAATAACGGAATACCAACAGAGTGTAAAGCTGAACACTAAACGTGTTTTGACTTAAGTAGATTAATTCTTCTTTTCTTAGTTCTCCAGCGACATATTAAAGGAACCATAACTAGTGTTTAAA
The DNA here is from genome assembly GCA_916613615.1 of Steromphala cineraria. NCBI lineage: Eukaryota > Metazoa > Mollusca > Gastropoda > Trochida > Trochidae > Steromphala > Steromphala cineraria. The sequence continues at coordinate 3,012,966 of OU744734.1, forward strand.
CGTTTACGCTTATCTATTATCGCTAAAACATATAATAACAATTAGCCAATCTGATTGAATAAATGTGCATTGACATAAATATGATCAATGAACCAGGATATGAACGAACCTGCAAGCTTCGTGGCCGGGTCTGTAAATGACTGTGACAAGAACAAGTGGAACAACCCACCCTACGCACCAAGTAAGTGTTCACCAATGGTATGTTTACATTACAAGAACAAGTGGAACAACCCACCCTACGCACCAAGTAAGTGTTCACCAATGGTATGTTTACATTACAAGAACAAGTGGAACAACCCACCCTACGCACCAAGTAAGTGTTCACCAATGCTATGTTTACATTACAAGAACAAGTGGAACAATCCACCCTACAAACCAAGTAAGTGTTCACCAATGCTATGTTTACATTACAAGAACAAGTGGAACAATCCACCCTACGCACCAAGTAAGTGTTCACCAATGCTATGTTTACATTACAAGAACAAGTGGAACAATCCACCCTACGCACCAAGTAAGTGTTCACCAATGCTATGTTTACATTACAAGAACAAGTGGAACAATCCACCCTACGCACCAAGTAAGTGTTCACCAATGCTATGTTTACATTACAAGAACAAGTGGAACAATCCACCCTACGCACCAAGTAAGTGTTCACCAATGCTATGTTTACATTACAAGAACAAGTGGAACAATCCACCCTACGCACCAAGTAAGTGTTCACCAATGCTATGTTTACATTACAAGAACAAGTGGAACAATCCACCCTACGCACCAAGTAAGTGTTCACCAATGCTATGTTTACATTACAAGAACAAGTGGAACAATCCACCCTACGCACCAAGTAAGTGTTCACCAATGCTATGTTTACATTACAAGAACAAGTGGAACAATCCACCCTACGCACCAAGTAAGTGTTCACCAATGCTATGTTTACATTACAAGAACAAGTGGAACAATCCACCCTACGCACCAAGTAAGTGTTCACCAATGGTATGTTTACATTACAAGAACAAGTGGAACAATCCACCCTACGCACCAAGTAAGTGTTCACCAATGCTATGTTTACATTACAAGAACAAGTGGAACAATCCACCCTACGCACCAAGTAAGTGTTCACCAATGCTATGTTTACATATTTTCGTGTTCTCTTTGTCATTACGTTTTCTACGTCTGTATGCAATGTTCACCACTTAATAGAGATTCAGAATGTTTATGATGTATCAACCTGGAAGGACATTTTACCTTAACATATCTTACTGAAATTAATGGACACTGCAGTTTTATTGTATCCACGATTATGATGATGGCACTAAGATGTAACATTGTTATACATGTATCACGTTAAATATTTAACCTAAACTAATCAAATCTTCCCTTAACTTGATGCCACTAAAATGTTGCTTTGGTAACATATCGGTGTATAAATGGCATAAACAGCAACTATGTTTGTCTCACAGACATCTTGGGACGAGAGGACGACAGACGTATGTACGACAAGACGCTGTGTATGGACTCAAAACATCACCTTGGCAACCACTACGACGTGCATAGTCTGTATGCTCACACGGAGGCCATACAGACATACAAGTATGTTTTATTCATTCACTGATATGTCATCTCATACATTATTCCTGAGGGTATTAGTAACCATGTAACGGTCATAAGGAGACAACAGTGTATTTGAGAAACTTCGAATTCATTCAATCTTTTTATAACAAGATAAAGTGAAACTCGCACCTCTCATCAACTCTTATGCCATTTCTCATACATTTACTTTAGTCAGGATATTACTAACCATGTAACGGTCATAAGAAGACAACATTGTGTTACAGAAAATCATTAAACTTCATCCTTATAAAGCGTATCTCTCGTACCTTGTCACCACGAGTTATTATTACGATAGGGAAACGTTAGGATAATTATCCCAGCCTGAACTAAGCTAAAATTATGGAAGGTGAAGATTAACTTGAATCAGAGATATACTTCTACTTCTTCTGATCATGACTTCTACAGAATAGTAAGGAATTTGGTCATCAACGATGGAACACATTATGAGAAGCTTAAGGGGTTCATGCAGTTGACCATGTTTGGTTTTAACAGTAATCTCCAATCGGATACAATATTTAAAAAAAAATGTTTAGAAAATATCAAGTTCCTTCAATTTGCTTCTGAGGACATGACGTAAATACGTGTAAGTTATGTTTCTCACTCGTGAATAAACCAAACTTGCATTCAAGTTGGCTACGTATTTATGTCCCTGAACACAGTTAAAATGGCATCTTTGAGTATTCGATCTACAAAAATATCTTTTACCTATTTCCGCTCCCTAAAGCAGATATTCCCTGGCAAACGACCCTTCACTGTGAACGTAGTTCAAAGTGACCTCTTTTTCTTTTCGATCGATAAACTTATCATTCCCAAATTTCAGCTCCCTAAAGGACATATTCCCCAACAAAAGACTCTTCACCGTGTATGTCGTTTAAAATGGCCTCTTTTTCATTTCGATCGACACATTTATCATTCCCAAATTTCGGCTCTCTAAAGCAGATATTCCCCGAAAAACGACCCTTCACCCTGAATGTAGTTCAATATGACCTTTTTGACACATTTATCAATCCAAATTCCAGCTCCCTAAAGCAGATATTTCCCGACAAACGACCCTTCACCATGACTCGCTCATCGTTCGCGGGTACAGGGAAGTACGCCACCAAGTGGATGGGAGACAACCAGGCCAACTGGGACAACATGAAGTGGTCAATCATCGGTCAGTAGACAGCCTTCCCAATAACTCTTTCTAACCTGATTTCTTTCCCGTTGTTGTTTTTTTTGTTGCTTGCTTCCCCTGCGATTTTCTTTCCATCATTACAGCTGAAAGTGTAATGAGGACTATAGTTCCTTCACTGGCGCGTTGCACACATTAACAATCAATCGGCAACAAAACATGATTTTGACTGGTTAGAGATAACCCGTGTTGCAAATTTAAAGGCTATGTGTACCTTGGAAAAGCTGTTAAATAGTTGTCTGAAAAAAGACGTAGAAATTAAATACTTATGTTGGAAAAGATGCGATAACACCAAAGTCAACCTTTCACGAGAATTTTATGGCGCTTCAGTCATATATTTTAAGATTTATGAAGCTATTTTCACAAACAATTATAGGTATCTATATTTTCATTGCAGGTGTTCTTGAATTTGGACTTTTTGGATTCGCTTTGGTGAGAAATTTATAATATCAAATTGCACCATACAGAAACTGAAATAATTGCCTGTCTGACAAAAGCAATATCCTATTCTGAACATTCGTTTACATAATATTTTTCCAAATCGATCAGGCCTCCTTTTATTTAATTTTCTTCTTCACAACAGAGGCAGAATCCTCTCCCGACAGAGGTTGCTCAAGAATATAAAGACATAATCTAACAGGATTTAATGACTTCATTGACTTGTGCCACTTATGTAGAGAGGAAACGAAGAGGAATAAAGACAGACATTTAGCTTTTCTTTATCAATAATCTACTTACGTATTTATGTATGGACAGAATGGAGCGGACATCTGCGGGTTCTGGTACGAGGCGGAGTACGAGATGTGTGTACGATGGCACCAACTAGGCGCCTTCTACCCTTTCGCTAGGAACCATAACGGTCGCGGGGATGAGCCGGAGTACTTCAAGGTGAACACTTACTTACCTTACTCATTTTGAATCTGATTCAATTGAGGAATTTGAAAATAGAAATCGCATACAGATGAAATGATTTTAATTAATATATTATATACTATCTTATCAAGACCTTATCTCAATAGAAATATCCTGGTATAACTGGATTGCATGTACGAATATGTCCTCTTTGCTTTCAAAGCTTACATAATCTACTCCCTGTTTTTAAGATTCGAATAGCAACGTGATTGAAACCTCATAATGTTGGAGATAATCTAAGGTGTGAAAACCGACTACTTCCCCTGGTATATGGCCGTTAGCAACAGTGTATCTTAATGGTAACATTATGATTAGGAACAGTATTTCAGGTAAACCACAATCTCTCCCCACAGAGGCAGCTCAGTCGCAGTGCTCGGATACGACTGAGCTGGCTCTGAGGAGAGAGAATGGTTTAACCATAATATTATATAAATATGCTTTATAAAATATAGCCAGATGTTGTTAAACAATATTTCAGCCATCATCGGCGTTTGCGTGGCTTGTTACATTAGTTCCTGTTAGTTAAATGATGAATATAATGTATGTACATCGTTATATATGTGCCATCAGCACCAAGACCCTGCTGCGTGGGATGACCAGTTCATATGGATGACGAAGGAGGTCCTCTTCACCAGATACAAGCTGCTGCCCTACTTCTACACCCTCCTTCATCTCGCGCATGCGCAGGGTGACACTGTAATGAGGTCCCTTATGTTCGAGTAGGTTTCATATTTTTCGATGTTTTTTTGTGTGTAAAATTTGAATTCATCTGATGCAAAAAGTCAAACAACTCTGTTTTTCCCTATGAAATGGTGTCAACAAGTTAATTTACCAAGAAAACTTATTTTACTGAGTTTCATTTTGTTTATTTCCATATTTATTTTTAAACACAGGTGATGGGTATAGATTTATTGTCTTTATTTATGTAATAGTCCAACAAGTTCTAACAAGTATCCATATACATAACGTGCCTTGCGTTCTGAAATTACCCAATGTAAATAAATTTACATCGATAGTTCCATATTTGTTAACAATATTAAAAAAAATAAAAACCTGTTGATAAAACTTATTTAGATTGGAAACTGTCCATTCTCATTTCGGTTAATGTACATGTTATAACCCATTTGTAACTTTGTTTTATTCATCCAAAAGATACAAATGTTACATTTCTTACTATCTAAATGACTCATATTCCTAAAACAGTTGTTCAGACTATACCCTGAAGTTTCAACCCAATAGTAACTTTATTTTTTTCATCCCAAAGATAGAAATGCTACATTTCTTACTATCTAAATGACTCATATCCCTAAAACAGTTGTTCAGCCTATACCCTGAAGGTTGGAGGTATGAATATACTGCCTTGTCGACCCCACCATTGACATGTATCTCTCACAGGTTCCCTATGGACATGGTGGCCCGGGAGGTTCAGGAACAGTTCATGCTGGGGGATGCACTGCTTGTCTCGCCTGTACTCAACCCGGTAACTCCTCCCTAGTCTAACAGAAACCATTATTTCTTGTTTTATAATGTTATTAATCAAGTTTTTCTGTATTGGTCCAGTTACAGGTCCAAGGTCTGCTGTATTGGCCCGAGGCGAAGCCAAGGGCAAATACAGAAGACCGAGGACCTGCAACTGGACCAATACGGAAAAACTTGATTAATGACGTTTTTATTAATTAACTTCTTTGTAATTTACTTGCACAACATTAGAGAGTTAATTTTTACCGAAATCAAAATTATCAATGATAGAGATGAACTGTCAAATATGTTGAAAGTTTTGAAGCGATAGCATCGGATCTCGCCATTTGTGTCTATGCGCATGCTCAGACTTGTATTGGCCCAGTCTGCTCGTATTGGCCCTGTTTTGCTCGTATTGGCCCAGTTTTCCTGTATTGGCCCAGTTGTGGATTCGTATAGTGAAGGCCGTATAAATTGTATAAGTGCCATATCATTGATAGTTATTTAATAATATATTTTATGTACGTCTGACTGGACCCATAACTCGACATAACTCGAAACTCTGACACTCACTTCAATTCTGAGACGAAAGTCCAGTTTAATTATTTTAACACTAGAAATTGACAGCAATGGTCATTTAGTCTTTAAACAACGGCATTAATAAAACGTATTTATCCTTTTCTTTCCATGCAATTGAACGCATATATGAAAGTAAGTGTATTTAAGATATATATTGTCAAGTGCATTTACATTCATTTGAATTCATAAAATTGTTAAGACTGATTCTCTGCATTGATTACGGAAAAAAGTGGATTAAGAGTTATTTCCGGGTGGTGATTCGGTACCCGCTGTTATGAAATCTTAACCAGGAAGGCCTAAGATGCGTATGCGTAATTCAAAATTGATATATTGGTTTTGTATATATTTGTTTTATTGCAGGGCCAAACAATTGTCAATGCATATTTTCCTGATGCAAGGTTTTTCGATTTCTTTGGGGTAAGTTAAATTCAATTTTCTTATATCAAATGTTGATGTTATATTTATAAAGCATCTAATAGATAAAACACTAATCACCATCATACAGTATCAAGAGCATTGTCGACACGCTTTGAACTCAAAACACTGCAAGAAGGTTTATCACTGTTACTGTTATGTCACCTCAAATGTAAGTAACCTATTTATGACCTATATTAAATAAAAGCTTTAACAGGTGTATTAAAAGGTTTACTTATCAATGCAAGAATTTCTAATCAAAGGTACCATTGTCGGTTACGTTTCACGAATCCATTTCCCTCGATTGAATCGAAATTGCCATATGCAGTTTTCTTTTCATATATATCACAAATAAATTCCATAATTTGGGGTAAAAAACTATATGCCTTTCTACTTGACTCAAAATTCGTTCGTCTTCCAAGCTTTTCAAAATGGGAAAGAGTTCTACAAACTGACTTTGCTGACAATGATTGGAATTTTTTTAACATAATTGCCAATAAATGTTCCAGATGCACAGATTTAAAATGGTTGCAATACAGAATTATTCATAACATTTTACCAACAAGACAATTTCTTCACAGAATTGGATATATTTCATCTCCGCTTTGTTCTTTTTGCCAAACAGAAATAGAAATAATTAACCATATGTTTTGGGATTGCAAACCTATCTTCAATTTATGTAAGGAAATAGAATCATGGTTAAACTCTGTACAACTGAAATTGAAACTAACAAATAACGTTATCATATTGGGAATGAAAGGAAGGAACAATAATCCTGTAAATGCAATCATTTTATTAGTTAAACAGTACATCTATAAATGCAGCATTAATGGTTTTAAACCAAAGTGTGAAAAATGAAATTCTACGGTATTATGATATATCAAAATTTGTTTTTCTATCAACAGAAACTGAAGAAATGTTTTTCAAATATTGGTCATCTTTCCACTTATTGTTTAGAAATAGTCCTGTTCTGCTGAAGTAATGAGATTATCAGCCACCTGTAGATCTATGTATTTGTTCATATATGTTGTTTATGTATAATGTTTTAATTTGCCTGTAACACAAAATATGGAAAATAAAAAAATAAAAAATAAAAATATTTATCTTTTCTTACGTGGATCTTAATTTTACGACTTCAATCAGTTTGTATTATTAAAGGGTGTTTCAAAAGAAATTATCTAACATATTAGTTATATTAGTTCAGCATAAATCCATGATGATTTCTGTATTCTGCTTCTTGATGTTTGAAAACCAGGGTGAGGAGGTGCAGGGACGCCAGACGCATGTGGAGTTGTACACCCCTCTAGACGAGTACAACCTGCACGTGAGGGGAGGGCGAGCTATACCCTGGCAGGTGCCCGCTACCACCACATATATGAGGTGAGGGGGAGGGGGGTTTGTGATAGCCAATGGAAATCATTTTGAGACACAGAAATTGAATTTAGGGATTCATTTGGTCACAGAATGTCAAAAGTACCTACCATGACATGCTTTTATGGTAGGTATTGTTAAAATAATCAAGGTCCATAATGTCAGAAACGATTTCAAAACCTGATGTGACATGATTGAAAACCACACTCGTTAGCGATCGGTAAGTTGTTGATGTGTCATTGAAATGTAAATAAAAAGCCAGGTAAGTGTTCAACATTTGTCAAATCATCATATATTCAATCTGCAACCACATTTTGTCAAGCCAAGGCTCTGTTGTTTGATAAAAATGTGTATTTTCTTGGAAAAAAATATTTGGTTGCAGTTGCCTATAAGGGACTGCAACCAAACTCGAAAATAATTCGATTTCATGGTGATTAATCGTTCTGCAACCAAATTCTTTGGTGTCATTCCATATATCATGGTGTAGATAATTATCTTATTAGCTTTCAGAAAATTCCAAGTTGAGTCTTTTGAAGAGCTAGATTGCATTAAACAGACCTTTTTGACACCCCGTCATCCGGACCCTTTAATTACTCTTAGGCCATTTAATGTTATGTTTAGCCATGCGATTCCTTTTTCTTAAACACAATGAATTAAAGGTGTTCACACAAAAATTGCAGCCAATGGACTCTCTGTATAAAGCTCATTACTTGTTTTCTGACTATGGATGATTGGTTTGTGTAATGAGATTATCGACAATATAAAAATAATTCATTAAGCATGAACGGACAAATACCAGGGAAATATTGAAGGTATGAAAATTTCAAACGTGCTACTGCTCCTGTTAAAATTAGAAATGAAGTGATTTTGTTCATTCTGCTCTCAAAAAGATTGCATATGCTTCTGAAATTATTTCCGGTTATCTAAGATGTATATAATGATATCAATAATATATTTGCTTCAGTGCCGAACAAATTGAAAGTGTTTTTGTTTATAAATAACAGCACTTTCACATGGCCGTATGTAATAAATGAACAAATCAATTAAAAGTATTGGGTTTGTCAATTTCTATGTTTCTCGTTTCAAAGCAATTCCTTGCCTCTTCATAACCTTCGTACGTAATTTTCATGTGTTTTTACGGTGAATCTGCGGACTTTTGCAGAGTAATTTGTACTTACTAACGAATATTAGTGTTGTCGTATTTATTAATGACAGCACCAATTCCGTGATACATGTTCCAGTCGACAGAACGAGTTCGGAGCTATCATAGCCCTAGACGACAAGGGACTGTCTGTAGGGGACCTCTTCTGGGACGATGGAGAAAGTTTGGGTGAGTATTTACTGGCGAAATGGACTGATATTTGCATTTTACATACATAATACAACCGAAAGAGTTCCAAGAACAAAGATTTAAGGCCTATGGAAAAAAGTAATTTGTTTCTGGTTTCCGCCCGCGTCAGTATCAAACCCCCGCATTAGGCTTTTTTTCCAGATGTCGACAAGGAAAAATGGAAATATAGTCTCGTGGCCTAGAACAAAATATTGAAACGCAGGCTCTTAAAATGATACTCGTTTCTGTCCGTGAGTGCCTTAAAAGACACAGTGAAAAAGTTGTTCAAAAGTTATGTATATTGCTTTTTTCTTTATGTTCAGTGAAAATAAAAATTGGAATACAAAAAATACATCGCATCATTTTTGCCTGAAATTTTTCCCCAGATGTTTTTGGCCTAAGAATTTTGATATACACTTTATTCAACTATCGCTACATATTGTCAAATCCCTACGTTTTCGTTTATTTGTTATTAAATAACCTTTATGTCACGAATGCGAGCGACTATTTTTTTTTCTTCAAGAATATCTTCTTTTTACAGAAACTTACGAAAACGGGAAATACTTACATGTCAAGTTTGAAATGAAAAAGGTAAATTGAAATTTTCATATCTGTCCATATCTTCAAAATTAGAAGATTTTAGATATCATGACAGTGAAACCTAAATGGGAAGGAACTTGGTGATAAGAATCTGTGCTTAATTATTTGATATCAAACCAAAGATTCAAAAAGATTTTTATTGCGTTTATATCAAAATCATCAATTAAGATCAAGCTAAATAAATTGTTCGTAAAGTATTAATTGGTTTTAGACAAGGAGGATTATTCAGCCCGTTTTACGTCAAACACAAGGACAATGTCAATAAGATTTGTTTCAGATACATTTTACATGAAATGAATATCACTCTACAAGCTTAGGAACTGATGGATATATGTCTTCATGGATGGCAAGTCTTACAAAACATTCCCAAATCGACCAAAATATACCAATGCAAACAATTATCTGAATTTTTATATCCTTTGTGCTCATGTCTCGCTGTAGTTCCTCTAGCATACACAATTTAATAAAAAAGTTTCTAAGTACTGGATCTTACATATGTTCATATATATACATATACTCAAGTCTTTAAGAATGTATTGTCCCCTGTTGCAAACGAAAACAATGAACAATGAATCATCATTTTGTTCATTGTCTGTGCATGGTTGTTCTTCAATCAAAAGTAATAGCGATTTGTACCATGTCTCAATCGTCATTCCCACATGACTTATATATATATATATATATATATATCTATATATATCACCTCATTGTTTAAGATAGTTCTAATCGACAGTTACCTTGATTACTCATTCCACGTCCTTTCCATGCACAGTCTGGCTTTCTTGAACTCACGTTCATCTTTATTACGGCCCTTACTATTTCAATCCTGAAACGTTCATCGTTCTTTAAAGGAAGTTCGAATTGGTTTGGTGCTTTCACTTCAATTTCTTTCCCAGCCTGGCATTCTGGACATTTATCAACTAGTGAATGGTGAAACAACGGACCCTCCTAACCTGACCACTCTTGAATTGTACGGAATCTGGACAGTGCCATCTTCTATCAAGGTAGACGGTGTGGAACTGGACCCTGTACAGATCAGGCCCGTCAGCAAGGTAATGGAGATAGACTGGTTATTGAATATACTGAACACATTATGTTATCGATACTCCCAATGTGCAATTATTGATCAGATTTGCATCATTATAAGAATTTTCAAGTACTTGTGTATGTTATACACAAACTTTTATATGACAAAATGGCAAAGAAATCTGAAAAAAAATGTCTCGTATAAAAAAAAACTGTGAAATACAAAGAACCGTTCTTGGTTATATTCATTTAAAACAAGCACATCAATTTGGCACATGTAAAGAAGTAAAGATATTCACAAATACAGTCCGAATTATCTGTTTCAAACAACGTCGCTAATTTTGATCCATCAGGTATGCCGTTTCCTCGCATAAGAAACTACCGTGTTAGACCAGAGTTTACGTGTTAAACTTTCTTAATTAACTCCTGTTTTGGGAGAAAGATCTCTTACGTAATCTATTTGTTGTATAAAACATTGCTAAAGGGTGGGAATGAAAATTGTGAAAAAAATATATTATGAAACTCTCAAAATCAAATATCTGCAAGACGTGAAGCGCATGTAATTTTCCATCAGTTGTTGGACACCATTAAGAAAACAAACTGACTATGTACAATATATATTATGTGTTGCAGATCATACAGCTGCTGGACTTGAACCTTGACCTCAAAACTTCACACAACGTTACTTGGACGCCTTATTGATGTTCGTGCTGTAGTAGAGTTTAGGAAAGAATACAAGATTATCTTCTGATTGAAGGATCATGCTTCATGCGATTTTTCTATTCAAGTTTTGCTTAGTTAACATATATTGCAACGTATTCATGCTTTATTAGGTTGTATTTTTTCATTGAAGAACTATATTTCATTATCATGCAATGAATGGACATTGTTCTTTTAAAGTGGAACAAGTAGCATATATTACAACATCAGGAAAATCAATATTTTATCTTTAATACGTTGCATTGAATAAGGATCTTGATTTACTGAGGTAGAATATGTAGCTGATTGAAGGTATCGAATATACCCCTTTTGTTTATTCGATTCAATCGTGATCAACTCTTATATATGGTGAAGTTTAAAATGTGAACCAATAACTGATACAAACCTGTATGTGATTGATAAACTTGGAACATTTTGTTTTGTGTCTGCTGCTTTGAATGATTGTTTGATACTGCATTGATAAATATATATACCTACTTCATATACATAGTAAAAAAAATTATAATTCTAGGAATGTTAGGTTCAAAATGCATGTTATTAGAACTATGTAACACAAAATGATTGTTTTTTTTTTGCAAAAGTCAGATTTATGATTATTTATATTAAGAATAAAAAAAGAATGAAACGATCTCCGTTGTTCTGTCACAAATATTCAAGTTTTCAATTCTTTTAAATTTGTTATTTTTGCATTTAAACTTGATCATGACGAGCTTTTGAACATAGCAGAATCGTCCATAAAATCGCTGAGTGTGCGATATAAAAGCGCGAATAATGATTGTCCTCATTGAATCGATTCATATGTACACTTGAAGCTTTCTACTTGTTTATAGACAGCCTTTAGCAACTAACAAACGACAAAAGTGAATTTCATGATGAAGGTTATTTTCCATATAGGGATATTAATACATTATGATTAAAAACTTTTGTCCAAGAGCAACGATACCATAAAGAAAGAACAAAACGACATTTAAGAAACATTGAATGTTAAAGTTCATTTACGAATTCGTTCAATAACCAGTGTAAAGAAATCCAGTTCAATCATGATAAAATCAACGGTACTATCCTATATACACTTTCCGGGGTTGGCATTTAACAACAGTATACAAACAAAACTAAAGGGGAAATTTGAAATCGCGCGGTGATCCCATAGAATCGAATCTTCACTCAAGTGCAGTTGAAGTGCAAGTTTATTGTTTTTTATTCATATAGTACCAATTTGTTAATTTAAAAAAGTTGCTAGAATGTTATCGGTTATTTAACCGAATTGAATAGGTTTCGTTGGGAGCGTAAGTGACGCCAATCTCATTAAAATGATATCATAATTTCTTCACTACGTTACGAGCGTAGTGTAGCATATAGCTCTTATTTTAATAAGATTGTAAGGGACGCTTCAGTATGTTCTCAGAGGAAAGAGCACAAGAGAAACGGTTGGTATCGTTTCTTTTAACATAAATACTATGAAATATTTGGAGAAAATAATTCATAGGTTTTATATTTTACTTTTACTGAAATAAAACCACCGATTCGTCAGCTTTCTCGGTTATTTCATGTATTGATGTTATAATATATAAAAACTGGTACAAGTGGCAAGATTCACAAGACAATCAAGTGACATAAGTGATCATTTCTCCCTTTCGTAAAGCAATGGAACACCCCTCAAATGAATTCAAGCATTCTCAAATGAATGAACACAGAGGTGATAGTAGAATGTAACTGTTCATATCATGTGACAAAAGATAAAAATAGAGCCATGGGCTTTGTAGCTCATCAGACTATTTAATGGAAATAGGTTTTTAAGGTTTTGACCCCTGTGACCCCATTTGGGGTCATGGGGTAACCAAATCTACAATTTAGAATCTCCATTGGCCAAAGAGTCTACACACAACTTTTCAGCTCTCCAGACCCTTTGGAACTGGATGAGAAGATGAAAATAGGTTTTTTAAGTTTGGACCCATGTGACCCCATTTGGGGTCATGGGGTCACAAAATTTACAATTTAGAATCCCCATTGGCCAAGGAATCTGCACATCAAATTTCAGATCTCTAGAGTCATTGGTTCTGGAGAAAGTCGAAAATGTGAAAAGTTTACGGATGGACGGATGGACGGACGGACTGACGCCGGACGCCATGCCATGCCATAAGCCCATCGGGTCTTTCAGACCTGATGAGCTAATAATGTTATCAAATTTAAAGAAACAACTTTATAAGGTTTTGGAATGTAGAGTGACACAGGTATGGACGGAAGGGCGGATTGTGGTCTATCTAATACCCACTTCCTCGTCGTGACGCGGGATCTCAGCACAACAGCACTGTTCAAATAACGAACAATTGAAAACATATAGTTGGTGTATAAGATTGTTGCACAAAACCACATGTCAGTCAATATGCATCATGTTGGGAAGTGATGGGCCTTTTTTTAAAAAGAATAATTACTAGATTGACTGAACTATCCTTGCTTATGGTGAACGTTTCTGTATAATTGATTCGCCCATATTTACACGTCGAATTGGTATTTTACATGCATTCATGAATACACGTCAATATCAACAAATATTCCAATTGGAGTATCAATGTGCATATATAGTCGTTTTAGAAGATTCGTTCGTTCATTCATTCTTCTCAAACGACCCACATGCAACTAGAAAACTTGGAGCACCCCTTATTTGCCGAGGTAGTCAATAGAATTTAAAGTTGTGTAATTAAAATAATCTGGTCTCCTATGATCAGCGACAAAACACGCAGTAAGTCACTCCTAGTGCAGACCAATAACATCTCTGTGGTATGTGGAAGGGATTGTGGGATAGTAATCCACTTCCTCCCAGTCAGGGGCCGATATCGAGTCACGTAATCAAATATGCATACCGCTAAATAATAATCATTCCCACCTGTTTCCGCATACTATCAAAGTCCACCTTGCGATGAATAGTATCAGATATACATTCGCTCGCGAACATTACTTATATCAGAGCAAGTGATACATACAAAGCACGTGTGTTAATGATCTATGTGTAATTAAGCGTGTGTTATTACCAGTAGGTGTTCCGAAGCACTCATTGACCCGAGATGAAACTCCGCTCACTTCCTAAACTCCTCACAGCGTAGGGTTAAATGCGTGTCTTACATCCGCATTAGTAGACCTCGTAAAGGCACAAAGGTTAAATTAGCATGCAATTAATCATTTTTTTCTCTTGGTTTAATTAACAGGCCTTCTTGTACAAAACCCCAAGGTTACTTTTATAAAAATGCAAAGACCTTTATTTCAATTATAACGTTATAGCAAAGATTTTCTCTATCAGAGGTTTATTTGCAAAACGAGCACTAGCACTTTACTGTGAGTGTATCATATCTTAAAGAACGTCATTCAAAACATGAAACCTCAATATTTATTTGTGAATGCGTAGCATAAAAATGTAACCATGTTAGTATAAATTAAACTGGTTGAATTTCAAAACATTATGTACAATAACCAATTTAACAATTATTATTTGCATTTAAAGTAAATCACCCTTCAAACCTTCCGCGTGTACATTGTCCTCTGTCCCTTCCGACAACAGTGATGATGGAGATTAACCAAACTGAGCAAATTTCCTGAAGTCACGCAGAAAACTAAAGAACGGATGGATAGAGTTTTGATTTAAAGTCATGTAGTTTTCAAGGATATTCGGTTTTGCAAACATATTTGTCATTCTGGGATAAAATGCATCATGAATTAACATGACTACTACGGCTATGGTTCGAATCAAAGTTAAATAGTATGTCATTAAAGGGGCAGTAGCACGTTTTTCAGGGGATTATCAGTTGATGTCAGGAAAATGAAAATTAATGGTTCCAATTGAAAGATAATGTATTTAAACTAAATGAAGCAGTAACAGTTCAAATATATAATGTAAAGTTCAGACATGCGATTGCCTTTTTTTACACAAAATGACTTAAAGGTGTTCACACAAAATGGCTGCCAATGGTTTATATATGAATCTTCATACTTTGATTGGCTTGTGTGAGATTTTTGACACTGTCAAAATAATACATTAAGCATCAACGTACAATTATCAGTAAAAAATTTAAAATATAAAATTTTCAAAAAACGTGCTACTGCCCCTTTAAACTCACGGCGTGGCTCTTTACTGTAATTCAGGCGCCCATGTAATGAACAATAGTGTGTTTTGTCATCCTATACGAAATCGTACTGCCGTGAGCTTAAGTTCTAAAGTGGGTATTGAAACACAATTCTAACTGTATGTTTTCCTTTACGAAAACCAAATTCAGACAGTTGTGTCATTACTCTACAAAGGAAATCATTCACTTCGAGGTTGATAGTTGCGCTTGTAAAATCTTTGCGATTAATCGTGAAAGGCAAATTCAGTTTGCCAACTTTATTTGCCAACTCTATTTGTGTCTATTTTCTGAGAACAAAAGTACAATCATGTATAGAGGTTTTTGTGACCCTTTCAATAATAATAATAAATAATAATATACAAAATTTGTATAGCGCCCTATATGGCTTAACAAAAAGCCACTCTAAGGCGCTTCACAGTGAATAAGCCTTCTTGTACAGGTGAGTCTTGACGCCCTTTTTGAATGCGGCATATGATTCAGAGTCTCTGATTGTGGTTGGTAGATTGTTCCAAACAGATGAAGCTATTTTGTCAAAGCGCCTGTCGCCATATTTGACAGTTCTGGTTTTTGGTACGGTGATGAGCGAAGCTGTTTCGGAACGGAGGGTTCGTGATGGTTGGTATGGGGTGATGAGCTCCTGGAGGTAACTTGGACCTGTGCCGTGCAGTGCCTTGTATGTATGTGTCAGGATTTTGTGCTGACATCTCATGTGTACTGGCAACCAATGTAAGTCCATCATAATTGGTGTGATATGGTTTCTTTTCCTTGATCTTGTTATCAGCCGCGCAGCGCAGTTCTGCACTCTCTGAAGGCGAGATTGGAGCGACTGGGGCAGTCCACACAGGAGGGCATTTCCGTAGTCCAGGCGTGAAATGACGAGGGATTGTACCAATATTTTGCAGCATTTCTCTGTGATGTAAGGCCTGATGGCTCCAATGTTCCTTATTTGATAGAAACAGGATTTGCTGATGGCATTCACGTGTTTCTCCATTGAGAGTGTGCTGTCGAAATGGACTCCAAGATTCTTAACAGAGTCGGTAGCTTGGATAGTGCTGGTTCCAACATTCAACTCAATGTCTTTCGTGATCTGGCTCTTGGGCTTGAAAACAATCACCTCTGTCTTGTCTTTGTTGATCTTCAACATGTTTGAGCTTGTCCAACTTGCAACCTCACTCAAACATGTTTCCAGGTTCTTGGTGGCTGAAATCCAATCAGTAGATGGGTGAATCACTTTGTACATCTGTTTGTCATCTGCGTAGACATGGTATGGAAGGTTGTGTTGCCGACATATTTCACTCATGGGTTTGGAGTACAGACAGTACAGGACTGGTCCAAGGACTGAGCCTTCTGGCACACCGTATTCAAGGAGCTTGTCCATTGACAGGGATGTTCCTATTGCCATTTGTTGGGTTCTACAGCGCATGTAGGATTTGAACCAGGAGAGTGCCTTGTCTGAGATTCCATAGGTGCAGTGAAGCCGCTGAAACAGTATGTCATGATCGATGAGGTCGAATGCAGCAGATTGGTCTATCATCACCAATATGATGGAACACTTGTCGTCAAGAGCCTTGGTAATGTCATGATGAACACGAAGAAGCGCCGTCTCAGTGGAATGTCCTGTTCGATAGGCAGATTGAAAGTTATCCTGCAGGTTATTAGATGTAAGATGATG
This sequence comes from Steromphala cineraria, assembly GCA_916613615.1. Classification (NCBI taxonomy): domain Eukaryota; kingdom Metazoa; phylum Mollusca; class Gastropoda; order Trochida; family Trochidae; genus Steromphala; species Steromphala cineraria. Next base: position 3,029,945 of record OU744734.1, read on the forward strand.
TTGAAGACGAGATGAAACAACCTTTTCCAAGACTTTAGACAGGAATGGTAGGTTAGATACGGGACGGTAGTTCTTCATTATCTCCTTGTCTAATCCCGATTTCTTGAGGAGAGGTCTGACAAGAGCTTTCTTGAAACTGGGTGGGAGTTGAGATTCAGAAAGTGACTTGTTTAAAATTGCTGTGATGAGAGGAAGAACATGCTCCAGGCATTGCTTCAGTAGCCATGTTGGGACTGGATCAAGCTCACAGGATTTCAGTGGTGCTTTCAGGATCACTTTCTGTACTTCTTCCTGGGAAACAGGTGTGAAATGTGTCAGACATTCTCCAGAAAACTCCTTGTCAACTGCCATCGACGTATTATCTTGGACATCCAAACCAGAAGATGAGATATTGTCTCTTATTGTGGCTACTTTGGTGGTGAAGAAATCGCTGAACTTGTTGGCTAGAGTTTCATCAGAGGAACATGATGGTAAAGGAGTCTTTCCTGACTGTCCCATAAGGTTCTTTGTGAGTCCGAAAAGTTGTTTATGATCAGTCGTGCTTTCAGCAATTCGCTCAGAGTAATGATCTCTCTTGGTCTTGATTAGTAGTTTACCATATTCCTTGCACTTGTCCTTGAAGAGTTGTTTGTGCACGCAAAGTTGAGTTCTCCTCCACTGTCGCTCTGCTGCGCGACGAGAATGCTTCGTCTCTCTGAGCTCATCTGTGTACCATGGGGCATTTGGTCTCAGTGTGATGATCTTTGTTTGCAGAGGGGCATGTTTGTTAATCAGAGAATCAAATCCGCTGTGGTAGGCTTGAACAAGCTCTTCCAAGGAACCGTCAGTGCGCTGAAGGTCGGTTGACTTCTCCATATCCTCACAGAAAGCTGGGATGGAGATTGCTCTGTATCTGCGGAAAATACGTTGTTGTCGTGTCGGTTTTGGTTTGGAACAGTTCAGGGATGCGTGTATTGCCAGATGATCGCCAGATGGGTTTCCCCTAGTGTCAGTGAAGCAGGGATCCACTATTGTTGGTGGTTCATCCAGGAGTTGGCTGTCCTCTCTGGTTATCAAGACGTCTAGGGTATGACCATGGGTGTGAGTAGCTCCTTCAACATGCTGAACCAGTCCATGAGATTCCAGTATTCCAAGGAAACGGTTTGCGTCCGCATTTAGCGGGTCTTCGAGATGGAAGTTCAGATCTCCGCAGACAACTATCTCCTGTGGTAGAACAACCAAACAGTCCAGATAAGTAGACCACTCCTTGAAGAAAACATCTTTGTTGAAACCATTCTGCTTTGATGGGGGAGGGCGGTATACCACAGCCAGTATGAAGAGTTTCTCACCTGCCTTGATCGAGCATTCAATATGTTCAAAATGAGTGAAAGTTTCTTCTGGACATGGGTTCACTATCAAACCACTCTTGTGCAGTATAGCCACGCCTCCTCCACGTCTGCCGATCCGAGGAATATGCTTAATCTCGTATCCAAGTGGAACAAGTTCTGCTGTCACATGCTTGTCAATTGTTGTACTCAACCATGTTTCGGTTATAGCCAGGATGTCGATGTCGTTGGTGGTAATATAATCACCCATTATCAATGAAAATAATGAATTGTTAAGGACAATTGTCCTTTGAGATAAAACTTTTACACGTAACTGTAGATGTGCCTTGCTTCTTAACTTTATCTTTATGACTAAACATCATTATTTATTAATATGTAGCTTTGAAAAACGTACACTTTGACATTTTACTGTTGTCGCCAAACACATAAATAATTGAGTATTTAAACAGAAGACCGGATCTAAAGACCTCAAGAGATAGATAGGCTTTCGGCAAGATGTGACTCTTTCATACCCAAAGACTGTTTCATCGCCTGCAACAATGACAACATGATGATGTGATACCGCATCTGAATCGCCTTTTTGACATCCCCAGAACGGAAAAAGTCTTGGTATAAGTTGCTGGAAGTTAAATTCACATTTCTTAGTCATATGTCTTATGGTTACTTATAAAGAGTTTAATTTTGACCCAAAGGTCAGAAAGAGAATTAAAAACTTCGTGTTTGTTTTGTATGTCAAGGGACAATCGAAGCCGTTACACTGACTCGGCAGTCACTTTATCCTCCAATTCAATTTCTATATCTATGAACTTATTCATATATGCATTAACAAAAAACGTCAATACAACAAGCTACAATTTGTTTCTCAAATTGATAAGCTGCGGATAATCGGAACAATTAATAGCATGTTCTTTATTTGAAAAAAAAAACCCCAAAATATTGTGCAATTAAAATATGCGACAAAAGGGAAACAAATCATTTTTATCCGTTCTAAATGCAATAAGTACATATTTCAAATAAATTGATTTTGTAATATAAAATTATTTATAATATTTTTCGGTACTATCTCTAACTCGTGAAAATTGATTTGCAAGAAATTCAAATCACATGACTCATACCACGTTAAGGGTGGTATATTACTCAAAACGCTCATCACCAGCTGATTAATATTTGTCATTTAGATAAAATGTAAAAAACTCGAAAATTGTTTCATACTGAATAAACCAAAAACACAACTTGATTGATACTGCCGGAAATTATTATCAAATGAAACGCTCCAAATGGAACCCAATATGATGATAAGCATCACGAAATGCATACAATAATCCAATAATTGAGGCAATGTTTTATCGCTATTGTCATCATAATTACGTAATCAAGAATAACAAGGAAACCGCTAGCACATAACAGAAAACTTTTTATACAGGGATTTGTCATTCAAAGAGCAATATACCCAGTTCACCGAATACGTTCGATAAAATCTGTGACCTATAACATGTTAATGTTGATGAGCGTGTTTTTTACTATGCCTGTGTTCACAAGGTCCTGGGAATCCTCATATATTTATTTCAACCTTTTAAAAAAAACGTTCATATAAAATTAAATATGTTAAATATGTTGATGTTGATGTTGATGTTCATGTTTATAATACAGTAGAACACGGATATAACGAACTCGGATATAGCGAACTAAATTCTTTGGTCCCTTGGAGTTCGTTATATCCGTGTTCTACTGTATGTTGTTAAGGAAACATTATACTGCTTATTATTATGACAAATTTAACCTGTATGTCTTTCTTGTTGTTTTGAACTATTATGGACAGACTTTGACCAGTGTGATCTCTTTTGTTTTATTGTGCTATCATACCATCGCCAATATTTATATGATCAGACTGAAAGTCAGGTTTTTCAAGGAACCGTTAAGATATGATGAAAACTGTAGTATACGTCAACCAGAAATTCAAAGATACTATAAAAATCGTGGGAAAGTGAAAAAAACACAACCATTGTCATATACAGCACATTGTACAACAAGTTATCTTGATCTTCATGATGTCATACACCAATTGTTTCACGAAAAGAACAGTTGTCGCTAATCTGACTGTTTGCAAGCCAGTCTGATTAAAATCGACCGTACTCCGAGGAATAAAATATAAAAAATATTGTCTCTATTGGGGCTCGAACCGTTCGGAATATCCCCTCCGTCTAGGAAAGTCGGGCTTGGTGACGTTCGAACCCCACCAGAGATAATATTTTTACACATTTTCCCCTCGAATCACAGACGATTTTAATCAGACTGGTTTGCAAGCGGTCACAGATACATGTAGAAAAAATTCAGATATTTATAAATTAAAGTAGCTGAATGAAATAACCAGAATTAAGTATATACTAAATCCAAATACAGGTCATGAAATACCTTGTGGCCACACATTTATCTATTTTGTTCAGAGAAACCATTTGCGGGGCTGAGCGTTATTGTATTGTATTGACAATATGTGCTCAAATAACAGAGGCGTGTATGTTATTGTGAATTTTAATGCATGTGTTCTCACATTTGTTAATCCTTAATGCACAGTAATGAGTAATCACTACATACTACGCCTTTGTCGTGTCATCACATGTCGAGTTGACCCTGAATGAATTTTCACAGATTTTAGTTGTCACACCCTGAGTGAAACTGTTTCTCTGTATTCTGACTGTATGCCTCTATGTATGTTACGTTGATCTTCCGAATGCTCTGTGAGGATTTTGCTTCTTAAATTTCTTCATTATAGAAGCATGAACGTAAACCTATATTTGGTTTTTTGGTTAAATCTATTTTAGTTTCGCAACTTTTTATCAAAATTTGGCTTAACAATTAATCTCAAACCACCTTTCAGTGCTCTCCGTGTAAATTGTCGAATTAAGATATACACAGATGTGTTTTAATCTGTTAATTAAAGCTTTTATTTCATCGGTATTGCCGGATTCTTGAATTTATATTTTATTTCAACTGAGGTTAGTCACTTCATGTTTCATCGTGTCATTACCTCATCTCGTGACTTAATGAGCTTACCTGAATGACATGTGACCGCAGGACGGAAATAAGACTTTTGGAATGACCCGCGATATGATGAAAAACGGAGTTTTAACAAACCACAAACCACTCATTAAACAATGAAAAGATACACAGTACTCTAATTTAGTACAAAAATCCATAGATCATTGTTCATTCAAGAAAACTATAAGACCGAAATTCAGAATAAGAACACCAAAAAGCAAAAGTACACCATAAGACCATGGTTATACATGCATGTAGATAACACATTTATGCTTGAAATTTATGAAGAAACTACGTCGCTACAATACGTCAATTTGCCATTGAAATAACCCACGAATAAAACTAAGGAATAACAAGCAAAAACATCAAACGACAAAACAATAAACAAACAAGTACATAACTTACAACAACAATCGTAGCTGTCAAAATAAAAATCAAAATAACTATTTTCAGAGAAATAAAACCGATGTATTGACATTTGATTGACCTACCAATAAGGTAATATACATTTGATGTACAAACAATTTTGGAAAAGATATTCTGCATTCCATAGATTGAGCTTTTCTTTTTAGATAATTATTACTAATATGAAGAATATCCATTATCTCCCCACAGAGGCAGATCAAGTCATGAAAACTTGATACAGCCTTTTTTCTATTACGCCGAAATCCGTGGGTTCAGGCAGTTTCTCCTGGCGAAAAGAAATTGCACCACAGTCCATATGTATTTCTTGTGATTTTGCAGTTTTGACCTGCTGTTATTTGTCACATTTTAATAAGTTTTAATATTTTTGAAAATGTTAATTTTTTTTAAAATTACATGATATGTCCTCAATTATATTTCTGTTAACATACCGTTTTATAGACATCAACAATGAAATCCGATTAAGGATTGTTTCCTTCTAGGGTACTGGAACAATAGTTCATGCATAATGCAAGTAGAAAGCGTTTCTGCTATGGTTAGAAGCGTTAACTTAATTTTGTATGACAAATGCGTTATGGTGATCCGTTTACGTCAAATACAAAAATGGAAGTTTTTAAAGGCAATGACTCATGTTTTGTTCGCGTGTTTATTCATCGTTAACCTTTACTGCTGTAACGTTATACCTTGACGGCAAATGACGAAGTAGCCGAGCTGTCAAAACTGATCGTATCTCTGATGGTGAATCAAAAGTACTTCATCTCGATTGATGATTCATTTTAATTGTGCAAAACAAAGAGGATACTAAACGACCTTCCATTTAATACAATTGTTATTAAACGAGTTAAGATTTTTTTTAAATAGGAGCGAAAGCGATTTTGATTTTGAGTTTAAATGAAAACTAAAGTTTAATTAAAGCTATTAAAGTTTTCTGATTAACAGTTTTATACTGCATGAAAACATTATCATATTTACTTATTGTTTTGTAAATAAAGAGACAAATCTAACCTAAGGTTGGTTTATTATCTTCCTTTGACAATAACATTGTTTGACCCCCTTGCCTTTAGGTTTCTTAACAAACTTTTGATGACCTTTCCTATACATTCCACGTAAAGATACAATACAACGAGGAAAGTATAATGTTTTTAGTCTTAAAGGAATGCCATCTGTGTGGCATAACATACTTTTTTTATGTGATATATGTTATACTATGCGATTTCTTGAAAGTACACTAAAACTCGTCACCATAGCTTTAGTTACATTAAGACGGATCGAGTCCTAATATTCACTATCACTCGTTGAAATTTACTACTAAGTTTCTGTTTTAAATGACTATGGATTCTTACGCTAGGTGTTGTCTCTTTCCTTTTTAATTATCATCTGTTAAAAGGGAAATAAATATTTGAAACTTTATCACAACGAAATAGTTAAATATACAACATAGTTACTAAAGCAAGTTCTTGCTCAAAAATGATGACCTATTTGCTTTGAAAGGCATCTGTATTAACTACCTAGATATCTTGTTTAAACGATCTCACATAATTTCAATACGATTTTTTGCATTTAAACCATGAGTGAAATTTCCCATGGAAGCATATCTTTGATTTATATAGGCAGGTATTCGTTCCTACACTGATATCGGGGGTTAAAGACCTTGTTGATAGGTATATCTACTTATCTATGGGGAAATGGCCTCTTGAAATAATAACGTTATACATCACGTATGTTGTTTATTATTAATTCTTTATCATGAACATTCTGTAAACAGAAGTTGATATCCGTTAAGCCAACATATTTAATCAGACAAAAACGTACACTAGACTTGTAATGGAGTAGTTCATTTATGTTTGTTTATTAATTTTTTTATTATCATCTCCTGACACTAGGTGGAAGGGAGATATAGAGTCGGGTTCCGTACGTCCGTCCGTCCGTCCGAAATAAAAAAGACCCTTTCTCCGAAACTCTTTAAGATAGGATAACCAAATTTTGTGTGTGACTACAAGGTATCCTTTCCTTGATGGAGTTCGGAAATGAGAAGCGTTCATTGTTTTGCACAGAGTTTTGGCCCTTGTTCCGTGTACTGTTTAAGAAACATGTTAGGAGATAAATTTATAACAAAAACCAATTTGGCGGGGGGATATTGTAAATTTTTCTTTTCTTGTTTATTAAAGTTAATTAGTTGGGTAAGTGTTAGACCTTCGATTTGATCATTGCAGTTGTGTAAAACGCATGTTTCCACACTCAAAGTAATAAATAATTTACACAAACCATTCATACAAGATGAATTATCAAGAAATTCAAAACTGGACTTATAGTCTTATCTTTGTTTGTCTTATTGCTTTGTAAGTAAATCAATTTACAAAATATAATCATAAATCAATAATAATTACAAAACAACCTTTACAGCTTAAAATCAAAAGTCCCATGTCGGATGTACATATCGTACGAACAAAACCTAAAACAAACCCCCCGTTGAGCTGCAAACATTTAAAATTGTTGGAAAGAATTTATTAAACAATCCAGGACAGTTTTGATTTAGTCAAAATCTTTTACTTGAAGTGTCTAGAAACTTCTAACCATAGTCAGCAAGGTCATTTGCATTCTACAATCAAACAAGGGACCACCGCTAATGGGTGACAGATTGCCCAAGCGGCGCTAAGCAGTAACTCACTCACTCAAAGAAGAGAACTCGATACATATCGTGGAGAGGAAGTTCTCAGCTCAGCCGACTGTCACCGGACCAGACAAGACAGGAATATTAACGGCATACTATATATAGACAGGACTGCAGGTTCTACCTACGACCTGTCCTGAATATATATAACGTTCTTCACAAGGGGATTGGTTTTTAATTTGTGCTTAAATGTGAAAACTGCCAGAACACACGGGCTATCATCAATATTTTACCTCAAGTCGTACCTCTTAACATAAATGCAAAATCATATTAAACCTAAATGCAGAAATAATTGTTCTCTGATTAAAGAAGAAACGAAATTAGTACTAGATTAATTCTAGAAAACTAGCAAACATATTACCTGTATAAGCATGTTTCAAACAAAAATTATGATTATCATTTACACAAATCAATACTTATTCACAATGCATATGGGATAAATTCATCTCACTTTGGTCACTTTGTCACAACTTTTTTATTTGATTTGAACATTTTTATCTGTTCTGTTTATAAATGACATATCAATATGTATGGTAAAAGAAATAAAATAAAAAAGGTATTAATCAGTGATATCAATTTATTTCAAATTCGAGACATATCATGAAATTGAGATCCTTAAGGTGACAAGCTAATCCAGCAGGATTCTGACTGTCACCAGAAGAGCAAGGTTAGGAATATCAATAGCCTACTGACTGAAGGATGCATCTCAGAACCTCTTTATGCATGCAGACCTGTCAAACCAACGGTATACTTCTAACACTAACCAGCAAGGTCATTTGTGTTCTATTGTAAAAGACTTGAATTCGCGAATTACAAAAGAATGGAAATCCTTGAGGTGACAAGCTAAGACAGTTGGATCCAGTGTGTCACCAGAAGAGCAATATCAATAGCGAGCTGCAGCTGTGAATAGACTCAAGTAAAGGTTAGATCCCAGTCTCATGCGGACTTCCTGTGCTCATAAATGTACATAGGAGATGCATAAGAGATTGATATTGTATTTCATATACTGACAAGACAAGATTACAAATTGGAAACATCACTGAATGTATTCTGGAAAATTATGGGCGTCATCCAAGTTGAGAGTGAGCATGTGTTGTTATTTCAATTAACTTTTATTCATATGAAAAATACTATTAAATTTAACTATTTATGTTCAGATTTGTATTGCATACAAACAAGCTGATATCTCACTCACGGGTCACAACTAAACGAGAAAACGAGTACGAAGGTAAATATTCACTGATATGTTCTGGATAATTAAGGATGTCTTAATCTCAGAGGGTGAACAGGTGGTGTGTAAGAAACTACTGATAACGTATATGATGAGGATATTTTAAAAAGCCTTTTATACGAAATATATTATGTATAATGCTCTCATAAGGTCATTGATAAACCTTTTATTTAGTGCTTATCTTGTCTTCTCAATGCATCTATTAAAAGGTAGAATATTTATTTTGTTGAATTGCACCTTTTGAGGGTTAAAGGTATAATGGATATAAATTTGAACCATATGTACATGATTTATACATAATTGTGTAGAATATAAAAGTGAGTTTCCTCTGAATGTTGACAAGGGAAATACACAGTTCAACAAAATCATACGGTTTAAGCATAATAGTATAGATACCGTATACAATCTCGAAAATCTTCGTTTTCAGAAAATTTGAAAAAAACATGGCAAACAAATTCAAACAATATTTTGTGTGGCAGTGTATTTTATATTTACGTTTATATCTCATTTGGAGAAAATGTTTGACAATGCAGCTTTTTTAGGATTTTAAACCTTAAAGTTATAATTGCTTGTTTCCGAGTCATTTATTTGTTTCTTATGTTATGCTTAATGCAGTTGTAATCTTTGATTGATGAATTATTGTCAAATGAAATTAAAACTAATACCACTTAGTGAACAAACTTGAGGCAAAAGAATTTCTAGAACATAGAAAACACTTCTTTACGTTCCATTTGTTTATAAAAGGTCATAAAATCTATTCATTCTAAACAGTTAAAAAGTTTAAAGAAAAATTAAATAAATTATTAAAACTCCTTCTTTACTCAAAAAGCTATTTTTGTTGAGGTTTACACTGGATGATCACGTAAAGCTCTAATTTTCCGACAAAATTATATATAGTTTCTTATTATATATTTACAATCCGAGAGGTGATTTCAGTGCAACACAAGTAAAAGTAACTTGTAAACATAAAATAAGCGCTGTTTTAACATAAAAGGCTTTCCACGAAGAATTTTTCCACAATACACATTAAGAAAATCACATGAAAATAGAAAATGCTATCAGTATGAAGTTTCCTTTTTGAGATTATGTTAAAAGAAACTTTGACGTCACATTTCCATTTTCACTATTTTATTGTTATTTTTCTCTTATTGCTGGGAACAAAATTATCTTTCTTGAAATGAAAAGAAAATCTCATTAAATCAAAGCAATAACAAGATATACACGATTTCAGAACTATGTATATTTTTCTAAAAACATATCTGTTTAAAATCCAATATCTGTTCATAATTTAAGAGAATAATTAATTTCTATCTATTTATTGAACCGAAAAAAAAAGAAAGAAAATTAATTCAAAAAGTTTAGGTTGAAATGTTTGATGATCACAGTTGTAATGTCAGTACAGATGCTTTCCAGACGATTGTAGAACAAAGAACTACTTCTGAATGTAATATGGTGATCGCTTGAGTTCGATTTATTTAAGCAGTATTTTACCAAAATATATACATTTTTGAGTAAGGACAAAGGTAAGGATATTTGCAACACTGTCCAAATATTTGAGTTTCTTGTAAACGTATCTTTTTGAAAAATATCTTGATGAAACGTACGTAAAAAAATAGTATTAATCTTAATCAATATTGATTATCTTGACAAATAGTTTGCTAAAAATGTATTGAGTTGGAAAACAATGTGCTTAAATAATCAAACTCAGAACTTTTCATGTTAGTAAACAATAATATAAATATATCGTCAAAGAGCATGATGATAATAGGATAATGAGGCATGCCATTTTTAAATATGAAATATTCTGGAAATTCATTCGTACCATAGCTTACGTTCTTGCACTTATAGGTATGGTAAAATGTGTTCCATAATTGAAGAACAAAATGCAAGACACACCATAGAGGTGACACACTAATCAAGCAGGATTCCGATTGTCACCAGAAGAACAAGGTTAGGAATATCAATAGCTTACTGACAGAAGAATGCATCTCAGAACCTCTCAATGCATGCAGTCCTGTCAAACCATCGGTAAACTTCTAACAATAATTAGTAAGTTTCATTTGTGTTCTAAGTTCAAGATATATCATGGAATTGAGATCCTTAAGGTGACAAGCTAATCCAGCAGGATTCTGACTGTCACCAGAAGAGCAAGGTTGGGAATATCAATAGCCTACTGTGAATATACTTAACTGAAGGATGCATCTCTGAACCTCTTAATGCATGCACACCTGTCGTGCGTAATGTGATGTGATTATTGTTCTTGGATAGATATTGATCTCTCGTGGAGTTCCCTTTCATGACGTGATTGCCGAGTGACTTTATTATTGACATGTTCTGGAATGATAGAGATGTATGTGTTGAAGTTGTGTTGTGTTGTACAACCTGGTTTATTCATTTAAAATATTGTGTATCTAAGATACTAGATTAAAACTATTATGATGAGTTTACGACCTACATTTGTCTTAGAATATTATAAAACCTGTTATCAACCTGATTAATTTTTTTCATTTTTCCAAAGCTTTGTTTAATATTGAAAGCATTTTGTATTTGTAAAGTATGTTCGTGGATGATGCCTAATAAATTTACTAATTTAATCTTCCTCAATACATGTTCATGCAAAATCAACATTCACAGTTATAATTACATTCTTAATTCAAATCTTTTCCAACTTTAGTTTTTAAACCTGGTTCACATTGCGTGCTAACAAATAATCAATCCTTCTGTTGTGCATTATGTAATTGCAAATTGATGGATTAATTGTTATCAAATGAATTTAAAATCAATATATCACAGAAAAATAAAAGGTCATATTATGAAGAGATTATATTTAGACATATATTGAGAAATTTAAAGAAAACTTGATTAACAAATTTATTATCTAGACAATCATATTCATTCTATCTCAGTAGAGTTGAAATGTCAGTTGACTCCTTGGTCTATTTGTGGATGTTTGAGACCAGGAATAGTGAGAACATCTCCTTGTAGTGTTAAGCTGAGGTAATGTGGCCTGAAGAGGGCTTAGTTCCCAATCATCAGACTCCTCGTCTCAATATTGCCAAGCAGAAATCATCATCTTTACAAATCTGAGAAAATGTTTCGAACTGACAGTGATTATGAAGTGTTTGAAGTCGAAAGAGTGATCAAACTCTTAAATATCCATGTACGTATTTTGATAAAATATGTGACCTTTCAAGAATCTAGAAGAAACACCATTTTATGCCGTTAATGTGGTATTTCTACATGCAAATGCTGAGTTTATTGTCCTTATCATCGTGCCACAATAATTAATGTTTAAAAAACGAAAGAATGATATTATGAAACACCTAAGAACTCTTAAGGTGAATTGTCGATGCGCCAGTAGATTACAACTGGCAGAAAAGGTAGACTGCTCTTTAATTAACGATATTCAATTACAATGTGAAGAAACAATTTCAGATACCGGATTCAAAATTTCATTTTATTGATAATGTCCTAATACATTAAAACAAACTTATAACTTCCTTTAGGAACATTTTCATACGGGCTGGAACGCATTATGCAATTCAAGATAAGTGCACTATTTTCATGTTCCCACAATGCATTGTCAGCAGCTATGACATCATCAATGGAGATGGATCGCTGCTATTACCTTCTTAAAACTAATTAGGCAAGCCACCCACGCATGTGACCTTTTGCTCTGTGACCAACATTAACACCTTGTGAAAACATGGTCAGATACAGACGGTTACATTCTTCTTAGAGTGTTTCCTAATTCACAAACATTGTTATGTAAAGTACTCTTACGACCTATCCGATCTCGTGTTGTTGTCTTTATCTGATAGTTTTTAAATTTCAAATTTGTGAAAGGTCAGTGACGTGGAAACATTATTAAAAAATACATATTTAAGGAAAGTCAGAAACCAAGATCGGATAGTTCTGTTGGGCTGCCATGATGTTGTCGGAAGAATTAAAAACTTTAATTTCGTTTTTTTTTCAGGTGAGGCAGTTTTTACAGAAATATGTGGAATGGTGTGGTTGTTGCATTAGCGGAAGTGCCAACTGTTGAAGTTGAAAAGAAGTAGAGAAAAAGAGTGAATTCTTAACATCAGCGACTTTACGAAGAAAAGTAGTAGTAGTAGTTGCAGCATTAGTTACCGTAGAAGAAGTAGAATTGCGATGTTACAATTCATTTGTGGGTTCACTGTCTGCGTTATTTCTTCTATTTAAGTGCGAACATTGCAAATTCCAATCTTTATTTACACCTTGCAATGAGCTAATATTATGTTCACACTGTATGGCTCACTTACAAGTATCTGTCATCGAGAATTATCAACATACATTTAAGTGTTTTAAGGTTAAGACTTGAGTAAAACATAAATATCAAGATTGTATTAATTCATTTCCTTATCTGCTACACCTCTCACTTTTCTCACCGCATAAACACATTTGCCAATGAGGTTATCACTAAGCCATCATTTTTAAGTTTTGTAGGGAGAAAAAATGTATGGCAAAGATATGAGACTTCTTATGCTATATTTGCCAACCCTTGTATACAATTTGATCAAAAGTTTGTGAATAAACCAAAGACTTCTTTATTGACTTTTAAATCATTAACCAAGAAACCTTTTTTGTGCAGTCAATAGCTCAGTTCTGACGGTTTTTGTAACAAAGCATGTTTTTTATAACGTCTTATTTTATTATCACCGGTTGGCTGAATTAAAACGAGGTAAAACAAAACGTTACCTCAACATGTTCAAATAAAATATTAATATATGCAAGCAATGCCATCTCACAGTACAGTTGAGTTCACACACATATTGGCCCACCATCTTGAGATTTTCTCTCTCTCTGTGTAGTCAGAACCTATAGCTTGTACAGAGACATCTTCCTACTCCAAGTCTACGCGAAAGTTTCCGAACTGTTATTTCAGGTCTTGCTGTAGAGACCTTACTTTTCTGTGCTGCTATAGTTCCCATACAGGCAAGAGAGCAACTAGTTCCCCTACAGACTAGAGAGCAAGCACAGAAAACTCAAAGCTCAGCAGCAAGGCATAAAACTGACAGTTCGGAAACTTGCGTTTTAGGCTTTGGGCTGGAAGATGGTACAACAAGCAGTTGAATCAAACATTGCGTATATAATTTGAGAGGCATACATTATAAATCATTATAAAGTATTCAATGTAACTTTTAAGAGTCATGGAAATGTACAGAGTGACCACAAAGTTTTGCTCGTCATACCTCCACAGCTTAGGACAAACATCTATATCTACAAAAGTCAAAATCAATCTTGTTTAGTGCATTAGTGCACAATGATTTAAATATGACACGGTTTATATTTTTCAAATCGGTATTAGTTTCTAACATAAACTATCCAAACTTGGAAAAAAGCTAAAAGATCCGACAACCTGTCTCGGGTAAATTACTGCTCCCTTCCAATAATAAATTCAGCATTTTTGGAGAAGCCCGCAGTGCCAGTCTATCGACCAACGTTATCAGTTCCGACAGCCCTGCTGTTCTTGATCCATTCCCAATTCTTGTCACGTTGTCCCCGACTCTCTTGTAATCTTTTGTAAAGACTTTGGAGTTTAATCTCCTTTTTGTCTGTGGAACAGTAAATAGCTAGCTTAAATCGAAGAGATATTCTAGGCATTGGTCAAAAGTAAATTACCAATGAACAAAGTTGAAACTTATAGATATAGAAATAGGTGTGTTTTGTTGAATGTCGCTTTGCTGTTTTAAAGGTTGTGGTATAGTTTGGTACGAATCTTTACAATGCAGAAACGACATTAGGTCAATTACTAGTGTGTTACTAGGAATATGATTCGGGTTATACCTATAAATGAAATTATCGTTTGGGGATATGTCTTACATACTAAGTGTTAGAACCAAAACAAATAAGGTACTATTATGTCAAGTTTCCAAGTGATGTAATCTGTTGATGAGCATAGATATATGATAAATGCAGAGATAAGCGATATTCAATGTATACTTTAATTACATTTTCAACAGTAAATAAAACATGTAGGGAATTCTGTCATCAGGTACATCCCATTATGGTTTGGAGAAATGTCTTGACCACACTTGAAAGATTCAAAACCAAAAAATACTTCTTATCTATATATTTGTGATATCACCATATGCCTATTATCATTCACAACATCATCGATCTTGTTATCTGTAGGTGTCTGTGAACACAAACACTCCGTTAAAAGAGATTAGGTCTTTATGAGTTAAAATTCACACTGGCCTCTAACATGTCATACCAAACACTGTTTGTTTATACAATTTCTGTGTATATATGATAATACCAGCATCTGTTTAGGCTATCATTCCATGTTGTATGTTGAATAACTACCAAGGGGTCGCGGTTAGATAAACCCAATCATACATTTTCCACATTAAGAGATTAAATAAACCAAAGATCAGATTAAGTCAATTTTCGTCGACTTATTAGTCTAATGTCAACCGGTTTTTATTTGTTTTGTGCGAAGGTTTTGAGATATTGTTGATGATAAATGTATATCTTCGTCTGCATACATTTAAGTATAAATGTTTTGAATGAATAAAAAACGTTAATGGTGTGAGTTATTTTAGTATTTTAGACCAGACCACAATCCAGTTGAACTGTCAAACAACTATCAAGTGAGGTTCTGAGCAGCGGATCTGGAATACCACCAATACTACGTGACAAGATGTTTGATATTTTAAGGATACAGCCATCCAAATGAAAGCCTTTGCTACTCGTATGCTTAACATTACGCTGCATTATTGTTGCTCGTTGTTACGTTAAGATGATAAGATTAACTTTAGATACTTCTGTTGTACCTAAAAAGTGAGAGAGTGCTATAAAACTGTGACATTATCCTACACAAATGCCATTGCTGCTGATATATTTTTCATGAACTGATACTCTTTGGTTAACCTTTCTTACAGATGTGTAAATCATATTCACAAGATTAACTGCATCAGGACAAAATGAAATAGGACTCGTCAATATGTCATGAAATAAACCTAAGGGATGAAACAATTAATCATGTACTCGCCTTGGGTCTATGCACTCAAGTAACAAACGCGTTGTCCAAGTTTTGATTTAGGTAGAATAAAGATCTCTTGATACATTGATTATTGCTCATATCATTTTGAATAGATAGCTTAATATCAATTTCTTCAAGTATTATAAAAGATTTTTGAAAATCAAAACAAACATTTTCACAATGTCATCTATCACTAATGACAGTTTCAATTCGAAAGCTTCCATTAAAGACACACTGCTATTATTAAGCTGAACCGAATACATCAAATCTAAATATGTTCAAAAGACTTTTCCCTTGTGACTATTTTGCTTTATATATTCGATAATAAGCAGGGTCTTGATTGCAAACAATTACAGAAATTAGACCAGTTTATAGATCACCTTATGCAGGCTGTTAAACAGACCCAAGGATACGGAAGATTAAAACTAAGAACCCTCAAGATGTTTGTATTCCTAAATCATAGCAGACACAGCACACTGAAAACTGCATATATCTCTTGTGGGCGTATCTGAAATTGGTTTTGTGCATCCTGTTTTGAGTGCAGAAACGTGTTGTCGAAAGCGAACTAAAACATATTGATCAAATAAGTAAAGGACACTTACTTGTTTTCTAAAGTATTCATATATGCCTTGTTATTATTTTCCTACTGTGTCGAAAAATTAATCTACTGGATACTTATGCATTTTCATTTTGACAGTTGTGATAGTTTTCTAGACCTAGATAGAACTTATTGACCTTAATTACCTTTGTATTATCTCATTTCAAAGTTGTTATCTAAGTAATATAGACAAAAGATGCTCCTCCGATATGAAAGCAGAAGCCCTTTCTTGGCTATTGCGACATCGAGACGAGAGATCCGATGATTGGGAACTAAGCCCTCTTCAGGCCACATTACCTCAGCTTAACACTACAAGGAGATGTTCTCACTATTCCTGGCCTCAAACATCCACAAATAGAACATAAATTCTACTGACATTACACAGCCACATCATATCATTGGTAAAGGTGAATTGAAAGTTTTAATTGCAATGTGGTTCAACCTAACATATTATGTGTACTAGACATATCTGATGGTTCCCACAGATGAAACGGTAAAATTTAGGTTGAAATGAAATGAAATAATTCAAATATTGAAGTAAATTGAAACTTACAAAGAGATAAAACAAAGGCATCAAATCTATAGATGATGAAAATGCACCTTTTAACTCATATAAGAGTTAGTATAATTAGAAAGGGAAATTTATTATTTATATGTTTATGTATCAAAGACTCAAATATATTCAAAGAACTTAATTAAGCACCAAATTTACTCACAGATTTTAAGATTTTCAATTATCGATGAAAAAAGTACTGAAACTTCAATGTCCTTCTCGCCTCTTATTATTCATGATAAAAAACTGTTTGGGTATGAATGTTATATAGGGATAAAAAAATGTTTAATGTGTAGTTTCGCCCCAATGACAATAGTTATATTTGTCAAAATTTCAGTGGTCTCATATTTTCATTATTTTTGCATACAGGGGATATTTAGTTCATTCAAATATTTAATAAGAATGAAGTTGTTATACTTGGAGTGGTCAGTACAGCACATTAATCAAAATATTTTAAAATAGTACCCAAATGAATTTTACAAAATAGGAGGTGTTTAATTAAGTTCTTTGTGTATATATTTTATCATTTCAAAGTTAATCATCTTCACAAATTCCATTGTTCAATTTTACACTGCCAAATCAATTTTTCTCTATATATTTGTTATCTTGATGAGGCCATCAGACTTCATTTACAGTGTCATAATTATATAATATAGGACATATATTTTTGATGCTCGTCAGTAGCTCGCTTAAGCAAACGAAATCATTGAAAATCATTGGAAAACTTATTCTGAAAATATGTGCAGCCCCTTCAGAAGACTATGCAATAAATTATAACAACATGGCAACATTTTAGATGATTGTCGACTTTGGAACAAGTATTTCTCTTTTGAAAACAAAACATAAATTTACATACTTTCAAATTAATTAAAAGCATGAAAAGGATGCTTGTTGGAAATTAACAAAATTTAGTCATCCCTTTAAATGTTAATCTGTGGTAGTTATTCCCTGTTTTATCATATTTATCATAAGTTATTATTCCCAATTCTAAGTGAAAGGAGCAAACGAATTATTATGTCGCAATGTTTGGTAATTATTAATTTTTTATCACTTGGCTGGTTCAGCATTTAAGCCTTAAAGGGACAGTAGCACGTTTTTTGATAATTTTACATTTTAAATATTTCACTTATAATTGTAAGTAAATGCTAAATGTATCAGTTTGACAGTGTCAACAATCTCATTACACAAGCCAATCACCCATAGTCAGAGGACAAAGTATGAGGCTTCACATAAAATCCATTGGCGGCCATTTTTTTGTGAACACCTTTAATTCATTTTTGTAAGAAAAATGAATCTCATGGCTGAACTTTACGTTATATATTTGAATTATTACTGCTACATTTAGTTTGAATACATTGTCTTTCAATTGGAACTATTTATTTTCATTTTTCTGACATCACCTTATATTCCCCCTAAAAACGTGCTACTGCCCCTTTAATAACAACTAAAGAAAAACAGAACTATTTATTCAACATCAGCTACCAGGTTCAAAGTTCAGTAGTTCATTGAATGTTCTGGTCATTTCTTAAAGTAGAAACATGGAATTCTTGTTTATCGGTTCTATTATTCAATTGTATTTTTTTTAAATATA
The DNA here is from genome assembly GCA_916613615.1 of Steromphala cineraria. NCBI lineage: Eukaryota > Metazoa > Mollusca > Gastropoda > Trochida > Trochidae > Steromphala > Steromphala cineraria. The sequence goes on from OU744734.1 coordinate 3,048,385, forward strand.
AATTAATATACGTTAATTGATAAAATATCACTACCATGACATTATGAAAAAAAAATTGAGATAAAGGCATCAAAGTATTTTAAGCAATATTGTATGTTTAAATATTTTTACGAAGTGATAAACACAAATGAAAAGAATTGTTATATAACGTTTTTTATCAGATAATTTACTCAGATAAGAAGGTTGCCAGGCATTTCTATTTGCTATTTCTATTTTGAATGCAATGGAACGCAACTTACAGATGATAATCCTTAAACCAAGAGAATGTATGTTTTGCACAAATTTGTGCAAGTAAAACAGTACTTTGATTTAAACCCGAATATTTGTTTTCGGATTATTTGCATTTTATGTCTTAAAATCCTTCAAAAGCAAAAGTGCAAATCGGCACAATAAGAAAAATGCTGATTTAATGTGTTCTCATTCAAAATATAAGAAAATAGCCATAGACATTGAGCTCTTTGGGATTTGAGCCAAGTTGGAATTTAATGACTTTGTCAAGGGCATTTTCAATCTCATCATATCTATATACATTTACTAGATCAAATAAGAATTCAATATCCACTTTAAAATCCGCTATTCGTAAAGATGTTACTGTTATAAGTGGATAGAAACCGATTGTATTAACCCCAAATAGATAAAAAAAAATTACCCCTTCTACTAATCTGTTTCCTTAATACACCCCTTACTATTTATGGCAACCTGCCTCTTCGGGAAAGCCGTTTCGATTTTGTAATTCTTATTTCACGAATAATAATCTCATTTCTGGTTTGGTTGTACTTATTGATTTCTCAATATTCAACGAATACGTTAAAAATACTTTAAAAAATATCTATATTACTAAAATTCTGATCATGGGACTTTAACGCGATAAAAACAAGGACAGTAAAGAAAACAGACCATGGTTCACACGAAGAATTCCTGGTTAGTCTACATGCTAAGCTCAAATTTGAGACACTAACATTTGAATTTAATCACAGTAGAAAATGTCAAGATGTTTGTGTATATTTCTGGATGATATTGGAAACAGATTATATTAATTTGATTAAAAATACAATATTTTGAAATGAACAGATAAACATGTCTCCTGTGCTGTTGTTGGCGATGTTTAATCTAATAGCCTATTGAAATCTGGACTAAAGTTTGCAACTCTAATCCTCAAGGACGTCTTCGTGAAAGCAGGGGAAACCTGTATCTAGAACTGAACAAAGTAATACTGATTTCTTATGAATGAGTATTCTTGTTTATGCTAAAGATTAATCTGCACATTGTCAAGAAGACAGACAGAGGTAAAATAGATTGTAAAACATGAAAGAAATAACAAATAAAATGAAACTTGATTTTATACACCTTTAAAATTGTCATTGCACAAAAAATCGATACATTTGAAAATGAGTAGCATGTCTATTTACGTTAAAATGTATCATGAGCGGAATAAGGAAAACTTAATAGTAAAAAACTCAAAACAATATACTCCGTTCATGCAGAGAGACGCTAGACCTCTCTTGGTTATTGCAACATCGAGACGACTGATCAGATAATTGGAGAGTAAGCCCTCTCCAGGCCACATTACCTCAGCTTAACACTACAAGGAGATGTTCTCACTATTCCTGGTCTCAAACATCCACAAATAGACCAAGGAGTCAACTGACATTACCACACCGTCACATCATATCATGCCAAAGAGGGTGATATGTCTGTGTCTATGTGATGACGAGTAATGTTCATTCAGAAATTTCAGGCATCTAACTAACTATGGTATAGAATACATAGTAACTTTGTTTTACAAATCATTTATCAGCTGTTTGCATAACTTTCAATGAATTAATTTGTTAAATACCATTTCAGATCATGTCTTGCCTTGACGAAAACGGTATTTCTAGATCTGTCATTCATACAGTGTAAAATCCAAATTTTTCGAGACCTTTCCTAGTGACAATTAACAATATGTAGAACTTTTAAGTCTCTCAGAGTAATTATCTAAGGCTTTTGTTTAAGGATTGTTTTACATGTTTTGTGCCTCTATCGATGTCTAACAGCAACAAATTGTATAAAATCGCTTAGCACATGGTATGGTTGCAATTTTTTCTGCATTCATCGAGAAATGGCAGCAGGTTTTTGAGCGCTCTCGTCCAATCATAATCGCGGAAATTAGTGTAACAAAACCATTTTGTGATTATTAACATGACACTTATATAAACAGTAAATGTATTGACTACAATGACGTGAGACGTTTCGGGGCCAGTTCGTGCATATTCATCAGGTGTATGATAAAAAGATTTGTATACATTATCAGGTGAATGATAAGATATAATTTGTTGTTTAAAACCTTAAAACGGTAGTAAATAAATTGAGTTCTAGTATCATAAAATCCCTTTGGTAATTAAAGAAAAAGATTTTTTTCTGTTCGCCAGTTATATTAAGAAAAACAACTATTTCAACGGTGTTAGCATCAATAGTGATTTCGAATCTTCACGTCAAATAGCAAAGCACTTAAAACTTCATACGATTAAAAAATATTGATAAGATGTTATGATTTTATGATTATTGTATGATTTACCATACATTTTATTATATACTGTCTCTTTTAATAACAATGCTAGTTATGCTTATTTGTTGATAAGAGCAGTGACGGTTTCAGTAAAAAGAACAGTTTATCAGGTACAGTTGATCTTCTGCTATATCTATTCTTAACGTAGTTTAGAATGATAGTGATATGTCGACCTTTTGTTGTTCCCTACTCACATTAAATCTATTTTGATATTTAATTAACAATTGATTCGAACATAGTAACTTCCTCTCGACCTGTAATAATGAAATGTAACAGTAAGTAAATAACAGTAAGCTAATATAAACTTATTTTAAATTAAATTCCTTTTATATATTCGAAACTCCTATACATTTCATCTACCTATAAATGACAAAACATCCAACTTTACATACTTACTTCAAGTAACCTTTCCTATAAAAGATATAGATACACATTCTGAATTATTTAACTTCATGTATGTCCAACCACTCTTTTATGCTAAAAACACTACTATCAAATGCTTCTGAAATTGATGAAAATTCTAAAGACATTGTTTAATTTCAACCTGAAATAAAATTTGATTTCATTTTTTTCTAACAAATCACTGTAAAAACTGTGTAATTGTAGAAGATATCTTCAACCTTTTTAAAATTCGAATTTTCAACTAAAAGACATATATTGATTTCATGATATAGTAGGATTTGCAAAATGTTACGATTGTGTTGTCAATTTAAACCACTCATAATTTTCCTGAGGTCTGATCATATTCGCGAAAAGTATTTGACAAACGTTTGTTCAATAAAGCCCATTTGTCAAATACTTTTCGCGAATATGATATACTGAGGATGAAGTTGGATTACTTAAATCAGGTATTACTTAATCTGTTGATCAAACTGGATCAGCAGATTAAGTAATACCTGACATAAAAGACAGACACAAATCGTATTTGGTTCAATAGGTCACGCTCTTCTTCATTTTGTATGCTCATATAGAGCAAAAATCTGCGAGTTTAGTTCATATTCCGGACACGAGATAGTAATAGTGTCATAGAGGTTTGCAGATGATATCACAACTGTTGCAGAATAGGTCCCTTGTATGGTAGGGAAATGAATAATGTTGTCATAAAATAGTAATGTGGTATTCATTGGTTAGAGAGAACCTGCGTCTAGTGTGGTGGCATTTCGAATATGAAGCATGCTTATTGTTCTAAAGAGTAGATGCTCTGTCCTGAATTAAATATGCCATCATTATGTCATATCGTATGCATATTACATTATTCAGAGTGACATAAAGGTTGAAAGGATACTCCTTATGTCTACAATATTTCAACCAAAGAGAAATGCCTGTGATGAATATATTTCTTTCAATACAACTACAGACATCATTATATCATCATAGTAGAGCAGAGCTAGTAAGGCAACTATTGCTGAAACCAAATGATGAGAAAATTAGTTTAGATTTATACAATGAAAATCATTAAAATCTAAAAGATGTTTTAATCCTTTTAACTAATTTTTGCAACAATGTCATTGTCGGGTATCTCTTAGTAGGGTTTCGCATTCTGGATCAACCATCCTGGAGAAATCGATAATTGTTTTAATATATGAAACAAGAATTTGTTTCACAATAACAAGGCATTTTCAAGAAATTTCTTAAAAATGTGCTTGAAAGGAATATTTGGTTGAAGGTCAAATCTTGCAATCTGAAATATTCCGATTGGTCACGGCAACAAAACTTATATATAGAAGACTGAGCCCTCTTCATGCCACATTACCTAAGCTTAACACTACAAGGATATGTTCTTACCATTCCTGGTCTCAAATAGACCATATATTCTCTTGACTGTGAGACTGTAAGACTGTTATATATCTGCAAAGTCTTTGTGTATTATCACATTTTACAAATTCCTCGACAGTTGTAATTTTTCATTTTTCAACATTTATGAATTGGATAACAAAACATTCGATTTTGAATAAGAAAAGGTTAAAAATATTGAAAGTCATACCCAATAAGAAAGACGCTCTACTGTTCCCGTACAGTAATGCTAAACGTTTCTTGGCTATTGCAACATCGAGACAACAAATCCTGTAATTAGGAACTAAGCCCTCTTCAGGCCACATTACCTCAGCTTAACACTACAAGGAGATGTTCTCACTATTCCTGGTCTCAAACATCCACAAATAGAACAAGGAGTCAACTGACATTACCACACCGTCATATGACGGCATGTTGAAGAGCGTGATATATTAATTACGGTCTGCATACAACACTTTCTTCATACAATGATATTATCATATGTTTCTCTTGTAAAGAAATGTAATATCAATCAATGATATCAATTCATGTTTAAAGTTCATGTTTTAATGTGACAAATAGATTAGTTTCTTCGCTCATTTGATTTGATGTGTACAGACAAATGTCACATTTGCTAAATTTGAGTATAAAAACAAAATTTAAGTTATTGTAAATTTTACAAAATCATGAATAGATTGTATTTAAAGGCATGGAAATTATAGCATTAGTCTTGTATATTTACATAGGATAAAAATTTAAATTGCATTAATACGCATTGAGTTATTCTAGGCAGTCATTTTTCACAACGTTTTTACTGAGAAAGAAATAAGGTTTATGTGTTGCATGTACATACGTCAGTAATACCACAGCTAGTTTATCTTTACGTTGATTTAAACAATCTTAATTCGGGTTTTTTCAACCATTTGTTAAATGAAACGTTTATTCTTTACACTTTGATGTTGAAAAACCTATAGAAAAGTTTTTTTAATTATTTGTTAAGAAACCATAACCAAAGATGAATACATCTCCCATGTGAATCTATGTTTTTGCCGTTTTATATAATGTTGTTGAACAATACCATAATGATGGTTCAACAAGACAGCTATGGAAACCATACCTCGCTTCACGAGTGTAACATTGATAAAGTAGCACAAGCTATAAATTATATACAAAAAGAACTTAATTAAGCACCTCTGTATTTTTAACAGTAAAGATGTCAACTGGTGATAAAAAATGTTAATTTTTTTTTTGAAAAATCCACAGTTTATTGTGTAATCCCTCTCCCATGACTATAGTTATTTTTGGCAAAGTCATCCTTTTACAAAATAGGGGGTGCTTTATCAAGTTCCTTGTGTATATGTGCAATAGAACACAACCTTTATCGAGAAGAATAATTTACCGTTAGTTACTGAAAGAAATATTGTAAAATAAAAGCAAGATTGTGTAGGTTAAAAGTAAATAAAGAGAGATCACATATTCAAATTTTAGAATAAATTCTATTGATTTTATCAGTTTTTGGTTCCATTTTTGTAGATGGGATGTAATATCTGAAAGAAAAACTGAGATATTGAATCATTGCTAAATGTATAGAATTTTCTTATATATTTTTCAGGAACATCGCAATGTTATGTTTTAATGCAAATTTAATGTATTGATGATAGTTTTGGAAATTTGGGAATATCTGAAAATATCTAAGAGATGTTATGGCACATAAAATGTGTTGTTCTCAAGAGTATTAATGACGACATCTATCATGTTAAGGCACCAAAAGAAGGGATTTACGCCCACGCTTGTGACATTTCAGCCTATAAAGATGAACATTAACATCCCTTGAAGGAAGATATGAAGGCATAATGCTCATATCCTTTCTTTATAGAATGTTTCGAAAGGTCAGAAGTTCGATTCGGAAACAATGTGATTTGATGTTGTTGATTTTTCTTATCATTTTATGTCAAAATATGAATTATGAATATAAATGATAATAATATATTGGAAGATGTGTTTCATTTTCATCCCTTTTTAAAGCTGGCACTGCTGTATGAAAGATAATTGAATTTAAAATATTTTATTCACTGTTTGTAATGCAATCAGTAATGTTTGGCACACAGAGATTACTATGATAACATAAGCGTTGGCAGTGGCATATATTTTATGTTGGTTGAAATAGGAATGAATGAATTCTTTGAATATATCGAAGTCTATTTGATGTCTTAAAATCTATACATAGATATGTTGTTTGAGAGGCATTTAGAAGTTGGAAATATCAAGAAGACAAAGAGTTATAGATTATCAACTTCTTTATTGTAGAATGTAGCGACGTTTAAGTATAGTTTCTTATACTTTTTCAAGCCTGAAAACGGTATAGGAATTCGACAACAAAGAAGTTGATAATCCTTAGCTCCTTGTCTCGTTTTATATATATATGAACCAATTAAGGATGAAATAATATTTCAAAGAAACGTTGTAACGTTCTCATTGTTTTGATTGTTGAAGCACTGCTTTTGTACGAATCATGGCGGCTGCTGTGTATGTCACCAAGTTTATATGGAACAAAATACTGCCGATATATACTGCGGATAAAACGTTGCAACGTTGCGACGATTACTGCCAATTTCTCAGCATCAACTTTATAACTCTGAATTTACAAATAACTTAAACGGTAGCTTACTGGGATGTCGGCTTTATTCATACTCACATGTCATATGATTTAGTCAATGCCTTAAAATATTTCAAATCTTTGAATACTTGAAACGATAAAAACATGTGTTTATATCAAAGTCAGTATTTAAAGTTCTTTCACTGAAATCTCAAATCAGCACCTTTAATGTTATCAATAATTTATAAATATGACTGTGTGAACATCATTAAATGGCTAAAACAACCAGTCATCAAGAAACTTAAAAAGCAATTAATTAAAAAATCTGTCAGGGCCATTTAAGGTATGTGTCATATGACACATAGTATATATACTTCTACCCTAACAAATCTTATGATTCATATTTCTTTCAAGATACATGATTCATTTTTTATGAATCATATTTGACATTTATAAAACGGTCCTACGCTAAAAATGTTGCTGTTGTTGCTTGTAATATAATATAAATTTATCAGTTTACACTAAATTAATTACACAAAAAATAGAATTGAAATCATGTTAAAATATCGAATCAGAAATTACGCAAAGTGTAACACTTTGGATAATCAACAATGTGTTAATAAACAGATAATATGAATGTTTTTTCTTTTTCTTCACATAAGCTGTTTTTCATGTCAAAAGAATAACTCAGAGGAAAACAGAATCGTAACAGGTCTGTTTTAAGAAAATTCCTCAGGGTCTGATGATTCTCCAAATAAATTTTGAATGACATTAAATAATAATCGTTTGTCATCAAGTTCTTTCTAGTTTAATACCGCGAATGTCACTACTTTTTCTATTTGATCGTAAATGCATGCCTAAACAGATATTTACGTAACTGTCGGCATGAAACTCAGACATCATTTCTAATATGAACAAATATGCTTTTATATATCTGCCAGCAAGTGAAGTTAATGTCGATCATTAAATGCCGAAATACAACGGCGCGTGTAATCCCCTAGGGTATTATCAATGCGACTGATGAACATCATAGAAACAAAAGTGTTTATCTTTTGTTGATTATATCTCATTGTTTTACATATGATACTTTCTTCAATTGTGAAACGTTTTTGAGCTTTAGGGGCGTGTAAAGAAAACCAGGTAGATTTTTGCGTTTTTATTTGCCATGGTTTATTGTTATTGTTTGTCATGTTGTTCCCACGATGACGTTTTTTTATATAACATTGATTTGTACCAAACTTTGCGCACATGTACACCACAAGGGGGGCTTTCTACTAGTGTCAACCAATCTTCTCCCAGGTAATTAGTGTTTGATCCAGATTCCACCTTAACGTACCAGGCATCGAGTTGTTATTGACTATTTAAGAAAATCCAATATGAATATACAACAACGTTTGCTGTTGAACAATGCAATGTATACAATGGACACGAAGAAGGACCAGCGGTTGAAAATAAATAAATAAATAAATAAATAAATGAACATTCATTTAAATGACCAAAATAAGCTTGCAAAATTTGACCTCTCATTACATGAAAGTTATTTGAACAAAATGGGTGTAAACAATAATGAGTGGTAGCATGCATTTACTCATGTCCCTCATGATATGCAAGATACATGTCTTGTAATATCTCCACATTACAAAAAAACACAATTCTTAGGGAACACATTTGAAACATCTTTTTTAGGTAAAATTTTAAGAAAATAATGTGCTTGATTTTAAAGCTCTCAGAATATCAAAAGCCCATCGTGTCGGTCAGGGCATCCTTTCACAAAGCAACCTTAACTTAGGTTAACCTTAGTCCAATTCTTTAACATTAAGGATGCCTTAGTGACTTACGATCACCTTAGAGCTTTGTGAAAAAAGGCCCAAGGCTGGTCGCAAACTGTTCCTACAAATACAACGAATACAGTAAAAATATGTTTTTAAATATTGAACATCATTACAGTATGAAAAATACTATCGACCATATAACATTTTTAGGAAGAATGTTTTCAAATCTATGTGAACTTACTTCTCTAATATTAGTGTTAGATGTCCAGCCCAACACCATAGCAATCTAAACCAGATAATATCCCTGAAGATTTATTAGACAATGCAAACCATCGTGTAAGTATCATCGTTGCATTAAACGACTTTCCAAAACAAGGTTGTGACTTCTAGGATGGGCAGTCGCAAGCTTTTATTAAACACAGGCACTTATTAATGACGTACAGGTTGTACGGCACAATATACATGTAGCTTACAAGTAATCACCATATCCTGTTATTCAGTCAAACGTTGTGATTTTATAAACATAAAATGTGTTGCTATTTAACAAATGACGTACAGTTATGTAAGGTGATGGGGTCGATATGATGTGACAAATGGGGTGACGAAACAGAAGAAGATACCGACCAATCAGAGACGAGAAACAATTGGTCGGTTAAGGGTCCGTTTCTGTAGACGTAAGTCCCTATTCTGGAATGTTTGAAGTTTCCAGAAGGGAAAATGATTCCATGAAACGGATGATGAGGAGAAAAAGAGGTGGTCCAATAGACGTTAGAAGAAAGGAAAGGAATTCTCTTTAACGCTGTTTTGCAATAGTCTGACCTTCTTTCAAAAAGGGTTTGTGTTGCCATATTGACCTTTGTAATGCGTATTTGGTTAAATGACATTCCTTCATCGTGATTCTTAACATTGCACTTTAGACATGCATGTCGTACAGAGCGGTTTCATTATAGAATTGAGTCACATCCCCTGTGTCTTTGATGCTTTGAGACGCGGTACGTGAGAAAGTATGACAGGAAATAATAGAGAGATTCCCCTTGTAATTGTGCATGCGAATAGCGTCACTGTTCGACTTTCACACCTGTAAAACTACACTAGATATGATAGGTCAAACCTGACCCCATGACGATTCGTAAAAAAACAATATTCGAGACAGAACAATTAGAGGAATAAAGCATGTCATGCATTTATTATTATTGCAAATGATAATAGTGTTGAATCTAACGTCATACATGAAATTTAAAGGCATGCGTTGATTGGTCACAGCATGCATAGACTTGTAAAAGCATGTTAACAGGAAGATTGAGAAATATGTGATTTAATGATGCGGATTAAGAAAGAATATTAGAAAGTAAGCATCACTATGTTGGGCAGGTGCCTAAATCGACACTATAGTACTCATTCACTGCATTAGCAACACGATTTAGAGGAAGAAACTTTTTTCTTTTTTTTTTTCAAATGTTTTTTATTCACTTCCGATGGATACAATAATACAGTCATGAAAAGTTACATATACACATGAGTTGACATAAAAAGGCATTAATATTACATTGATATGTTGAGAAACAACAGTTCAACACCTTTAATAAAGAAACAAGATTGTGACTCAGATGACCTTCTCAATTACTTTCCATTTTTTGTCATAAGAAATGAGCTTATCATTCCTCCTAGCGATATATTTCTCAATACCAAATATGTCTTTTAGTATATCTAAGAATATTGAGAAAGAAGGTTTGTTATCTTTAATATGCATTACGAATATGTGTCGTTTAGCTAATAATATCATGTGATTGAGCAAGTGGTCATTGGTCGCACAAAATAATATGTCTTGAGTTTGTATTTCAAAGGTTTCATTACGGAATCTATTCATAAGGGAGTTGAATTCTTCCCAAAAAAGTCTTACAACAGGACATTCAATATAAACATGGTATATATTCTCACTTGAACCACATGAAGGACATAAATCGTTATCAACAAGTCTCATTTTATATAATTCTCTTTTTGTATAGATTATTCTGTGGATAAACTTATATTGGAATTCGAGAAGCTTTGTATCTTTTGTACATTGTCTATATCTAATAAATATACAGTTCCAATTTAAGACATAATTGTTTTCATTTTCCCATTTATTACAAACTTTTGGAGAATTACATGAAGTTTGCGAAATAAGATTATCGTAAAATAGTCTTGACCCTTTAGTTGTTCTAGTAATATCTTTCCAGGGAAAATAGGTTGGCATATGCATCACGGTGAAGTTATCCGATTCTTTTATCGTATCTTTCCATGTTTTGGGTATACTGAGGATGACACGATTTAAATCGAGTACTGTTCCTTTAATATCGTATTTTGCTCGGAGTTCTGCGAATGTAACAAACTCGTGAACTTTACAAATTACCAATTATTGATAATCAAGTCTGGATTTAAACTTTGGTGATTTAACCAAAGTGGTTGCATAAGTATTTCATTAATATGCGAATCATTTATATCATAATGTTTAATATATCTATGCCAGGCTCCCAATGTATCCTTCCAAAATGGGTTGATAGGTTTGTATATTTTTGATGATATTAGCACCTAAAAGGAGGACATGCTTGATAGGAAAACCCGCTAGACTATACATGTTTGGTTTTGTCATTCCATATGAATTTGAAGAATATGTTGTTTTAGTCGGTTATAAATTCTTTCGGAGGATTTGGATGAGAGGAGAGAATATGAACAATGGTAGATAGTGCTAAAGTTTTGATAACCGTTATTTTCCCTATCAATGTTAAGTTTCTTTTCTTCCAGTTCAAAAGAATTCTCTTTATATTTTCAAGTCTTTTCTTGGTATTGATTATCCAAAGATTGTCTAAATCTGCATTCAGTTTAATTCCCAACACATCGAAATTTCCTTTATGCCAATCAAGCTTTAAATCGTGAGAGAGTGTTAAATTGCTGCCAGCCATTGTTCCAAGCCAAACTGCTTTGGTTTTATCCATATTTATTTTCAGACCTGACATTTTATAGAATTTCAAAAGTGTGTGAATGGCTTCATTAAGCTAGGTTTCCGAACCATCTAGGAATAGTTCAGTATCGTCAGCATATTGACCAATAATGTGTTCAATTTCGTCTAGGAAAATACCCTTTATATTTTTGTTTTCTCTGATCATTATGCCTAGTATCTCAGCAACGAATACAAATAAGTATGGGGAGATTGGAAGAAACTTGACAAAGAGTTTCTGCTTACATGTTATATGTATATTCACTGACACTGTTATGCAATATCGAGACTAACAATCAATACGTCTACAAGAAGGAATCAATAATAAATAGATGATCTACTAGATAAGAATTAATGAAGAAAATATCAAAGAATAATTCAAAGATGAAACGTGAGAACTCTCAGGCCAGGAAAGGACTTTAAGCTTCTACAGTATGTCAATGGCCAATTGTATAGCAGACCTTACTGTTTGATAGTCGTGACACATTGTACGAAGACTTTATACTAAGACGTAATAAGTCGCTCTTGTACTCACAGCCTCTACTGACACACTGACCCCGTTCTAGCTACTTCCGGTGTGTATATTTGAGTCATTAGGTTCTGTTGACTTGATGTTCATAAAGCAACAAAGATACCTTGAGTACCTCAAAACCTTACAAATGATATTGACAAAGCCAGCTATCAAACAGTTATTGCTACATCGAATACGTTTTTTCAGGTCAAAACTATGTTTATTTTTAATAAAAAGTATGTCAGAACAGGTCACTTAATCCTAAACCAAACAAACAAAACGTCTCTTTGGTACAACGTATTCTCTCATTTCAGGATATCATCGTTGAAAAAAGGGGAAAACTGTTGATGTGTTTAGCTGCATGTGATGACCTTATTTAACAGAAGTTGAAGCATTATTTCCTTTTTACAAAAAAGTTTAAATCATTCTCCTTTGATCAAAACACAAGTATACACTTCCATCGTAACAGTTACTGTCGAGACAACCGTGATATTGAAATGACATTGATGATAAAATAACCACATCTTTCCAATCTAAAAAAATAGCATAATTTTTTAAAAGCTTTTCCGTTGTAGGTTAAGGAAATAAATACTACAGAACTTTGTTTGTTCATGAATGTTAACAAATCGGGCAAGTTTTCAAACATGAAATACAATTTTTTTTTTTTTGTGAGCCAAAACAATAGAAACTTTTCTTACGCATTATATGCAAATACTACACACTATAAAAGGAGACAATTCTGAAATGTCATCTTAACAGAAATATTAATCAATGACAAGTCTTATTGCAAAATCAATACCGTATGGGATAATGTAACAAAGGCTTTATTTCACATCTTTACACGTGGGCGAATTACACGTGCATGGCGTGACGTGTTCATTTGAGTCAGAATTACAAAAGAAATCAACATCAGTAACATTGTCATCTTGATTTGTGACCGATTATGAACACATTTCCAATTTCTGATACACAATGAAATGTCAATATTTTCATTTTAGTTTGTGATTCGATATGCTTAGAAGGAAGTCAAAACAAACAGTATTTGGGCGCTACTTGATGGTTGCAGTACGTTTCACTGAAAATCATGCAAATATAGATTGTTTTATAGACACAGAGCCATTTTCTTACTTCATTTATAAATTTATCACATCAAAATTGGATACAAAATTGAATTTTCCAAAATAAAAAATAGAAACTTTATCAATATAAACTGCTCATTAAGAAGACTCAAACATAATTTTAAATTTTAACAATTGCAATAGCAAATTAAGTCACCAGTGGGACATTTTCAAGATCGTAAAACCCAGACCTTTTTGTGTAAAAGTTTTTTGGAAACATTTCAACATCAAATCAGTAAACGATTTATTGTTATGATGTCGATTACTAATAATTACTTTTTGAAAAACACTTATCTGCTCAAATCGAAAGTACTGAAAACATAATAATTCTTTAATAAAAACATGTCTGTGCTTCGCGATGCCCGGTGATAAACCATTCAATACTTGTAAAATTGAGAGGGCTTCCACGGGTTCTAGTACCTCAATGAATTTGTATAAAAAAAGGAAGGAATTTGCAATATGCAGTTAAATATTGAAATTGTCACAAATTCGTATGGAAAATCATTTGAATATATTCTTCATATATATGTAAGTATTAACCGGGTGTCAATCCCGTTCACCTGTATTTGCAACGGTTAACAGTCAAGGAGACCTGATTCATCAAGTTCATTATCACACCTGTAATTGACCTACCTAAGCTTACTTGTACAACATATACAGGTAAAGTTGTAGGTGTATGAATACCTATTCAAAGTCTAATAAGATAAGTAGGTGTTTTCCATTATCACAACGTAGTTTCTGTGATTCATAGTCGAATGACAGGACTAAGGACAAAGAAGGTGACGTCATAAAGCTTTGACCTAGATTACCGGGGCTTCCCCTGGTGTGACAGAAATAGCATTTCCTTATAAGGGATATGTCAATCCTTACTTGATACAATTTTATTATATACTTTTTACCAGATGAGCAGTCATTTCAGTTGAAGTGTTAGAAGTGAAGAGACAAGTAACACAGGACTGAATGGACTACACTACATATTATATACACTCCAGTACGAGGAAGCGGGAAACAGCCCTACTGTAGCAGACGACAGGCAATAACGAGCGCTTCCCTCACCCATAGAGACCGATCGGACGCTCAGAAGTCCTCTCCCCTCGCGGAAAACACTCTCTCCAGCTGTCCCGATTGCGCTACAACTACTTTATTTCTTCAGTTGGACCGCCGAGAAAATTACATAGGCAGTTATCTGAATTATTTAGCGATCGCGAGCAGGTCTCGCCTCTAACACCAGTGAGAGAGTGAGAGAGGAGGAGAGGGAGAAGAGAGCTCGCGGAGCTGCAGTGAGTAGTGAACTGAAGACAGCTCCGCGCTCAGGCCGCATCACAGCTGACAGATTGACAGGCCGACTTACAGACCAACGTCTCTGGATCTACCTCACGTCTCCGTCTCCTTATCTACCCTGTTCGGAGCTGAGGACGCACTGGACAGGTCCAGGGTGCTATAGCTATATCTACCGGTGTAGGGGAGGGGAGTGTGATAACCCCTGATATCCCTCCCCAGCTTCATCTCCCTACTAGTCACGGGTGGAGCTACGACTACGACGGCATTTGGAGTGTAGGTTGTCGTCATGGACGCTACACGATGGACAGTGCTCCTGACAGTGTGTGCTATGTCTCCCAGTATATCGGATACAGCCAGGCGGACTGTAAGCACCAGCTCAGATGGAATGGTAGGTACTATATACACTCTCTTCCACTGCAGTCGGTGTCTGTACCGTATGTAAACACCTGAACTGTATTACACTGCAGGGTCCAAGCTTACACTGTAATTATTTATCGACTAACTGTAAAACAGAAATAAAACCGTTGAATATAACGCACTGCCGGGATTGAAAACAAACCAGATTTACGTCAGACTCAGAGAGTGTGAGAGAGAGAGGCAGCACATGTGCTAGGTGGGGAGAAGTCGTTAATGAGTGTATAAGATGATGCTTATAATGGTCGGAGGTACTCGAGCTGACTTCTTACGACCACATCAGTACATAATTTATGACCAGGAAAGGTTAAATACATCTTGTTTACCGGTGAATTATAGATGAATGTGCACAATGCAAATAAGCATGGCATGACCAGGCTCTTAACGGTCTACAGTGGTATAAAGGTAAACTGTATGCGTAGGTAGAATGTGTCGTCGATGCTTATGTTTCTTGACATTTCAGCATAACAAACTGACTACATACAAAGAAATGAACCCCCACGAACATTTAAATACTCAATACTTCAGCTCAGTGTAAATAATTACGTTGTGCTTGAGTTTAAACTTGCATTCTCTGAACCAATAGCTATGATACTCTGGCCTACACGATAGATCCAGTATCTACCCTGCACATACAGACAGCGATGTATATGTATAACTATGCAGAGCAGTTATTGTATAGCTTTGTTATGTTATAATTCCTTTTGAAATAACATTGTAGTATGACTACTTTCATGGCCCAAATTCATACCATACAACGCTGACTAACCATTGGATGCTCATTTTCTATAAACTTGGATTTCAAATTTTAACTGACAAAGAAAAGTACAAAATTTAAATCATATGTCTGGACAAATGTATGACAAAACCATCTCTGTCTACCTATAATAGGACTTCCAGAGTTATAGGTAACGAGTCATGCATATATATTTAAATGTGTAAAGTTTAACATTAACGAAAACGGATATCTCAAGGTATGGAAATATAAGGTGAAAGCAGTTACAGTGGCAAGGATTAACACCTAAAGCAAATAATATTGGTCTATATTTCAATGTCAACAAAAAACATCATGCACAAGTGTGAATGATACAAATTGATAAGGACAAAAAGCATCATGTATAAACGTGAAGGCTATAAATTGATAAGGACAAAAGCCCGAGAGGTGACAGTGAGATGATTAAACGTGGAACTAGGTTCAGTGGAGCAACCACGTATATCCAGTAGTGTCTCCAGTAGTGTCTCCCCACCACACAACGAGCACCTGTCGTCTATACGATCAGTTCCTGCATATTTAATTACGACGTGTACACAAGTGATATGTCCGCTCATCTGGCAGTAGGAAACCAGTGTATTTCCTACACTCTCTAATCACTGAATAATAGACTGTGAGCGCTCTATGCATCGTTTTACTTTCTTACGTTGTAACTGGTATAGATGCTAGGATGGTACATACTTCTTTGTAAACAAATCATTGTGGGTTTTTGAGTAAAAACTTGTAAACAATATTTCTGATGAAAAAGGGCACGAGAAGCTAATTCGTTATTGATGCAATCATTGTGGGTGTTTGTCTATATACTTTATCACTTAAAAGTACGCCAGGAAGATATATTGAGTTAATCTTTCTATTCTGATTTATAACGGTAAAATGGTTATATACAGACATCAACGTCACAATCAGTGTATCTTAATGTTCGTCTATTTTAGGCTTAAAATTGTATTGAGCGAATGAACGATCTAGTATGTCCCTTGTCTCACATTATCCTTTTATTCCTGAATGATATTGAGGAGTTCCTTGATGTAATTGTATGATGTGCTAAAGCAAACCAGTTAGTGGTGTCATGAGTGTGCATTTTTATCACTTCCGAAGAAAAAAGCTAAATTGTAAACGTTTCAATTTCCATACACAGTCGATCTTTTGTATCTGTATTTGAATAACGCATACAACACCTGCCATGATTTTCTATTTGTACAGACTTAATCATAACCAGGAGTGACAAAATAAATTATTTCCGGGATTTATTCCACAAAGCCTTCGCTCCAAGTAAATACGCCATATTGGTTTAATTTAAATCCTGTTTAATTGGTGATTCAGATATCCCTCTGTACGTATCATTGCTATTTTGCATAAGCTATGAAGTTTTTAAGTTAGTTTTGAAGGTTCACTACCAAACAAGGATATCATTTGATGCATATGTTGCGCTCAGAGTTTCAGTTCATGATAGAATTGAATCAAAGTTTGGGTTACTGATGCGAGTTGATCAAAGTATCGGTTCATTATATATATAATTGAATCAAAGCATATTTCTGGTTGCATTGTTGACTTCCGCTATAATGTGTACCTTAGACTAACCTATCTCATGTTTTATCTTCAAAGGGAATTGTAAATTGATCATAATATGGACCAGGAAAAGTTGAACAGAATATTTGAGGTTTTTTAGCGTTCACTGTTCTATGTTAACATGACGTTGTGGTGTAAATGATGAGTACTGCGGGAAGTATGACAAATTACTCACTCTGTCGTTCAAATAAGATATGTTTCTAGTTGTAGTAGCAGTAGTTGTGATAGGATAAGTATGTTTAGAGTGAGAATAGAGTAAGTTGTTTTTCTTACAGAAGTTCACTTAGCAGTATAGATGCAGAAATGGAATATTTATTCTCTTAATAATCATATTAGTAATGGGAGATAAAGTCCTGAGTTAGGCAGAGAGTGTTAGTGTTAGTGTTAGTGTTAGTGTAAGTGCTAGTAGTAGTAGTAGTAGTAGTAGTAGTAGTAGTAGTAGTAGTAGTAGAAGAAGTAGTAGTAATAGTACTAGTAGTAGTAATAGTAGTAGTAGTAGTAGTAGTAGTAGTAGTAGTAGTAGTAGTAGTAGTAGTAGTAGTAGTAGTAGTAGTAGTAATAGTAGTAGTAGTAGTTAATTTCTAATATCTATATCTGTGAGCACACAAACCTGGAGAAACCTTTCATCGCAGAATTTGTCAGAGGTCTTTGATAATCCAAGTGTCCCTATAACTCATCTTGTAGGGCAAATACTTCATTAACTCAAAATTATAAGTGCAATGTCCATAATGGCAAATGTACCTAATGGCACTGTACAATTAGGCAACATGGACTCTCAAAGAGAAAACACAACTATTCACGAGGGATACATTGTACGTCATGTTTCGATGAACTTATTGTTTATGTAATAGATATACGTAATGGAATGCGGAAATTACTTTACATTTCTCAACCAAGATTTGTGCAATGCAGGCATTTTTAAAAGCAAAATGTTTGTTGAAGTCATTTAGCGTTATCCTATTAGGTCCTACGATCAACAGTAACAACAAAACCATCATTCTCTGAAGAGAAACACTACATTGCTGGCTATAGTTCATGCTGGGGCAGATATCCCCCCGAGTAGCGGAATACAGAGACCCTTTATACACTGAATACCAAAAGAAACTTTGCAATTTTAAAACTGAAATTTTGAAAACGATTTCATATCTAAATTTTCATTTTAGTTGGCAATGACATAGTTGAAACCCACACTTTCAAGTTTAAAACTTTTAATTGAGCAATATTCATACATTTTTGTAGAAATGGCAAAAATGTCATAATCACGTGACGTTTCTGCTGGAACTGAGTCACGTGACGAAAAAGTTTAATAACTGTCCATAATGAATGTTTGTCACTCCAATAGTGAAAAAACCACCTAAAAAGCAGTAAACGGTATAGCAAAAATATCGCAAATCCCCTTCGAAAATTGACAAAATTGATAAAAAACAGCCCTTTTTACAAGAATCGGTAGTGTTCCTTCATTTCTAATGGTAACTTGATCCTGCTATACTGAAAGGTTATGAGGATTGCTGACAACCCTGAAACACAATAAACAGTTGTTTTTTCACTGCATGAGAGCCGATATCTGTGACGTTAGACCACCGCCAACGTTGTCTCTTAGTGACGTCAGAGATAGCAAACATCAAAGGCCGGCATGTTGTTATGTTCTCGTGGACTTTATAAACTTGGACAGATCTAATCAGAGCTCGTCGACTGCTAAGATGATAGATATTGGTCACTAAACATCGAAACATGGCAATTTTATAAAAAAAAATCATAACGTCAGAAGGGGCATGCAAAAACAGGATTTAATTGCGATTGTTGAGCTCTTAAGGCTGGTTACCCTTTGTACGGCTCAAAGATGTGTCAATATGACAAGTAAGACTTGTGTCCAAACATTCCCATTAGTGGAAAAGCTTCGATGCAGACAAAATGTAAAGTTGAACCTGCTGACAGCAGACGTAATTTAACGTTTGACCCTTTTTGTTAATCATGGCAGATTTGGAAGTTATAACACTCGGGCTGCTCAAACCTGGTACTAAAGTAGCACATTTTAGTACTTTAACGAAATTATTGTGAAAACATCATTTCAACGAACGTCTGAACAACCAAAATTTTGACCCCTGCCCACTTCAGATCAAATAAGTGCAAAACTGGGTTTCCAGCCTTTAATTTGGATTCGCTGGTTGTTTACACAAATGATTGAGTAATAAGAGGTACTTTGTTTTAAATTTCTATCGTTTTTCATTCTTCAATCAGAATCATTACAAAATGGTGCAAAGTTTCTTTTGGCATTCAGTTTATAAGCATGATAGCCCGAGTCGGTTCTCAACACGTGCTAAATGTTTATAAGGTGTTTGTGGTGTTTAAAAGTACAACTGCATCGTAGCATTGAAGGATATTAACATGTTATAGTTGATTTTGTTCATAAAACTAATTGATGCATATAATTTGATATTGTTATTTATGATATGTAACCAGATGTAAGATGAAATAAACATGGTATATATAGAATTCTCTGTGTATACGTCCATTGATGTAAATAAATCCTTCATATGCAACTCATTTAACCCTCTTGAATGTCGAATAATAGTTTGAAGGAAGTTTAAAAGATATGATGGTGCGTGAAAACTGCATTTCATAGTGTAAGGTCTATTTAAAGAATCTCGGAACATCATAATGCTCTTATCAACAATATTACTCATTGTATTATGTGTTCATTTGTTTTACTCCACATAATGATAATATCTATCTGTGTGTGTCGTTACCCGGTTCCGGGGATGATAATATCTGTTCGGTTCAACATAAGGGTGATTCATAAACAATATAAAGAAATTTAAGACCTAAAATAAAACCTGTTGATCTAAATTTATTTAGATTGATTCATAAAGTGAAAAATACATCTATCAGAGGGACGTACATGAAATAAAGAGGATAACAACGTGATATGTTTCACATGTGTAACACCGGCTGATGTTATCGTGTATATCCATATGCGGTTATCCGGCAACCTCTACAGTTACACTTGAAGTGACCCTCTCATGTAAATACACACAGACTGGCCACATGTCTGACAGATCAGCATGCACATAGCATGTTAACCTAGTAATAGGCACAGATTTGTAGATGAATTGCATGAACATACGACCTAGAATCGGGAATGGTAATTGGAGCTTTTTACAAGGTTGTGTTAAAGAATTGTTTCATTATAATGCGAACAAAATAAGTATTGTTTGCAATGATACTTAGATAAAATAATGCAGTTGTTTTTTTTCCATTCTCGGATTCGATAAAGGCAAACACAAATCATCTGCATAGGATGCGTCAAGGTAGCTCATGCACATTCATTTGTAGATATTCTATCACTAATTGTTCTAGGTGTTTGGCATGTCAACGCGATCCATATGAAGGTATATACGTATACGTATCGCCATTTGTAAAAAGGCCTTGTTATAAAGAATCACTTATCACATAATCCTATAAACAAATGGACTGTTGAATGAATCTGCATACCGCGATTCACTACTAGAAACACATCAGAGGTTGAAATGATGCTTAAGGCATGAAAACTATTTCGATCTTTTTGTTGATAGCATGTGCAATGAGTGATGTACTGTGTACAGTTGGGTGTACATGGTTAACATAGCTCTAATCCGAGTAAGAGATTAACAGTGAAGCTCTGGAGGTATGGGAAGCTCAACACACGTTGTTAGCCCACAAGCACATGTAACCTACATCTACATCTACAGCGGGTCTGCTAATGTAATTGGACTGTTGTCGGTTACGACTCTCTCAATCATCGTCCTCTGTCTACCAACGTCAACATCAACATCATTATGGACTAGCAGGATTGAAAACACTTGCTCAGTCGACTTCATAACTCTAGTATTGCCACCTCATCATCTGCAACAATAATACTACCATCAAAACAATCACTTATGCTGGTTTTCTTTCTCTGTTGCTCAGACTACATCTAATTTGGCTAACTACTACTGTTCTATATTATGAAACTACTTCGCCTACAACAATCACTACAACTACCACCACCACCACTACTACCACTACTACTTCTACTTCTACTTCTACTACTACAACTACTACTACTACTTCTACTTCTATTACTACTTCTACCACTACTACTACTTCTGCTACTAATTATACTACTACTACTACTACTACTACTACTGCAGCTGCTGGTACTACTTCTTCTTCTACTACATCTACTACTACTACTACTACCACCACTACTACTACTTCTACTACTACTAATACTACTACTACTACTACTAATACTACTACTACTACTACTACTACTACTACTGCTGCTGGTACTACTACTTCTTCTACAACTACTACTACTACTACTACTACTACTACTACCACCACCACTACTACTACTACTACTACCACCACTACTACTACTACTACTACTACTATTACTACTTCTGCTGCTACTACTATTACTACTACTACTACTACTTCTACTACTACTACTACTTCTACTACTACTACTACTACTATTACTGCTACTGCTGCTACTACTATTACTACTACTGCTGCTACTACTATTACTACTTCTACTTCTACTACTTCTACTACTTCTACTACTACTACTTCTACTACTACTATTAATACTACTGCTGCTACTACTATTACTACTACTACTTCTACTACTTCTACTACTTCTACTACTTCTACTACTATTACTACTACTACTACTACTATTACTACTACTGCTGCTACTACTATTACTACTACTACTTCTACTCCCTCTACTACTTCTACTACTACTACTACAACTACTACGACCATGAGTATTGAAAGGATAAATAATTCCATTTCTGCATTTATACTGCTGCTATTATATCAATATGTACTTTGTCAGTTGAACTGGGTTCCCTTTTATAAATCAACCCTATATGTTTCATATGATTCCATCTCTGCATATATATCATGATAACTATTGGCACTAGTATTGGCTATATATGGTTTGTTGATATTTCCGAAAGTGCTGATGTACGGAAAATAACCACCCTAAGTTGATAGTTCTGTTTGAAAGAGTCAATTTCTGCCTAAAACAGAAATAATACAATTCCCCTGAATTATTAGTCTGGTAATCATAATAACCAGATTCCTTCTGATCTACAAATCTAATATATATGTCAAAAGCAAACCACAATTTAATTACCACGTAGTACTATTGGCGACACTAGTCAAATAATTTCATTGCCATTCACTCAATGAATGGCATCTTTTCTCGCACAGAAGATCCTTTCACATGGTAATCAGATAAAGGGGCTTTAATACATATATTACTCTGAATTCGAATTTAAATCTTTTCAATTTTAACAATTATATCTTTAAATCCTTTTTATTGATATATATACGTAGTTACACGTATCTTCCCATAATACCAGTATCGAAGATCATGTGAAATCATCAACAATGTTTCCAATATGATGATATCATGTTGGGCTAACAATGATATTATGCTAATATCATGTTGGGCTAACAATGATATTATGCTAATATCATGTTGGGCTAACAATGAGATTATGATGATATCATGTTGGGCTAATAATGAGATTATGATGATATCATGTTGGGCTAACAATGATATTATGATGATTTCATGTAAGCCTTATAATGATATATGATGATTTTATAAAGTTTTCATGTTAGGCTAATAATTATATCATGCTGATTTCATGATCTTTTTTGTTAGGCTTAAATGATACTATGATTGGTCCAAGATGATATCATAAGCGACCTTGTGTGTTTGATATCGAGAGTTACTACTCGCCGTGTAGTATTAAACTAGTGTAGTAGCAAGTATGACATGACATTAGTGTGATGATGTGACGTCTCAATGTTAGCAACTGTCGAGTTGTTGAAATGTAAGCCTAAGCAGTTACATGCAATAAACAGAATAATTAAAGTCATTCCATATAATACTTTGTTTATAGAATACGTAAATGATTTGGTATCAAGCTCGCATTCTCTCGTTACTCTCAAAATCATTAACTCGTTGTTAAAGATAACACTAAATGGAAGTTCGTCGACTATTCTCTTTTTATCATGTCTGAGTTAGATATGAAACGAGAACAAACTAGCACATACTACATACAGGTAGTATGAGGCACTCAATACTCCAGTTATGTGTGCTTAACAGAGAAAAGTTTTGATCACAGTAGTTCAAATACTAGAATGGTTGTTTGATGAACTGTGGCTGTAACAACTTAGTTATATGTATAGTACATATTTATAAAATGTCTTACCATTTCAATATCATATGGCAATGTCATTTTGTACCAAATAAGTACAATTCAGACCATATTTGGCATATTTGTGAAAATAGCCTATAGTTATATGTATGCAATATGTAAAAACGTGTCTAGTTAGTAATAAATCGAATACAACATCGGTTTATATGCTTTAAAGGAACATAAGGCACATGATCAGATCGGAAAAAAAATCAGAATAAATTGATTATGATAGTAATTCCCAAGTTAACATTGGTTGACAGTGAGCACTTCAGTTACAGGTAAACATTACTGGACGCTCTACAGAAACACAATGTCCGATTCAACTCCTCATTTTTTCGCCAAACCAGAGACAAAGCACCAACAGTGGCTATCGATACATTCTTGCAGGCTAATGATTTCTCCCCATTGTGACGTAACAATGCCTCATTGATTGGCATGGAACCTAAACTAAACCATCTCTGGCTGCAGGGCCTAATCTGATTATCTTGTCGCTTGAATCCTTCCACTTCTGTGAAGTCAGGACTCTCCTGAAATCAGTTCTAGTCGAGTTGAAAGCGTGTCTCGGAGTGACTGACAAGTAAAGATGAACTCACGTTCAGAACCATGGCAATCTATTACTCTTATCTTTTATCAACACATCTTCAATGAGACTCTTAGGCTATTCGACACTGCTACGAAGACGTTTTCTAAGTATCAAACCAAACAAGAAATGTAAATCACTTTGAACTCTAAGTATATAGACGAGAAATTCTTTGTACATATAAGAGAATCCCCCTATAATTTATAACTGTCAAAAACAGATACTTCAATGAGACATTATAACCTTTCGACATTTCAACGAATACTTAATTACGATATAAGAAGCTTGTAAGGTCAGATTGCGTGATATCTACAATACTGTAAACCATAGGTCCTAACACTATAATTACTCAGCAAGTTTTCAACTAAGAACAATTTAGTTATAAAGCAAAACCGTAGCGTTTCGTTGTCTAATTCAACTATTAAAATCATTATATTGGTGTTCAAACCGCTCTTCCATTAGATTCTGCTTGCTGCTTGATGGAATACTGTGGGCCATTGCTGCTACATTGTGTTTACATCAAGTGCCGGAAAATCAATGGGTAGATCTACGTGCGTCCAGCTCTTCTTAATCCCATAGAGAATGCTAGCTTGGCAGCTCTCTATTTAACCCCCTTGCAATCAATGGACTGAAACATGTGACCATACGGTGTCAGTGGCACACAGAGGGTTAAAGCTTTCTATGTCTAGATCTGTAGGGTTATGGGTTTGAGGTCAGCTTGGTAGATCTTCTCAAGGGAATTAGAGGCAGTTAGCGTATTCAGAAGTCAGGTTCAGTTCTATGAGTCTCCAGGTTTTGTCATAGCCTAGTTACATATTTTACTTATATTTGTGTGATGTCAACGTTATACAGCTTATAAGGTTTTAGCCTAGCTCTATTCATTTTTGTGTGATTTCAACATCATAGTTCTTGTTAGGACTTAACCTAGTAACATATGTTATTATATCTTGCTGAGTTTTAAGTCCGTATCCTCTTGTAAAATCCTAAACAAGTTATCTAATTTCTTTATGAATGGCATGATTTATTTTTATCACAGTGAGAATACTATATCTGGTTAGATAAAGTCCTAGCATGGTCACGCTAGTTCCTATTGTTACCTTATGTTTTGTTGCATCCCAACCCATTTCCATATGAACTAATACCTCTCTATGTGGTTTGATGTGGTAATGTTTACCTGATTCCCTTGTTATATAATTAGCAATGCGCCACTCGTGACAATATCACTTTCTCACTCAACTCGATGACATAGAAATGATATTCGGCAAAAACAATGAAATAGTCTCTATGTATTGTACTTGGCTTCGTTTGATCACTCATGCGTCTGTTTGTGGTTGGCATAACCATTACATATGTCCTTATTGCATATCAGATATGTCGGTTATCTCTTATGTATTCAAATGCTTCCGTATGTTATGATTATGCATATACTAAACGGTTTTAATTATTCCCTCAATAAGTTATTTTTCATATTTTTACTTAGTGAAGTGCAATATCTACTAAATGCTTGAAACGGAAACGAAATGTTTGTTACCGACTCTGAACGTTCATTTTCATTACTTAACAACATTTCTGACGATATTCGCTTTAAATGGTCACAAAGTTTATCAAAACCAGTAGGCGATTGACTCTGATGTAAGCTTCAAAATCTTATTTAAGATCAAATGACAGATTCTTTACAAAATGACGTTAAAATCCATGCTTCGTTGTTGAATAGCAAAACGCTAAAAGGCTTTAAATCTATGTTGAAATGCTGAACAGAATACAGATGGTAAAAGTCTTGAAATCTATTCTGCAACCTGAGCCAGCATCAAAACCTACTTTGATGTGGAAGGTCTAATGGTGAGTTGCTGTCTTCAGAGTAACGTGTATTGTATTACGCTTATTGCTTGCCAACAATGCTTCATTATTTCCCGAGTTCATCTGGTTGGCGACAGGACTCGAGGGACATGGCTCGGTTGAACACTTCCACTCGTCCACAAGCCAACATACATCTCTTGTTGAATAATAGATTTACTTTTCAGTACCATAAGGTCATGCTTTAAGGGCTCCGATCTTAGATTCTTTTATATATCATAAAGCATATTGTTTCTTGGTTAAACCACAAAGTGTAATATATGATTTAAATGTTTTTTTATATTTGGACCCGACTTACAAGTTCTGTTTGTGATATGACATGCAGTGTCCTAACATATCGCTGTTTATATCTACTTATTATCATCAAATAATTGGAGTAAAATTATGTTAGCTTAATAACCATCATGATGCTTACTTGCACGATATTATTCAACTTCTTGCTTGTTCGTGTACCATATAAAGCAGTTGGCCCAACTCTATCCCATAATCAATTGCAACAAAGACAGGTCAACCATATCTACTACAAGCTATATAAGTAATCATTTGAAACTATATTCCTAGTTTAAAATACATTAAAAACGAAAATGTTTGTTATGTTTCAAAATGAATTCTCAAAGAGTACCTTGATAAGGTTTCGGTGTATGAATGGCCACTTTTATTGCCTGTATCAAGGGACAATACAAGGGAAGGTCCAGACCGTGAAACGCCTACAGAGACCGAATGGAATGGGGTTCATCAACAGGTCACATACAGGAGGAACTACCTGGCATTCAATCCATTTACAGTATACCCCGAAGGACAAAACCTTTGCTTCTTAAGGACCTTGGTTCTGTTCCGCGTCGATAGATGAGGCCATTGGAGTTGAAACCTTTGGAACCTAATCTTGTGATGACCCTTTCAGAAGGTCTCTGGTCCTCTGAGGCGGGACCAACTCTGCGGCTCAGAGACCTCCTTGTCTCAGCTGACTGGACTACAGTGAAGAGACATTCCAGAAACATTCAACTAGATTGATCCTTTCACAGTTGACACAGAACTGAACTTAGTATAGTAATTGAGTATAATGTTTGAAAAATGCTGATTTCAATATTCTGAAAACGACAAGGCAGGCCCGTCTTCACTTCCTTGATTGCCGATTATTACTGCCTTGATTGTCTTTACAGTTATATGCATTAAATGATAACCAAGAATTACAAAGACTCTGCACTACGTATCAAGAAATTGGTATCTTGCAACTCGCCCATTTCTATACTGTTGATAACCTAGTATTACTAGCAAGTAATTACCAAGTTGTGTTGACTTTACAACTACCATAAACCGTTGATCACCTGGCTGATAATTATGGTGGGACTAATGGCAATAACTTCTGTTAAGCTATCGACTTTTATGTCGTCAATAACAAATAATCATCTAAAACCTAAATGATAGTATACCCTATGTGATTAGTCAATTTTTGGTTTCTTAATCAAATGAATTTCCCATCTTATAACAATTAAGTATGGATGCTTATCATGTAGCCCCTTTCAACAATGTCGATATGCTACAAATACAACTTAGGTTGTTATTATCACTTTACGAATTTCAAAATAAATGGTACAATTTTAATAACAGAATCGCAAAATTACGAAATAAATCACAAAACCTCTCAGCGATGAAGTATAAAGTTTGTATTCGACCTTAAATATCTTGAAATTAGACAACAAGCCCGATTAACAACATGAACAATGCGTTATCTAGAACCTCTGTATTTCTTCAATCGATCTGACCATTCTCATGAACAGAGTCCTGGGACGTCCATTGGCCATTACAACGCTATCAGAGTGCCTCTGTTGACTTTCTGTAATACAAACCCTTTCAAGTGCTATTGCCAGGCCGGTGTTTCGGTCTGGGGGAGGCGTAATGAGAAACGGATTGTAATGGAACTCGCTCCTGGAATTGCGTATGATTTGCTGGACAAAACACATCTCTAGATATCGCTCTTGTCTGATTAATCACCCTGGGCCACAGAAAAAAGGGAAGTTATTCTGTACGCCATTATATCAGTCTCATGGGGGAACTACACGTGTCATAATATTTAGGAATGAATGGACATAATGCAGGGACATTCACGTATGTCGATAGCTATCGTTATTAGAAGAGGTATCTTGCGTTCGTACTTTTAACGAACATTGCGTCCTTTAGAACATTAGATCTTGTCTTGAAGTACTTTGCAAATGATTTCTTAAAGTATGACGAGGGTGTAATATCAACTAATCAGGTTCCTACATTTATCCAGTCTTGTAACATGAAATATAGGATGCTTAGGGACATTTGTTAAAGTAATGTTTGACAAGAGAAATATTAATTTTACCAATGTCTAGAATGACTCTTAAAAGGGTTGGTTACATGATAGAAAGTAGTTCCGGCAACTGATCAGTGATGTAGGCTAGACGAGATTTCGCCTCAGTAACTTGAAAGGCATGTCCCCGATTAATTCAAATTATTCATTTCTCATTATATAAGTTATGAATTAGGGAGCAGAAATAAATTATAAAAGAATTTGTTATTCAGACAGACATATTTTTCCGTAATGTAGGCCATATGGCCTATAATATAGTTACATAATATACGACATTGGTCGTTCATATTAGTTAGCTTTGTATGTCCAAATTACCCTTACACGTGGCATAACAATGAAGAAGATGAGATAAGATAACTCTTTATAACCCAAAAGGTAATTCTTCCTGAATCTAAACGAGTATGACATGATACATTAAAAGTAAAACTTAGGTCTTTACAAGAACAATCAAATACTACGGTAAGATTATAATTAGATACACACAACAACATACATATAATGATACAAGCCGCACATCACAGTTTTGAAATGTCCATTTTTAGATAAAATTAAACCAAAACAATTAATCCCCCTCCCCTCAGCCTGAGCGAGCACCTGCCTCACGTCGGGTAGCAATATGTTGGTGCGCGAGCTACAGACTCAGGCATGTATTTATTGATGAGACCGAACCAAGAGCCGACATTATCACGACACCCCTTGCAGAAAAAACTGCCATGAATAAGACATCGGCGGATACAGATGTTTGTCCAGAAAGGTTCTATATATGGACCAATCTATTTATGGCACAGCGTCAGCATGTCTTCCCCAAGAGGAAATTACCTTCCTTTTAATTGAGGGGAGCACGGACTATTCGGTGTAGCACCTCAATATTTTATCCAGGACTATTTCCAAGCTTCCAGAAACATGTCCAGGATTGCAGTGTCTCTGGAACATGGAATCATCATGCATATCTGTGTTGGTCCATTGTGTTTACATCCCTCTTCAGCGCAAGTTCGAGGAGAAATATCATCAATAATGCACATGTAATTTCCACGTTATGCCACTGTACATGGCTGAGGTGAGGGCAAGGCTGATGTCGGTGTACTTTTGTTATAAGCAGGCATCTGCATCAACTGATGTCTTATTCAAACCATGGACTCAAGGAGCCCATGATTGGCAGGGGCCTTCATTGTTACCCTTGCACCGAAGGAGTTGAACTCAAAAAGCCGATGATAGCAACGGGCCGTAATAGTTTATGCCTTTGAAATATTTGTTTTAGACGCGAAAGATCGTGATCATTGTTGCTTTCATTTGAAATAATAAAAGTATCAAATGGACCGAAGAACCCCAGGATTTCAAGGGGATTTATTTGTTTATTTCTTTGAAATATTTTACTAATAATAGTTTTGGACGTGAAAGATCATGATCATTTAAGAAACCCTGGGATTCTGTACTTTTCGAAAAAATATTTTTATCAAGTATTCTTAAAGATATGAAATACGATAAAAATCATGATCATGTACAAGAATATTTATATTACGATGGCATCTTTACCAATAATGATGATAATAGTGATATATTTCAATTCTAACCAATCCAGCGGGCAAATATGCGAGTTATTATCTCTCACCACATAGTCTTGGTGTTCAATAACTAATGCTTTCATGTCAGCACAGAGATGTTGAAATGAAGAAACGAATCACATTTAAACATCACGCATGGCTTTATTGACTATCGGTCTTACCGGAAGTCCCATTGGACTTCAACGACCTTGACATTGGTGTGTCCTTCACCTTAGTGTCAGCTGAGAGTGGACCGTTGAGTTGCTTATACAGGAACTGTCACTTGCATCTCAATGTGATCACTTAACGACGGAAATGACCGTCTGAGAGCGACACTAAGTCATACCAAACACGCTAGACATCTTTGGAAAATTCATTCAAAAGATTAGGTTATTAGTCAAGCTTCACTCAAAGACTCAATCTTTTTTGTTAAGTTTTTGGGCGCATTTAATATGCTTTTAAACACTTATTTACAACACATTTTTAATGAAAACATATTTCGATTGTATTCATTGTTTCAGACCTGTTGTCTTTGCCCCATGTTCATGTTTTTGAACGTTTATATAGGTCGGAGGTCTTTCATATGATAAACGTCTTTGACTTTGACCTTCAAAAGTTCATTTTGTAATATCTTGTGAGAGAAATAATCATTCAATAGTACCAAAACACTGCTTTACATCTCTTCATGAGATATTCTTAAGAGTCAAAGGAGATTTGTGGATGATAAGATCTTTGCAATAGCGATGGTGTCCAACAATGATAAAGAAGACTGTCCTACAGTCTATCCAAGTCATTCACCTCGACATGCCTGCCTCTTGTCAGGGTTCATTCAGTCAACTCGAGCATGTGCAATCTGAGGACCCAGTTCCTATGATTAATTGAGTATCCTCCAAGTTACTTCTATCAATGAACTTGAACCTTCCACACAGTGAAACTTTGTAACACGACTGATTCGGCTTCCAATTGTACCGATATCTCATTATTCAAATGTATTGTGGCTCCTACTCATCCCTTAGAGATGTGAACGACTACCAGCATTAAAATGCGCTGTTCGGTTTTACTTTTTTCGAAAATTACGTCAGCTTAGAATGTAGATTCTGAAATTTATTTTCTGAAATTAGCCTTCTTTATCAAATTCTGAAATTGATTCACTCGTTTGGCTGTCAAGTCACAGAGATACGTACTGAATGGTTTTTTTTCTATTGTTGAAAGTTGTCAATCATCACTCACCAGATGATTTATACGTATTCCATTCTAAGTACTCTTTGTTTTACCTTGTTAACTGTTTACCCACTTTGCAAGTGTGTATTACTGCTGACTAGATCACCACATAAAAGTTGTCAGATACTTTAACAGAAATGACATTATTTACCTTAATCAAACACAAATCAAGTATACATTTCGTCAAATTGAACCAAACTCAAAT
The DNA here is from genome assembly GCA_916613615.1 of Steromphala cineraria. Lineage (NCBI taxonomy): Eukaryota > Metazoa > Mollusca > Gastropoda > Trochida > Trochidae > Steromphala > Steromphala cineraria. The sequence continues at coordinate 3,079,694 of OU744734.1, forward strand.
ATATTTAAATGTACATAAGCTATTTGATTGCCCTCCATAAGTTGATGGTATAAAGAAGACAAGAGTAATTCATTCTATGGATGAACATCTTCTTTAGTTGACAGCAGCTACGTTTCGGTCTAGATCCCTATATCGTATCCATGCATATGGCAACTGTCAAATAAAGAAGTTGTCTTGTCTTCTCCTGTCTACTCCTGTCTACTCCTGTCTTTTCCTGTCTACTCCTGTCTTTTCCTGTCTACTCCTGTCTTCTCCTGTCTACTCCTGTCTTCTCCTGTCTTCTCCTGTCTACTCCTGTCTTCTCCTGTCTACTCCTGTCTACTCCTGTCTTCTCCTGTATACCCCTGTCTACTCCTGTCTACTCCTGTCTACTCCTGTCTACTCCTGTCTACTCCTGTCTACTCCTGTCTTCTCCTGTATACTCCTGTCTACTCCTGTCTACTCCTGCCTTCCTTACATGTACATGTCTTCATAACATTATGATAAAAAATGCGCAATGGCCCGAAACCATAGTAGTAGTACACCCATACCGTACAGCCGATATACCCTAACACAACACTAATACTAACACTAACATAAAGTATTCTTTAATCAAATAGATAGCATTCCAGCAGGAACGATCTCCATGCCTCTATTGGTCGATAGCTGTGTGTATTGTATCTACACATACTCGCTTTACCTAGCTACAATGACGTGTATAAGCAGACTTGTACGTGTTAACGGGTTTGTCTGTGCCAGACATATCTGTATTCGATATTTATTTTTTGATATAATCTATCAACGTGTATATATACAGCTCTAATTCAACCTCGTTGAAGGACTATGTTCACGTAATCTGCTATCGATTTTTACATATTGGTGTCTGTAAAAGTGGACACCTTAACGATAAACTCAAATTTAGAACTTGATATTTGCTTATACCAAAATAGCATATGTAATGATGAAAATTTAGATTATTCCAATAAGAACTCTTTCCTTTATGTAAATTGAATGTTTGTCAAGTCGTCCTCGTCGAATGATGACAGTATACAAGGATATATATAAGGCTTTCTTGAACAGAGGACCGAATTTAACGATGGTTCAGCAAAATCACTAACAATCACGTCAGCACAAATGCGTTAATTATTTTTATGACGACTTTAAGATGCTGGATATGAAATATCAATATACGCCAAATAGAATGCCTTATCTTAAAATGAAACCAATTGTTTGACTGTTGATGGATATTTATTGACTAAGTTGTCTTTGTTTGATATACACTGTGTATCTTCATGGAATCAACACCTTATACGGCCTTAAAGATACATTTGCTTCAGACATTCAGACATTCAACAGGGGTTTCCGATTCATTCATTCATTAATGAAGCTTTACAGTAAGTTCGATGGGTTTTTTTTCAAATTACACCATATGACAAATTTCTTGTTTTCCATTGTTGTCAATTTTTCAAAAAATTCAAAAATACAAATGTTTAAAAAAGGAAGACTGTGTATGTAAAAAATATATGTTCTTGTCCTTCATTATTAAAACAAGGGTTTTGATTGTTGTGTTTTATAAAGTGTTTATATCCCGTGTTTTCCCCAAAAGCCATTGTCTTGCTTATCTATGCTAAATGACGTGACTGATAGCCACCACGACGATGTGTCATATAAATGTCAATTAAATGTCATGTTCACCAGTTTACCACTGACATTGTTTTTCATATACCTGTATCTATAAACAAATCACATTCTAGCCAGTGTTGTTGCTATTTGATTAATTTAGATCAAGAAAAACACCAGAGTTCATTGTGGATGTTCCCAAAATAACTTCGATTACAAAGGCATTGTTTTCAGATTCACTGTTAATCGCTTGACACATCCCAGATATCGATTCTTCTCGATGCACCGACATCAAAGAAGGCCTCACACACAAACTGGTCTCAAGTCATGATAACATGGCCTCTCCTGAAACCTGGAGTAACAGTAATCAACAAATCTACCCCTCTTCAGATGTTAACGTCGAGAACAATCCACATTCATTCATTAAGAAATACACTTGAACAGATTTTGATGAGGATAGGACTTGATTCTGTACTATATCTGTAGTCGTTGTTCTTCTCTGCGCAAATGTTACCGCCTCGAAGGAAGATTTCATTGCTTTTCATTTTCATTTAAGGGATATTTTGGATGTCCCACTGGTTTGGTCCTCTGTCGTTTACTTTATGATTACTGAGTTTTTTTTACATAGATGTGTTGCAGTGTTATGCAAAATCTTAATTAATACTTGGTGGAACGTTGTTGTAACTTAATGTATGTTTGGTTTCTAAAACACCTTTGTTTACTTCCAAATGCATATTACACAAAAGGGATGGTTTGATTCATTTCACTTCAGGTTTTGTGTAAGCTTTTGCTTATAATTGCTGTTACCAATGTTGATATGACATATATCTAGGGTTTTCGAATGTTAAAATATTCTGTTTACAATGACTTATCTTGTTGTCTATGGTCTTTCAAACATGAGATGGCCTCTTGTATGTACATCACTTTTTATGTCAAATGATGACTTCAATAGACATCAGCTAATTACAAAACACACTCGCCTTTATTCAGTGATGTCTGGAACATGCCTGTGAATATAACACGGTATACTACTTGTTACCATTGTTCGTGTCTGTATTACAATATCACCTCAATAAGAGCTTCAACATTCAGTGCAGTGTAAATGTGAAAGATATATATATCGAATCATGTTAATGGAATCTAAAAGCCTATATTTAACTACATGGATGGATAAATTATATAATGTCCAAATGCCTAAAAGACCTTAGAGGAATATCAACTCTTGTTTTCCTCGTTACTTACTGACATCCTGTGAAGTTTAAATTTGTTGAAAATATAGTTATGGGTGGATAAATCGTAACATGTATAAATCAAAGGCCCGTCAAATACCTAAGAGAAATATCAACTCTTTTTTACTTGTTACTTACTGGTATCCTGTTAAGTTTTAATTGTTGAAAATATTGTTATGGATGGATAAATCATAACATGTAAAAATCAAAGCCCTGACAAAGACCTTCGAGAAATATCAACTCCTGTTTCATTGTAACTTACTGGTATCCTGTGAAGATTAAATTTGTTGAAAATATAGTCATGGGTACAACCCTTTAAAGGGCTGAAAGCAGTACAGTACAACATTATATCTTTGACGAAGACGAAGAGGAATATCCTCGTTACTTACTGGTATCATGTGTTTAAATTTATTGAAAGTATAGTCATGGGTACAACCCTTTAAGGGCTGAAAGCAGTACAGTACAACATTACATCTCTGACAAAGACGAAGAGGAATATCGACCCTATGTTTCGTGGTGGTCTGTGAGAGGTGGAGACGAGCCTGATCTATCGGGTGGTGTTGATGGACTCCAGACCTCCACGCTTCGTCTCCTCTCCACTTTGATATCCACTCAAATCTAATTCAGGGACAGTTTCATCACTTTTAGTATGATTGCCCTTATAACTCTGGCCATCGCCCAAACTTCAGGGCTTGTGTTGTTTTGGATAGAGATAATGTTTCCTTTATTCTTTATGTTCAATATAGCAAAACAAAATTCAGACATCAAACATCAGACCATTTATAACACTGGCTATCTCCCAATACCTTTCTCTAGGTTAATGGATGGGGAATAAACTCTCGCCTAAAGACATTATGTTGTAATGGGGATTAAAATGCTGAGTATGTGTTTTTGTAAGCTTTGTTTCAAAACCTAACGTATTGTGAAATAAGGAAGATAAAGCACAGCTTTGCAAAACGTGATTGATAACATATAGCATCACGGTGACAATTCCAAAGGTTTCGGCATGGTGTTCTAAAGATGAACATATATCTTAGTATCTTTTCTGTAGTTACCCATGTAATGTTATCGCCATAAACGTCGCCAATAGTACCGCAGCGCCATTAGGCTTGTATATACGATAAAAGACATAAAATAGACATTTGATGCCATCTAACTATAACAATGAGAAGGTTAAGGTTGAAGTTGTAAATGCTCGTAAACCAAGCCACATTTGGAAGACATGGTCCAACAAAGCTCTTATATGTAGTGACTGCACTTGACAACTACCTGATCTTGTGAGTGCTTAGTAATTGATGTGTAGGGATACTTGGGAGTTATTCGGGAGGGTCAGGTAAACATTTCGTCGATTGTTGCAACATATATTTCAGGGATTGATCTAAATCATTTTATTGTTATGTCCTTGTTGTGATTTTACGTCTCATGTGATTTTATGCATGCGCGTTGATGTCAGTCTGACGAGTGCCACTTACGTAGTGTCTTTGGACTCTGATGTATGAAGTCCAAGTCTACAGGAGCAAGCTCGTATCGTATCGGGGGCGTAGCTCAGTGGTAGAGTGTCCGCTCGTCACCCGGAAGAGCGGGGTTCGATTCCCGGTCGCGTAATACCAAAAGACGTTAAAAGGGGGAAGTTGTTGCTGCTTGACACTCAGCATTGTAAAGGCAGAGCAACGCATTAACTGGCGCTGCACCGTGGGTGCCATGGGCACAAATCAAATTTCTAATGTACATGTACTTAGGACAATAAATTGTTACTATCATTATTGGATATTGACTCATGGTTCAGAGAGGACATCGATGATATTGGGATCCTAATCAATGTTGTCCATGTTGTTTGTTGATCAAATGGGAGAATGGTTACCGAAACAATTTGTTTTTAACTAAAGCAGTTCATGAATTAAAAGATGATGAATTCTATATTTGTTTTACGAGGTTCGTTTGATAACGTCTTGCAAAACGAAATAAAAAACAGTTCTTGGCTATCTATTGAACACAATAAGACATTAAAAACTCCGAGTTATCTCAAAGCATTCCTAGAGCGTCTGATTTTCTTAAAACTACATTGGTTGTTATCAAAGGAGTAGATAGAGGCCGCTGTCGGAGATAAAAGAGAAAGTCAATTACGAGGAAGTCGACAGTACAGATAAATGAGGAATTCAGAGCACGTTCGTATTATCAGTCTCTCTCGCTATATCATTGGTCATTAAGTATGGATATTGTGTGTTGATTACCTCAGTTTTATATTCTCAAACCTAACGAGGATCTTGATAATGAGATGACAATGGCTTACATTATTATAAGACCTTTCTTATCACATTATTCTTTATCAAAGTGCTTAAAGTCATGATAAGTAGCAATGAGCTTTAAAACCACAAAAGACGAAATGCATGGTCACGTTTTATCTTATCAAATGACTGATGTAAACATTACAATGATACCCTCGACGACTGCAACTAAAGACATTCACTTTGAGGTATCGGCGGAGAAGACTTTTAATTATAGGCACATTTAAGGATCCAAGACACGATGAATACTTTACATTACCATTTCACAGTCTTCCAGAGATACATTCTCCAAAGAAATTAAGGGTAAATTATTTTCTGTCTGACACGTTTCTATGCATAGATAATATATGAATTAAAATATTTATCTAAGTAGAAAACCTATTGAAATTGGTTCAGTATATCCTGACGGCAACAACTTTGTACTCAACGACCCTGATACAGGAAGAAATCATTATGTTTTGTTAGAGACGTTTGTCATGCTCTGGCTGCAACCAAGTCTCTGTGCAACATTCCTCTGTATGCAACCATCCTGCAACCACGCAATGGTTCTAAATCTATGAAGATGTCATGAATGAATATATGTCTCTTCCTTAACTTCTTCTTTTGAGAAGAATACAAACTTGGTCATCATTGCATTACTGTTTTAAATACCATTTGAAATACATACATTGCACAATGTCAAGTCAAGAGGTATTCATTCATTCATTCATTCATTCATTCATTCATACAAGTATAATTTTTATAGCGCCAATATCCAGCACAGAGAGCGCTGCTGAAAGGCGCTTTCATCGCCTACTACCTCATCAATAAAACACTTTAATGACAACTTGGTTTCTTGAAATCAAGCGCTAAGACTAAATCTGTTTAAATAGCTCTACATCATAACTCTAAATACATCTACGAGACTTTAGGTTTTATCTTTTTTCTCGGTTTTTATCGGTTTTCTTTTTCAACAATTTTTTATTTTCTCTTTTATATCTCTTCGTTTTACTCCTTTCTTCCTATATTATTATTGACAATTACGAGGTTTCTCTTTCAGCAGTTTTATTAGCTGTATTTCTTGCAACGCTGAATCTGGTCTTTATCGTAATTCAACATAACAGGATACAGACTTGGTTGTAACTGTGTGTTAGCTTCCTAGTTCATAAGGGATGTTTTTAAGAAATAAATGACCTCATTGAGTGATAGTGACATGCCTCCATTAGTACATGTCTTTGAAGTGTGCATGGTATGCAGTGTAGGATGTTGGTGCAAGTGCAGTTAACACACGTGCAGATCTCCTATCTTTACGCTTACCTACCTGTCTAACCAAGCGTAGTAATGATGTTTTCACTTGCCTGTCGTTTTGTACCATAATCATGAGCGTTGGCGTTCAGACAGCATCACAGGTAACTTGCCTTCTCGTAAGGAGCTTGTGGTTTGAAGGTTTGTAGCAAGTGTGTTATTTGTGAAATGCAATATCAGAGACGTCAATTGAATATTTTGGCAATTTGAGGTTGATTGTGTTAAAGGGTCTTATTTGTTTTGATATGAAGAAAGTGCATGTTCCTTTTATGATTTTAAATGAACTTATATCCAAATAAAACACCAGGGATCGTCTACTTTACATAGGCCTTCACTTTCTTCTAGTTACGCGAGGTGTTTAATTTTCGCCTACACGTTGTGAATCCTTTGACAAATTCCCTTTCATTCAGTTAATACCAGTTTCATGGCATATCAGACATGAAGGTTCTTCTTTTTCGTAACAGCATATTTGTCATGGATGCCACTTTCAAAGGTCTCTTTTAGCATTCCAACGCAGAACAGAAATAAACCAAACACAAAACGTTCAATACATTAGATTAATGCATCAATGAGTAAATAAATATTGTTGATGATCATTGATGCGGTAGTAAAGAATCATTTTAAGCAAACGTCAGCGCGAAGACCACTTCGCCAATCAGCTATTTATAGTACCCCAGTGCTATTTTCCTCATCAAATATTGTCATTATGGAATGAGCGTCACCTTGGTCCCCGGTAATAAAGCCGCTTAACGGCCGCAGTCGTAACAAGCCTATAAATAGTTGACCAGAAATAGTATCAGCTGATTCGTGTAGTAATCGCCTCAGACAACAAGTGGGAGTAATGGGTATCTCGTCACTTCTTGATAGACTTGTATTCAGTCTCTGGAAAATGAAAATTCTCAGATTATTTTGCCAAATATAAGAATGGAGACCAAGATATTGGCTGTAGTTCCCAACAAATCTAAACTTGCTTTTAAGAGGTATTGCTAATGTCAAAACTTTATTAACCGCAGTCCGTGTGTCAGATTTTACGTATTGATTCCAGTAACGGGCTTTTGAACTTTTTGTTATTTGTCATAATGATTACACATCTTATTAAACAACATTCACGAATAACGTGGCATTCATACAGAAAGGATTTTTGTAAACTTATAATGTATTCATTCATTTATCACATAGTTATTATAAGAAAGTTCGTGTGAAAATATGTGAAAGCAGTTCGGCGTTTGGACACCGAGAGGTCATTTAGAAAGGAGTTTTTTAAAACTATTGTTCCATTATAAAACAGCCAAGTAATAATTATTTTGGGAAGTTTCAACTGTTTGTGAAAGAAAGCATAAACTTTGAAACTTTTCGATCTTTAATGACACGACGTAATACTTCCATTGCAAAACATTACAAAAACCCTTACAAAATGATGACTTATCGAAATGAAAAAGATAGACAATGAAATTGTGTTACACATATCGTAACTGATAAATTTATTCTAGTACGTTCTTATAGAATATGTCTCAACCTAAATATCAATTTTGTAACTGGCCAATGAACTTTCTAATCTGACCTCTTTAACGTATCTTGAATAACTTTCATATCTGTCTTTTAATGGCTTGGTTCTTGACCGAATTGGTCAGTTTTGGTTCTCATAATTGTTACCTGACAATCGCGTTGGCGTTAATACGCATGACCGGAAGTGTCAAACATGCAATGACCGGACGTCGATATCTACGAGCGGAAGTTGTTGAATCGCATCAAACTTCCTTCCCAATATTTCAGAAATTCAATCTTCTTTTATGATATCTCAATAATTCAAGTTGAATATTTCATTCTTTTACCCATTCTATTCAGTTTCAAACTCTTTTCATTTGTCATTCAATGAAACCGATATTCACAACTCCCAAATATCCCCAATGTCCATTCATCCATCCATTCACAACTCCCACCCCCTCAACGTGACAATAGTAAGATCTGATGACAAACAGTTGCAGCCATGACTATTCACATGTTGACTGTATTCAGCTTCAAGGTCTAGTGTGTATATAATGCAACTTTCAGCTATCACAACATATAAACAGTGGTTGTTGTCGGAAATTGGGGCACGTGGTCTATATCAGTAAAACACATTCGTAGTTGTCGGACTTGAAAATATTTTTTTCGTTTACGATAAGATGCTAGTTTTACGATTATAACTAGCAATGTATGAACACTGTGGAGCTATCAATGTATACATATTGTGTAGCACAGCAGTGTGTGTACATTGTGTAGCACAAGTCCCACTGAAGTATATGCCAACACCTGAATTGATAATTTCCAAGATTGAAGATTTTTTTTAAAATCAGGTGTTTACAAAAATATTATTTTTTTCAAAAGTGCTTAGCTTGCATTCTGCTTTGATGTTGTAAAATGGTTATTGGGATTAAAGGGAGCAATATCAGTCCTCATTTACGTAATGTCGTAAAGTAAGGTAAAATTGCTTTTATTGCACAATAAGTATTTCAACATCTGTGCATCGTTCAGTATTTCAGAAAAAATATACTGACTACTTATCATGTAAACCTTGCCCGTACAACAAAGGGCGGTGGGACGTGTTTGCTAAACACCACACGACTCATGTTCCAACCCAGGATACTCAGAAGTGCATTTCATATTTATAATAGATTTCAACCTTCTTTGAAGTGGGAATATTTAGACTGAGTAAGAACCTCTAGAAGTCAATACTCAAGAAGCAGCCAGTGTACAGAGGCAAGGGGATAGAGCAGCTGGTTTGAGCTTCCACGTCCAATTATGCAGCAAAGAACAGAAGCATGTGGCCACATTTCCGTCTCCCTGTGTAACGATCCCTCGGGCGACCTCGTTGAGAAAAACATGCATTATTCCGAGGTGTATACAGAAATGGGCCTGGGCCTAATTTCCGGAAAAGGTTGTAGGTTTTGTGCGCATGTGCAAAAAGGTAGAGGGATTTGGACTAATAAGATATCCTAGCACATGGTCTAGGGTATTTGAAATGAATTTAATATTACCTATATAAGTCGTGATAAGTAGTTTTTGCTTTAAAATGTGCCAAAAGGTAGAGGGATTTGAACTAATAAGATATCCCAGCACATGGTCTGGGGTATTGCCTTAAGAAATGAATTTCATATTACCTATATATCGTCGTGATAAGTTTTTGCTTTAAAATGTGCAATAAGGTAGAGGGATTTGAACTAATAAGACAGCTCAGCAAATGGTCTGGGATATTGACTTTAGAAATGAACCTCATATTACCTTTGGTTTTTATAAGTAGATTTTGCTTTGAAATATGGCGTTTGAGAACAACTGTTTGATGTGACCAAAACAATTGACTTATTGCTTTATCGTTAGTGTCATTGAAATCTGAAATACCTGTGGAAAAATAAACTGGAGCTATTGTCAATCGTACAACGATCACATGAAATTGCATAAATTTTGAATACAATATGTCTAACAAATCATAAATGACCATAAAAAGATTTTGATGGCACAAATCACACCAACTAACGAATTGTTGACTGAACAAACAATGCCTGACAGTGTCAATAACAGGAATAAACCAATACTTTCTGAAGATTTTGAGATTTGAATTCAAAAGCATTAGGTTATACCATATTGTCGGAAATAATATTTTTTGGCAATTGAACTTATTTTTTTAAAGTATTAAGATATTCTCTTAAATGGGGATTTCTTAGAAGGATGTATATTCCTTGACTCATAAAAATGTTTGTGTCATCACTATTAAGGTGATACGGTTTGGTGTTGAAAGTTTTTTTTATCTCAGCTTAAATAGGGCAACTTATACCATTGTCATTCATTTAAGATGCACACTTTAAGCATTGCACGTAAACTTATGTACGTCTTTGCATCGCAAAAATCATTCATTAGATTAAAGTTAATGTGTAGCCCTCGTAATAACCTCATTTGAACGTATCAAGTGCTATTTTCTTGTGTTGCCAGTTGAGCCAACATCATACTTGAATGAAGTTAACATAAAAAAAACGATAACATGTTTGACAAATGTATACAATTCTTGTGACTATGGATAGTGTGCATTCAACCATATCTTTTCAAATATTGATTTCAATGATTTTAGAGCTTAACCAAATGTTATTGCGAGGATGTAAATGACATCTCATAACGAAACAGGTAAACAGGTTGTCTGCCTCACCTTTAGTCTAGTTTATGACTGTTTTAAAAGTTACTTTCCTGTAAGACTTGTTGCAAACCTAGTAATTTGATATGACTAACCGCGTGAGCACGTTTTGATCGGACAGAATGGTATTAGTATAAGGTGCGTTTAGTCTTTAGTCAACAAAGTGGCTCTCTCTTTTACAATGCGGCACACCTTGCATATTTGCTTTGTATAGTTTGAATTTTGACTATGAATAAAACTCTCTTGACGTTCCAAAGGGAGATTCGAAGGTTTGTATTATTATTATCGAACAAGGGAAGGGAAGTAACACGAATATAAGGAACTTAAGTCAGAGGTCGCAGATTACACTAAACTCTCAATCTAATGAAACTCAACGACTTCTGTTGAATGTAATTTAAAGGGGGAGTAGCACGTTTTTAGGGGGAATATAAGGTGATGTCAGGAAAATGAAAATTAATGGTTCCAATTAAAAGACAATGTATTTAAACTAAATGGAGCAGTAATAATTCAAATATATAACGTAAAGTTTAGCCACGCGATTCCTTTTTCTTACATAAAATGAATTATAGGTGTTCACACAAAATGGCCGCCAATGGATTTTATGTGAATCTTCATACTTTGTCCTCTGACTATGGGTGATTGACTTGTGTAATGAGATTTTTAGCACTGTCAAAATAATACATTTAGCATTAACTTACAATTATCAGTTAAAATTTCAGAATATAAAATTATCAAAAAACGTGCACAGGAAAACTGTTTTGCACGTGTTTAGTCCGGATGGGCAGGTCAACGGTTCTGATGCCTGCCAATTCATTTGTATAGCGCACCTTGATACCACGAGTTTAACTTTATTTTTGCTATTGTTTCTACTTAATATACTTTCGATACGTTCTATTTCCAACTTTGTACTACCTTTTCCTACGCATAAGAACCGACTTACGGACGGATGTGAGGTGCGTCTACGTCCGAGTGAATGATTACTGTTGTGTGGTCGGACAAAAGATAACTCTCCTCACATGTAGTTTGTTAACACACATATGTCTGGAACTTTAGTATAGAGTATGAGTATCAACTTTTGTTATCATGATCAATGCAAATTACGGAAGTATCCACTCTTCCAGAAATAATTTACAAAATAATTTATAAAAATTACAATCTAGTTTGAATTGAGAAGTGAGGTCTCTCAACCTAGTTTTGCGTTGTCTTGTTTGAATGTAGTATAGATATGACGACTGACACATAATGGAATTCCTCAATATAATCCTAGGGTTCATTGTTGTGATTAATTATCCACACATATCCCTGCCAATACTAATGAAATACTTGACCTCAGAATCTAAAGTGACTGTCAACCTAAATAATTGCATTTGTTCTCTCGGGACATGAATTATGAACTTCTCACACGCTACCAAACACCTTCTTCATTGTTTTAGAGGTTAATACATGTTTACATACAATTCCTGTTTGACCGAGGAGTCTTTCACCTTTGCAGGTATTCGAGTAATGAGCTCTAAATGTATTCAGGACAGCATATCAGTCAACTATAAACGTGTAAATCAATCAACGCTGCCTATGGGTATGAAAGACATAAAACATGATCATCTACATGAACCTGCTGTTTTTAGACTTCATTGTTTCTCTGCAAATGATGACCTCACGTGACAGGTCACGTTGCCATGGTCATTAATCTTGGTGACTTCTTCATGTCACGTGACTACAGGTTACAGTTGTACACTTTGAAAATGGCTTCATCAGTTACATATATACATGCTTATAAAAACAATTCATATCTTTTTTTAAGTCTTCTTTTTCTTGCATTAAAAGTTTTTTATCTGTATAAAGGGTCTCCTTGAAAGTAAATAGCCTTGTACATAGGAAGGCATTGCTTAGCCACTTCCTTCATTTTAAAATGTTACCCGATATTATTGTTAGCGACTTAAAGGGAATCAACAACCTAGCTTGTGAAACCTAATTGACCATCGTTAATGAGAGCCTCCAGACGGGTAGGGGAGATCACGTGACACAAACTTGGTACTTGTTGTCAGCTGTAAGCGGTTCGTAACCAAACGATTTCGTCCCTACCGGGCATTTACGACTCTTTCGGGGCCCTACTAATAAACTCTGGAAGTTAAAAATTCGGGTTGCAGACCCCCTTTAAGATCTAGAGTCAATAAGTGCGATGTGAATTGGTAAAAGTCGAACTGAATAGACTGTATCATAATATCATAATAGCCTGAATCGTAGGCCTACCGTTTCTTGCACAATGTTAACTCCAGGCAGGTATGTAAGGCGCATAACGATTCGAGTAGAAAAAAACGCTACAAAATCTGTAACTTATTTTGAACAAGTTAAGTCGCTCCCGAAAACTTCAATGCACACAGGTTATATGTAAGAGTATGTAAAATATATTTAGGAAAGATTTTCAGTAATAACCTTTTTTCCGGGCAGCCTTTGTCAGAATCGATGTGGTTCAATTTTACATTCTATTCTTGATGTTGTTATTTACAACCACCATCCCTATTTCCTATTTCTATTCCCTATTTCCAATAACATATAAAACCAGTACGTACACCCCTGTATAGAAATCATAAATCCCTGATAATAGAATTACGTATATGTAAAGATTTATATGTCTGGCACTGACAAGATACACATTAGTCACAGATATTGATATATGCCGAAAAAACCCATTCCATATCGATTCCAAGTTACAAGGAACACAATGGTTCAGTGATCTGCTTGTTCACAAGGCATGTTGATATATAGTGTACCAGATACCCTTGGAAGGCAGTACGTACACATGAGTACAAGGTTACTAATGTGATTGGGTACAGTGTATACTTTGATATTTGCAAATGTATTGAAATACAGCAACTTTCATACTCTTATGGTTGGTGTTCAGTTTTCTACGATTTTCAAGACTATTGCATTCAGTGATATATATACATTTTGTTCACTGCATGATCTTATACATTTTGCTGAAAGATGTGGACAGTTCCTTTGCATGTTGGCGTTATGATACAAAGTTTTAGCCAGTTAGATGAGTGGATTAAATTGCTACCAAAAAGGTCGCCATAAATGTCTCAACTAAATTACCAATTCATATTTAATGGATAGCAACCTCTTTACTGCAATATAAGCTACATATAGGTGCTAATCGTGTAAGATTTTAGATTACAAAGAACATGTTCCTGTTGCAGACACGTCAGTATAATCAAGCGACTGATCTATACATAGGATGACCGTTGGACAATAAGAGGAACCTATACCCCAATATAGTAGCTTGGTCAGAAGATCATTGTCATGTGCTTTCTCTTTTTATTGAATTTGTTATGTCTCGCCACTGTTTTTTTTTCAACCTTCTATAAACAATCCTACCGTTTTCCAAGACAATATTTGAATTATTTTACATTTCTTCATAAATGTGGTATTTACATTTCTCAAAATTGTATAGGTTAAACCATTTCTTTGATACACTAAGAATTTAATAACTCTTCGATTTTTCGTCTCATGATATACAACATTTAATTCTTGATACGCTTAGAATTTAATAACTCTTCGATTTCTCGTCTCTTGGTATACGTCATCAGCAGACATTGACTTCAGGAGTTTGTAATTAGTATTATAAGAATAATGTAATACTTAGTCGAATTACTCCGTGACTTTGTGGGTATTGATAAAATTACCTCGTCAACCACACAGACTCGGCCAGAATGATTACGCCATCATCACCGGGTTTCCTTCTGGTTTCTAAAAGCCTCTCGTGGTCGATATGTATTGTTATCGTCATAGGTCGATGGGAAACAGGTCTAGATGCACTCTGTACATTGTTGTGCTACATTCGATGAGATAGTCCGGGGTCTCTTCGTTCATGGATTATGTACTCATCCTCCACAGTATTATCACTCAAGCAATGGGAAATATAGTCGATAACTTCTCTATATTTTATGAATTCTTGATTAACATCCTGCATGGGTTGTACTATTGTATAGATTGTCTCACGTTCCTTGAATACATCGTTAAGTTATTATTGCGCAAATAATAATGTAACAATGAAATTATCATTCTATAAAAATAGTATTTTCTATATTTCAATCTATGATTTATAGAAACACTATTTCATTAGCTAATATCTTGTTTTAAGAAAAACGAGAAATTTTCCATTCCTTGAAAACATTGCTATTGTTGAAAAACACGATAGTTGTATTTTTTTACATTATAATTGACTTTTTGGCTTAGCTATAATCAAGTCGTTTACAATGGAAAAGTTTGTGTAAGATTATTTCACAATTGTTTTGTCAATGGACCTAACTGGTCCTGATTTGGTTATAATACATCTTCCTACGCAGAGCCTAAAAGGCCAGTTTCCAAACTGTCAGTTTTATGCCTTGCTGCATAGCCTTGAGTTTTCTGTGCTTGCTCTCTAGTCTGTAGGGGCACTATAGCAGCACAGAAAAGTAAAGTCTCTGCAGCAAGGCATAAAATGACAGTTTGGAAACTGGCCTTTTAGGCTCTGCGTAGGAAGATGGTTATAATAAGGAAAGCCGTATGCATCTTGCTGTTACCACTTACGAAAGACAAATTATCTTTAAATTAGAAACTTTTTAGGAAAAGCGTGTCATTTCCCATTCCTCTAGTCGAAAGAAGCACACTAAATAGCATTTATAAAGGAAAAACATAACAAAGTTCTCCAAGTTTTAAATAATGCACTATTTAAGGTTTGACCATTTATACCATACCATGAATAAAGAAGTTGTCATCCATATAGCATGCCATGAACAAAATGTTGTTATCCATATAGCATTCCATGAATAAAGAAGTTGTCATCCATATAGCATGCCATGAATAAAGAAGTTGTCATCCATTTATTTTTCATTATTGCCATTCCAACTTGTAAAATGCCTGAGAAATCACTTTACCAAGCAAGAGAACCTCAGTTATTAACTTATTTCCTCTCCGTATTCCAGAACTACCTCATCGACTTTGGCTACCTCGTGCCGCAGGACCCCAAGACAGGTGCCCTCAGGTCCGAGGCCTCGGTGAAGGAGGCCATACGCCAGTTCCAGAGGATGGCTGGCTTGAAGGACTCGGGTCAGTGCCTCAGTTAGTCTTTCATCCAGACACTAGTGCAAAAATATTCAATCGACGACAGTCTAAGTAAACCTAGCCTCAATATTATCTGTTTCACTAGGTATACTTAGACTGAATCGACGACCAACCAAGTCTAGAAAAGTATAGCAAGTCTAGATTACTAAGCTCTAGGAAGCACAATATTGGCTCTGAGACTAAACGCTAGTCAATGCCTCAGTTTCATAGCGGTTCAATAAAAGAAACTATTTTCTTAAAGTTTTAGTAAACCATTTTATTTTATTTAGATGGTTAACAAATGTAAGTGAGGTATATATGCGATCACACTGCAAAAGTTGATCAACCATAAAACCCTTTGTCTTCTTGATACTTCCAACTTCTAAAATGTCTCTCAAACCACTTGCAATAGTATAGCATGTGTTTCATAAAGTGTTAGAACCACTTGCTATTTGGACGTTGAACAAGTGTAAGAGTGGTTTATGTACGATCACCTAGCTGTAATAGTATAATAACCTTATCGGATTCGTGTCCACACCCTCAGATTTAGATATATACTGCAAGCAGTTCCTTCTTTTTACCACCCCAATTCTTTTTCGAAATAAATATGTTGAAACCAAAAGTTCCTACCGATGAATACCGTTACATTTAGCATGTTCTCGATTCTGTTAATAAAGGGCTTTCACAGGAAACTTGTAAATCTTTTTCAAACAAAGTAAAATTTTTCAAAATGGCAATGTGAAATTTGTAATATTTTCCGACGACAAAATGTTCTCTGTTTAAGATAATCACAACTTCAAAGAGTACGCGAACAACGAGTGACCTTCTGTGTGTCTGGACGATTTCAATACGCTTGTTAAACTTTGTACTCTGCGTTCATAATGATGCTTCTTACTGTTAAGCCTTAGACGTTATAGAATTCCTAGCGTTCAGAGGGACCCTAGAATTAGTCATTTGTAGGATATGATAATTAAGGGTTACTTGACCTCAGCTTCCGAAATTTATGTTTTACCAAGACATGGTTTATGTGTTTTGTATTGCATTACAGAAGGACAACTTTGAATTTCTGCACCAGTGACCAGATAATTCCCGAGTATGGTTTCAGAATGGTTATTAATAAATTGACATTTGGTGATCACTTGTCATTGCAGCTGGCATTATTTGATTGACGTCAAAGCGAAATCCAAATTACATGATATTTGCACCGAGATAAACTGGCAAGTGAACTAACTTAAGGTACGCAGCTGTATGTTTGTTTGATCAATGTTTTAGGAGAAAATCCTTAATTTGATAACCTTCTTGATGTAGCGGACAGTGGTTATGTTTTGTCAACTTGATGAATATGCACCTTTTCCTTTAAATGCAAAAGGAACATCTATTCAGTTAAGCGTGATAATGCGAGGTTATTGAATGAATTACATATTGGATGGATCATGTGTTATATTGTCACGATAGTTGATCTCATCATGTGACAACCAAAAATTTAAAACGTTTACCATCATAAAAGTTTGCCCTAAGACCAAATTATATAATTGAGTTTTTATAGAGAAAAATGGCATAGACAAGCCAACTGGGGTATTCATAAAACCACCAAGATAATGATCGGATCACTTATTCCTCGTCATTTCATTAATACTTACCAATCCCAAATTTGTATGATTAATTGTGAATATTTTGAGATCATTATGCACCGTCTACTTCATTTTCACGTCTTCAAGCCTATTAATTCTTATCACTGTGGCATTGAGTACTCTAAATTGTAATATAAGGTGTAAATAAGTACCACATAAACTATACATCCTCCTCTTTACAAATAACTGTAGCATTGAGTACCTCAAATTGTAATATAAGGTGTAAATAAGTGGCACATAATCTACACATTCTCCTCTATATATACAATAAGGTGTAAGTCAGGAAATGCACCACAGTACTCTGTTTACAACTCGGACAACCTTCAGTTCCTCCAACACCTTCTGCTATCTTCTCACACCTTCTTCATCCCTCCCAGACAACTCGACTCATCTTGCTGCACGTCAGGGCTCTAATCACGCTACACACCGAGTGTCTGATCTGTCGCTAACCATTACCCTGGTGTGTAATCTGCCCCGACCCTCGCTACCCATTACCTTGGTGTGTAATCTGCCCCGACCCTCGCTACCCATTACTTTGGTGTGTAATCTGCCCCGACCCTCGCTACCCATTACCCTGGTGTGTAATCTGCCCCGACCCTCGCTACCCATTACCCTGGTGTGTAATCTGCCCCAACCCCTTGCTACCCATTACCCTGGTGTGTAATCTGCCCCGACCCTGGTGTGTAATCTGCCCCGACCCTTGCTACCCATTACCCTGGTGTGTAATCTGCCCCGACCCTCGCTACCCATTACCCTGGTGTGTAATCTGCCCCGACCCTTGCTACCCATTACCCTGGTGTGTAATCTGCCCCGACCCTGGTGTGTAATCTGCCCCGACCCTGGTGTGTAATCTGCCCCGACCCTCGCTACCCATTACCCTGGTGTGTAATCTGCCCCGACCCTTGCTACCCATTAACCTGGTGTGTAATCTGCCCCGACCCTGGTGTGTAATCTGCCCCGACCCTTGCTACCCATTACTTTGGTGTGTAATCTGCCCCGACCCTCGCTACCCATTACTTTGGTGTGTAATCTGCCCCGACCCTCGCTACCCATTACCCTGGTGTGTAATCTGCCCCGACCCTTGCTACCCATTACCCTGGTGTGTAATCTGCCCCGACCCTGGTGTGTAAACTGCCCCGACCCTCGCTATCCATTACCCTGGTGTGTAATCTGCCCCGACCCTGGTGTGTAATCTGCCCCGACCCTTGCTACCCATTACCCTGGTGTGTAATCTGCCCCGACCCTCGCTACCCATTACCCTGGTGTGTAATCTGCCCCGACCCTTGCTACCCATTACCCTGGTGTGTAATCTGCCCCGACCCTGGTGTGTAATCTGCCCCGACCCTGGTGTGTAATCTGCCCCGACCCTCGCTACCCATTATCCTGGTGTGTAATCTGCCCCGACCCTCGCTACCCATTATCCTGGTGTGTAATCTGCCCCGACCCTCGCTACCCATTATCCTGGTGTGTAATCTGCCCCGACCCTCGCTACCCATTACCCTGGTGTGTAATCTGCCCCGACCCTCGCTACCCATTACCCTGGTGTGTAATCTGCCCCGACCCTCGCTATCCATTACCCTGGTGTGTTATCTGCCCCGACCCTCGCTACCCATTACCCTGGTGTGTAATCTGCCCCGACCCTCGCTACCCATTACCTTGGTGTGTAATCTGCCCCGACCCTCGCTACCCATTACCATGGTGTGTAATCTGCTCCGACCCTCGCTACCCATTATCCTGGTGTGTAATCTGCCCCGACCCTCGCTACCCATTACCCTGGTGTGTAATCTGCCCCGATCCTCGCTACCCATTAGCCTGGTGTGTAATCTGCCCCGACCCTCGCTACCCATTACCCTGGTGTGTAATCTGCCCCGACCCTCGCTACCCATTACCCTGGTGTGTAATCTGCCCCGACCCTCGCTACCCATTACCCTGGTGTGTAATCTGCCCCGACCCTCGCTACCCATTAGCAGCAGCGTATGGAGGCTGCCAGAAGGTGTCTCACCTCCAGCGAGCTGGAGATCTGGTGTTGAGAGCTTCACCCCCTCCATTGATTCTAGCTCTGAGAGTAGACGTCTTGACATGCTCTTTGATGTCCATTTAGAAGTTGCTCATTAGTGCGGAGGCATGCTTGAAGTAAATTGCCTGAAGGGGCACCGCAAGTCTAGGATATGTTAGAGTATGTGATGGATACATCATGTGAGTTATCACGGTATCAAGCAATGGAGATTGTACCAACCTTTGACAACTTTCTGGTCGTGATGCCAAGATCAACTTATTCGAGGGTCCATTTTGAATTTTCCCTCATTTCTGTGAATCTATTATTCATATAGAACTTGGTATTAAACATCCGTACACACACCTAGTATGTTGCAAGGCCTTGATTTTGAGATAAAACTACAAAAAGCTAACCAATACCTAAGCATAGATATATAATGAAATCGAAAAAAAATTATGTTTGAAAATGATATTAGATTCTTTTCTCTTATCAATATTAATATTGACGATTAACAATCGTGGCCACATACAACAATAGGGAAGTAAAGGTGATTTGTTACTTTATAGATTAGATAATAACAACAAATTGGTTCCTATGGCCTTAAATGTAACAGTGGTGTTGTCTACCGAAATTTCTTTAAACGGTTCTTGTAAATATATTTATATGAAAATGACACACTTGTCTTTAATTTATAAATATATACTCGTAACATAAGGGCAAAGTTAATTATTACATGAGAGATACAATTTTCGTTTTTGTTATGGTTTAACGTGCCATGGCAAATTGTTACATAACGATTACATCAAGAGGATAATGACAGTTATTCTCCAAATAATAGCAGCAGTATGTGTTACACAAGCTATTATCATTGACTGCAAGTAATTGCAGTAATTCTACACTGATAGATGATTGTACTTCTAACTTATCAACAGGTATTATGATCTTCACGTTAGATAGAGATGTTGCAATAGCTAGCTGATTGGTCAATGCATTGTTTAAAGCAAACAAATCATTATGTAGTTCATATAGATCACAATGTGTAAGTTTCAAAGCTATGTATGAGCATAACGTTAATAACTTTCTGTCGAGTAAGTTATTATGTACTGTATTAAAATAATGACTTTAATAAATGAATACTTAACTTAACCTTTTTTTTTAAAAAGTAACTGTGCTATTTGTTATGCATTAGAGAAAGCTCCATAATATTTAAGATTACTGCATTGCTAAATCAATGCTTTTTAGGTGTGTAGATCGCAAATGTACATAAAATATTGATATCTCAAATTTAGACATTTTTTCATTCTCAACACATTTAACGCTAACATGTTGGTTGATTTATTAAAAATCATTATCCACATCTATTCTCAACTTGTCTTGTATTCAATTAACCCCTTCTGTCCACGTTTTGTTCAAAAATAGTGGGCGTTCCCGGAGCGATCTAGACTTGCTATACATTTTCTAGACTGGGTTGGTCATCAATTAAATATATTTGCTTTAGGGTCTGGATAACAGACTAGTTTAACAGTTACACCCCCTTTGACCATTGATCTCTTAACGAGGCATCATCATATGTTTTCATTTAAAATCAACATGTCAGCAATATGGTGTACCCGATACATTAGGCACTGCAGAAAGAAACCAGACCATGACACGGTTCCAGAGCGTTATCGAGTTATCCACCAGGCAGAGGGGCGTTATAACGTGACATTTCAGCCTTATTATTTGTAATTCATGGCCTGTATTAACCCTGAGGTATTAATCATTAATGCAGGCAGTGGTTGGGAGATGATAACACGTGTAGCTTGAAGTGGGGAGGCGGGCTGTGCAGTGCCATCAATCTCTTACTGATCAGTGTACAGGCATGGAATGGTTTGTAAAATTGATGCAAGGACACGTGTTTCACATCAAGAATAAAAACGCCCACCTATTTTCAGAGACATTTATGAGAAACTTGACCATTCTTATACGTGATAAATGTTTATGATGCAAGTGACAATAGAGAATATGAGTAAAAATTGGTTATACCTTCTTAAACTTAAAAATTCTAACCTATGGACTTCCGGTTTGCAATCGTTTCAATCTGGAAAACGTCATGATAACAATCCTCTTTATTGAAAATGAACTTTATGTTTTGATAGAATATTTACACATTTACAAATGATTTATGATGAAACTTCTCATCAATGCCGTTTTATGCCCTAGCAAGGTTCTCACATACGTAGTGCCGATGATTGGTTTCACTTATCAAAGTCACGTGATCTTATCGAGTGTGCGTTCTTCTTTATCAAGTTGTGAGATATACGATAAAAAAAATTGTCCACAGTAACATGTTTCAAATGATTTGTGTTATATTGAATGTTCTCTTGAATTTCATGTCCACAAGGAAATACCCCTGTAGGACTGTACCTTTAATTCGATGTCGTCTTTCGCCGCTGCTTAAGAATCCATTTTAAATGGTGCATGCGTTTGCCAACCCCTGATGGTAGCATTGGGATCTTTAAACATCATGCCTTCCTGTTTCGGAAACATCGTTTACATCTTCATTCTCGATGCATCATTCCATTATAACTTTATGGACAAACCATTGTTTCGTACGTTTTAAATACCGCAGTATATCTACTCATCATCCAAACCAACAAGCCAAATGGCACTACGACATTAATTCGTATATTTAGTCATTACTGTGTACCTGACCTAATCACACATATTAAAATGAATCTAACGTAGCTTAAAGAAGGGCCGATGTTCAGCTTCTAAGATAGTTTTAGGGCAAAATCAAAATTAGATTACAGCCATCTTCTCTGAGATGTCTACATTTGTAGGTACATTTCTTATTGAAGAGTTTGGTAAAGTACACTAGTACTCATGATGGTCTGTGAATGATCTTTATAGGGTACGCATTGATCTCACTACGCTGGTCTTCATCAGCAGAGGCCAAGTCCAGACCACGCTAACAGAGAAACAGTAGGACTGCTCTTGAATCAATCGTGTAATGGCTTCATTAGCTTTGCGTTGAGAATTTCGGCCCATTTCAAGCCACTACTGGCGAGAATGGGGACATTATTCCTGATACGGAGTCTACATGGTATTGTCTGCGTCACCTACTTATCTCGTCGTTATTGTTCTCTTGGTTCCATTGGCTTTAATAATGATGATGTATTTACGGTAATATGGGGTCATGGTAATGCCTGTTCATTTAAAGTATCAACCTTAATCATTGAGTTCCAAATGTACTTTTATCTTTGTTTAAAAGTTTTCTGTAGCATCCAAATGGCTTGTTCATTCATAATGTGTTAGTTGAATGTGGCAGGGACGTGTCTTGCCTCGTCCTTCATGATTTTGCGATGACATCTCGAGAGTAGATGTAGATATCTGCTAAACAATTACCTGTGAAACATAAAATACTCATATAAGAACTACCTGGATTATGATCAATGCAAGCGATTGTAAACAATGTACCTTTGTATTCTATGAGACAAACATCACGACGATGCAGTGGAATGCGTTTCGGTTGGGTTGTTTGTATTATAATAATAATAATAATAATGATAAGTTTAACGTCAAGTATCCATCTTTGTAAGTTGCACATAATTTCAACGTTTATGCTGTAACTTTTGTTTACCTATCATGTTATGACGATAGTAGTTCTTATCAATTCCAAATATTTAAACCAAAAACATAACGTTTCAACGGTAATGTGCAAGTAAATAGTAAAATGTAAAGGTAGTAAATCAAATGAAGTCAAGAAGGCTCAACTCAACCAACACAGTGTCTTGAGGTTTTAAAAATGACACTTCAAACACCCAAACCAATCTACCTTCATTCCATGGTGACACATACAAATTCTGAAGAAATGTGTTAAATCTCTTTAAAGACATCGCACATATCGAAGTGATTAATACGGTGTGACGGTAAGTCATGCTTTGGAACAGTCCAAACAATTATTGTATTAGACCCAAAGAACTTCACCTCACCATACCATAAACCTTTTTCCAAGAGGAAAGTAATTTAGACAACAGACTGTTCAAATTACAACATGTAAACTGTCTCGTCCCGCCCCGGATTTCCACGCGAGACAATGCGAGATTTAGATTCGAGGTTCGTACGTTAGGAAACGTTTTTATTGAGACGAGATATAAGGGAGAATTTGACGGAGCGAGGTCGCTTCACGGCAGTGTTTTAAGTTCCGGGCATGTTTTTACACGTATCAAACTAGCATTAACCTTTTCTTGTGTAAACTCCGAACACTTCCGTATGCAGAACGCGGTGTGTGAAGTATTGAGTTCGCGCCATGGTTCCGATGAAGTTTATTTAAAACATGTACAGAAAAACAATGAGGTGTTTTTATAAAGGTTATGATTCGGGTATTGTTGGGGGAAAACCTTTAAGTGGATCTGGTTTTGGTTTGAGAGGTAAATATTATCATGAAAGGCAGTCGCTTGATCAAGTTATAGGGTATATTTGAAGATATACTGTCTATAGTATCCTTTATCGGTCAACAAGAACATTTTAAGCAAACCGTGCAGACAAAATAACATATATTCTCGATTACAATTCAAGTAGTTTCAAAGGTACAGTAGAACTCGGATATAACGAACTCCAAGGGACCAAAGAATTTATTTCGCTATATCCGGTGTTCGCTATACGCATATAATTTTAATGATATTATATAGGGACGAGACTTGAAAATTTGTTCGCTATGTCCGAGTGTTCGCTATATCCGTGTTCGCTATATCCGTGTTCGCTATATCCGTCACTATATCCGTGTTCGCTATATCCGTGTTCGCTATATCCGTGTTCTACTGTATATTCCTACGAGTTAGTTAAGCTAATTTGAGTTTTATTAATGTTTTTATTGGGTTCGTACAATCATCAAGTGCAATTAGCGTTAGTCCTCCATAACACTAAAACCGACATTTAAAGTCCCAAGAACTTGACACCATCCTCTGTGGCAAGACTTGTTAATAACGATTCCTTATAACCCAATTGATAGTGACACGGTATCTGTTAATCAATGGTATTCGGGCCAGGCTTTGACGCAAACAAGTAGATGGTAAACACATTATAGTGCTTTCTGATGTTTAGGTTCGAGCAACAAAAAGGCTCTGCATCTATTTGGCTAGATTTTCATTAGCTGCCCGGCATTTATACAGTGGCCTGGCAGAAAAAGATATTATATAAGACTGAGCTTTACTTTCGGATACTCCAACGTCGGCTTCGAATCGGTACTGTGTCTACACGCATTAAGGTTTTGGTGCAATGCTACACTGAATGTCAGCGCAGTACCACCCATGGTTCGCTAGTTTGCTCGCAGGTTTCACCGCAATGCATAGTCACAATGGTGTTGCGGGGCTTTCTCCCTGCCATAATTCAAGCCATGACGTAAGTGAAATACTCCTAAAAGCGGCGTTAAACCCCGAATCACCTCACACTGCCTTTCTTTGTGGATATATTTCAAGACGAACGTACATGTATAGCTATTACTAATTAGCATCTTGCACTCAAGTGGCATTCCTCCGACGCTAAATAGACAGTAACAGTTGTTCGATGTAGGATTCCAAATATGTTCAAGCAGATTGAAAAAAACTTAGAAATAACGAAATGACGTTAACAAACAGAAGCAGTTGTCTATGTATATGAGCTTTTATTCCCTCTTATTATCCCATCATCAGAGGTGGTATATTAGCGGTAAATCAAACGTGGAGACGGCACACCTGCACTTCCGCTTCTCATTGGACAGATAATCTGCGCAACTTCCGGCTGCAGCTTCTCTCCGTGAGGAAGTAACGCATTATAAACTGCTGCGTCTTTTGGGCTTCTGTCGCTCCTATATCTTATCTTTAGATAGACAACTTCATGTTCTTTATGCGAAGAGGCTTGTTCAAACATTACCGCCATATTGTTACTTAGAAAGACCCACAGATGCAGGTTGTTGTAAGTCTAATAGATCTGGCACACGTCCAAACCACAGCATCGGAGGCCTACACGGATCGTATAGTCCCACTACTTGTAAACGTAAATATTGCAAAGCCTTAAACCGCAAAATAAGCAGTTTTGGAAACGTAACAGATGTCTGCCTGTTGCTGCTTGGGTCGTATGCTGTGTAGTTCTTTTGAACACAGATTCGTTATCGAAAAGCACTTCTTCCTGAAATATCCTTTAAGTGTTATTTACAAAAATATAAATTATTTTCATATGCTGTTCAATTTTATTATAAGCGACGTTGTGGAAAATGCATTTCTGTCACTTTTTTTTGGTTTCGTATTTTTTTTATTATCAAATGTGATAATTATTTTCATGAAAAGATCGTCGTATCTTATAGTGTGTTTATTTGAACGATTTCCCCCTTTTTGGCAGCGATATCGATTTTTATTTCGTCTTATTTTCGAAACTGATAGAGCTGTGTTGTTATTATTTGAAATTTAATCCATTTTCGATGTGATGATCAGAATCGGGAAAACAGCCGTGAGTTAACTAAACAAGTTTTTTAACAATTCTTTGTAAAATGTATCTATAATATCTGATATAAATTCCATTTCATTGTTTATAAGTTTTTTCATGATTAAAACCATCTCAAAAACATCTGTTTAAGACAGAAGTTTAAAAACGTATATACTCATCATTTATATATATAAAAGGAAGTATCAAGATCATTTTATACAACTCTCAGAGTTGTCGAAGTAGGAAACCTTTTTAATCGTTCATTATTTCATTTAAAAGATAATATGCAACATATGTTGATCATTTTTATAAAACAATAATATTAATTGTGAAAGGACTATAACTATAGATAATAAATAAAGACGTCAACAAAAATTCGGAAAGGAATAAACACCAAACAAATTCCTGGTAACTTTCTAAGTATAAGTATTAAAAGTTTCAAAGTCATTTCAGTTCGACTTCCGGCTGCGTATTGACGTTTTTTATAACTTAAATAGCTTTGTCTTAAAAATGAGGTGTTGTTTGCTTATCATTTCTAACATTACATAAGTATAAGAAAGTGTTACCTTGACAATATCGCATTGTTATTTATGTCAGAAATCCTTGCTATGTATAACAGTTACAACAATATTCTCCTATTACTGTTGTACTTTCTGTCAAGAACCCAGTAGATGGTAATAGGAGATTTCTAGACACGAACATGTCATTATTCAAACCACTACTGTCAGAATACAGCCTTGAAAGTTAGGTAAAAATATCAAACTAAGAGTCTGAATGACATATATTCTGTTCCAATTTATTCTGTTCCAATTGCTTTAACTAAAAATGAGATAACTTTTTTGTAAAGGACAGGGACATATTCCATCCATCAACAATCTATTGTCTTGCTTGTCAAAACCAAATTACTAAGCTACGTCACAAGCATTATTATGGAACACTCAAGACATTGTAGTGATCAGTTAAGCTAAAATAAGTGACACATTTATTTAAAGCTTTTACCAAAAAGAAACCTTAAAACGTTTGTGAAGATATATCTCGCAAAGCCCCTTTTGTAACCTTCATTTCTGTCAGTCTTAGATTCGAAACTGTTATTGAACTTTGTAAGTGTTTAATCAACGTGTTTTCGAGAAGAAACAAAGAGAACCATTTCTGTTAGACCATACGTCAACCATATATAAAACATGAACCCCCAAATGCATGGCAAAACTCAGAAACACTTCGTTTGCTCGTTTCTACTTTGTTGGGTTTCTGTTAACCAACCCCCTCTCCTCCAGTCAGATTGACTTTAAACTAAGAAACTGTTTTTCTTTATTTGAAAACTTCAATCCGTCCGTCCGTTAGATGTACAGACACTGACCTTTGAATGGTCGTTCGTCCTGCATATTGAAGACCACTGCTGATTCCTCAATGTATATTTCTTTTTTATTTTCAAAATAAACCTCTCGATATTTGATACATCTTTAGATGATACTCAATACCTCTTATGGACATCCCTTCTACCATAAAGGTTTTATAAGAAAGAAAAAATACCTCCGAGTTCCGTCTCTTTGACAACACTCGTCTATTGGTATCACAAACCCCTTGCTTTCACGCACCTGCTCCCGTAGAAGAGTTCTTGCCTTCCATTCATCAATGGAACTCCCGATCGTGTTTCTAAGCCCGAATCCAGGCAGCTGATCAGTCTGCAGGTGAAGTTGACACATGTGAACTTGAGAACTCTTGAAATGTGATACCTGACACTGTACAACCATTAACAGTTGATATATCAGATGTATCTGGTTCCATGACGCCTTCCACGCACCTGCTCCTCCTCTCCACACAATAAGTGGGTAGGCAAAGAAGTGACATAGCGCTTTAATAAGGCCATCATGTCATTTCTAATCTATTCGCCATTAATATGCTTGGGGGAACATTATAGATTTTTCTCAAGTCTACAAATCTGGAAGATCATATTTAAACTACATAAAATACCTAAATATCAGAATACCCTCTCTCTTATTATTATCAATATTAAGACCCTTCAATTTCAGCTAACTTTAAGTGTTCTAAAAATTGAAAATTAAAGCCTAATGAATTCCTAAAAACAATATCAACAACCGTCAATCAATGTCAATAAACACCTGTAATCACGCACCTGTAATCACGCACCTGTTCTGCTACAGGTGAGCTGGACGAGGAGACGAAGCGGATGATGAGCATGCCGAGATGCGGGGTCAAGGACGACGTGGGTATAGGAAGGGGTGCCAGGAAGAAACGCTACACGCTGCAGGGTGAGTTGCTCATAGTATTCAATGCTGAAGTGGTATTTCTTTTATCAAAGGAAATTCATTCAAACACTTGGTTATGCCAATGCTAACACCATATAAACACTAGCTATATACTGATCGAATAATGTCCGATCAGTGTCTTATTTTATACAATAACTTCATTATCCATTCAATAGCTAGAAAGAATACGAAAGACAACAACCTTAGTCAATGCTGGAGAGAGAGAGAAAGTTTGAATTTGTTGAACTAGGATTGTATCACTGCAAGGGTTTAACGTGAGGAAAACTCAAGTAGATCGGTGAGTTACCATTGTAACAAGAGGGAGGGACCAGCGGGTAAAATCAATTGCTGCAAATACTAATTTATATATGGATGATCCAAACATAATGAGAGATTGATGGTTTATGTCGTTTAAGTGTAGGTTATTTGTTTCAGGGATACAATTATGTTCTTATACCATAAAATATAGCAGATTGACAGATCTAAACTTATTTAAGTGTATATGTTATGAATAAAAAATTATTCATTTACATATTCTTATACATTATAAGTTATACCATTCAGAGGCGGGGTACACGGGGAGCCTTCGGCTCGTCGCATAACACCAAGCTTGAGGCGGATATCTCCCCGTGCACCCCGCCTCTGAATGGTATAACGAATTTAGCTTACCGAATGTTTAAACAAAACGCATATAATATGAAGATAAAGGGTAAGAACTTCGTAAGTCATTTTACTATAGTTTGTTCAAAGCTACATATCGGTTGATCAAAAGTAACCAGCTTGATCATGTGTTCGAGATAACATACATTGTACATTTCAAGACGCTCAATCTGCATGCTTTTTTCATGCTTTTTATGTGCCGGGGTATAAATGATTTATTACCCCGCTCAAGAGGGTGATATCAGTATTTATTCAGGGTCACGTGGACCAATCAGAGATCGAGATTCTTACATGAGGTAGGATAAATCTCTTTATTTCAACCTGATACTTGAAGACGTGTTTTCAACTTCTGTCTAAAAGTGCAAGATACAGAACACAATAACGAAGATAGATCAATGTATGTCAAATGAACCAATGGCTGGTACAAGTACCATTACTGCCCACTCACGAAAGTTAAGCTGGAAACCAAAACTTGAATCTCTGTAGGGAGGTATAAAGGCAGTTCCTTATCTATATGCATGTCTGTAACTAAAACTGCAACGAGCACGTACAGGAATTATAACATTTGAAAGGTTTGTAAATAGAATCCTTTAATAACAACCGTTTAGGGACAGAACTGAATCTCGCTTTCTTGAATACATCAATAAATTATTTCCTTTGAACCAACGTTCGTATTGAGATGATTTACTGATTGTCACCGACTTTTATATCACTATTACTTGATTTCACTTGACGTTACGTCACATTCTACATCATTTAACTTACGTCAAAATAGCATGCTATTGGTTGCAGGGCATCTTCATAACTTCATAACTATAAAGTTAGTAAACCTTTCCGTTGAGTTTAACTCGATACGTTTTGACCTTGCCTTAGGAAGATGGTTGAAAGCGGAGAGACTGTCAGATTGTACTTATTTACAATGAAATATCCGGTCAGTGTCTAATACAAATGGTGCTATTGAATTGTAATTTGAAAAGATTATTTACAACGAAACATACGATTTCTGTCCAATTTTAATTGGGCTATTGAATTTTAATGTAGCAGTCATTTTTATTCTAATTCAACTATGATAACGAACAACAGAGAGGAGATATACTCCCCAACCAACCGATATTAACTGGTATTGTAATGTTATATCTGTCTGGACGCCTCCTTCAAGCACGCTTATCGGTATAGATCATCCGATGAATGAAATAAAAAAGGCAATCTGAAGTGTGTGTATTATAGCGGTAAAACACGTGGATCTGTTAGGCACCTGTTTACGTTGTGACCAAAGCTCACATTACGTGTTGCATACAACGTTAAAACATTACAACGCTGCGAATTGCTAACATATATTCTCTCCCGTTTTGCCGCTTATGTTTAATGGACATTCCTGTATATGATTGCTAGCAAAACAAATACTTTTTCTGGTCACCTTACTTTCCAATTAGCGTTTCGGAAATGTTTTGTTAATGTTTGTTTCATTCATTTACGCTTCTAAAAGAGAAACGTCTGTTTTGGCAATGCTAGCGATGTTAACGAAATCTATCTCGTCACGTTTTAGCTTGAGTTACTTCTTCAGAAAGTTGACGTGTTGAAATATACAATATAATAACCTTTGAAGAGGAAATAAGAAGATTTCAAAACAGTCACATCACATTCAAAGATTTCAAAATCTAAATCACCAACGAAATTCTCTTTCATCTGACAAGGGTCAGTAATCGTTTCTCCTGTCAGTTTCACTGCTATGAAATCGTGAAATCCCAAGGAAGTTGCATTTTTGCAAATTTTACAAATATCAATCAGTTTTAGATCAAGCGAATCACATCAGCACATAGACTGTCAATCACAGATTGATAGGGATTCAGAAAAAAATTGGTTAAATCACATAGACACACGACTACAAAGAACTTTATTTGGTTTTCGCTCCCTAATTAGTTTAATAGTTATAAACTTCATCGTCTCTTGTTACATTAAATGGTGTTTACACAAAGTTGCAAATGAAGAAATCTGACTGTGAAAGAAATTACAGTTAAAGACGATGGCGTTAAACGTATCGATTTCTTTAATTCACTGGGAGAAATGCGTCAACGTGTCAAATGAAAACAAACACTTCGTCCAATTCGTGAACGAATCCTTACAACCAGCGATCACTAATCGTTGTAAACAGAAGTCCTGAAACCTTGAGACGCCTTTAGAAGAGCCGATGAGGGTTTCTAAACACCGGGCCTAACAGTAGAGAAAGAAATATTTGATTCCTGAAGCGACATCAGTAGTTATAGTGCATGAACTGTCTGTGATCTTAGACCCAGAGACTCTCAGTATAGAAAATAAAGATTTGATGTGAGAGAAGCATTAGAGGTTAGAATGAAAGGCATCATTTGAGGCAAATTAGAGTCAATAGTTGAAGCATTAAATCAAAGAAACATTAATGAGTGGTGATTACAGAGCGTTAAGTCAACATCCAATCAAATCCCTTCTCCATCCTTCCGCTTGTGAGGAGAACCGGCGATGTTTTCATCATAAACTTTTTGTGTGAGTGGTTAATATGTCAAGCAAACACATTCGGAAGCAATTTATGGTGGGTACGTTATTATAGCTCTGATATGTATGCCAAAAGTCAGTGAACTTTGCAAGCCTAAAGGTGGTTATAAGTGCATGATTGAATTTGGTGTTTTAAGAAATCAACATTTTATTTTCGAAAGGTTCATAAGGAAATCACGTAGAATCGATATTTACGTAATAGCATAGTTGTCAAACAAAATACTTATCTTGTTAGTAATTCTGAAACATGTTACCTGTTCAGTTGTCTTCATTTCTAGAATGGTTGTCTTCCACTTTGAAAAGATAAATATCTGTAAATAGTGTAAACATTACGATTTCCCTTATTAATCTTGACAATATCTGAGCCTTTTTATTTTAATGAGTGAAGATCCATTGAACGTCGTTCAATTAAAAATATCAACCATCGAAAGCATTGCTGGCTTTATCTCACGAATCAATTCCATTGCAAACATTCGCGAAAAGTCAGCTGTGAGAGACAGTTCTGAGTTATACAAGTCCCTGTGCAGGGCAGGAGACCACACCTGTAAACAACATGAAGAGAAAGGTGTATGGAATGAATGGAAGTTGTATACTTAATAGAAATTCCGAAAAATAGATATTTAGATATGTAAGTACATTGCCCCTGTAGCAGCTCCTAATATGAAATCTCGCGAGTGTTTACGAGACTTCAGTGTTCATCAGACTAGCCACGTGCTTTTAACAAAGAATGCCGCGAGCAAGTCACGTGATTAACTAACATCGAGTCGCGGACTTGATGGATTCAAAATGTTATCAAATTATGCCTATTTCCTCAAAAGACAAACACATGTTTGTAGGAGCTATATTAATGTTTACCTACCCTCTGACCTCGTCTACACGTGCAGTTCATTTACACGTGGGCACATAAGACATGTGGGGATAATACAGGTTTCATTCAACACTTCAACTTGTAACCCATTATTTCTAGAATATCGCCAATAACTTATATATGGTGGCATATATACAGATTCTTCGCTCACATTAATTAATGGGTGGTATGTGTTCATTTGCTATTGAACAGTACCATAAACTGTCTTCCAAAGAACAAAAGTATACATGTTCAAGGCCACATTTGAACCACGCACTTCGCAACTGATAAAGGAAACGACGATGTGTGGTGCCGTTGTCCCTTTATCATTGTATATTTTCTTTATTAGGTAAGAAACGCGAGGTTTGACATAAAGGGAGAAAGAAAGCAGCAGGCAATTCTCTTGAGGGAAAACCACTCATACTAGGGTCGTATAAACAAACACATACACGTGCAGAGATACACGTGCAAGTTGATACCAGTACACATGCTACGAGGCATATTCAGCAGGTGCCCGCAATACCAACTTACATGATCGCAGACAATACTCACGATTCATGGAATGGTATTAGAGGACAGAAAATGAGAATTTCCCTCAAGATGTGCGCTATGCGACATCTACCATAAACGATCATATTTCGATTTCGTTTAAGAAGAAAGGGCATTGTCTGCTTCATATTCCTGATGTTTTTTGGTTTTTGCTGGATAGAACTTACAGGAACTTTGGTGAGATACTCTAAAATCAAAATTTAGATGGTCTTTTTTTGACGTCCCCCAAATTTTGTATC
This sequence comes from Steromphala cineraria, assembly GCA_916613615.1. Lineage (NCBI taxonomy): Eukaryota > Metazoa > Mollusca > Gastropoda > Trochida > Trochidae > Steromphala > Steromphala cineraria. Next base: position 3,112,494 of record OU744734.1, read on the forward strand.
AGCCATGTTGTTTTCAACCGAAAGTTTAAATGGGGCAACAAAATTAATTGCAATATTTAATCTTGAACCTACACTTTTCTAAGGAACATGTGCATCGAGAGAATGTTCCTTATCAAATTGGCATCGATGGAACTGAAGGTCATATTATATATCATGACCTGCCAGAATGATGTTCCATAGCCCAGAGATAAACTGTTCAAGGTACTTAATATGCAAGCCAGAAAGACTGACAAAGATCTGTATCGTCAATCAATTAAGGACCTTACTCTTGTCCTAAATTTCTCCAAAGACAGACAAAGATAATACTCCTTATGACAAAGGTCCTGTAATATATTAATACAATCATGAAAATCGTTCCAAAAGGTCCAGAGATTTTCCAGAAAACATCCCTAGTGGGTATGTGCCCGATTGGGGGAAAGAATAAAGGGTCATAATATGCTTGCCCTTCTATTGAGACGAGAGCCAAGCCGTGTCTCCTGGGGGTATATTTGAGTTATAGTAAGAAGCACAAAGACCCACTGTACAGAAGATGAAGGCATATCGCCCACAGCTCTGATACCGTGTCCCCAGACAGAAGACTCATGTTCATTTAAGCGAGATTGCACTTGATGTTGAGTATATCAGAGGTAGGAAAACCACCAGCAGAAAAGGGATCCTTTGTAGCTTTTGTGTTGGGCTGTGTTTATTGGTGGAGAAAATAAACTAGCAACAAACAGAGGTAAAACAGGAAACATGAGGAAGAAATCGAAAGCAAAACATGCTTAACTTAAGGTACTATAAGCAAAGAGTCCCATGCTTGTAGTACAAGCGGAACCCTTATATATACTTCTCTATCGCTGAAATCCTTCATTAAAATAATGAAGAAGATATCGGTCAGCGTTTCGTGAAGGCGTTGCCATTTTCCTTAGATAATATTAATTTGTACTAAACGTCTGTAATTCTTATCTTAATGTCTTATCCGGGACCATCAGGCATATTAATTTGTCCAAGCAAAATTGAAAAAAAACTCGTTGCAGTTTATTTACGAATTATCTACCCAAACTTCAAAGAAAATTATCACCATTAACATCTCTAATAATAGGCAAATTATGAAATAATCAACGCGAACCTCTTGCACTATAATAGTCCATTTGTTGACAATTACATGTTTTTATTCAGAGTATTAAATAGATAAGAAGGGAGAAGATAGTTAAGGAGGAATCAAGGCAATCTAACACCACTGATACGGGCGAGTACATGATGGCTGCAGCACTAGGCAGATAGCAGTTTATACCATTAACACAGTGGCGCTTCCTTACTTGCTGAGTGTGCTGTTTTAAGGTTTACTCGAGATATCTTTAATTTACTTACCATGTGCTTAAGTTAAATTGGAAAACAGTTTAAATCAACACATCGGTTGAATGGGTTTTGAATGTAAATAAGTTTTTGAAACCATGTAAGTGTTTCTTATCTCCTAAATGTCTGGAACTGGAATGAAATATTCTAAAAGGTCCAAGTCCCCTCCTGTGTTTAATCGAAAAACGTCTCGAAAACGAAATCATAGTATCAGTTATATGACTTCATTTAAATGATATCAGACTTATCTGTAAAGTTGACTCAAAGTTATATAGGCAGTGGTTACATCGGTACATTTAGATACGTATAAAATGTACTCGTTGCAACCTTTCGGTGGACGATTAAGATGGTTTAACTTACAATATGCTGTCGAAATCGAAGTTGGAGAATCTAATACTATATGCAGAAGTGCATAACGATGAGATACATTCTGTCCTGCCTGAACAAATTTTAATACAATCGGAGCAATGACCTCCGGTTGATCATCCGAACTTATCTCTCTCCAAAAGCTCCTCCTAGTTCACTATAAAACTGTATAAGAACTTCAAGGAATCCTGAACAATAACATTCCTGCAAATGATCACAAGGAGATCAACAATTCCAACTTAACTCAAGTAACATTGATATGATATCAGCTTTATGAAACGTGAAAAATCACATTTGTTATCACCGTCTCTTGTAGAATTTAAGGACTTACCATAACCTAGGATGTCTATAATAATTATAACAAATTTACATTCACTGCTTATATGGAACATTGCAATATTTTATCTGAAATTTACCAACATGCCAAGTCTGATGCCACCTCACGAAGTGTCTATATATATTCCATGGACTTATTGTTATCGACATGCTCAATGGTAATCATTCGCTAAGGTTTACAAACTATATTTTAAATCTGTCGCTAAACCGCCATTGCTTTTACCAAAGAACGCATCAACTCTGACGAAAGAGTTTTAGTGAGAAAAATACAGAACGATATTTCGATAAGTATTATTAAATAACGTATTTGTGATATTTGCTGGAAGACTACTATTTTGACGTTTGTCTCCAAACCTCCCTTTACAAAAATAGCTTTATCATTGAAGACCAGTCTCTATTAAAGTTAATGTCTCCTCTCAGGAGTACATCATGAAGCGCTCGATGTAAAGAATAGCCATAAAATGATAATTAAGTTGTAATCCTAGGACGTAAGTAGTTATCTAAGCGATACTCCCTGTATCAGAAACCACGAGGTAGTGATATCAGTCAAGACAGACACTGAGCTATCCCTGCATTACCCAGTCGGGACAGTAGCTTTAGTAGACCTTGGTGAGGCGTTCATTTGATGGTGTATGAAATTCTACTATCTGAGCGTTGAGACCACATGGACGTTCCATATGTGTCTTGTGTAGAACAGGGAATTATTGAATAAGTATGAATTTTACGAATTTTGATGTTAAGGATTTATCATTTGATAAGGTTAATTTCAAGTTGACGATAATTAACGATTTGACCTTATTGGTCATATAAAAGTAATGTTCATCTCGACTGAAGAAGCCCTAAAATAGATAATTATACCGAAACAATTCTAGCACAGAAACATGATATCAAAGAATTATGGATGTTCGAAATAATAGATATAATCTTGTTTTAATTCATACACGATTGGAATTAACACCCATATGCATCATTTAATCTGGACAAACTGAAAGGTACATGCATTTGAGTTTATTATTTTTAAGATTAATATAAAAATGATTCTTATGTTAAAATAGTCAAACATCGCCAGATTCGTTTTACCGTCTTTCAGTGTCGGCATCGTATCAGCAAGTGAAACCATCAAGGAAACTAATTTGTAAGATAAATAGAGAACAAACAGACGTTGTCAACACATTTAGAAAAGTTTTGAAAATCATTAACCTTCTCTCTCGCTCGGGCAACACAAGAATATTACTTCTTTAAAGTAAATGTCGAATATCAACTTTTTTTGCTATATTGCAGGCAGCAAGTGGGCGAAGACCGACCTAACCTACCGGATCACAGCCTACAGTAGAGATCTGTCCAGACAGGAGACGACAATGGAGGTGGATAGAGCGCTCAAGGTGGGTACCTGGAAGACAGGCTAACTATTGTGGGAGGGGAGGGGGGACGAGGGGAGGGGTCGAGAAAGAGGGGGATTGGTGTCGGGATCAGACCCTCCCCATAGAGCTCTCGAGGTGGGTACCTTACAGACAGGTAAACTAATGGCGGGACTAGGGGAGGGGTCGAGAATAGGGGTGGGGTGTCGGGATCAGACCCTCCCATAGAGCTCTCGAGGTGGGTACCTTACAGACAGGTAAACTAATGGCGGGACTAGGGGAGGGGTAGAGAAGGAATGGGGTGGGGTGTCGGGATCAGACCCTCCCATAGAGCTCTCGAGGTGGGTACCTTACAGACAGGTAAACTAATGGCGGGACTAGGGGAGGGGTAGAGAAGGAATGGGGTGGGGTGTCGGGATCAGACCCTCCGATAGAGCTCTCGAGGTGGGTACCTTACAGACAGGTAAACTAATGGCGGGACCAGAGGAGAGGTCGAGAATAGGGGTGGGGTGTCGGGATCAGACCCTCCCATAGAGCTCTCGAGGTGGGTACCTTACAGACAGGTAAACTAATGGCGGGACTAGGGGAGGGGTAGAGAAGGAATGGGGTGGGGTGTCGGGATAAGTTATTAGATAATTTCTCGGAAGAAGGGTAACCTTTTTTCTTATTATTAGATAAAAAGAGTCTAATGGTCACCCCTTTTTTAGGTCCCTCTTTGTCCGGAGAGGAATTCATAAACTGCAGTCTAAGGAAACCTAGCCTCGATAATACTCGCTATACTCCCATACGGAGTCTAGCTAGATACAGTAAGAGGTCACATCAGCCGACCTTACGGCGACCTATGACCCTCCAACGTTAAATGTGTGAAAGCAGACTATTGCGGCGTGGTAAGCCGAGGCTTGATTGGTCAATTCGATAAGTCGGCTGAAGCGATTCCTCACTGCATCTAGCTATCCTCAATATGGAAGTATAGCGAGTATTATTGAGGCTAGGTTTACTTAGACTGTCATAAACTGTTATACCGAGCTCACTGAAACTCGGTATGTAGATTAGTCAGCATATGAACTTCTGCCTTTTGGTATTTTCAACTTCTTCAGATTTTGGGCGGTTTCCATGGAAACGTTAACGTATCCTACCTCTGGGATATGTCATCTTCTGACGACTCTTGTATCACATTTGATTCTGGTAGTTATTCAAAGTATTTTTCATTAAGCCTCACTTGTTATCAACACGAAAGTATTGCAATACCTATGTCCATCTGATCAACTACAAGTACAATCTTTACAAATTAAATACTAGGTGAAAAAAAGAATTCTTCATTTATTTTATTCACCTGTTAAAAAAACTAGCAATATTTTTTTAATACTAAGGATACAAATATAAATCCGTTTGTTTGGCTCAGACAATACAACTTATTTCTTCTCATTTGGAATGACATTTCTGTTTATATAACTGCGTAGAATACTCTTGAATGCAAGTGACATTTCAGGTTATCAATGTCTCCGTGTCTTAACAAACAATCGATTTTTTCTTTTGAAAGGAAAGCTATCTTAAAATGGGTAAAATATCGTAAATGAGACATCCTTTGTGTTCGGGACAAAAATAGATTGTTGACGTGCAACCTAAGTACATTTTATATTTGTCATCAATGCATTGATATTTTCGCATTTTTACCGTTTCATATATATATTAACCTATTTCAGCAGTGAATTATATGAGTCACTGTTTAAGTAGGTGTAATGCTCTATATCGTGATATGTTCTATAAGATTGTATTGGGAATTGCGATCAGCATGTCGTAACATGATTCAATCCTCGATAGCTATTGTTCTACATGGTGCATAATCATGTCGAAAAGATTGATGAACATTTCTTACGAAATCAAAACTTAATGTTACCAATCGCATACCAATTATCCCTGAGAAGTGTTGTCTAAACTACCATACCAGGTACGGCTCAGGAACGCAAATCCAGACCACTGCAGCTGCCTCAAATGAATCAAAGGTGTTCACACTAAAATGGAAACAAACATATTTTACCAGTCTAAGTAAACCTAGCCGCAATATTACCCGTTTCCCTCGGATATTGAGTCTAGGAAGGTCCAGTAGACGGTCGCGGCAGCCCACGTATCGAATTGACCAATCAGAACTCATCTTACCAAGCCACAATAGTCTGCCTTCGCATGTATAACGTTGGAGGGTTATAGGTCGCAGAAAGGTCGGCTGACGCGACCCTCTACTAGACCTTTCTAGACTCTATATCGGAGTAAAACGGGTAATATTGAGGCTAGGTTAACTTAGACTGAGTTTTTACATGATACGTTACTCTTTCTTAGACTACGGATAATCGGATTTAGAAGTGTGATGATTGACCCAATGAACAATACTAAACTATGTGTAGAATTTGAAATATATTTCTTAAAATGATAACTTCCGAAAAACGATCTGCGGTACCTTTTAGGTTCTACTACTTTCCAATAAGTGGAGCAACGTCTTTAAAAATGTTGATGGTCCTATCGGTCTGAGAATGCTAAACCATGCTGCACTATGATCAAATGTTAGTTGTACGGTAAATACTTTCCTAGACTAAAGTTTAATCTCTGAAGTCAAAATACATCTTAAATGCATTATGCTGCTATTGGTATAACACAAATCGAAAGGAACCCACTGACTTATTTCAGGCGATGTTAGACAGACTTATACGTTTCAGGTGACCTTGAGCTTTCAAAGGTTGTAAGTTTAATAATTGCCAAGTAAGAATTTTAAATAATAATTTAACAACTAAGCTCTCTTCCTACAGGTGTGGAGCAAGGTCACCCCTTTGAGGTTTACAAGGAGGGATTACGGTCAGGCGGACATCGAAATCAGATTCGTTAGTCGTTCCCATGGTGACGGGAATCCATTCGATGGGCGTGGTCGAACATTAGCACATGCATTTTTCCCACAATATGGCGGAGACGCTCACTTTGATCTAGACGAACCCTGGACTATATCCGTGTCTGACGGTAAGAACCTCATAAAAGGAAGTTTTTTTCTGAAACCCACTGACACGCCGGAGGAACGCTTGCCTAGTGTGACAGAGGGGTTAAGGATAAACAAAATGGAATACCACAACATGAGTCTTAAATCTCGAAACAATTAATTGTTGCAGATTTAACAATTTGAACATATCTTTTGGAAGAACAGCACACTAATATTCAATTTTAAAACACTACACTGGCATGTTAACTATTTCAAACGACAGCGCGACATTTGTATGTCGAAATCTTTTTATGAAAATACAGAAAAGAAATTTGATAAATTGGACATAATTTAGGCTTTCTTGGCACTATTCTTGCTTCAATCAATCCTTGGTATAACTAAACATTTCAAACTGGAACGGGACAAGCCTTTAAATTTTAGAAAATAACGTGAAATGTGTATTACAACGCAACTGTTTTCTCATCTTTATGAAAAGGAAAAGTGCCGTGTAGATACTTATGAATCGTTTTTACAGCTTATTCATTCTCATGTCTTTACATTTAGGTATAAATCTCTTCCAAGTCGCTGCGCACGAGTTTGGTCATTCTCTTGGGTTGGCCCACTCTGACGTCACTTCCGCTTTAATGGCGCCATTTTATAGAGGGTACCAGAGGTCATTTAAGCTCGACGAAGATGACGTCGGAGCGATACAAGAGTTATATGGTAAACTAGAAACACCTTGGGAGAATAAATAATTTTAATTACATGGCAAATCCTGCGCTACTTAAAAGTGCCAGTTCATTTGCAACCTTCTTTGGTCGATAATTTTACACATATTAATTAAGGCTGAATTAAAGCGCCCCTATTTTCACTTCAATGAAAATTCATTTACTTTCAATCAACCACTTCTGAAACATATTTTTTATAAATGAAAATTAATGCTCTATCAAAAATTATTCGTACTGAAATTGACAAGATAATGCATTTCTTAAACATGGACCTACCATTGTATTTCAATGTTGAGGTTTTGTTCGTAACTATCGTTTATTTCTTTAGATTATTTCTTGAAGTGAGATTGCAAGAAATATTCGCTGTTTTCGATTCCGCAAATCATTTCTTAATTCGCTTACATCAAATAAATATGGCTAGGAAATACTTTCATCTGACAAATGAGGAAAATATGAGTCTCCCGTTTTAAATCTTCAATATTTTCTCCACAGGAGCCCCGGTTCGTGTTAAACCTATCCCCAAGATCCCGGATCAGCCCCGCCCAACGACGGGACCACGGATCAACATACCCAGCATCTGTAGGGACCCCACCATCGACGCAATTACACAGAACGCGGATGGATTTACTTATGTGTTTAAAGGTAAGTACAAGTTATTTGAGCAATTCTATGAAAAGTTGCTTCAAATGAGGAATATATGGATGACAACTTCTTTATGCATGGTATGCGACGGTTCATGGTATACGAGTTAAAGATAGAAATTGAAGTTATTCAACATCTATCCGAAAAATGGTGACGATTTCCTTAAACCCAAGCAAGTTGCCATTATTTCTATTGCTATTACTGATATAACACTTGTTTTGTTCAGAAAAGTCTTTACAAAAAAGAAAAGTACGTTAATGAAAGACCTAGTCCGTCCGTGCATGTCTGGACGTTAGAGCAAAAGTTGGTTTATATTACATCATATAAGTGATGTGTCATAAGTTATATATTCCAACTTCGATTCAAGCAAATACTTAGATAAATTCTACTGCAGCTTACAGCTGTCAGCTGACCCTGCAGGCAAACAGATACTCAATATACATGGAAGTAAACAGAGCTTGCTAATGCATCAACAAGAAGACCAACCAATCAATCTTTATTCACTTTTTTTAAAATGAAAAAAATAAAAATCTTTATTCACTCAAAACCACCAACGGTGGTACAAGAGTATGTTAACAGTACAAAGAATGTTTAACATTCTATATTTACTACTTCTTAACAGGGAGATAGATGGATATGAATCACTAATACAGCAACTATTCCCCGTGTAGGTAACTTCTACTACCGACTAAACGGGTACGGGATCGAGCCTGGCTTCCCTCGGCGGATCTCATGGGACTGGGAGAGTGTGAGCGGGCCGATAGACGCGGCCTTACACTGGGATAACGGATACACCTTTATATTCAAGGTGAGAACGTTATATAGATATCAGAAATATGATTAAGTTATAATGTACATAAAGAAGGTAAGACACACTTGGTAATGTTGTAATCTCAAATGTACCTGGGAAATTGGTTTAAGTTGAAGAATTCTTGGTACCTTATACCAAGCAACCGATTGAACGTCATCTTAATCATTCAACATATATATCGTGATAAGAGATAAATCCTATTTATATATATTATATTATATTATTTAGAAATAACAGTTCATTATACACACAACCTCGACTGGACATTTTGAGGTTTGACGTCGTTCATATTCATCATGTATCAAATAAATGACAAGTCCTTGTTGCCAGTAAAAAGGCAATACTAAACATCAGACTTTATTGGTTTTCAAGCGTTTTTGAATAACGATAATGAGAAATGATAAGTCAAGGCGAAGCGATAGACTTCAAAAAGAAGCTAAACGAAGCCAAACATGAATAAAATTCAGTATTATCCAATCATATTGTGACCTGACCCGCGACCGACCCTTGAATCCAGATTTAATCCCAGGGAAGTGTAAAATATTTAAAACCTGGTGTCAACTTGAACAGCCATTAATACGGAACCAGGCGACCCTTAAAATCGTCCATTACACTTTGGACACACAAGTCGCCATTAGGACGCGTTGTCAAGGCAACCATCACGTCAGCGGGATTTAACTCCACACACTGACGTCACTCCGACTTATTATTACACAAGTTGTTACGTACATGGCGCTATTGTTGTGTTATTATCGGACTGAGGTGTGATATGGGCCGACCGGTCACAAGCTATATCCACCAGTGAAAGATCAATACAGACTTAGCTCCGAACATCGCGTACAACACTGGCACTGAAAATAGCTCTCGGGACTTCAGTCAACTAATTCTTTTCCTTTGGGAAACGAAATTTCTCCGAGTTAAATAAATTGAATTCTTCTATTTGGACGTCAAGGGAAATTAACGCTTATTTTCGTTGTCATTGATGGGCTAAGCGAGGCAGGCGAGGGTCCCTGTTAGGCAAGATTTTCCCGTAGAGGAATCCGGACGTACACATATACAGCAGAAAGGAAGCTAATGGTAATTGATTGAACACAATTGGTTTACCATCGGGTACCAGGGGAGCGGGAGCCCGTGGAAGATAGATACATACACTGCAGAGAGACCAGCATCCCCAGTAAGCTTATTTGTTATTACATTATGACATAAAAAGGAAAATTTGTTTGTAAAAGTGCTTTGTAAAGCAAATTAAGCCCACAGTTATTGATCCGTAAAACAGAGGTTAAGCCGCTCTAACCTTTAACTGAGTACTGCGGTCTATAGTTTTTACTATAATTGAGGGGGTAAATTATAACTACATCTATCCAAACTGAACGGAGTACGTTCAAACGACTTCGTGTAATATACTGAATGAACAGTTTTAATTGATATATATTGACAAAATTACCTCTGTCCCATCATCAAAAACCATACGAACCCATGCATCTCTACATTTGATGTGACTCAGAAATTCTATTTCGTTATTACAAGAACAAGAGTGAATTGAACATTATGAAATGCTCACTTGAAGTGTTTAAAAATATAAAAGAACGAACACCATTCAAATGACTATCATACACTTGGGAAAACTTTCTGGTCACAACCTCTTCAATTAAATTCCATTTTACCTAGCACATCTGGGATACCTATTAACGTTTAACGAAGGGAAAACTTTACTTTGGGTCAGTGATTTTAACAATTTATTTCCTGCCTCATTTTCTTTTAGTCGACAGCTTCTTCCTCTTATCCTGCACGGATACCATTCAGTAACCATCATGGTGATTGTGAACTAGGAAGATCAAAGAATCTTTATAATTGCCATCATCAAATTACCATTTCCAAGACGTTGCTAAGTATACTAGCTTAAATTAAGATGGGATTTGATTCCGATACAATAAAACCGAAAATGTCGCTGACTTCTCTGCTGCTAATCTTGGGCGAACCACTTTAGCGCCTTCTTTGAGAGGCATTTCAGAAGTTGGAATGACAATAATGCTGAGGAATATATGGATGACAACTGGAATATATGGATACAATGTACAAAGAAGTTGTCATCCATATATTCCTCAGCATTATCACTTTAGTACCCTTTGACCAGTCATTTTTATAATTTATATCCCGTAGTATGTGTGACCAAGAACAAATAAAACTTTAAAGTATGAATTTGGAAACCAACCATATATATTTTCTTTATGAAAAAGAGCTTTTACGAACCTACTAGTGTAAACATGTCAATCTCACTTTCAGTTGATCTCCTGAAAGGTTGAATCCGCTGAGACCTGCTTAGCTTCTTTGAACTTAAAATTGACCTTGTTGTACCGAAAGGTTGACACTAATACTCTTTACTTTCAATTCTCTCAAAATCAATCTTACTTACTCTTAGGTAGAAAATGTGTGGAAAGTTAACATTTTTGCCTCTTTTGCCTTTTATAAATTTCCAACGTCAGTAACCGTTTAAACCGTACATCCTGCAATGGTAGATTTATCTGAAGAACATTCATATCAACTGTACATGTTTGAACCTTAAGACCTATTCGCATTCGTCTAGGACAGACATGAAGTGAAATGATAAACTGATTTAATAGTTGTCAGTATCATTCAAACTTTTCATATTGCTATCGTCTGGGCCATAGTCTTTCTTATTCTATTCTTATCACTACCATTCAAACTTTTCATATTGCTATCGTCTGGGCCATAGTCTTTCTTATTCTCTTCTTATCACTACCATTCAAACTTTTCATATTGCTATCGTCTGGGTTTCAGATTTATATATGTGTCATAGCCTTTCTAATTCTATTTTTCCCAAATTATTTATACTGATGAAATTCAAATTTAATTGCAGTATACAAAATTCAAAACCATATTCCGACTTGCATGAAAAAAAGATGTCTGAAGTTTTGAACCGCCATACATGTACAGTCGAACTTGTAATTGCGACCACCTCTGTAGAGCGGCCACCTGCTAGATGCGGCCACCATTATGTCCTTCCGATATATTTTACTTTATATTTAACCTCTATAGAGCGGCCACTTGCTTAAAACGGCCATGTACATGTATATATAATAAGTAGAACCTCGTTCTGATGAACAAATGGAGTACCAAAAATTTAAAATTTAAAAGATACAACCATTTTATCAAACCTGTTGTTAAACCACCTGTCTCTTTGAATACAGGGAGGGACATATTGGAAGTTCTACAACTTCCGCTTGATCTACACCCGAAGTATTAGGGGTGGATTCAGGGGCGTACCCGACAACATAGACGCGGCCTTTGTGTGGGGTGGTAACGGCAAGACTTACTTTATAAAAGGTGAGTTCAGATTTTCAAACTAATATATCTTACAACGACGTTACGAAGTTGTTCCTAAAACTGTTATGAATTTTATTACGACTTGAACAATGGATTATTTGTTCTGTAACAAAAGTACATTAAAGGGGCAGTAGCACGTTTTTAGGGGGAATATAAGGTGATGTTAGGAAAATAAAAAATAATGGTTCCAATTGAAAGACAATATATTTAAACTAAATGGAGCAGTAATAATACAAATATATAACGTAAAGTTTAGCCATGCTATTGCTTTTTCTTACACAAAATGAATTGAAGGTGTTCACACAATATGGCCGCCAATGAATTTTATGTGAATCTTCATACTTTGTTCTCTGACTATGGATGATTGGCTTATGTAATGAATTTTTTTTACACTGTCAAAGTAATACATTTAGCATTAACTTACAATAATCAGTGAAAAAATAAAATATAAAATTATCAAAACACGTGCTACTGCCCCTTTAAGTTATTGGCTGATTGTTCTACTTGAGAGTCCTGACCAGATAATAAAAATATGAGTTGGGTTAAGGAAAAGGTTTAGTACTGTGCAAAATGCACTTCTTCAAAGTATAATTGTTAAGATGTATAACGGTAGACGTTATGAATTATTCAAAATGTATATTCATCAGTGTCCAAAGTATTCGTATAGTCATGTCGTGCTTCGCCGTGAGTACCTGTCGATCAAAATCCAAATATGAACTGTCAATAACATCACCTTTATTTTCCAAAACAGGAAAACCACTGTAGCATACAGGATATACAATTTACTTATCATCTTCATTACCAATATACATATTTGTCAAGTTGACACTAAATGCAACGGATCCCCCGACGCTCATGTCCATTAGGAAAGGAAGTTGCATTTTTTTACTCTTAAAGCATAGTGATTGTGTCAACTGTCAGCGGGATAATGGGGGAAATGTCAGGTTACACGAGCCACTGATCTTATCTAAAGGTTGCAATCTACAGGGCACCGTCGTGTTTCGGAAATAGTCGTATCTCTCTTAGAACGCAGACATACTTACCATTACTTATATACAGTGATTGCTCTATTACCTTGTCACTGTACCCATCCATTGCCAGTCTCCGTCAGTACATTAAGGGAGTGATGGTGAAGTGCTTTGTATGAAGACCTGTAGTTTTCCAAATCGGTGTATTTAAGATCATTGAGCAATATTCCTTGAGATATGTTAACGGCTCTGTGCTAAATTTGTTTTTACTTTGATTGGCAATCACAAAGAGTTTGAATGATATACCATATCTTTTCAAAGAACTTTTGACACATTCGGTTTTATAAAAGGCATAAGTATTGTCAACTGACATCATTATCAAAATGTTTAAATGGTATATATGTCTACGACAGTTCAATATGTAATCATTTATAAACTACAGAATACAATATTTACTTATATATTTTCCAAGCCGTACAAATCCCTGTGGCAATTATTAGCATATCCCTGAAGTAACTCCTCTCTGGGCTGACACCGGTAACGAAATAAGCCTGTAATGTACCAGTGTGGAGACTGAAGAGCGAGACAGCGAGTCTACACCTAGAACCATAACAGTCCTCTATTAGTCATTATGAATGCAGTTCGTGTGACGCCATCACTTATCTAATTTCACACCTGTTATAGACGTAAAGTCAGGTGAGAAATTGGATTAGAGGCACACCTGGTTGCAATTAGCAGGTATTTGGGGATTCGGTGGTCTTGTCTTTCTTGAATCAGCACAATGAATCGGGGATGTCTGCTATGATGACGTTACTCGTTGCATCTTTGTTTTCGGAATGAGAGATATGCAGTCGTAGCGTCGTCTCAGTGATGTCTCGTGTAACGCTGTAGTATCCTCGTCGGCTTATACTAATGCTGCAATAGATACACTTCCGTCAGTAGGGCCTCTTTCAGTGTGACCAACAAAGGTTTACCTTGATTGTATTATTTTTCGGAGACATGAGTAGTAGGACGATTGAAAAATATTCTATCTTTTACCAAATGTAACGCTGTAGTACCCCCGTAGCCCCGTCGGCTTACAATAATGTTGCAATAGATTCAGTTTCCGTTAGAAGGGCCTCTTTCTCTGTCAAAGGTTGGCATGAGCAGTAAGACGATTGAAGAATATCTTATCTTTCATGGAAAGCAATAATGATAGAAAAAAATCTTTAGAAGCAAAACCAAATCCATATTTTGCTATATTGCCTATTGTCTGTACGTTTATAAATGCTTTACCTTAGTCACGTTATTGATTAATTTCTAAAAATAAACACTTTTAAGCGATACCATAAATACCTTTGAAATGGTGTGATTTCTCTAAACATGACCAAATTGTGTTGCTAGGTAACCTATACTGGCGTTACTCTGACAACCGGGTGGACTCCGCCTACCCCAAGCCGATGTCCGTGTGGCGGGGAATCCCCTCCTACATCAACTCCGCCTTCAAGTGGAAGAACGGGCGCACCTACTTCTTCACCGGCAACGAATACTACCGCTTCCACGACAGCAACTTCCTGGTATGTATTGTTGATATCATAACAAAATAGATTGTGATATTGGATCCACAGGGGCCGGTCTCAGATACTGCTGCTTAATGTACTATGGTACGGAATATCTCACGATATTAGGAAAACTTGATTATCCCCTGAGACAAAAGCATTTACTATATGATGTGGTTAACGAGGAAAATTTGGTACTTTGTACTTTATAAACTAAAATCCAAAAGAAACGTCCCCTCTATATTTGATTCTCGACATTTGTGTACCTTAACCACTGCATTTTGTGCGTTTAAGCGATGTGTTTCTGCAGATAGTGCCTCGGCATATATAAGAATGGAGTCATTTTTTAATGACTTTCATGATTTTTTAAGTGTGTGAAAAAGCAAAAGGGGACGTTTCTTTTGGATTTTAGTATATGTTTTGATTTTTTGGGGGCCCATAAAAAACCCTGGGTTGATACGTCAAAAGATGCTCGGCTACGCCTCTCGTTTCTTAAACGTCACTGCTGACAAGTGAAACCATACACCCGTTTCATCTTTATTCAAGAATCAGAAAAACGATAAGGTTATTGACTGGTTCATTTAATAGAATAAGCGAAACTGTAAAAACTTTATGTACTACTTGAAAATAAGGTTCGACTAACTATCAAGTGAGACTGTGAAATCGTAGCATTGGCGGACAATGTAAATTTTAATCATGATTGATCAGGCCTTATCTTGATACCAAGAGGCTTTTCTTTAACATCATAAGTCTGGATTATTTATGCTCAAACATGTGAATCTGGAGCATTAGTTCTTACGTATGGTTTGCTAGAAAATGTGATAGTATAAAACTCTTTTCGATTGGCATAATAAAGTGCACATGATTATCTATTTTCAGTCGGACGAAGGGTACCCACGCAACATCGGAAACTGGTGGTTAGGTTGCCCAGATGCAGCCCAAATTGAGCATTTCGATCACCTTGGAAACGATATAGACTCCCGGGTGGGAGGAAACAGACGGACAGGAAGTTCGGGCAATCTTCAGAACGAGGCTGATGTGAGCGCGGGAGACCAATTCCTGTCTGTTTTAGGTGACCAACAAGACGATATCAGCGCCTCTAATGTGATACGTGTGAACTATATAGGGGGCGCTTTGCTGTTGGCCCTGTGTGTTATACTCCGTAAAATGATGTGCAGTTGATGACGTCACTGACGGATAATCTCGGCTTATGACGTTCAACAGTGAAATCATTCCACTAACAGGATATTACGTCATCATTGGAGAAATTACTTACAGTCACGTGATATCACTGCAAAGCAATATAAGTTGAAAGCTAAAGGGTACTTGGCGTGACTTAATGTGTACTTAAGAGATAAAATCAACCTACCTTTCGGTATCCACACAGGATTCATCCACCGAGGAATTACTGATCTCTTTCTGATCTCGTCATCTTGGATTATCGTACTTCCGGTCACGTGATCTGACGTCACTCTCATGCACATAAACATCTTCATGATCCAGCATCGTCACTCAGTAGCTTTTTTAGACTGGAAGAAAAAGGACGCTGTGGTTGAACTAAATGTATCCGACGCAAAACAGAATTTTAATGAAGGTCAAGGTCGTTTGGGCATTTGAGTCATCAACAAATTGCAAGACTGAGATGTTTGTATGTTACGTTTCCTTGAGGGACAAGGTTAACGTGCGTTGCGTGGATATGATATATTCCCTAAATGAAGATCGGTCCGTTTAGACATGTATTCAGTAAGATCATTATCACTATCATTCGTTTCCGGTCATGCGCATAATGTTGTGGTGATACATACATCCTAGACGAACCAGGCTCTTCTGCAGTTATTTAGCATCCAGCCCGGGGATAAGATCGTTCTTGGACTAATGTAGCATCTCTGTGTACAACCAGCCACTTTGTTCCTTCCTGGCCATCTCAATCTTTGTCCATTTTACACTTTTGCCATCCTTTGCAAAGTAACTTATGGGACACCAACGGACAATGCATTAGGATGTGAGAATGACCATTTACTAGAAAGAGCACTGTCAGTAGTTGATAGCGCCATCTACCGTGTGAGAATGACCATTTACTAGAAAGAGCACTGTCAGTAGTTGATAGCGCCATCTACCGTGCTGCATTTGTCACGTCTAATATCCTCTGACTCTGATGAACGTGATATCGTGTACATTTATTGAAGCTGATTTATACTCGTATTTACTCCACACTGAAAATGAGAGAAGACATTTGAAAACACGTATACCAATCGACAATTTAGAGTACTTTTGTAAATAGATTTGCATGTACAGTTTACATATTTGATATATTTTACATTTTGTTTAGTTATATATTGAAATACTGTTAATATCTTTACGAACAATTAGAAAACGTTTAAGATGTTTTCTCCCCCTCCGTCTTTTATGAGTATACCCTCTCCAATCTTCCTATACTAAACCTAAAACGTAAGTTTCCGAACTGTCAGTTTTATGCCTTGCTGCAGACCCTTCAGTTTTCTGTGCTTGCTCTCTAGCTTACTATGATAGAAAGCAATTCCAATCAGAAAGTATAACTGGAGGTTGCTAACAATCGCCTGTAGGGGCGCTGATAGTCTAACAATAAGACTCTGAAATGAATTTTTTTCAATAAATCTGAAATTTGAAAAAAAAGGATGAAAAGGAGACTGAAATTTCTTCATTTTCAAAAATTGAGCTCTCAAGTTTTATTATAGACTTGTTTAGGCTTGCATTTTATTTTAGGGTCTGGCTGACAGACTAGGGAGCTGATATCAGCACAGAAAACTCAAGGGTATGCACCAAGGCATAAAGCTGGCAGTTCAGAAACTGACGTTTTAGGCTTTGCGTAGGAAGATACCCTCTCCATGGTGAAGTCACTTTACATACATGGCCATCTTCAAGCATTTACAGACCTCAGCCAAATCTTCTCCTCTTTCCGGGTTTCATTCTATGGCCCTTTCCTAGAAAATGACCAAACGATGTTATATCTTGTGATTTTGATGAAATGTAAATCTGGTGTCATAAAGTAAAAGACTTTGATGAAAACTATAGTCCCTCAAAATGACCATGGTTTTTTTTGGTGATTTCGATCAAACGTGAAATACCTGGAATATATTTGATAAATTGACAAATGCTTTCTGGTTTTAGATGATTTTGATAAAAATGTGAAGTGTCTGGAATATTATAATATGACAATGATTAAAAGTGAACTTCCTTTTCTGAAGGACAACTGAAGATTTACAAAATGAGACTCAAGTGATACTATTATCTTTACAACTACCTGTCATGCCTTTATTCAAATACTGAATTTCTGTTTCTCGATGTGTGTTGATTGATGATGTTATATGCTAAAAATATTCTTGTTACTGAAAGCAGAGAATCTTTAATTGCGATATGAATATTGTATGAATAGCAATGCTCCTTGATACAGTTTGTTAAACTGAGGGTTTTAAACGCACATCGAGAAACAAACAAAGGTCAAGGTCAACTTGACATCTCGTTACGTCAGCACCAGCGAAATAGTCGTCTTGTAAATAGTATCTACGTAGTTATCGTCTCTTATTTATTTCTTGCTTCGATGTTTATTTCCCACGTGCTGACGGTCGAGACTATTTTTATACGTCGTGGTTGTATTAAACTTTCTAGCCAAGCAAATGTGTCTGTTGTCATTAATATGATTGAAAAAAGAACTACAATTAAGAAATAGGGTACTTGACACATCTTGACACATACTCAAAGCGCTTCAGACGCCCATTACCTTGAAGAATTGTACCTTCACAGCTGCTACAAGGCGCTAGTGGCGACCCACAGGAACCCGATATCGTAAATAAAATGTAGGTAAAACGTGGGTAAGAAAGATCCGTCCCCTATATGTATATAGAGTAGGGGACGGATCTTTCTTACCCACGTTTTACCTACATTTTATTTACGATATCGGGTTCCTGTGCTACAACCTTATTAAGGTACCCATTTTAACAGCTTGATGGACTGAGTGCAATGTGGATGAAGTGCCATATACAGGTCGAGAGCCAGGTCACAATATGTTTGTGTCTCAATCGGGGAAGGAACCCAGATCTCTGGCGTGAGAGACCAGCATGCTAACCAATATACCACTGTGCTTCACAGTTATAAGTGCTACTACTATTACCAGAAGAGTACGTTTTGCGCTACATTTAATATTCACCAATGAAAATAACATGGTCCTTTAGCATTAAAAAAATACTGCCATTCTTCTCTGGCTATCTCGTGTCTTATAAGAAATGTGTGCGCATCGCACAGGTGAAGGAGTTCTAGTTGTCTCACGGGCAAAGAGAGATAGACAGCATACGAAGCGTCGATAAAATCACAAACTCACAAAAGGGGATTTTAGCGTGTGTTTTCTGTGTTTATTCAGAATATGTTATTGGATCAACTTGTATACTTCCCAGCTAACACAAAACGTTTCTAAAACGTTGCCTGAAAGTTTCTGTGAGAAACGTTTCCAAGAAACGTTTATACAACGTTTTAGAAACATTCCTTGAAACGTTTCTGCACAACGTTTTAGAAACGTATTGAAGAAACGTTCTCGTGACGTTTCTTTGAAACTTTACAGAAATGTTTTTCATATACGTTTTTGTAGCGTTTTGAAAACGTTTCGAATCCTAAGGAAGAAAACGTTGTGGAGTTTTTCATTGAAAAATATTCAATAGTTTCAATCACCAAGCTAACATTAATGTTTCTCATGTTTGTAAAAATGAGTGTGCTAAATAAGTCAATTCCATTACACAAACTCGAGTTTTTTAGACAGAAGGTAAAAACATTCAATGAATTTCATCATACAAGTTGGCCGTCAAATACCGCAAAAACGTCACTATGCATTATGACGTCATAACATGACGTCACACATTGACACAGCGATGGTAACGGGAAGGCGCACTGTCAAAAGTCAAGCTGAAGTCTGTTACAAAGTACGTGTATTTCCTGCGTTTCTATTATAAATATCTAAAGGTAGCGGGACATATGTACTTTGAAAGTATGTTGATCTGATAAAAGAAGCCTATAGCTAACTTGTAACTTTAGTTGCAAGTGTCCATTGGTGTGTTGTTTTTCGAATAAGTGTCCCAGGTATACTTTATTATTTAAAATTTCTGTCATTATTCTCTCATTTAGATTCCAATCATGTCCGATGCCGTCAGGTTTTCTGCTGAAATATCTGCACATCTATAATCGAGGATGAACCCGAAGAGTAGGCCTACTGTATACAGTACCGTAAGTTTTGTTGTTTATGGAGTTTACTATTCAAACCTCATGTTTACTGTCATGCAAAAGTACGATGTATTGGAATCTAATATTCGCGTCAATTTAATTCTTCTAGAGATGCCATGACAATGTTTTACCATGTTTTTTTATGTTCTACAGTTTCCACTTGGGTCCCGATTCCCGATGTTCTGAAGTTTGTGCTGTTGATGACACGGATTTATAAAACGCTGACAATATGACGTGACTTGGAAACAGATCGAAAGTAAGCTTGAAATTGAAATTACATGTTTGTTTTAAACATTTACGTACTTCCCTACTCTGTAATATAACATTATAACCATTTGATGAGAAGTTTTGTTATCACTTGACACACTGGCCTTACTATAGCCTTTAGCCTGTCTACTAAACCTATTTTGACGTTACTGAAATTACGGGTTTTACGTTTAACCCCCTTGGTGCCAAAGCGAACGCACTTTGGACGGCCGCTTTCATAAATGACTGGATCGCGTGGACGCAGTTTACAAATATATACAATAGTGTGCCATTTTTATGTCAAAGTTGACGTTATCCCCGTAGATATTATTTTACTGTAGCATAACAAATCTGTTCAATTTTTGCACGATTAAAACAAATCATCTCAGCTACAACCTAATAATTCTTTGTAATTTTTCATTGATTATCTAGGGAACGGATTCAATTTTATCAAATTGTGTACATTAATGTGTACACGTTTATAATGGTGATCTATGGGACACGTTTCCATTTCTTCTATGTGCAACAGTAAGATCCAGCACGAACTTCTTTCATGAAAATTATTTATGCTACACCAATTTAACACGAGAGTCTATGGAAAAAATTTCACCGTCCGAATATAACTGACACTGATCTGTACATCGAACTAACATGTAAGTCTAACTATATTAGAATAACGTAAAATATGACATGATTATGGCACACCACTGTGCATGTTACATACCTCCTTTTCACATAAAATATTCGGAAACCGTTTACAGGTTGCATTAGGAAAATTTAATGTCACAATTATTGTTTGCTAATTGTATCATCTTGATAGTGTCAAAAATATCATAACACAAATCAATCATCCATAATCAGAGGACAAAGTATGAAGATCCCATAAAATCCATTGGCGGCCATTTTGTGTTAACACCTTGAATTTAGTTTGTGTTAGAAAAGAAATCGCATGGCTTTACATTATATATTTTAATTATTACTGCTTCATTTAGTTTAAATACTTTGTCTTTCAATTCGAACCATTAATTTTCATTTTGCCTGACATCACCTTATCCCCTAAAAACGTGCTACTGTCCCTTTAATACACGACATTGAAAATTATTTATAAAGATCTCAAATCTCACATCTCATATCTTTATTCAATTAAAATCATGTAGATGTGACTAAATAGAAATACTTATTTCTCAACTTTGCAACTGCATTAGTATTTAGATCAAGTACTGCAATATTATCACTTTATAAACTTCTGTTTAAAAAGTCAAGTCAAATTATCGTCTAACTTTTTTAATGACACATTCTAAAGCCTCACCCCACAAAAAACAACAACAAACAAACAGCAAACAAACTAACGAACTAACAAGTAACAACCAAAAACCAAATAGAGTATTTTGGATACTTTGACAGCACCCAAAGGGTTAAAGAGAAAACATTGGAGACTCAACAGTCTTAGATGCAACAATGTTGTACATTCGGGGTCGCTCAAGTGTACGTCGACCGACACAAGCCGAGAATATTACGTGTGACGAACAGGCACTGGCTCGGATTTGCACATCAAGCCGAACTCGCTGATTTCATACTACAATATTCCTAACTTCTATCACTTCAATGTATGCATATTTAAAACGAAACGTAATTATAGAATAAGTTGATTCTGTAATATGCGATTTCCTCATTAAATAATCTACGTAACTATGACCGTGTATTTTATAAATACCGTAAAACCTACTAAAGAAATAACCTGTCATGAATAAAAGCCGGGTTTAATATTCAACAATTTAATGCAGATGGTTGTTTTTTTTCACTTTTTAATTATTCATATTCGCCTTACAGTCACTTGAATAAACGCCAGGTCAAATATGTATTCTGTTTTTGATAAATAATTACTACTTGCTTATTCAATGTTTTATGAGTATATATTGCTAGCACCATTTATTGCAAGTAGCTAGGCCTTCATGTACCGTAAATCCTAGTATAATCGTTTGTCTTAGCAATCGCCTGGTCACCTACAAAATTAAAGATGATTTTTTTATTCTGAAGAATATAAGGCATATTTATTCGACGTTTGACCTCACGGCACAAAGCGACTATCCACAGTAAAGCCTAAAAGTATATTTTTAGTACTATTTACTCTATCTAAGAAGTTGACAAAATTCAGATTTATTATTATGAATCTGTCTTAAATCCTGTGGTCAAATCTGTGTATGAAATTATGAAGCGTTATATTATGCTGTTATTAACGAATTGACTACATATCACATTAATTAGTTACTAGTTCTCTGTGCTATTTATATTTCAAATTATGAGATACATGTATCAACAAATATTTTAAGTAAATTATTGTCATACAAGTCATCTAAGACATGAAAATAAATTTGTTATACTTATAAATTATTTGAGATATGGTAGTTTTATATGTAGTTCGACATATATATTGACGGGACAGATTAACATATTGATTTCATTATCTTATTCAATACTGTAGCTATCTTATGTGCTAAGAATTGACTAATAAATGAGAGATTTGTTTTTTCAGTGACGGCGGACCTATTGTTGGCATGACATGGATGAAGATAACGTGATCTCATACCTGTAAATTCAGCGAATTAAAGCTTTTGACTTAAGGAGAAATCTTGTTGTTATTTAACTTAAGGAGAAATTAATTTTACTGTCTTAATCTGCTCTAGCAGTATATTCAATGTGTTGAATTTTAAAGTATTTCGAGTTAATTTGAAACTGTGAATTGTGCTGTTTAAAAAGCTTGAAAAAGTAGAGAGATTTAAGAGCAAATGCGGCATTATTTGCGATGGACTTTGTCCATATTTTTCACACAGGTAGCTTCGATTTCAGTGCAGTTTATTTTTTCATAATCACCGTATAGATATCCTGTGATGAAACTAACTTTAATGACTTGAGAAACGGCTTTTAAATGCATTGTATGGTTGCGTCCGGAATATTTGTTGACATTGCCTTAATGATTGAAAAGGTGATACCTCTAGAAACGTAGGAGTTGTTTTTGGAACGCACAACTGGAAAATGCAAACCAGAAATGTTAACATGTGTGGATGTCGGATTTCACTAAAAATGTTTTCTCTCTAAAGGTTATAACATACATTTGGATTTCTCAGTTGCATTTTCTACATGTGTGAGGCCAAGATTGAGTAAACCCAACTTTGTTCGATTGGTAAATGTACAACAGTAACTTTTTAAAAGTACAAATAAGCCACAAACAACACCAGGTCGAAAGTTTCTCAAAGGTTTCCTGAACGTTTCTTCAAAACGTTTTCTTACAACGTTTCTGAAACGAAAAAAAAACTCCACAAAATTACGTTGCAGAAACGTTTTTCAAAACGTTTCTGAAACCAAAAGGTAACGTTTCAGAAACGTTGTAGGAACGTTTCTGTGTTAGCTGGGTTTTTATATGTTGGTAACATTTTAACTTGGTTTGTTTTTTTTCAATTCTAAAATTTCGGGTCCAAAACCCTTAATTCATAACCGAAATGTATTTGGGCAGATATAAATATAATTTTACAGTAGGACACAGTGATGAAGGAAGTGATGGGAACCTTGAGCTCTTGACATCACCTATCGCAGGAAGTCATAGTCGCCTTTCTCTGGGATCTTGGTCTGACAACTGTTTCGTTGACTATCTTGAAATTTGTACCTTTTTTCATTTTTGGGGTATTAATGTTATGGTTGAGTGTACGGGAAACATTATAACATGTCAACTTGACAATGACAACACTTAAAATTTCTGCAATTAACGGTTTAACATCGGAATGGTTGCCATTTAGATATTTTATAACGCAAAGATACATATTTCAGCGAGGAGGGGGGGGGGGGGATTATAATAATGTGTTCTAGCACTCAATATTGATTTTTAAGTCGTACTACCCCTGCACGTTGTCATTAGACAAGGCTTACAACGTCATTTCTAAATAGCCATGTGGAATTCCACAAGCTGAGGACACTTTCTGTTTATTAATGACTACATCGGTCAGGAGGTATTTATGTACCGTCAAGGGTCTGGCCAGACTCATTCTTACCCTTTGATCATACCCTAATTAGGATAAGAGTTCGACTGAAAATATTGAGATATCTGGTACCGGCGGAAATATGCGTCGACAACAATGTTCCAAAAACTGTCATTCCATTTAATTCCACATTGTCACAATAGTTAGATTTGCTTTCCAAAACTGAGACAACGACTTTAGATATTTAGACTAACTTCCTCGTCATTGTATATACAAGAAGTCCTCAAATCCTTCCATCAATGAATTTTCATGGTGAACTACATGCACTGACCCTAAAGAGCATATTATTGCTTGTCGAACTCAGGTTTGTGTTGCTCTTAGTTCACTAAAAGGATCGCTTCTCTGGAGACGTTCTTCATTATTTGTGTTAAGTGATCTTCGAAAGGTCAGGATACATAAGCTAACTTATCGAAACTCGTACTGTGTTGGGCGATAATGGCCATAAAACAGTCTCACCTACTTACAGTGAACCTCTTTTAGATAAACACACAGTCAGAATGTGATTAAAGTGCCAGTGCTATCAATACCAAGAGAACATTGAGTGAGCATATCTTTTTTTTTCAATTCTTCGACGAAAATCAACGTTTTCACTTTATGAAATGCATGTGTACCATAGTATACTGTGTTATTTTTCATTTTAGATTATGGAGTAAATTCAATAACTACATTTTGAAAAGCAAACGTCGAAATTTCGAAAATAATTTTCCAAAACAACGTACTACCCTAATGGTCCGATGAATTAATTATTTAAGATTTTAACAGGGTAATAAGCCAAACCACAACATCCCTCATGAAAGGTACTATATCATTTTGAATCTTTTATTATGGAATCTTCATAAATGAAAACAGATTAATTTCAAACATAATATACGAAAAAATAGACCTACATGATTTAAATTTGAACTTTGAAATTAGTTGTTATGACTAGAAACGCTCCAGCAGTCATCGTTAAACCATATCAATAAAGTCATAACATGTTGTCAGAATTTCATATTTTTGAAACTCTTTTCATAAAAGCTACGAAATAGCATCATTGTAGCAACGGCTGTCACTTTACCATGGCAGCTACCCAATTACTGTTGGGTGGACAGAGGTACGCGTCGAACTAATTCCCTTACTCAGGGTGACACCACAAATTTCTCAAAATATGTGGGGCAGGGAATCAACCCTACAAACTCTCTGATTATCAAGCAATGGGTTACCCACCTCGATAAATGGGTTACCCACCCATCCAACGAACTGAGCCCGCTGCTGCTGAACTATTCTGAGAGCGGTCGATTGAGCATTGCACAGGACCACGCGTCACATCAATATATTATAGTCACGTGGTAATCCATAATTAGAGTTACGTACGTCTAATTTCAAATATATAGTAAAAGAACGTGTACACTGACAATGTGAACTCAGCTAACTATTTGTTAATTGTTCACCGTTATTTACAGTAATTATCTCAAGAGTTTGGGTAATGACGGAAAGGCAAGAAGCACGTGAAATTCATCAGAATAATAATAATGACTCAACATTAGCAATTACTATGCATGGTAACATGCACTTTGCAATGGTTTGATTGACTTTTGTAGTGTTCAGTTACTTGAGTTTATCAAATACCTTCTATTCTACAGAACCTATTCTACAAACTTAGATCCCATGGGTATAAGTAAGGTTTAGTAACAGTTGGGGTAGATGTCGCGAATGTGTAGAGTTTCCCACCATCGGGCGATATCAGATATTTTTATAGGCAAGATATGCTAGAAATAAAAATTGAGGTACATCTAGGCGGTGCTAATTTTAAGACGAGATTTTTTTTCTTCATTCGCTACCCAGTGTTAGAAATTGAATGTTCTTAAATACGTGTTTCCTTAAATACCACAGTTCAGCATGAAGATATCTTCAGCTAAATTAAGAAGACGTTGCCAACATTTCTATAAAAAATTTGAAGTGAGGTCAATTGGAGAATTACTGGGCAAGTGCTTAACTCAGTTACATAATGGGAAAAGTCCCAAAATGGATGATGCTTCTTTGAAATTGCGACCTTCTCGTTAAACAAGGCACTCAGACACTATACACGGTCAGACAAGCATGAAGGCACAATATATTGAGTAAGAAATCCCAGACCCTCTGAAATACGAGATCAAAATGTGCTGCGTAAGCTAGTTTGACAAGAACATACAGCCCTTAACAAACCACAAACACTCCTAGTCAACAGGGAAAACAGATGGCTAGCAAAAAAACTGAATCAAACAAGATTTAATTTTCTAATCTGGCAACAGAGTCCCTGGCAAAAAAAGTTTGTATCAAACAAGATTTGATTCTTTAATCTGAGAAGAGCTTGTGGTGATAACACGACGAGCTGCCAAGATACCACACAACGCGTTGTGCCAGTTGGCTGGAACAGAGGATCAGAATATTCTCCTTCGTATCATGCTCTCCACACAGAGGTATAGCTCCAGTTATATGATTCTATTCTATCCTCTGCTTTAACACAAGCATTTCTCAGGTTTCCGGTACATGCTCCTTGCGTACAGGACATTGGCATATATATACCGATTTCATTACCGATTTCGTTACCAATTTATGATAGAGCGAGGATATAGTGCTAAAATCTTTATTTCTTGATCGATTTCGTTCAAATTCGCAATGTAGGTTTATCTCAACATATATAAACGATATATTAGTTCAAATATCCAGGTTTTGAATTCTGTTTTTGTTTGGATCCAAACCGAGACCATGTGACCTAGCGAAAGAATGCATCTATATCTTCCATATTCAGTCCATGGAGAAAGGAAAGCTTGGGTGTTGTCCCCAGATCGTTTGTTATGATAATGTCACTAACTTACGGGACCCTATTCTTTCAAGAAGACTCGACGTGAAGAAGCAATGTCGAATACAGTCTAGTGTTCTTGAAGCATAAAAAATTATAACCTATGAAAATGCGTGGCTGATTGCATGATATGGGTCTTCTCTAGTCAGAGAAGTGACCATAATGCAATAGGTTAAGAATTTATGACTTCTAGCTACCATTGTCGGACAAGAATCTATCAACTATTATACCAATGTATGACGTGAATACGTTGTCGATGTCGTACTAATTATTTCATCTCCCTGGAAACTATCGTGAAGAATATATATATCGTATGCTTGATCACCATTCAGGCCGGTTCGGGTAAATTGAACCAAACAACAGTCGAAATTCCTAACTTTTAAACATAGTGGCTAGGAGTCGCTTTAGTAATGTAACATTAGAATAATAATGGTGTCAAATGCAATCTTTAACTCTAGAAAGAAACATTATTGATACAAATAATTAAATGAAAACAAATAATTATTTCCACTAAGAGATAATTTATGTAACATAAGAATTGTATTTGAGGCACAAGTCGTATTTAAAAATTTACATAGCTTATTTTATTCATTACGTGATGTTTATGTTCCTCTTCTGTAGCAAATTGCAGGATGGGTGTGATGATAGATTTGGTCAGTTGAGATAAGCATAGGAAAAATCTTCTGTCTCTTTGTAATCCGTAGAGATGGATTATGAGGTAAGTGAAGACGCTCGAGTGTGTTTGATAAGATTATGGACAGTCTGATTAAACTTGGCCTAGTTCCGAGGAATAAAATAGTCTATATGATATCCTTACGACTCGGTAGAGAGGAAACCTATGGAAATAACAAGTTCGATTCTCTATATGGCTAATATTTTCAAACTTTTATTCCTCTGAAATAGACCCATTTTTAACCAGTGGATTCAGTAGCTAAATTGGTGACTATTGAACAATGTCGTTGACTGCACAACTATCTGTGATTGCATCAAATAAGGTTTCCCCGTAAACCAAAAACTCGGCTTATTCAAACAGAGGTTGTAGGTTGACTTGATCTGCCTCAGTGGGAGAAAATGGACCGGTCGTTGCTCAGAGATATGTTTATCTCACTTCCAAATTACATAACATCTCGAAATATTAGTAACCATTCGTAAGCATATTATAACGAAAAAGAAACGAAATCGTTTCATTATTTGTATCAGATAAAAAAAAAGGATAAAATATATTTTAAACTGTGACTTTTATTTCTCTGTACTGGATTTAAATAACGATTTATAGTTGCTGTAGAGACACAAATAAAAGTCCGCTGCATCGATTACAATTGGATCTTAGGAACTTTAAAATTACTTTGAAATTACCACAACAAAAGGGACCAATATCGAAAACCGCAGCGAAAGGTGAATATTTTACGACCGCTTCGGTTAATTTACCACAGTCAAAGAACTGTGAACTATTTTTACATTTTGATCGCCTTTGATAGCTGGGGGGAACTGAATTGCGATAAATAAAGTTTACGATTTGCATATTTAGGCAAGTAAGTAAAATGATACTTTTTATAAATCTTTTCTTCCACAAAACGAATAGAATTATTCGCATTTTCTATGCTGCAATAAGAAATGTGTTTGACATCAGTTGTGAAACTGTCACTGAACTGAAATGTTATTCAGACATTGCTGGTTTGGGACAAGTTTATCACCATCGTATAGAAAACCCTCACAACATCCTCTAGGGCCGTGATGAATTCTCTGTTATACAATATCAACTATGAAACAATTTAGCTTTTATGATGTGTAAACTGTTTAATCTAAAGATTTGCATTGGTTGTTGTGTAAAAAGTAAAATCACAGCAGTATCTCTGTCGTGCACTATTGACTCTATTCTTGAAACACTGTGATTGCAAAGTCTTGTCTTGTACTGGCTGATTAAAATATAGATAATTTCATGATGGGACCCAGCCATGGGCTTTCTATCCTTCATGATGCAAGTCCATTTGTAGAGCGCTGTTTTCCTTGACATGACATGTTCCAGGAATGTGTTGAGTAGCTGCTTGAATACTGAGAGTGTTTCTGAAAATTATGTCATTTCACATAGAAGCAGAAAAAGTCAACGATATCTCTCTAAAAATTGTGTGCATAACCCTCTGTATCTTCCAAAGCTGACATGCCTGGAGCCTTAACGTTGTTCTAGGAATATTGTGATAGAAGACACAACATATGTGTTTGGAAAATGATACTGAAGGAAGTGAATGAGTTTTTCTGAGAGAGAAAATAAAATGTTGGTTGTGTATATTTGGTGTAGGATTTTATGAAAAAATGCGTTTTAAGATACTACCAATGAGAGAAGATATTCTATAACAAATCACCAGGAGTGGATCAGATCATCCCTGAGTTTTTTAAACACTCTTCAGATATTATTGTGTCTTACCTTGAACTAGTATTTAATGTTATATTAGAAAATGGGACTTTTCCAGATACTTGGACACTTGGGATTATTGTGCCAATACATAAACAAGGTGATGTTAATAATGTAAACAATTACAGAGGTATTTCACTGCTAAGCATATTTGGTAAACTATTTACTTTCATTGTTAATAAGAGGTTAGTGTTTTGGGCAGATACTCTCAACAAAATTAATGAAGAACAAGCTGGGTTTAGAGAGGGCTATTCAACTATTGACAACATATTTATTCTACAAGCACTAGTGGATAGATATTTAAGTGTCAAAAGCGGGAGATTTTATGTGCTCTTTGTTGACTTTGCCAAGGCCTTTGACTCTGTGCACAGGGGGAAACTATGGAACCTATTAAGATCACATGGCCTCAGTAACAAAATGATTAAACTATTGGGTAGCATATATGAGAATGTTAAGGTATGTGTACGTAATAACAATGAAATTTCGGAAACCTTTACCAGCCAGTTAGGGGTAAGGCAAGGGTGCATTTTAAGCCCATTTCTCTTTACATTTTTCATAAATGAACTGGCTGCACAAATAAATTCTAACTGTAAACATGGTACTCAACTTCATCCGGATATTACCCAGATATTTTTGCTGTTGTTTGCAGATGATATAATTCTCTTCTCATCAACAATTAAAGGATTACAGACCCAAATTAATGAACTTGAATTGTACTGTGACAAATGGAAGTTAGCAGTGAATATGAATAAAACGAAAGTTCTTGTATTTAAACATGGAAGTCAGCTATCAAGACATGAACATTGGTATTTTAAGAGAGAAAAAATAGAGCCATTGGCTCTGTAGCTCATCAGGCATCATATCAAGTTTGCTTTATACAGGCAAGATGAGCTCAAAATGAAACTGATGTTACCTATTGCAACGGGTCACAAAACCTACAGTTTAGAATCCCAATTGGCCAAGGAGTCTACATGCAGTCTTTCAGCTCAATAGACCTTTAGGAGCTTAAGATGATGATGAAAATAAGTTTTTAAGGTTGTGACCCCTGTGACCCTATTTGGGGTCATGGGGTCACGAAATCTACAATTTAGAATCCCAATTGGCCAAGGAGTCTGCACATATAATTTCAGCTCTCTAGACCTTTTGGAACTTGAGAAGAAGATGAAAATAGTTTCTTAAGGTTGTGACCCCTGTGACCCTATTTGGGGTCACAGGGTCAACAAAGTTACAAATTAGAATCCCCATTGTCCAAGGAGTCTGCACATATCCATATTAACTCTCTAGACCTTTTGGAACTGGAGAAGAGATAGGAAATGGTTTTTAAGGTTGTGACCCCTGTGACCCTATTTGGGGTCATGGGGTCACGAAATCTACAATTAAGAATCCCGATTGGCCAAGGAGTCTGCACATATCATTTTCAACTCTATAGTCCTTTTAGTACTGGAGAAGAAGATGAAAATAGGTTTTTAAGGTTGTGACCCCTGTGACCCTATTTGGGGTCACAGGTTCACCAAAGTTACAAATTAGAATCCCCATTGTCCAAGGAGTCTGCACATATCACTTTCAACTCTCTATTCCTTTTAGAACTGGAGAAGAAGATGAAAATAGGTTTTTAAGGTTGTGACCCCTGTGACCCTATTTGGGGTCACAGGTTCACCAAAGTTACAAATTAGAATCCCCATTGTCCAAGGAGTCTGCACATATCACTTTCAACTCTCTAAACCTTTTAGAACTGGAGAAGAAGATGAAAATAGGTTTTTAAGGTTGTGACCCCTGTGACCCTATTTGGGGTCATGGGGTCACGAAATCTACAATTTAGAATCCCCATTGGCCAAGGAGTTTGCACATATCGTTTTTAACTCTCTAGTCCTTTTAGAACTGGAGAAGAAGATGAAAAAATAGAGCCATTGGCTCTGTAGCTCATCAGGCATCATATCAAGTTTGCTTTAAACAGGCAA
Source organism: Steromphala cineraria (assembly GCA_916613615.1). Taxonomy (NCBI): domain Eukaryota; kingdom Metazoa; phylum Mollusca; class Gastropoda; order Trochida; family Trochidae; genus Steromphala; species Steromphala cineraria. The sequence continues at coordinate 3,143,590 of OU744734.1, forward strand.
GAAGTGCTAAAAATGAAACTGATGTTACCTATTGCAAGAAAACCTTTAAAAAATTTACAAAAAAAATGTATTATTATTCAACACTTTCTAGATCGCCAATATCAGACAGTGAAAGAAGTCCACACTAAAATATCCAAGGAGAAATAAATTTGCCATAGACTGTCATCTAATGGAGAAAAATAGGTTTTTAAGATTGTGACCCCTGTGACCCTATTTGGGGTCATGGGGTCACAAAACCTACAGTTTAGAATCCCAATTGGCCAAGGAGTCTACATGCAGTCTTTCAGCTCAACAGACCTTAAAGAGCTAAAGATGATGATAAAAATAAGTTTTTAAGGCTGTGACCCCTGTGACCCTATTTGGGGTCACAGGGTCACCAAAGTTACAAATTAGCATCTCCATTGTCCAAGGAGTCTGTACATATAATTTTTAACTCTCTAGACCTTTTGGAACTTGAGAAGAAGATGAAAATAGTTTTTTAAGGTTGTGACCCCTGTGACCCTATTTGGGGTCACAGGGTCACCAAAGTTACAAATTAGAATCCCCATTGTCCAAGGAGTCTGCACATATCAATATTAACTCTCTAGACCTTTTGGAACTGGAGAAGAAGATGAGAATTGGTTTTTAGGGTTGTGACCCCTGTGACCCTATTTGTGGTCATGGGGTCACGAAATCTACAAATAAGAATCCCGATTGGCCAAGGAGTCTGCACATATAATTTTCAACTCTATAGTCCTTTTAGTACTAGAGAAGAAGATGAAAATAGGTATTTAAGGTTGTGACCCCTGTGACCCTATTTGGGGTCACAGGGTCACCAAAGTTACAAATTAGAATCCCCATTGTCCAAGGAGTCTGCACATATCACTTTCAACTCTCTAGTCCTTTTAGAACTGGAGAAGAAGATGAAAATGGGTTTTTAAGGTTGTGACCCCTGTGACCCTATTTGTGGTCATGGGGTCACGAAATCTACAATTTAGAATCCCCATTGGCCAAGGAGTCTGCACATATCGTTTTTAACTCTCTAGTCCTTTTAGAACTGGAGAAGAAGATGTAAATAGGTTTTTAAGGTTGTGACCCCTGTGACCCTATTTGGGGTCACAGGGTCACCAAAGTTACAAATTAGAATCCCCATTGTCCAAGGAGTCTGCACATATCACTTTCACCTCTCTAGTCCTTTTAGAACTGGAGAAGAAGATGAAAATGGGTTTTTAAGGTTGTGACCCCTGTGACCCTATTTGGGGTCACAGGGTCACCAAAGTTACAAATTAGAATCCCCATTGGCCAAGGAGTCTGCACATATCACTTTCAACTCTCTAGTCCTTTTAGAACTGGAGAAGAAGATGAAAATGGGTTTTTAAGGTTGTGACCCCTGTGACCCTATTTGGGGTCACAGGGTCACCAAAGTTACAAATTAGCATCTCCATTGTCAAAGGAGTCTGCACATATCATTTTTAACTCTCTAGTCCTTCTGGAACTGGAGAAGAAGATGAAAATAGGTTTTTAAAGTTGTGACCCCTGTGACCCTATTTGGGGTCACAGGGTCACCAAAGTTACAAATTAGAATCTCCATATGCTAAGGTACTTGTACACACAATTTCAGCTCTCTAATGTGTATGGTTCATGAGGAGAAGTCGAAAGTGTCAAAAGTTTACGGACGGACGACGGACGGACAACGGACAACGGACGGACGACGGACGACGGACGGACGGACGCCGGACGACGGGCCATGCCATAAGCCCATCTGGACTTTCAGTCCTGATGAGCTAAAAAGGTTTTTAAGGTTGTGACCCCTGTGACCCTATTTGGGGTCACAGGGTCACCAAAGTTACAAATTAGAATCCCCATTGGCCAAGGAGTCTGCACATATCATTTTTAACTCTCTAGTCCTTCTGGAACTGGAGAAGAAGATGAAAATAGGTTTTTAAAGTTGTGACCCCTGTGACCCTATTTGGGGTCACAGGGTCACCAAAGTTACAAATTAGAATCCCCATTGGCCAAGGAGTCTGCACATATCATTTTTAACTCTCTAGTCCTTTTAGAACTGGAGAAGAAGATGAAAAAAGGTTTTTAAGGTTGTGACCCCTGTGACCCTATTTGGGGTCACAGGGTCACCAAAGTTACAAATTAGAATCACCATTGGCCAAGGAGTCTGCACATATCATTTTTAACTCTCTAGTCCTTCTGGAACTGGAGAAGAAGATGAAAATAGGTTTTTAAAGTTGTGACCCCTGTGACCCTATTTGGGGTCACAGGGTCACCAAAGTTACAAATTAGAATCCCCATTGGCCAAGGAGTCTGCACATATCATTTTTAACTCTCTAGTCCTTCTGGAACTGGAGAAGAAGATGAAAATAGGTTTTTAAGGTTGTGACCCCTGTGACCCTATTTGGGGTCACAGGGTCACCAAAGTTACAAATTAGAATCTCCATATGCTAAGGTACTTGTACACAAAATTTCAGCTCTCTAATGTGTATGGTTCATGAGGAGAAGTCGAAAGTATCAAAAGTTTACGGACGGACGACGGACGACGGACGACGGACGGACGGACGACGGACGACGGGCCATGCCATAAGCCCATCTGGACTTTCAGTCCTGATGAGCTAAAAATTGAAACTACAGGTTTCTATAAATATCTTGGTGTTTACTTCAGCAGAAACCTGTCATGGCATAAACATACAAACCAAGCTGCAGTACAAGCAAAAAAAGTTCTTATAACTATATACAAGAATCTGAAAAGTTTAGGAAACATTTCATATCAATCCTTGTTTAAAATATTTGATGTAAAGATACTGTGTATGGGGCTTAAAACATTTTGATACAATAGAAAAGATTCATCTATATGCCTGTAAAAAGTATTTAGGTGTTAAGATAAACATCTAGTCTGATGATATATGGAGAATGTGGAAGATTTCCTTTATATATACATTCGACTTTAAAAGTCATTAAGTATTGGCTAAGACTCATTGACATGCCATCATACAGATTGCCCAAAAAAGCTTATAACATGATGATAATGTTTGATAATAATGGTAAAAGAAATTGGGTGACCGGTGTAAGAGAATTACTTTTTAACTGTGGTTTTGGACATGTATGGAAGGACCAAAACGTATATTCAAAAGATGTTTTTATACTCTCATTATCTCAGAGATTGAAAGATATTTATGTGCAGACATGGACAGCGTCCATGGCTCTAACAAACAAATGTTTTTATTACAAAATGTTTAAATCTGAAATAATAATTGAAGATTATTTATCAAAGATTACTGTTAAAAAATTTTTAATAGCTCTTTCACGTTTTAGATGTTCCTCACATGATCTTTTTATTGAGACAGGACGCTATATGAAGATTCCTCGTGAAGAAAGATTATGTAATCTCTGTCATTTGAATTTAATAGAAGACGAATATCACTTTTTGCTTATATGCCCTGTGTACTTAAACCTAAGAGCAAAATATATAAAAGAATATTATTTCAGATATCCTAACATAATGAAATTTAATGCACTACTTTCAAACTCAAATTGTAATATTCTACAAAATGTTGCTATGTACATTTACTTTGCCTCCTTGCACAGACAAAATATCATGAAGTAATTTATATCTGTATTAATGACATATGTGATGAGTTAGATAGTATGTTATATGACTTAAGGAAATTATATGATGCTATATGACATAATTGTACAAATCTGTAAATACTGTATTTATCAATTGTACTATAGGCCTGTGGCCTTTAAGTATTGAATAAAGATTGAGATTGAGATTGAGAGAAGATATTACATGCTTTTAAATTAAAGACATTTATAAACACAATACGCTGGTTTTAGAGTTGAGTAACTGATCAAATGAAGAATAATAGGGAGAAGTTATAGAGATTACATAACGAGTAAGTGTTGCATATATAAATAATTAAACAAGATATTTTCTTCTTCTTTTTTAATTATTTATTCACGATGGAAAAATACATTTGCTCACAAATGTGGTCTGCTTATTGTTGTTAATCATACATACGTTTTCTACAAGTATATCTCATAGAAATATTGATTAAAAGTCTTAATAGTCAAAATACATAAAAATAGCTACCAGGATATTTTAATTCAAGCCCTGAAATTATATCATGGCTAACAAGTTCCTATAAAGCCCATTTGAGACCTTGTGAACACCTTTAGTTAAGCCTTCAGTTTTAGCAATGTGTGTTTCAGACATTCTAGTCCATAATAAGTCTTCATATTTTGCATATGCATCCAATAATATATTTTTTTTAAATAAGGTTATTCAATATTTGAGCATTTTATGGACTTTTTTAAACAAGATTAACAAGTAAAAAAGTGAGCGTGGCTCACTAATACCCCCGACCGTGCATCCCTGACTAACTGAATTATTTTTTACTTTCAATATACTCATTTCTTGCACAGCATTTGACCCCCAAAGAGGAATTGAGAAAAATGACTAATCCAAAAAAGTGGAACTTCGTAAAAACAAAACACACACAAAAAACCCTTATCAATTTTAGTTTTGATTTGGCACTGCACCGCTCCTAGTAGGGAAGAAGACACATGCAAAATGTGAAGAGAATCAGATGAAAAGTTTTTCCCGTAATAGGTTGGACAAATGTGATATTGGAAAATGACTATGTTGAAAATATGGAAATTTGTAAAAAAAATTGAAATATCAATGAAATTTGTTGCAATTTCGCACCGCACCCCTCCTAGTAGGGTAGAAGACGTGCAAATTTTGAAATAAATCGGATGAATAGTTTTCCCGTAATAGGTCGGACAAATCTGATATTGGAAAATGATAAAGTTCAAAACATGGAAATTTGTAAAAATTTCAAATATTAAAGAAATTTGTTGTAACTTCGCAGTGCACCCCTCCTAGTAGGGTAGAAGACATGTGCAAAATTTGAAATAAATCGGATGAATAGTTTTCCCGTAATAGGTCGGACAAATCTGATATTGGAAAATGATAAAGTTCAAAACATGGAAATTTGTAAAAAATTCAAATGTTAACGAAATTTGCTGTAACTTCGCAGTGCACACCTTCTAGTAGGGTAGAAGACATGTGTAAAATTTGAAATTTATCGGATAAATAGTTTTCCCGAAATAGCTCGGACAAAAAATGTCCTCGGACGGACGGACGGACGTACACACACACACGGACGGAATCGTTGGTATTACTAGATACCCCGGACCGTTGGTCGGGGGTATAAAAAAAACATTTACAATTATTGACCCCTTTAGGATGATGCCATGGTCCATGGAGGGCTCAAAATGACATTCACTTCCTTGAATAACGAAATATCCGGATATACACATCGCAATGGTGCGATAGTGTTCCCTACAAACAAGACAGACTAAGAACGAAGGACAACTGTTTTATTGCACAATTCAGCTACAATATGGCCTCATATCTAACAGCAGTAGCAGCATAAACAGCTGTGGCAGCAAGCAAAGAAAGAAAATTGGACTTCGTTGATAAGCAGTGATAAAAGCAACACAGCATAGCAAAAAAATAAATATCAACATTAACATTCACCTCAATCGATTTAAAGCTAGCTGTATTATTTAGACTTATGGGCATAATTATTACAGCTTGTGTTAACTACCTGATAGATTGCATTCACTTGGACTTTTAGAAGGGTTCATCTTTAACCTTGTATATTTCAGATCTTGATATGTTTTGTTGCAATATTATAGTTAACTTTACATTCATTACGGTATGATAAATTTGAAACATTGTAAATAAATGCTTAAATACTATTTTGAGAGTTCAATAATAATCAGATATTAGAATGACTAATGTTAGCTGACACAAATTGGAAATGCAATGTCTAATAAAAATCAACTCAGATCCAAGGGAAATTGTTTCAATTTAAAGACCCTACGAACATGAATACATGTGTGGAGGGGAAACTTCATGATAGCACAATGTCTTGCCTCGGTATCATCTTGAAGCTTTTATTCCTTGGAACATGGTTGATTTTCAAGGTCTGTTTCATGCAATTGACTGAAAATAACTACTGAAAATTAATTCAAAAAGCGGTAATTATTTGACCAGATATCCAAGTTAATTTGTAGCTACAAGTATTGCTACCTTCAGTCTTTTCCAGTTCATAAGTGAAAGCGCTTGTCTCAAAATGGCATGCTTAAGTATCACAATTGATAGAAAGTAACAAAGTGTGCATAAAGAATAAATCAATAACAAAGTAAAACAAATGACTACTAACCCATACAGAGTAGTACATACTGCACTAGGAAGCAGTGGGATATGGGTGAAATAGCGACCTCAGCACGAGGCGTTAGCTGTGATATCGCCCCTCGAGCGGTAGCGAGAGGGCGATATCACAGCTTACGCCGAGTGCTGGGTCGCTATTTGCCATACACAATAAGGCCCGCTTATTCTTTGAAAACTACAACATTTTCCATGATATCAATTGACTTCAATAAACACTATTCACATTATCACATTAATGTAGTATGATTGTTGTATAATTACAGTTTAATTAAAGTGTGTGTAAACAATGTGTTCACTTTAGAGGTCAGATATGGATATTGTATATCCACTGACAGAGGGAAAAGTTCTTCGCGAGGTACGATACTGATAAACATGCGAGGCTCTGCCGAGCATGTTTATCAGTATCGGACCGAGGTAAACGAAAGAGAAAAAAATATTCTATAACATACATGCTATGCTATGCTATGCTGTGCTGTGCTGTGCTATAGTGTGTGTGTGTGTGTGTGTGTGTGCGTGCGTGCGTGCGTGCGTGCGTGTGTCTGTATGTATGTATGTATGTATGTATGTATGTATGTATGTAGGTATGTAGGTATGTAGGTATGTATGTAGGTATGTAGGTGTGCATCTATGTATGTGTATTTGTATCTAGTTGTCAATAGTGACATTGGCCGGAAACATAAAACACACATATTGATAATAACTAAAACATTCGTACGAACGCAATGTGTCAACTACATTGACGCTTTGTACTGCTCTATCTACTGCTGCATGTCATTATCATATGTCAAACTATTTACTCTAGGCAGAGACGACGCCTTCTATCTGTCACCCCTTCTGAAACCGAACGACAAAGTGTGGTTTAGCCGCCAGGCAGTTGGCGACAACCCTCTGCAGAAGGTGATCCCGGACATGGTAAAGGACGCAGGACTCACTGGTCACTACACCAACCACTCTCTGCGAGCTACTGCAGCCACTACCCTGTTCAGAGCTGGCGTTGACGAGCAGCTCATTATGGCGCAAACAGGGCATCGAACACATTCAGGTGCGTGCCACAGATATTATCGGTATACATGTACAATATAATCTTATTTAATTGTTCCTTCATAAACAGTCGGTTTAATGAGAGGCATTTTTTGGTTTTAGTATAAGCCCATGTTAGCAAACTTGGTTTGATTTAATAATCTAATTATGGATCACCAATATTGACCATTTACAATAGATCGGGTAATCTTGAACTTTTCAATATCGTAGTAGTGTGATTGGTGCTTTTCATTTATCCTAAAATGCAAACGCTAATCTGAAACACTCTGGTTTTACAGGTGTGCGCAACTATAAGAGGGTGCACGAGGAGCAGCAGAAGGAGGTTAGCAGAGTTCTGAACAACGCCAAACGGGTACACCCGGAACCAAAAGAGGACAAAACCGACAATGCCTCTGGCAGCAGCTCTGCTCTGAACACGGCACCAAGTGTAGATGTCGGCGATTCTCGTTACACGTTTGTCATCTGCAACGTGACATTAACTCACAAATAAACGTGTGCTATTCCCTCCTTTCTGTTGTCTTTTTGTGACCATGTAAGCTTATAGAATGTGCTCCTTTGATAATACTCAATAGGATGCTTGTTGAAGATTGAAGAGCTAATAACATTATCTCAAACATTTCTGACCAATCCTATATATTAGAAAAGTTTATACCATGTAAGTAAGGTTTCGGCGATTTTAAATGTTGACAGATCAAAACAATTAGAGTGTTGGTTATATCTACAACATGCCTAGGTATAAATATACATTACAAAAGCTACCCAAATTTTAAATTAGCTGCCCACAACACTCCAAATATATCATTTTGTACAGAAATGACTATTACGATTCTCGAAATATCCCTACGACTTCGCTTGTACCAACACTTTTAGTAACAATTTAATGTTAGATGTTTAATACATATCTTATTGCACCATAATAGGCAGCCAGAGTGTTTCCATGCATATGGTACATGTCTCAGAATACCTAACTTGAACCTACAACATGTGGAATACTACCTTTAAAAGAACATTTATTCATTCACAAAAAAAGGTTTCTTCTACAAAAGTAAAACACAATCAAGCTGTCGCCCATGAACATTTAATTCGCAACAAACAAATATGAAACAAGCCAACAGTTATTTTAAAGTCACCTTTTAAGTGTCCAACATCCATCTCCTTATAAATCATGTACCCGACGTCACTGCCGCAGTGGCGCAGGCGGTACGCTGTTAAGCTACAAATCCGAGGTCCGGTGGTTCGATTCCAGCTAGAGGCTAATACACTTACAAAATAACTGTCTTATCATTTCCCCGGGTGTGATATCTGATATCGTGCGGGCAGTTTAGGATATCACATTGATATCGTACTCGATGGTTCAGTTACATGAAATCAAATACCTCCAAATAACGAGACCGTGTTGTGTATAGTGTTATATATGTATAATGTGTATAATATCAGCTATATCGACTATCTGCCATCACACAACATGGACTACATTGGATATGAACAGCTTACAAAACACAAGCAGCTTGCATTGTGGCGTCACAGATGAATATGTTTTACTACAGAAAGTTAAATATTTTTATAGGTCTCATTGATTCTATTTTATGATCATAATATTAAACTGATACAAAGTCTTTCATTGTAACATGCTTCAATAAAAGAACACAACTTAATTTTGGATAAGTGTTACGTCTTTTTTAACCAATGCAATATACATATTACATGCGAAATAATAATAAACGATTAACAAAAAACTAGTTAATCTCTCTTAATAAAAGTTTTACATATTAAACAAAGCGTTTCTGCTTTCAATAAATACATTGCCTATATATCATATAACTTGCATGTGAAAAAAATAACGACTATAACAGTAACTGCATTTTCCATAGAAGAAGAAGAAATGCAGACTGCAAGTTTGCTACAAATTCATAACAATGGACACAGAAATAAGTTAGGTTTTGTAATATAAATACAATCATTCTGCATAGTCAGATGTCATGGGAACATACAATATCTTATGATAGAGAAAAGACTTTTGTGCATATATTAGATACATGTGCAAACAGACAACAGATCAATGTCATCTAATCAAGTAATGAAATTGCTCCTTGAATAAATATAGAAATCATCATTTAACCAATATGACAACCTTAATCACTTGGTCATTTCATTCTCAAAAAGGTTAACAATCGAAAAAAATGACAGTATGTGAAAAATAGATACCTAATCAAGTAATGAAATTGCTCCTTGAATAAATATAGAAATCATCATTTTAACAATATGACAAACCTTAGTCACTTGGTCATTTCATTTTCAAATTGATTAACAATCGAAAAAAATGACAGTATGTGAAAAATTGATATCCAAAATTATTTTAAAAAACAGAGAGGATGACTCTATGAACCTATCCTGTCTCAGGGTACGATGTTATGCTAACTCCACTAATCTGTACCCTGGGCTCAGAAGATTCGAACGCAAAGCCCGACTTGGGATATAGCCAATCAAATCATAAACTCGTTGAAATTTTATCGAGAATGTGGCGAGAAAATTATTTGATTGGCTATATGCCAAGTCGGACCGAATCTAGTTTCTGAGCCCAGGGTACAGATTAGTGGAGTTAGCGTAACGTTCGTAGCCTGAGACAGGATGGTATGAACCCAGAGCTATCAAGAACTCCAGTAAGATCAGTAGAATAACAAGGGTATATCAAAACTCTTTGGTAGATAGGTAACATCTAAACAGTAGTCGGCAGTGCATGGGACCTTGGAGGGATTCAATTACATTTCCATTGTATCTGTAAAATTCATTGCTTCATCCAAATTGTTTATTAAGGTAACCATTAATGTTGAATAAGGCAAACGAGTACTTGGACAATTTTCAGTTTGTATATAAGTCTTTTTGTCATGTATCATTTATAATACAGATGGATCGTTAGGAGTCTTTTTGTCATGAATTATTAAAAATACAGTTGGATTGTTATGACAAGGCTATTTTTCTTAATCAAAATTTAGTGAATTCTGATGTTATTAAATTATTTTCTTTTATATATGACAAACCTTTTTAACATACTGAGATTGATGTAAATAACTTTCTTGTAATACAATAAAAAAATCACCATTTTCCACCAAACCAATTTCTTACATACCGGTAGTAGAGCTTAGCATAAACATATAATTGGAAGAAAACTTTTCCATCAACATAGCACCTGCTTAGCTTGGGAATATACAGGGTTACTTCCCTTTGACCAGAAAATATTGAAAATACTTTAAACATTTTCTCATAACTTTACAAAATCAAGTTTAATACTTTCCGAGAAAATTCATGTTGATAATAACTAACATTGCATTTGATGAATAAAATGTTTCCTTTCTAAATGCAACATTGTAATTTTATCAAACCTTTACATTAATAGTTACAATTCCCACAATGACACATGGAAGAAAATATAGATCTTTTCTCAACCTTTCTAAACACAAGAATGTCTTACTAATGTTTTTACACCAATCTCAACTCATCTTTTGTAGTAACGCTAAAAGGGTCATATACATTGAATTTGTTATATCTCATTATCATAAATATTCCTAAAATTCTTTTTTCCACGTCACAATCATGTAACAATCAAGCAGTATTTATCCCCATACCAGTTCTTATCCTATAGTCAATACTAACCGGTTACAGAATTAAATCCAATCACAGAACTACTAGTTAGAGCCTCATCAGGCTAACTGGTTCAATAGTTGTCTGCTGTTGCCTAGCAACCAGGAGTTGTCAAGGGGATCCTTGACAATGTAAAGAACTAGTCAATTCAAGAATATGTTCTTAGTTACAGAAGGATTACTGTCAGGAAAGTCGCATCGGAATTTCGACATGGTAAACATACCGACCTTACCCAGCTGTTGACAACTGATTCATAGAACTTATCACTAAAATTAATTTTTGAAATATTTATCCTTATGGCAAAAAAATAAAGGCTCACATTCATATGAAATACAATAACATTAATTTAGATTTTTTAAATATAGAACATTTATCCTTTTATGTAATTAAATATAAGCTTAATTTCAAATTTTACAATTTGAAGGAAAAGGGATGTGTGAAATTTTCTTTGGTGAGTTATTGATTTGGTTAGCAGATTAAAGTGACTAGCACCAAGTGTATACAAGTATATCATTCAAAACGGTTATAACATTGTGTCACATACTGACATATTGCTTCTCCTGCAGGTAGATATAAACTGTAACCTTACTATTCATGACCAGTATAATCAATTATGTTAATTTGAATCAAAGGTTTGAGAATACTTATAATTGTCCTAGAGATATCACACGGGCAGATACAGGATCTTTGTTTGGGTGGGATGCGCCTTATTAGGTGCCACAAGAACAACTGTTGAAATTTATTACTTTCAATTCACAAATATGTGTGTACAAGTTAATTCGGAATATAATTCCCTGTCCGACACTATTGTTGTAATGCTGAGGTATGTATGGATGACAACTTCTTTGTTCATTGTATGCCACACAAGAATCTGTGTCGTAACGTCGCATACAATGAACAAAGAAGTTGTCATCCATATATTCCTCAGCATTATTGTCATTCCAACTTCTAAAATGCCTCTCAAAGAAACTATTGTTGTGTACACTTATCATAAATGAGAATATGGCTCTCAACATTTTCTATATTTTGAACTTTCTGGGGAGGGGTGCCCCCCCCCCTGTAACCCCTTCTGGATCCCCAGTGTATCAATGTTACATGCAGCCCCTAAAAAAGCCTAATTGTAGGCAAAATTTCGCCCTCAACAGCCCCGAGAAAACAATACATGTAAAAAGATGCATGCACTATGTAAAGCTACTCCATCTGTACAAGGAGATAAAAGAAAGGCACTATATATCATATACCAGGTAGCTAACCAGTCAGAAAACTGGTCAACAAATCAGATCAAAATCATAAATCCAATTTCATCATAGGTAGGTGATTCGTTATGTATCTTGTAGAATATAGTTTATCAGCTGATTTGTAATTACACCTTTATTGAACCTGATGTTCAAAAAAGGTTTGCTTGTAAAAGGTACATATCTGTGTTATTATCAACATTGAAGAAGATGTAGTAATGCGATATACTCTGTCACTTATATTTGAGATTCAAACTAATTGAGAACAAGATGTCTCCTGAACAAAGCAACAATAAGGTTTGCAAATATTTGAAACAATAAGATAAAGATTGGAACTTTATACAGCATATTAAATGCCTGGGATATTTGGAATTTAAATATTGTTTAAATGAAAATGTGTAATTATTCAAGCGTAAATACTTGCAGTGAAGTAAGTTAAGAAGATTAGTAATGCCATTTATGGAGAGATGAGAAATAAATAGTAAATCGTTAACGTCACAGATATGGATTCTTGAGCTGATCTCTACAATATAAGAATAATATCTAACAGACAAAGAGCAATAAAGAGCTAAAAAACTTGGATGATATGTTGAAAATCTGTATAAAACAAAACAAGAAAAGATATCTAAAAAACAGCAAAATACTACAAAACGGAGGAATTCTTCCAAAGTAGTCAAAGGCAGTAAAGGCAAATTTATGAAAACAAGAAATATCAAATTTCAGGTAAATATACTAACTAAAACAAATAAGAAGAATCTAAACTTTCAAATTCCTTGAACAAACAAAATAATTAATGCAAAAAGTATGTCCAACAGAAAAAGTTACCAATGTATAATATCTGTACAAATATATCTAACAACATGTCAAACTTCAAATAAACAAAAATAAACAAAACATAAACAAGGAAATCTAATATACATAAAGTGAAACTTTCACACAAGGCAAATAGTCTGAAAATAATATGAAATTTTCACTGGGTTTCAATAAGATATGGAAATACATCAAACTCACCTTTTATATTTTGCATATCTCCCCAGGGATTATAATCAAATATGTAAGTTTCTGGCTAAGGACTTTATAGATTTGATAAATTTGGACCAAACTTGAATAGCCACTTTTTAGATAAGCTTGAACAGATTTTAGTTTTAATTTCTATTATTTAAATACAATACATAGAGATTCATATTATCCATATCAGTGTTTAAAATATAGCCCGTCCGCCAGTCCTTGGCTCGCTACTTTTTGCCAGGACTGGTTATTTTTTGGTCAGGACTGGTAACTTTTCGAAATATTTCTTTATTTGTTTACAAATTATTAGGAGTTTACAAATTAATTTTCAGAACAGGTTAGATTTCCAATCTATTTTATACACTGTCCATATTCTTTGTATCATATTCTTTATATCTTTCTTCTTAATCAACAAGCTTGTTGTATGAAAATAGAAGCAAAATGGCTATGAGATATAATGTGTAACTCCTGCCTGGTCATAATGCCATCTCATATCATCCTTCCTGGGACTATAAACAGTCTTGTCTCCACACTACAAGTATTGCATAAGACCAGTTGATGATAGTTCTCCTTCCTCTGACAAAGGGGAGATAACTCTCCTTTCATTCATCCAAAGGGACATAACTCCCTGCTCTTCCAACACAGTTACACTTTGTCTTCATGCCAATGACAGAGAAGGGAGATAACTCAGATTTTCTTGCAGTAAAGGGGAGACAACTTTCACTCTCTGCTATACAGTGGTGTGTTTGCGGAAGTCCAGTGATGCACTGTTAACGCAGTAGCGTATTCCTGTTGGCTTCGGTCCATCGTCAAACACGTGACCGAGGTGAGACTGGCAGTCGGCACACCTGACCTCCATTCTCTTCGCACCTGCAACAAATATTCGGGATTTACGATACAGTTATTGAGAAAACATATCCTTTGCTGTTTTTGTGTGAAACCAATCACAGCCTGAACATGGTCATTGTGTCAGCAGTCCGAGGCTTTTAAGTTTCTAATGATATTTTTCTTAAAATTGATTTAAAATTGACATTTGAGAGAACTATTCCTGACGAACAGAAGGTTTTTGTGAATGGACAATTTGGGATTTCATTAGATGACGTTTTTAAATATTCCATTAACATTTAAAACTCAGCTTGGGGAGTTTTCCAAAAGCTGTTAAGCATATACTAGATAAATTCAGCAGAGCGTAAAATATTTTCTGCATGTTGTCATCATCTTGAACTAGGAAATCAGCTAACAAAACATATGTACATCGAACTATGTTTTCATATGAAGTACATGTCACTTATGGCCATGCATTTCAATGAACTGACATTCATACAGCCATGATGATTGATGTTAACCAAGACAGTGAATAACATTTTCGTATTCACCATATTTTCCTCCATTGGCTGATGAGAAACAAGTATGACATAGAGAAATGGAGCTTTGTCTATTCAGCCTATTTGTGATTTCAGACTTTGAGATAACTGCCCTGTATAAAGTGTGTCCACAAGCTGTACATCTCGTCCATAATAATGCTGATAGTTTATGTCCTTGATGAAATTCTTGTCAAAACATCAGTTTGAAATGTCAACACAGAAACTTGTATAACTCCTTCACAACCTTAATTTTTAACTCAAAATATCCATCAGGTCAATGGTTCCATGAAGAACTTTTAAAAACAAATGCCATGTAGGTTGTGGACAAATGTAAAGTCGTTATATTTGAGATGAAAACATGATGCAAAACGATTTTGGATGATAAATAGAATCTCACCCTCGTGTCTTCTGCTATTAAATATATCAGCACTATTTTATGAAAGTAAAATTGTACTTGGCATTTGTTTGATATTTACAACTTTCCTCAACTTGATATATTTGACATCAGAAGACACTTTGTTGAAATCTCCATATCTGCAAAACTACAAGCTCTTGTTCCTGTTGTTGGTTTTCAAGCTACACCCTAGGAGAAATGCAACACTACCAGCACTGACTGTACCAGCAGCTAACCATACAACTACCAAGACTTTACATTCAATAAGCCTTATTATCTGAGGCCGGGTGGTCATATTGTAAGCTGTGGATGGGGACAGTGAAGTATTAGTTTTGTTTGCATCATGCCTTCTTTGAATTCATTACAAATATGCAGCGTACTGAGTAATTCTTATAGCCCAATCAGAATGAATGTAAGTGTCTTGTTTTATTTGATTCACTTTGAAAGCGAATAAGAACCTTGTGACAATAATTGAGTTTGTGCAAATTTGAATAACCATTTATCTCAAAGTCGTCATCCCTCTATCATTCCTATGTGATCACTAATTAACACATACATAAATGTTAACACCATAACCTCATTCATCAAGACAAAAGTATAGAATATATTGCTTTATTCAATCTTTCGATTTGAAGATACACAAAGTTAAGATCTAAAGGTCTCCACTAGCACGAGATGTGTCTTTCTTCGAATCTTTCGCCGGGGTAAAACTCAAAGCAGCTGAATTGATACAATATCTGCGGCCTGTTGGAATCGGTCCATCTTCAAACACATGACCCAAATGTGCTCCACACGACGCACATGTCACTTCCACCCGTTCCATACCTGGCGATACCAATAAACGTCCTTTACCTTGGTTGAATTGTGTGAGTGCTAGAGTATGTTCAGAATATTGTTATATGAGGAAATACATCATAAAAGTAAGGAAATAAGTCCTATTTAGCATGTTATCCCTGTATGCGACATTGTCAGGAATGGGAAGACAATTACCTATTTTGCTAATTTGCAGTTTAACTTCTAATTTGAAAATCCCTCTAATTCCCTTTCCAGAGTGTTGAAAACAGTTGGTCACATTGTTCTTCCATGAGGTGGTCCTGGGAAATAGTCACCAATTTTTGGAAAGTGCAATAAGTATATTTTTCCTACCTCATGTAAGAATCTCGATCTCTGATTGGTCAACGTGACCCTGAATAAATACTGATATCACCCTCTTGAACAGGATAATAAATCATTTATACCCTGGCACATAAAAAGCATGAGAAAAGCGTGCAGATTGAGCGTCTTGAAATGTACAATGTATGTTACCTCGAACACATGATCAAGCTGGTTACTTTTGATCAACCTATATGTAGCTTTAAAAAAACTATAGTAAAATGACTTACGCAGTTCTTACTCTTTATCTTCATATTATATGCGTTTTGTTTGAACATTCGGTATGATAAATTCGTTATACCATTCAGAGGCGGGGTTTATGGGGAGATATCCACCTCTCGCTAGGTGGTATGCAACTTGCCTTCGGCTCGTGCCATAACACCATGCTCGAGGCGGATATCTCCCCATATACCCCGCCTCTGAATGATATAACTTATATTATACTCATCAGGATATGCCATATTTATCCTGAAATCATACCATTTGCTCAAAATAAAGTCAAGACTTGATCAACCAGGAACATGACTTGGTCATATCAATAGAAAGAACCACAAGCCTAGTGTGTCAAAAATAAGTCTCAAAGTAATTTGAACAGTGCAATGTGTTCGTACCTAAACATAAACTTCAAGAACAACATGACACAAAACCATCAGTAGACTCACCTTGTGTTGTGTCGTCCTTAAGCACTACGTGTTCCTTGTCCATCACGTCGTAGAAGGAAGGCCAGCCGGAGTGGGAGTTGTACTTGGTGTCCGAGGAGAAGATCTGGTTGCCACACACCACGCAGTTGTACACCCCCTCGTCCTTCATACCCACAAACTTACCCGAGAATGGTCTGAAGAGAGAGAGAGAAACAAGCTTTAGTTGGTGACATAGCAATCAAATATCAAGGGAATTGAATCCTAAGTTTATTCACAAACTAACCAAAGAATGGTCTGCAAAGAGAGAGAAACAGACTTTGATTTGTGAAATGACACTCAAATATCAAGGAATTTGAAACCTCAAGGGATAAAATTGGGGACATAGCACCCTCCTTTTACTAACAAACTTAACCAACATCAGTCTACAGAGAGAGAGAGAGAGAGAGCAAGAAAAGCTTACTTCTCGGTGCCCCGCTCCTGGGTCACATGGTATTCGAGGGGCGTGAGCCTCTGTTTGAGCTCATCCTTCGCTAAGGCAACCTGACAGGAGTTCTCGTCACCGCATGATGCCTGCAGTTTGCGGATCTTCGGCGACAGTTCTTGTTTACCGGAGATAGCGTGAAGGAGGTTCATACAGACTAAAGGGAGGTAACTCCCAGCCAACAGCATCCGACAGCGACCGAAGCACTCTTATAGGTGGAAGACTGGAAGAAGAAAGACATGGTTAAGTGAGTTGAATTAATATCACAAGCACATCAAAACAAACATGTGGAAAATTGGAGGTAAGGTGAGTTTAGGTAAGATGAGGTGAGATGAGAAAGGTTAAGGTGAGGAGAAGTTTGATGACCTTCGGTGGATTAAACTGAAGATGGGTGAGGTCATGTCTGGTGCAAGGAGGTTTTAGGTAAGATGAGGTGAGGTACGATAGCTTGGGTGAGGTGGAGTTAATTAGCATTGGTGAGATAAAATTAGGATAGTCAGGTGAGGTCAGGTACTGTGGATTGAACTTAGGATGAGTGGGGTTATGTCAGATGAAGTTGAGATGATTTTAAATGAGACAAAGCAAGGCAAGGAAAGAAGAGAATGACAGACATGAAATAACCATCTCATAAACATCACATAATTATCATAGCTGGAAAAAGATCAGTATCAAACAATAATTACAGACTATGTAGTTTGGACACATTCAGGGTTGAAAGAATTATTTACTCAAAGCGCCACCAGCACAGATGACAGATCAAGCAGATTTAACTAACCAAAATAACCAATGGCACTGCTTACATAAATTTTATCCTAACTATATCTAGAAAACTTAAAACCATCATCAAAGAGCCTTACGAATCCAGTGCTAACCCAATCCAGTCCTTATTCCAATCCTGGAGTCAAGCCGATAGAGCCTGATGTTCTACAAGCAGGAAGTCAAGGTGCCGTACAGATAGTACATAGTGTGAATCATTCATCCACATGGCAGATAGCGGTAGTAGCATCCATGTGTTTACTAAACTGAACCAGCTGTGGCACACACTTCTCACTACCTGTGGGTAAACATCTGAATATAGATCTCACATCTATATCTGTACACAAACAATGGGAGATATAGACCAAGATATCATGGTTTCAGCTTTTTAGGGCAATGGAAGAACTAGGGAATAGAGACTAAATATCAAAACTGGAACCTTGAAACTAAACACAAGCAACCGAATACATAATTCAAGACAACAAATTATTTCTATATCATCATCAGGAAGATTGTTGAAACAAAATAAATGAAAATTCATGTCACAAATATAAAACCATATTTCTTGTTATATATTTTCCAGGGCATTATATTGTTTTAAGATAGAAGCACATTTTCACACAGCGAAAGTATCTACATGCAGAAATTTTACCAATACATATTTCTAACAAAGTGTCTACCCCTCTTTGCGAAATTGCATGAACCCTGGTGGCAAATAAATAGCCTAAACAGGCAATTTTGTCTACAGGATAAAGGAGACTACTATTACTACTATTATAGGATTACTACTTTTTTATACAAGTTTGAATTCCACCTCCTCAGGAATGATAGATTGCTAGGGAGGTTTCATACACCGCTCATCATGTAGCTAATAATAAAAACAGTGAACAGATGTACACCAATTGATCTCAAGTAGTGTCATATCAAATCCAATAATATCACTCTATTCAGAATTGTATGGTACACTACATGAGTGTGTCAACTTGATGTACTCCTAGTAAATAAGCTATTTATATAAGATTTATTGTTCAGTAAACTTTGGTAATATCTTAACAAGTAGAATGGATGAAGGTTGCCCGGTAAGTAAATTTTGCAAAAAGAAATGTTTGGATTTATATTCAACACATTCAAGAATAAGTTATATTCAGACAAAGGTATTGTAAATTGTAAACTTAGAGTGTTGAGTAGCAAACTGAATTAGGTAACAGCATTACATTTAGGATGTGGAATTAATAACTGTATCTTACCCGGGTAGTTCTGAGCAATTCTGAGTGTCCAACTTACAGGGAACAAGGGGCATAGTAATCAATTTTTAACAGACTATACAAGTTTTGAAATTGAATTGAATTATTTACTTTTTGGTTTGGATATTGTTTTTTCATGACTACATAGCAATGACTTGATCCACTCATTGACACAAGTAATTATCTAACTGCTGTGTTCAACAAAAACAAACTTGCATACACTTGGGAAAAGTAATTTGCATAATTTGTAAAAAAAAAATTCAAGTACTGACAGCAATGACATATTCAATAACCTATTAACATATGAGACGAAAACTACAACACATTTTAAAATGTTTTTCAAAAAGACTTTCAGAGACACTGTAACGAAACCGATCATGATCAAAAGCCAAGGTATCTTTGGGGATCACCATTTTTCTTTTTCACTACAAGTCCCTATGAATTTTGATTTTTTTTTTAAGCCATGTTTGAGTTCAGGAGCTCAGTGCAATATATTCATGAAAAGGGAGCACAGAATAATTTAGAATTGATAACAAAATCATTTGCCAATACTTTGAAGAAATGATATTTGCAACTTTTTGTGGGTAAACTTTTTTGCTGACTTTGGTTTTTATGAAATATTAAAAGTTGAAGTAGACCAAAGCAGATGTCTCCTAAATAACAAAGAATTTTGGTTGTGATGAGATTTCTAAAATATATACTTGGACTACAAAATATACATTAGTAAAATGAACTTATGACTAAAATAGGACATTATAAGTAGAAATGGATACTATGAGAAGAAAATACTTAGCAGGACTAAAGAACATACCATAAGACTACAAAATATATACCGGTACTTTCACTAAAACATAACCACCAGCTGTATTGACATCATATTTCATCTATGACGTTATATGAATATTGCAGTCTATATTTGCAAATAGATGTATATGTACACAAAGGAACTATTTATGTATCGATAATTCAATTGTTTTCTCCATATGCCAGCTTGCAAGAAATGTTGAAATGAATTTCTAGTAACTCATCAATAAATTCACTCCAAAGTCCTGCATTAAATACTCACAAAATTTGGAAAGGACACTTTGGGTGTATAGGTTAATTTTCTTTAGTTTCTTAAGATCAGTATATAACAATCATAATTGTGACCTTGCATTGTACTTTCTTACTCAAAAGCAACATTTTATAAACCTGGCTTCACCTGTTAGCCCATGTTTTATTCCTCTTTGATTTCACAAAGATACTAAAACTTTAAACGGCCAGTTCGACCGGGTATTTTTTGTTCCACAAATATTCGGGAGGGAATTCCCTTTTGCACTCGACACGTCAAATTTTATATATTCGATTTTTTATATATGTTTTATGTTTATAACTATGTTAAGTTTGGTAATTAGTTCTAATCCGCCCTTCTGAAGGCTTCAAAACAAAAAAATAGCGAAAATAATCAAAGCCACTGACAAGCACTTCGAGCGGTGTATTTTTTTGTGGAAACGAAATTCAGGAGGACTTTCCTGTTAACTAATATATATATACGATTTTTACATGATTATTTCACACTTAATTTCAAATATGTTCATGAGGTTATCATTTCAGTTGTTCATGATTTAACAATTTGACAAAGAATAAAGTTTATCGCCCAAAAAATAGAAAAACATCGTGAAATGAAGCCAATCATCGAAGCTACGAGCGTGAGATGCATTACTGGCATTTACTGCCACAAAACATTGTCTTTACTGGTAATTTCTATTATGCATCAAGTGTAAACATGTCCCTCTTCTATCAATCAATTATTTTTTCTTGATTTACTCAATGAATTAGCATGATCCAGTAATAAAAATGTTTGTATATTATAAATCTGCATATAGTTTTATAGCAAAAAGTCCAATTACCGTGATTAAAGAGAGAACTGAAATCAAGTCTTCAAACCAATTTTAATGTAAAATTTCATAGGTTTGTCATGTAAGGTATGCCTTGAGAGGGGACACTTAATGATTTTTTAGTTAAAAGCACCATTAGGGGGCGCTTATAGGAAGAGGGCGCTTATTACATCGAATTTGGTATATATCCTTATCTATATCCCCCTCAACTAAAGGGCCTCCTTACTTGTTCAAATAAACCTACATAATTTAACAATATTTTGTAGTTTTATGTAGTATCTTTTGTGAATGTAAAATTAATGGTCTTTCGTGCATCAAAAACTCATAAAGTACATATGAAAGTTTATATGTCGTTGTTATCAATATGAATTACAACCTATCATTATAATAAAGAAAGTATGAAAAATATTTATTTGTGTTCATTTCGAAATCCAGGTTTAATAGCTTTGAACTTGAACACATCCAATAAAAGGACTGCACTATTGTTATGCTGACAATATGTCAGAGCATGGTTATGTTTGAAATTTACACTGTAACCCAACTCTTTCTTTACATGACTAACTTCTCACTTCAACAAGGAAGTTAAATTTTTAAAGTAAAATGTTGTCCTCTTACTCAATCGACTGGAACAACTTTTGCAAGAAGTATAAAGACATTAAACCTGCTATTTTGGATTCAACATGAAATCTTTTAGACACAGGAAAGATTCATCATGCTAACATTTCAAAATTATCTCATAAGAAATTTGATATTGTTGTAAGCGAAACTTTACATCATATAAATGATCCTGTTCTATATCCAAATACATAATCTATTTCAATAAATATGAAAACTTCAAAAATTCTCATAATTGCTATGTTACCTATCTTGTCTTGTCATTGTGGATCAATTTAAAAGCAAGTACTTAACATCAAAGTTCAGCTCAATTACAGGCCAAAGCTTTCACAACATTAACATACCTGCAGCGTCTGTAGAAATCACTCAGTGTTCAGAAGTCCTAGGTAGGTTATAACACCTACAGGCCGAGACTGTTTATATCCCACACAGTCGAGTGACAATCCATGGTGTTTAATCACAGGAACATCGCTGCTCCGCCCATTTTGAGTTTAGGAGGAAAAGCTGTTATCTTGTCTACTGCGAGTGTAGCCTTTCTTACATGACAATAAAGCGTGTCCTAGATCAGGAAGTTATTTGTTGAATCACTTTTGAAAAACAGTCAGTTTACAGCAGGTTATAGTTTTATCCAAACTGCTGAAGAAGTGATTTCGGATAAAGATTTCTCACATCACACATTTACTTAAAATGATTGTCATAATATCACTAGGTATCTGTTCAGTCGCTTTGAAAAACATCAGGGAAAACCCATCAGTTCAATATGTGAGCTACTATTGAAGGATTTTCACTTCACATTAAAAGAAAACTAAAGTCCATCATGGAATTCAGTTACAGAGAAGTTCCTGTTGTGTCACTTTCCAATATTTAGGAGTAACTCCTATCCAAATTCTTGAACGAGTTCAAATAAGTTAAGATTTAGGAGTAACTCCTATCAAAATTCATGAACGAGTTTCTACAAAAAAAGATTATTGACTTTACAAATAAAACTAAATTCAAACGTGTAAATGCCAGATATAACACAACCTTGCATGCTCATGACCACTGTGGAATGTACCTGTAAACACACCTTTTCATACCTACACATTCATGCAAAGCAATCACACTGAAATATCTATTAACTACGGCCATTACCTGGCACTTCTCGAATTGCTTTAATATCCACGAACCATTTCTAATTAATGACAGATAGAGTTTCAGTTTACATTTCAAACTCAGGTCAAATGCGTGGGCATATTTATAAAGGTATCAACAGCTTGAGGAGATTACGATGAAACATTCACTCTAGAATTCTCTAATGGCATATCAAGGCGGCGGTCAGTGGGTTTGAAAAATTCCAAAAATTCCACTAAAATTCAACTTAATGTCAAGCGTAAAGTGGGTGAATATCCACCCAATAACCAGCCCCCCAAAGTTTTCAAAATTATTGGATCGATAAAAATGATTTGCACAAGTTTACACAGAATCTGAAAACAAGCAAGTAAATATTGTAAAAATAACCGATTACTGAGGTAGAACTTCCGTGTCAGTAGCTCAGTCAAAATATACTGAGCAACATAAGTGTACTACTTTGCAGTTTGATATGCAAAACTTATTTCCTGAATCGGTGCATATACCTGACAATGGAATAGAGAACAGACATCAATTAATCTCTATTTCTAGCATTTCAAATTGTCATAAGGAAGATCCAAAGCTTAAAGTCAACTATTGTTCAGAGAAAATTAAATAAATGCAGAAGAAAGCCTCGAAGAGTTAAATAATTTTGGTGTAACCTGCAGACAAATGATGTATACACATCAAACCTCAAATTGAAACAAATCTGAAAGCTCGTCTGCAGCAATAGACGTATACTTGAACAAACTATCATCTCAACCTGAGGTAAAAGAGTATTTCCTAAAATTGATCAAGTTTATTGGATCAGCAAAGATGTAACATTCCCTGAGTCACACCTCCCTGCCTGAAGTGGGACATCGTTAATATTGATTGGAAAAATTATGCCAAAGCACAAAGAAGCAATTTGTGGCATTAATTACATTAATCATTCATTATGTCAAACGCCTCACCGGTATCGGACATTACGAGATCATAAAAGAACAAAGGGACAATATGAGTGTGCTTGATGGAGGATATGGTTCAATATTGCACGGTCAGGGAATAAAGCTCATATCTCCCGCTAGTTGACCAATGGCTTCCTCTCTAGGCAATAGCTGAGAGGGTAAATGGCAAGAAGATTTACACATTCCTTTATGAATAAATCTGTTCTCCACCAACAGAATCAAGGAAAAGTGGTTATTTTCTCCATGTCAAACACAGTGTAAAACATTCTCCAGTTGGTGGAATCGTTACAGTGTCAATCTCAAAGGTTGCTAGTGTTCTTCTGTGATAATATGATCAGATGATTATATGCTGTTTAAATCTTTCATTCACAAAACACAGTAGTAGATCGTCACATTGCATGCAATTAAGATGTTGATTATCCAAAAGAACTTCTTCTTAAAAAAAAAATCATTACCAGACAGGATACTCGCTTAAAACTTCCAAAAATCTTGGTTAACTGAATACTCCCATTTTACCAGCAGAAAAGGATCACATATATAGTTGAAATCATTAGAACAGAAATCTATCATGACACAAATGATTAAAGTAAGCTGAACACCTGGTGTCCAGAGATTTGTTAGATTGACAGGTAATTTCCAGGATGACTTGTGGTGTTTACTAGGACTACCTGTTAATTACCTCGACCTCACAACATACAGGTAAAGGTCAAATGTCATACCTGAGAGACAATAAGAGCCGACAGGATTAACAAGACAGGTGAGAGGTGCACACCTGAGATTGAGTTAAATTGTTGGATGATTTGAAAGTCATAAGTCAACTCCATACCTTAATGATGCAGAGGAATATATGGAGGACAACTTCTTTGTTCACTTTTCAACACAGATTCTTGGGTCATTCTCAAGCAGAGGAACGTGTTCATACAATGAACAAAGAATTTGTCATCCATACATTCCTCTGCATTATTGTCATTCCAACTTCTAAAATGCCTTCAAATAAACTCTATACCTGATGTCTAGACTTACATTTAGTTTCAGGTGTATTTTTAAATAATTCATGTATATAACAAAATGTAGCCAAGAAGATGAGACAACTTCAGAGTTGAGTGATCTAGACTTGCTATACTTTTGTAGACTTGGTTGATCAATAATTGAATATAATGAATATTTTGCTCTAGGGCTCCTGATTTCAAACTACCAGCTGTCCTTACATGAAATATAAACATAATGTTTTCCATGATAAACCATCCTTTTAGTTATTGTTGAAAAATCCAATTGATTTTAACATCAGATAATCTCCATTCATTTTCTACATCTGCTTGACAATGACAATGGAATACAAATCCTAATTCACAGCATAACGAAATGCATCCACAAATTGCCTTCATGCTTCATTTCAGAAATAGTTAACGAGAATATTTCTCTCCTTGCACTGCACTTGAATACAATTAGTAGAATTCCATTTGTCACTGGTCTCTGTAAGATACAAGCAACACAGCCATAGTTCAAAGTGACAGGCTCTATCCCTTCTACATAATCGAACCCCTATGGGCCCTTCAACTACACAGAGGCTCTGGTCTCTTCATCCCTCAACTGGATAGAGTCTAATCTCTTACTTGGAGACGATATCCAGGACTCTTGTCTTTATCTTTATTTACTATGAGGGAAAAGATATCATGGTACATATTTATCATATGATGACCCTTATGCAGTATCTTTTGTTTCTCTATAACATATTCTTCAAGGGAAAACATCATATAGAAACTAACTTTTATCAATGTTGTCACTTCCTGAATATTAATTGTTTGCAAAATGAAACAAATGACAAGACCACCAAATTCATTAAAAATAGAGAAAGGCTACAGAATAATTAAACAATTTTATCTTCCTTTTTTTGATCTGGTAGTAGAATGAACTAATATATATAAACATAAGATGTGTTCTTTCTGGACATATGACAAAGAGTTTTACTGAAATATCTCGAATCAGTTGATCCACTAAAATTGTTGGTAAAGGTGTGTCCTCACTTTTCTTACACAATATGTTCCACTGGGAGTAGACACGCTAGACAGAAGACAGTAGACCATTGATGCTGCGACACCATTCTTACACAATATGTTCCACTGGGAGTAGACACGCTAGACAGAAGACAGTAGACCATTGATGCTGCGACACCAATCTTACACAATATGTTCCACTGGGAGTAGACACGCTAGACAGAAGACAGTAGACCATTGATGCTGCGACACCAATCTTACACAATATGTTCCACTGGGAGTAGACACGCTAGACAGAAGACAGTAGACCATTGATGCTGCGACACCAATCTTACACAATATGTTCCACTGGGAGTAGACTCACTAGACAGAAGACAGTAGACCATTGATGCTGCGACACCAATCTTACACAATATGTTCCACTGCCAGTAGACACGCTAGACAGAAGACAGTAGACCATTGATGCTGCGACACCAATCTTACACAATATGTTCCACTGGGAGTAGACTCACTAGACAGAAGACAGTAGACCATTGATGCTGCGAGACCAATCTTACACAATATGTTCCACTGGGAGTAGACACGCTAGACAGAAGACAGTAGACCATTGATGCTGCGACACCATTCTTACACAATATGTTCCACTGCCAGTAGACTCACTAGACAGAAGACAGTAGACCATTGGTGCTGCGACACCAATCTTACACAATATGTTCCACTGGGAGTAGACACGCTAGACAGAAGACAGTAGACCATTGATGCTGCGACACCAATCTTACACAATATGTTCCACTGGGAGTAGACTCACTAGACAGAAGACAGTAGACCATTGATGCTGCGACACCAATCTTACACAATATGTTCCACTGGGAGTAGACACGCTAGACAGAAGACAGTAGACCATTGATGCTGCGACACCATTCTTACACAATATGTTCCACTGCCAGTAGACTCACTAGACAGAAGACAGTAGACCATTGGTGCTGCGACACCATTCTTACACAATATGTTCCACTGCCAGTAGACACGCTAGACAGAAGACAGTAGACCATTGATGCTGCGACACCAATCTTACACAATATGTTCCACTGCCAGTAGACACGCTAGACAGAAGACAGTAGACCATTGATGCTGCGACACCATTCTTACACAATATGTTCCACTGCCAGTAGACTCACTAGACAGAAGACAGTAGACCATTGGTGCTGCGACACCATTCTTACACAATATGTTCCACTGCCAGTAGACACGCTAGACAGAAGACAGTAGACCATTGATGCTGCGACACCAATCTTACACAATATGTTCCACTGCCAGTAGACTCACTAGACAGAAGACAGTAAACCATTGATGCTGCGACACCATTCTTACACAATTTGTTCCACTGCCAGTAGACACGCTAGACAGAAGACACTAGACCATTGGTGCTGCGACACCATTCTTACACAATATGTTCCACTGCCAGTAGACACGCTAGACAGAAGACAGTAGACCATTGATGCTGCGACACCATTCTTACACAATATGTTCCACTGCCAGTAGACTCACTAGACAGAAGACAGTAGACCATTGGTGCTGCGACACCATTCTTACACAATATGTTCCACTGCCAGTAGACACGCTAGACAGAAGACACTAGACCATTGGTGCTGCGACACCATTCTTACACAATATGTTCCACTGCCAGTAGACACACTAGACAGAAGACAGTAGACCATTGGTGCTGCGATACAATTTTTACACAATATGTTCCACTGTCAGTAAGCACACTAGACAGAAGACAGTAGACCATTGATGCCACTTCAGAGCTGAATCCCATCAGTGTCAGGGACTGATCTCTTCAGATCACGTAAAGAATGGTAACCAGCTTTGCCTGTCTGCTCTAGAATAGCTAGATTCAGATTTATTGCAGCAGTCAAGCAAATTCACTTATCTTGTTAGCTACTAAATCTATCCTGAGAATTGAGGACATAGACATTTTGTTGCTAAACAACTTACTCTTGCACAATAGCAATGTCTTGTAAAGATGCTTATACCTTTAAAAGCATATGCGTGGTAAGAATATAAGAGTCTTCATGAAATGTTGCTATGGATATGAGCAAAGAAGTTTATCATAGATTAAAATATTCTTGTGTTACTTCATCTGTGACCAAATTAAGAATATCACTAAAACAGTTAAAGAATGGAGAGCTTGAGAGATATTATCTTTAGGTTTTTGTTCCCATGTTCTGACCAAATAGTGGTAAGGACCTCCCTGCTGTTCACAGAAACAATTTACTGGAAATGTACAAATACTTTATTTTGATCATGATACCTACCATAACAGAGGATCTCATGTCTTCAGAGTTGGCTAACTTGATCACCTTAGCTGATCATCCTAATCTACACTGGTGCCTACACCATTTGCTGAAAAGGCTCATAAACATGACATACACTGCAATGAGCTAGTCTATATTCAGTTTTGTTTGGGAGAAATGTGACATTGTAATTTATCACAATAACACTAGTGCCTTGCTTGTTGGCAGGTTTTATTACCATATTTACAATTACATAACAGGCTTTCTTCAAGCAATGAAATCATCCAAGTGAAATCTTGAAATCAGTATTATTCCTTTCCCAAAGATCAAGGCACATGTATTTGAACTTAACCATTGGGATCCTCTAAACAATAAGGCAACATTGAAGGGCAAGAAGAAGTTACATTCATAAAAACGGCAACATCTTCTGAACAAAATAGTGTGAACATCATGAGAGCTTTCCAAGGGTATGTGCTTACATTATGTAATATAACAAACTCCCAAGATGATGTAAAATCAAAAATGTTTCCAGGTAACACCTTTTCATCAGTCTGACCTGAGATTCCTTTACCTATTACTTGAATGGAGCACATTACACTTAAGGATGGGTATCGTTCCTCATTTCTGTATTGCAATATATTGCGATACAGCAAAGCATATTGTAATATGTATTGCAATATTGGTACTTCTTTAATTCAAAAATGTGCATGTGATCTTGTCTTAATGTGAGCGTTAAGGACGATTATCATTGCTCAATGAGAACAAGTTCTATGGATTTACAACTTCTTTATTGCAGGAGTGCGACGTTTCGGTGTAGGTACTAACACCCTGAGACCAAGAGACAAACCACCCCGCCAACAGTCAGCCCCCTTCATCATCACCATCCCCTTCGTTCCGACAGTCAGCCACCAGATTCGTAGACTCCTGAAGAAACAAGCTAACATCGATGTCCTCTTCCAGAAAGGTCCATCCATCCAAAACCAACTACGAGCCAATGGAAAACCCCCACGATCAACCAAAGAAGACCCGTCCGGCGTAGTCTACCATATTCACTGCGAATGTGGCGACTCCTACATCGGCGAAACCTCCCGCCCCTTGCCTCTCAGAATCAAGGAACATCGGTCATCAGTTCAGCACAAAGACTCTAAATCAGCAATATCAGATCACATTCAAGCCAATCCTGACCACAAAATCCTCTGGGGAGACATCAAAGTCCTTGAAACCAACCGGGCAGATTACAAGATTAGAAAGTATTTAGAGGCAATCAAAATATACCGCTTTCATCCCTCGATGAACCGTGATCAAGGCTATTACCTACCTTCAGCTTATCACCACTTAATTAAATCTAAGTAATCACTCATTCTGTCCATCTGGCTTCTTTTCATGTATGTATACTGTAACAACAATCACTCCATCTGGCTTCCTCTCATGCATTGTGTACTATAACAACAATCCAATCACCATGTACATCAACCTTGTCAACTGCAAAAACTCTGTACATCAATCCAATTAATTGTATAAACATATTCACCAATATGTATATAATCACTTCCATATCATGCTCTGTATCACTTGCTTGAAAACGGTGTTAGTACCTACACCGAAACGTCGCACTCCTGCAATAAAGAAGTTGTAAATCCATAGAACTTGTTCTCATTCATCTTACCAACTTCTAAATGCCTCTTAAAGAAGTTATCATTGCTCAGCTATGAGCCGTTTTAGAAAGTGATATTGTTTCAATCACTGTTTATGATCTGTATACATATTTAAGCTATTTTCTCAAAACAACTTCAAACTCAAACAAAGAACTTTCCGTCAATCATGTTTTATTTGGTTGTTTTTTGCAATCTTAGATGGAAATAGCTCATTTTAATACGTATGATATATTGAATATTTTCAGAAGGGTGTACCGTCCGTATCATGTTGTTTCTGGATTGCAATATACCGATATATAGATAAAAGCGTGCATCCTTAATTACAGTTACCAAAATGTCTCCATTATCCATTCAAATTTGAGGGACCACCTCCCAGTCTAGCACAGCCACTGCACTTAATCAGCAGTTATCAGAATAGGATACAGGACAAGATTGATTCTGTGTAAGTGATGTGAACTGGTCACTTCAGACACCATTATCATCAGCCCCCTGCTCAGAGTCAGTGGATGGATCCAGAGTCATTGATTATCTCCATTCCATCAGCTTACAGCTTGGTCAGACATTCCACGTGGAATAACCTTTACTTTGCTTAGGGTATTCTTATTTCACAGTTGTGTCATCGAGTTCCATACATTGTATAAGAACATATTGTTGAAAGAGCGGATGGATGTGAAATCATCATTGAGTTCCATACATATTGTTGCCATTCTAATAGAAGATGTATGTTGGAGAATGAGTATAGCTCAATGACCAACACAATGCTTTGGTATTCTTATTTCACAATTGAGTCAATGAGTTCCAAACATTGTATTAGTACATAGTGTACAAGGTGAGGTGAGGTGATTTGTGGTTTAACACTGTTTTCAAGTGTCACCACTGAACTTTCATAACTCCTAAGAGAGCGATGTAATAACTTCTTAGTTATACATTCTAAACTTTTGTGCTCCTTTTTAATTCAAAAGATATATTAATTGTATGTTCTTGTTATATGAAAAATTGGCGCCCTATATCACTTTTAAATACCTTGTATAAGATACTTAGTTCTTGTATTACTAACAGACTGAAAATGACGCTAGATACTCTCGTACATCCAGATCAAACAGGTTTCATACCTGGTAGATGCATAAGTGATAATGTCAGATTAATGTACGATATCATGTTTGAACTGAAAAAAGAAAATAAACCAGGCCTCCTGATACTTATTGATTTTGAGAAAGCTTTTGACACTGTCTCAAAGGACTTCATAATTAAAGTTTTGAAAAAATTTGGCTTCGGTCCTAACATGTTAAAATGGGTAAACATATTAATGAAAAATGCATCTTCCTGTGTTATTCAAAATGGCCATCTCTCTTCTTTTTTTCCTAATGAGCGCGGCTGTAGACAAGGTGACCCAGTTTCTCCATATTTATTCATTTTTGTGGCCGAAATTCTCGGAACTATGATAAGAGACAACAAAGATATTAAGGGTATTATACTCAATAACGAAGAGTACAAAATGGGACAATATGCAGATGATACTCAATTATATTTAGACGGATCTGAAAGTAGCCTGAGAGCAGCTCTAGATACATTACATTTATTCTTTAAGATGTCAGGACTTAAGATAAACATTGAAAAAACTAAAGCTATTTGGATTGGTTCAATGGTTGGAAGCAGTGTGAAATTGTGCTCAGGCAGTGGTTTAGATTGGCATGATGGTGACTTCAACATCCTTGGTATTCATCTCAATCCCACTTTGGAGGACCTATGGGTAATCAATACTAGAAAAAGATTAGAAACAATAAGCAGACTTCTCGCTGGATGGAAAAAGAGAAAACTTACTATACAAGGAAAAATTACTGTTCTAAAAACTCTTGCAATATCAACTTTAGTTCATATTTTTTCTGTATTACCATCCCCTCCTAAGGAATTTCTTGACCAATTGAATAAAATTATGTATAACTTCATATGGGATGGCAAGAAGGATAAAATCAAAAGGACAACTATATGTAGAAAACATGAAGAGGGTGGATTAAGAATGATTGATATCAGTTCCTTTATAAATGCACTTAAACTATCTTGCCTTAGAAGGTATATAAAAAAACAAACAACTCACAATCCAAGCTCATTTCCATTTATTAAAATATTTCTTCTAGGGGCACACATAGATAAGCATGTATCTATTGATAACCCTTTTTGGAATGAAATTTTAGCAATCTGGGGTAAATATTATAAACAATATCATGACGTAGACACATCCCAGGTTGAAGATATATTAGCTGAACCTTTATGGTTAAATCATCATCTAAGACATAGCAATTTTCTAATTGAGAGTTGGTTTAACAGAGGTATTCACACAGTAAGAGATATTTGGGGTAATAATGAATTTTTGACTTTTAATGAAGTTAAAAACCTATATCGTGTCAAGGGAACAATTCTTGAGTACAATAAGATAATATTGAACATCCCCAAAATATGGAAAAACACTCTTTTATCTAATCAACAGCAGAAACAAAACCTCTCGTTAAGCCAAACTCTTCAAGACTTACTTTCTCAACAAAAAGGATGTAGAAATTTCTATGATAAATTGATTGCTAATGACACTCAACTAAAAGTGTGTCAAAAATGGCAAAATGAACTTGATTTAAATATTGAATGGAATGTAGTGTTTACAAGATATAGAAATTGTACTAAAGATGTAAAACTCTTGGATTTTCAGTATAGATTTATTAACAGAGCAATTTACACTAGAAAGGAGTTGTTGAAAATGAATTTAATTCAAACTAATATTTGCTCTTTTTGTGAATCTGAACCTGAAAGTTTACAGCATGTTTTCATTAAATGCAATAAAGTGCATGACTTCTGGAGAAAAGTTGAAAACTTTATGAACCAACATATAACACATGCTAATATTGCCATCTCAGAGTTAGATATTTTATTTTGCAACAGTTCTGTCAGCCTTCTGGCATCACATATCATCCTCATGGCGAAAAAATATATACATGTCTCAAGTATCAAGAAAACCAAGTTATCAATTGACAGTTTTGTAAGCATTGTCAAGGATGTTTTCAATGTGGAAAAAATTATAGCTAGTAAAAATAATACTTTGTCTTCCTTCCATGCTAAATGGAAAGCTCTCATGTATATTTTACAATAGTGACTAAATGCCTACATTTTATGAATGCCTCACTGAATCATGTATTCTGTATTACCATGTTGTACACCTACTGAAATGAAATGAATAAAAAAGATTTAAAAAAAAAAAAATTGTATGTTCTTGTTGACAGTCTTTAAACCAACACTACAAATAATGTAAGAAACAAAAAATCAAAAATACTAAAAGGAAACATACCTTTAGCCAATTGACAAACCCAAGAATATAGAACAACTACCCCATTAGAGACAGTGATTACAAGTGTGGTCTAACTCTTGTCTGTATCACTGAATTACTCTAGTCCACTCTCAAACAAAATCAGTAATCAGCTGTATTCACTCTTCAATCAGTGGAGAGTTCTACCGTGCTCCCATGTCATTCAACAGATCGGAAATCACAGCTTTATTGTGAGGGCGGTTGGCAACGAGGGTAATTTACGAGTGACCGCAGTGTAGGTGCTGAACTGGGAATGACCATTTATAGAAGACTTTCAAATTGACCACTTCATTATTACAACTTCACAGTCCGTCGTGTTTGTGTGTCTTGTAAAACAAGGAATAGATTTGGGTAGGAAACAGGTTAATTTGTTTGTGAAATAAGAATGGCCATTCCTAAAAAAGGCATCATGTTAGATATTCAATTTCAGTCGGGTTTAACAAGCAAATAGACATCGCTTCTTACCCCAAACATCTGACCAGTCTTTAACACTCTTCCCTCAGCCTAATTCCTAAACCCCCAACCCAATCTTCCTGTGCCTTTTGTGCAAACATTTGAGTAGCATAAGTATGTTCTTATAGTAGTTGACCTCAAGGAAAGCAACCATCCAAATCTTTGACAAATTTCCTCAGAGACTGAATATAGATATATGTCAACTCCTTACTGGTATCACTCCTGAACCCCTCCCCTCCCTTTCCCCCAACTCCAACCCCCCTCCCTTCACCCCAACTCCAACCCCCTCCCTTCACCTCAACTCAACCCCCTCCCTTCACCCCAACTCAAACCCCCTCCCTTCACCCAAAATCAACCCCCCTCCCTTCACCTCAACACCCCAACCCCCTCCGTCCTCCCTTCACCCCAACTCCAACCCCCTCCCTTTACCTCAACTCCAACCCCCTACGTCCTCCCTTCACCCCAACTC
The DNA here is from genome assembly GCA_916613615.1 of Steromphala cineraria. NCBI lineage: Eukaryota > Metazoa > Mollusca > Gastropoda > Trochida > Trochidae > Steromphala > Steromphala cineraria. Next base: position 3,177,540 of record OU744734.1, read on the forward strand.
CAACCCCCTCCCTTTACCTCAACTCAAACTCCAACTCCCTCCCTTTAAATCAACTCCAACCCCCTCTGTTTTCCCTTCACCCCAACTCCAACCCCCTCCCCCTCCAAACTCAAACCACCTTCATCATCCCCTAATCCTCCCTTCACCCATTCCCCCCCCCCCCCCCCCCACCCCCACCCCCACCCCCTGTTTTCGACTATCTCTCCACTTGTACTGACATGTAAACACTTGAGGGTTGAATGCTCAAACTGAAACACAAACTGAAGGAGAGCAAGCAAGGCCATTTCCTCCCCAGAGACCCTGAGGTCTGTCTATAGCACATTGAGTTCTACCTGGATCTATTTCAATAACCAGTATATACTTTTTCAATGCCATAGACATTAGGTACCGTATTAGCAGCTAGTGTACTCGATACTAGGTAGGTGGGAGGTTCTGTCTATATTACATTGAGTTCTGCCTGGAACTATCTCAGTTAACAGTATATATACTTCTTTCAAAATCAATTATTCATTCAATATCATGCATAGACATGAGTTATTAGCATTGTACTCAATACTAGGTGGCAATGTTTTATCTAAATAAGATTGTTTTCTACCTGGAACTATCTAAAATATTTTTTTTCAAAAACATTTATTCATTTAATGTCATAAACGGAGCTATTACCATTGTACTCAATACTGGATGGGAGTGTTGTACGATAGATTAAATGATAAAAAATTTATTATATGATTGAGGGTGGATACTCTGTTCTATCAGTGAAATAAACCCTCTAAATGGCTACAGTGGCGATAACCTTTATTGTCACTCTACTGAGTGGTGATAAACTTTATCACCACTCGACTGACGTCAAGCTCAAGAATTTGACGTCATGTAACAATGGTCTGACGTCATGAATTCTCATATGACGTCACACTGTTACCTCGGTGACGGGCTCTTCAAGCGGCCGCTCAACATGAAATTGGCCTTTTTTGGACGTGATTAGAAGGATTTCATCATATAATAAATAGAATATCTGTCAATTCTTGGCAAATACCATGTTTATTTCATTGAGTGAGGTAGAAAGTATATATTTACGAGTAACGCAACAAGACTTTGAAGAGCATTAATGATATGCTTGTGACAGTGACATCAAGTTAACTTCAACTCAAATTTGCTTTCTCAATATAATGATACAGTATTATCATCTTATTTGAACATATGTTAGCCTCATGGTAAAAATGACTTTTCTTGTTTCACTGCCTTTTCAGGACATGACACCTTCAGTGGCCTCCTTTCTCTTGTAATAATAAATATTTGCATTATATTTTCAGATACAAAACATTTAGTCTAGTTTAATTGTTCAGTAACCCTATGTTCTGATATCCAGGCTAAATAAAACTTACTAAATGTTTCTCTGACATTGGCATATCTACCTGAAACAAGATTTGTATTGTCATAATACAAAATAACATATTGCTTCACATTGCTAAAACATATCAACAATTAGATAAAAGAAATATGTAATTGATAGAAAAATTATTCTCCTTCAAAAAACAACTACACATTCAAGATGAATTGCTCTCAGATGAGAGAAACATGTTCTCATGTAAGTTTATTTGAAAAAAGAATAGCAATTCACCTTCAAAATGTTGCAAAATATATCTCAGAAACAGTGAACTTTTCTTGTGCAGCTTCTGTGTATGTTTGTTATACTCAGGCCAACAAAACCCAGTCACTTAGTCTCAGTCTGCAGGTTACACATAGAATAAACACCGTAAATAACTCAGCGTTTCGGCTCATTTCATAAGCTTCTTAGGATTGTTATAATACCCTATGTGGACTAATGTCATCAAGACAATATTGTATATTATCCTTGATAATAAATCTCCACAATAACCATGACAGAATTATGCAAAAGACTTATCTGGATTTGTGTTTTATAGGTATTTGAACATGTGTCTTGATGTAACATTGATTTGCAATCACTAATACTAGACTAACATTTAGTCGCATAAGTATTTTTTTTTAATTGACAATATACTTAAACAATTCATGTATTATAAGAAAAAGGAGCCCAGAAAATGCTTTAACTTCAGAGACCCTTGAACTGAGCAATCTAGACTTGCTATACTTTTCTAGACTGGGTTGGTCGTCAATTGAATATTTTTGCTCTAGAGTCTGGATGACAGACTACATTAAAACCAATAAACTCAAGTCTTTCAATACAATAAATGCCCTACTTTAAAGGGGCAATAGCACGTGTATGTTAATGCTTAATGTATTATTTTGAAAGTATCAAAAATCTCATTACACAAGCCAATCATCCATAGTCCGAGAACAAAGTATGAAGATTCAGATAAAATCCATTGGTGGCCATTTTGTGTGAACACCTTTTATTCATTTTTTGTAAGAAAAAGGACTTGCATGGCTAAACCTTACATAATATATTTGAATTATGACTGCTCCATTTAGTTTAAATACATTGTCTATCAATTGGAACCATTAATTTTCATATTCCTGACATCACCTTATATTCCCCCTAAAAACATGCAACTGCCCCTTTAATATATATAAATTATTATAAACACCCAATGTTTTCCCTCCAGAAACTCATCAACAACTATTTCAATATTCAATACATCAAGCTCATCTGAAATGGAACATCAAATCCAATCCCAAATTTAACAATCACATCCATCAATGAGGTAATTTTGATCAAGAATATCTCGAACATTAGTCATCATCAGATTGACACATTCTTAACAATAACACCTATCAATGGGATAATTTCGATCAAGAATAACTCAAAGAATAAGTCATGATTTGGTTGACACATTCACAACGTCAGCTCTAAGATTGGCAGTGAAAGTTCAACATTATCCAACCATTTCCAACAGCCTCCATCAGTGCTCAGTTCCTCCTTGCATTACTCTAAATTAGTGTCAATTATCCTCTGTATTCACACGAGTCTGCCTTTGAAGTTACATCTTCTTTCAAATGCTTGAAATGATTTCAATACCTGCCTACAGACGGAGCCTTAAATGCAGTTATAGAAAATTGTTTCTTTTCAAGTCATAAAAGATGTCTTAACCCTTTTATTATCAGAATTACAAATGATTTCCATTTCATGTAATTGAAGATGTCCTATACATTAAATGGAAGATTTGTAGAAGATTTCCATTCGAAGAAATGAGACATATATTTCACTTCTAGAATATAATAATAGATTCTGTACTGAGCGTATTATTTTAGAATTTATGAAGATTGTCTTACCAACAGTAGTGAAATATTAAACTTGATAATCAGAAGTTGTTGTTTTTTTCTATCACTAGGATGATGTTGAAAAATTCTCATAAATGTTTCTTAAGAGATTTTACTTTCAAGCATAGTGAAAATTGAAGAAATGAAAAAGATATGTTGAGAAACTCTAATTGGGAGAACGATTTGCTATTTAGGCTTGTGTGCAATGTCCCTCAATTGGACACGACCGTATCTCCACAGAGAAGCCAGATCTAATTATACAGAACCATAAACGAGGATAATTTGATCTAAGAAATCTCTCAATGTCCTCTGATCCTCTAGAACAAGCCAGATTGTCCGCAAGGTTGGACGTTAATACCATTAGGGCACCTTAAACTGTTTGCTTGGTTCTCCATTTGTCTCTCTTGTTACCACCATGGAACTGAAAGAGACTCTCTTCCACATCTTGCTAATTTCTTGAAAGATTGGACAAGTTTTTAGTTTTTGCTCATGAATTCTTGATGAAACGAATTTGATCATTCTCTTTTATCACTAATTTTGTCAGGGGATATTTTTGTAGTTTAAAAACCTGGATTATTATACATTCTTTGACCTCAGTTTATTTACAAAACTAAATGTTGTAGAAGAAATACTCAGAAATCATGAAAGGATGCCTATCAGAAACTCAATGGTCTTCATTCACTCAGCCCGTTATTGATTGTAGGTAAGATTTCTTTAGGTATGTTAGGCCAAGTAAAAAAGTAACTTTTTTCTGGTTTACGTCAGCATCAGTTTCACCCCGTAGATGTTGACATTGAAAAAAAATAGAAATTTGTCCGATGCCTAGAAAAACATTGAAATGCAGGCTCTTCAAATGGGACTGATTCCTGTTTGTGATTTTTTTCAAAGACGTAGTAATAAGGTGATTCAAAGGTTATATTTATTTCTTTTTTCTTCATGTTCAATAGGAAAGGTAACTTTTTGACAAGCAGCCCCTTGCCAATATTATTGATAAGAAATCCAGCAGGTAAACGGTTAATTCAAATTTGATGCACAAGTGGTTGACGGTTATTGAGGATGATCTTGTTTAGGGCCCTTATTACCTTACCATGCATTTAATTAACAGGAAGGAACATGCTTTATCATAATCACTTCTGATTAAGTACAAACATTCCACAAATAAATATCAACACTAACACGGCTTCAATTACACCTTCAGCATTTGTTTTGGCTAGGTTCCATGTTAATCTAAGCAAGTAAATAAATCAGGGTTTCTCAAGAAAACATAACTAAGACAGGCTGTATGAGGGAGAAAATAGATGGATTCAAAACATTTGAAACTTTGCTCTTGCTTTTAAAGATCATCATCATAACCTTTATATACTTAGGATCTAAATTGAATTAAGTCTGAAATCTGAAAATCAGTCTAAAAGTGCAATAGAGACTGCAGAATTAATCATCCTCAGTTGAAAATATATTAATGTGACCATTGTTATTAACCAAACAAAATGACAGCTTACTGATGGTGGACAATGAATTAGGATTCAAATTCATAAAATAGATTATATATTTTATTGAGGATCATATATTAATAGAAATTAGTGTTTTGAAGGGAGAACTTTCAAATTTAGATTTTTAAACCAAAACAGAAAAAAATGATCACTTTCAAGTAAGAATTTGTTTTAACTATAAATTGCTGATTTCTAAAATCAAAAGTTTCCCTCAAGTTTGTCCAGTCCCCTTAAAACTACAGATACCTACTTACTTACATTGCAGTCAGTTCAGCAGGATACTGCTCCCCTGTAAACTATCCCTGATGCACACAACCACACCCTGTAATACGCTACTGCGTGAGGACGTTTGCTAGTTGCCGTTACGGTTTGCTATGCTTGAAGCAACGGCTCGCTATCACAATATCACTTTTCACAATGATGTATCGCCGCAGAAATTGTGTAAGTTAAGTCCCAATTTAAGCTTCTTTGACACATATTTGTCGTGATTTGGTAAAATATTAATTAACGATGAAGTTGACATAAAACACTTACCAAATGAAATAGGAATTATTAAAACATTCGATGTTATGTGGTATACTACCACTTGCAAGTGATGAAATGACTTGTTTTTATTGTCTAAACAGCGTTCAATTCATGAACTAATGTTCCAATAGAAGATAAGTAATACTAAGTGTATGTATGTAAGTTGGCATGGATAATTTATATTAAATAATGACAATATGAAGACATTTATAAATTTGACATGCAACGGTTGCTACATGACGTGACAACGGTAGCTGGTGGTAATTCGTTCTTGGTGAAACGGTTTGCTAGCACTGTTTTACGGTTTGCTACAGCTACGGTTTGCTACAGCTATCATTATGACAATAACAATCAGACAACTACAACAACATCATTTGTCTTGCAGGGCCATGAAGTACAGGTGCCATGAGTGCGACGTCAAAAGTGACCTTTTTAATGTGATAATCAAACATTTCTGGGGAGGTCAGAGACCTATAATAAACTTGAAAGCCCTGAATACGTAAAAATGTACGAGCATTTCAAGATGGATGGTCTCCACCTGCTAAGAGATCTTCTCCGCAGGTGCGATTACATGATCAAACTGGACCTTTCAGAAGCATATTTCAGCGTTCCAGTAGCCTCGCACCTGAAAAGGTTTTACCGATTTCAGTGGAAGGGTTTCCGTTACCAATTCCGTTGTTTACCTTTCGGCCTGGCCCCAGCTCCAAGAGCATTCACGAAACTGCTTCGGCCTGTAGTGAGCCTAGCTCGACGTGCAGGAATTCGTCTGATTATCTATCTGGACGACATTATTTGTTTTGCGGAATCCCTAGAACTTCTGGTTCAACACAGGGACCCTCTGCTCTTTCTACTTCGGGTCCTGGGTTTTGTGATCAATTGGAAGAAATCAGTTTTGTCTCCAACCCAGTCGATAACCTTCCTGGGGTTTCTAGTGGATTTAAACTCCCTCACACTGATACTCCAACAAGAAAAGGTGGAGAATATTATCTCAATATGCCGTTTTTTCCTAAGGAAAAGACAAGTAAAAATCAGGCATCTAGCGAGTCTGATTGGAATGCTGACAGCCTCCATGCGGGCAATCATTCCAGCCCAGTTACACTGCCGTTATTTACAAATGCAATCAAGCCGCGAGCTGATGAGATCTCAGAGTTACGGGACAATGATGTCACTGCCAGACCCCTGTCTAAGAGAACTGGAATGGTGGATGAACAGCCTTTCTAGTTTCAATGGCAAACCGATCTTTGTTGCTCATCCAGACATGTCTTTACAGACGGATGCGTCAAAGATGGGGTGGGGGCAATCTGCGGGACATCGTCCACAGGCGGCCGATGGTCAGAGGAAGAGCAGACCATGCATATCAATGCACTGGAGTTGAAAGCAGTGCACTTGGCTCTCCTTACCTTTTGCAAGGACAAGAAAGACCTTTCCATACTGGTACAGGTAGACAACCTAACAGCAATGTCATACATAAATCGGCTGGGAGGGACCAAATCTCAGACACTTATTCAGATTACAAAACTTATCTGGGAATTCTGTCTTCGAAACAATCTCTACCTTGCAGCAGTTTACCTGCCGGGGATAGAGAACATTCATGCGGACTGGGAGTCTCGACACTTCCAGGACTCGAGCGAATGGAAATTGAACCAGACCTTGTTCTTGCAGTGCAACAGAACACTAGGCCTCGAGACTAACTTTCCAGATAAAACCCTTTTGCAGCTGGAAACCCGACCCCCTTGCGGAGTCGACAGATGCATTCCAAATTCCTTGGAACAAAGGGATACCTTACGCCTTCCCCCTTTTTCGCTGATAGGCATATCTGTGAAAACTTGCTTATTATTGTTATTTGTGTCAACTTTCCTTTTACCTGAACCAGATCACTTCTGATTTCTGGTATCGGGCATGCCTGGACCATCCACGTGGTCGTACGGCATGTTATTATTATTGATGTTGTCATTTTCTGCAATGTTACACGATTACTAAAATGTTGTTTTTTGGAAATACCATAATGCCATCAGATACATACAATAATGCTTCAAATCAAATAACTATTTTGAATCCAATGAGATCTTTAATGTATTTTTACAAACTTTAGTAACCGTTTATGTCATATTGAGACGGCATAGCAAACCGTAACATACATCGTAGCAAACCGTACTTACGCACATGGCTTACCATTAGCAACCGTAGCATCAACAGTACGAACTGTTTATGAGTTTTGGTCATTTCAGTCTTTGCCTGACATAGTGCGGCCAATGCAGTTAACAATCATGTTACAACAATACTTCTTTGACTTAATTATATTGGTTACAGTGTTTGTTACAACAAAATAACATGAAAATAAACAATTGAAATCGAAAGTATCCTTACTGCTTGTAATAAATTTACAAGAAATTATTAAATTCACACTTAAAACAATATCTTAGAGCGCAAATACATTTTAGAAAACTGTATATAGACACTGGCAAACTTTCATTTACAAAAAGCGAAGCTATAAGGTGAATATATGACATTATATACCTGTTTTGCGAAGCAGCCGATCTATGATTGTGATAGCGAGCCGTTGCTTCAAGCATAGCAAACCGTAACGGCAACTAGCAAACGTCCTCACGCAGTAGCGTATTACAGGGTGTGACAACAGGATACTGCTTGTCTGACAACTATCCTACATGCACCCACCAGGATACTGTTTGTCTGACCACTATCTGTATGTAAGCCCAGGAGCTGTGCAGTGTCCGGTTCAAGTACAAGGAGGAGAGATAAGAACATGCTGATCTATGGGAGCTTCTGTGCAGCAAATGTAGACTTGCTACATGGCTCCTTAAAGAGACAGTTCTATCGAGGGATTTTTTTGCAAATGAAATTCAAGGGATCATTCAAGTTTATGCATAAAAGGTTATGAATACATGATGATTAAACAACACAGTAGACTTTATTTTAGTCTCTGAAATGAAAATATAATCAAAATGCAACTTTTTATATCAAAAGAGAGCGAGTGAGTGAATTAATGCTTAACGCCGCTAGGGCAATATTTCAAGCATTAGTGGCGGTATTAAAAGAGAAAGGATAGACTTGCTACAATAACATAGACTAGGGTGGGTCTTAAAAATAATTTGTATCAGGGGCGGTTAGACTAACAATTGGTTGAACATGTAGCTAGGGGTACCAGTTTTCTTAATCTACATTTCACAACTTGATAATGAAGAATGCACACTCTGTGAAAAAACAAACAATGAAGGTAAACAAAACATTCTCAATGGTCAAGTTACTAGATTCAAAACAGGAATAATTGGAATTTGCAAACTTGTAATACTTTGGATATCTTAAATATCTTTAGGTGTGCAGTTAATGGGTTAATGTTATTCTTTCTTAGATGTTACAGTAGTTGAGTGGTGCTTGTAATAAGGTACAGTAGAACACGGATATAACGAACTCGGATATAGTGAACAATCGGATATAGTGAACAAATTTTCAAGTCCCGTCCCTATATAATATCATTAAAATTATATGCGTATAGCGAACATCGGAACTAAATTATTTGGTCCCTTGGAGTTCGTTACATACATGTTCTACTGTATCTGTTTCAGATACTGGGATAGACATCACAAACATGTAATTACAATAATTAGTGAACCATTAGAATAGTCTTATGTTCCTGACATTCTTACCTTAAATTCACCCTAGCAGGAAACTTATCCTCTTGAAAAGCAATTCTAGATAACATTTAATTATTCTGCGGCTCCTGTCATGTATCTTATCGTTAAAAAATCGTTTTTGAGAATAATTACTCAGAGACTGTATTGAATTGTAGTTAAGTGCAAGAAGTGCATGAAACAGGGAGGGTATTTAGTGCTAATAGGCCTCACCATTTTCCCCTAAACAGTTTTTTTATTATTTCTTTTTATAAACCTCTTTTACATTCAGTGTTTTCTGGTGCAAAACTGAGCAAATGAAGTATTTTCTTTAAAATCATGACAAACCATTTGATTCAAAGTCTTGCATAACTATTATTAATTTTTTACTTTTATATTGTATTAATCTTTTGAGTGGCCTGTCCTTGGTTATGCCTTTGTTTATGAGTGGAGATTTTCGTAAACTGGCAACTAAATATATTTTGACACTAATCACTTGTGCAATCAGACTGTTGAAATATATCAAATTTACAGTTCTACCCAAAGCAAGGCTATATATATAGGTTTTGTGCTTGCAGCAAAGTTTTCAGGTATTGGCTAATTTACCCTTGGCATCTGTTAATGAGGTGAAAGGTCAGAAAACAAATAAAGACAACATTTCAGCTGGTAGGGAAAACATTGACACCAACGTGAGAGAAAGATTAGCAGGAAGGCACGGAGAGGTTAATTGTTCCTTAACATATCAGAGGCATATTAGCAGTAACATAATCTACATCTTCCCTGTTATATCATTGATCATAGCATGGATAATGGCTTTAATGTTCCTCCTTTTCTAATACTTACCGGTATACTTATTTTTTTATAGAATTAAATGACTTTTTCCATGAAGAAGTTGTGTTTAAATGCTGGTTACTCAGATAAGTCTCTTTAGGAATATTAAATTTAGATCCCTGAATTTTTATCTCACCGTAATAATGTTGCATTTAGTGTATCGCGATATGTATCGTATTGTGACCTCAGTATCGTGATACGTATCGTACCGCAAGGTACCTGTATCGTGACATCACTAATATTTAGTAAGGATATGTATGCTATAAAAATATCCAATTATTATTACGGTAGCTGTGACATTATCTACATCTACTCTATACGAGCATTGATTCTAACATGGATAACAGCCTTAATGTTCCTTCTTTTCTAATACTTATACTCAATGAGCATGATAGGAAAAATGTTATACATGTTTTCTTAAATTATATTTCATCGGGATAGACCGGACTAGTAATGCAGAATTCATATCTAATATTGATATGCATGGCGCTATAAAAATATCCAATTAATTATTATTGTCTATTATCAGGAAAAAACAATTATGTTTGTTTCATATAAGAGCATTAAAAAGAACATGATGATGTACCATGGTATAACCTTATACAGGATAATAAGTAAAAACAGGCAACGTTCTTCAATACACATACAATCACTGACATACGGAAACAGCTTATGGTTTTGTACAATCTACCTAGACCATGCTCTTCATTTCACAGCAAAGGGAGTTGTTTCAAAGAGATGAGTTTTATGGTATTTTGTGATGATGGCAAAAACATATGGTAAATGCATTGACATTTTGTTTTTCTTGTATTTCATGCTAACACACCTCTTTAAGGTTCTGATTGGCTGGAGCTGTTAAACATCACAGCCTATGAAATTCACATATTCTATTTTTACATAATGCAAAGCTTTATTTAAGTTTGTTGTCTTTATCTGAAACTGTGCACACATATAGCGATAGACTTGCTTAACAGGGATACAGTCTTGTTAAAAAAGACTCCTTTAAAACACTGCACAGTAAGGTACCGGTACTATTCAAAAGAAATGGCAGAAAGTCTAGGTGGGCTGATATATCACTTATCACCAGTCTAGGGTGGAATAATCGCTGTACTTCACCTAGAGAAGGAGAACTTTCAGACATGTGTTCTTCTGAGAGATAACATACAGCTTCTGAACCAGGAGAGAACTTCAGGATTTCACCCCATACATCTAGTTTATCTTGTTCCATGCAGATAGAGAGCCATGACTTCTGTACCTTGTGCTTATCAATACCAGGTTATTTCAGCTGTTGCAGAACCCTGCCCACCTGATTAAACTGTGGATGTAACCAGAATTGTTCTGTTGATGCTATCAGTAGCTGCTGCTGCTGACCTGAAGCAATATGATATGAAATCATCTACTAATGGTGCAGTTGCTGAATAAACAGTTTTCTTGATATCTGCAGAACTGTTTGCAATGTGAGGTGAGGTAATATGGGGTTTCTCGTCGCTTTCAAAAGCATGTCACTTATATCTAGTATCATTGCACAGAAAAAGCCTGCAATACAAGTGAGGTTATGCATTCCGGTGAAACCTGCCAGCATCGGCTGGAACCAGCCAACAATGGCTAGTACTGCGTTGAACTTCAGTGTAGCATTGCACCCATACCTGACTGTGTGTAGAATTATATGCAGATCATAGAGTTTGGCAGCTTTACGAACAAATCATCATTAGGGTCTCGAAGAAAAACCGAAAACTTCTCTTAATATATCTCACATCCTTATGGACTCAATATGTTTAAATATATCTGGTAAATTCATTCAGCCTTTTCATTTTATTGCTTTTTCACCTTTTCATAAATTTAGCATTTTGTAATTTGTGAAATACAAATTTAGACAAAAGTTTCACAGGTATGAACTACCTGTTTGGTTTGATTGGGCATAATCAATGTCTTGACTGAATGCCATGACTGCAATTGAAAGGCAATGCTGATTGGGGATTACTAACATTTTGCACAAAGAAGCACGCAGCACGACTAGTGCAGTAAAACCTGTCAGTACTGTCTGGAACTCGTAAACCATTGTTGGCACGGAGATTGAATTTCAATAAATATTACCCATATAGAAATATGGACACAGGGTAGTAGTTTTCCTTGCTTGTATTTTTTTCTGGCTTTTGATTGGTTGTTATAAAGAACACTAAGTTTCTAAGCTTCAAAATCAAACTCCAGAATAACTAGGATTTAGTTATTTTCAAACATTTATTCAAGGTTTGGGATGCTTGCCAATAAAAAACTAAACTTTTCATTTAAATAATTTTGAAAGAATTTAGCTAAGTACCAATAATTTGTAATCACTGTGATTCAGTATTCAAGCCATTATAATGCAGTCTTGATTTACTGACCACAGAATCAAGGAATAAAGCATGCAAAACAAACATTGTTTTCTGTAGAACAATCACTAGCATAATCCTGATGGAACATTGTTTCACAGAGTGTACTTTTTACAACATTGTTATTGGCTTATTGCTGTCACTGTATTTTTTCCAGTGTGATATAGACTACATTTAGCATATATGTTACAAAGAGTTACACAATGTCAACAATTACAAGTACCTGTTTAATAAGAGTAATATTGAAATGTCTTGGGGATCAAATTATAATAGAAGCTAACCAGTTACAGGTGTCAGATTTGTAAGCTGATTGGCTTGAGATTTTTGCAGATAATCCTAATCATATTGATCTAATACAAGACAACAGCTTCAGAAGTGTTAAAGTGACTTAAAGACTGCTTATATGCTTTAATAAAACAAATGGTGTTTGATGTTGGTGTATTTGTGTTGTCAAGGGCACTAATTAGGCTAATTAACAACATGATGTTTGACTTAATTAGGTACACCTGTGTTTGGAATGAGTATGTTAAAAATCACACTTACATTTTTCTCTTATAATAAAATGCAAGTGATTTTTCTCTTTGAACAAAAATGTTATTCTTCAACATCACAAATGTAAACATTGAAATGAAAACTAAATATCCCCCAATACCAAAAAGAATAAATAATTCACAACAGATATTAGCAAAGATACAACTCATATATGAGCACATAAACATGGTTACACGTGCATCTATCTCGAAAACGACCAACCATAGATAAACGCATCCCCGTCTGCATCCAGTTCTTTACAACATCATCAGGTCAAATCGACGTCTAACGAAACATAGCTAGCTGTCATTTAATTTGAGAACGCCACCAGATATAAAGTTAATTTAACACATCCCTAAGGTTAGCTTTATGAAGAACTCGGTTCTTAGCGATTTCCCCCCGACCCCCATCAAACTGTCATTCCACCTTACCTGTTAATTGGGCAGAGATTCCGTAACTACACGTATCGCTCACCTTCTTATCCCAACACTGCCATTTTAGATGTCTGGGATACTACTACACGTACAACTAGTCATACAGAAGGATCGGCCTTCTGTTGGACCGTCAACAGTCAATACATTCTAACGATATATTCAATTTACAAACAAACCTGATGCCAAGAACCGACTGGATAAAATCTAGTGCACGAACGTATGCATAAATGACTTAATTTTGACTTTTTCTAATGATCCTTTATATGAGAAACTTATATAATTTATCTATTTCAACTTTGCTTAATTCTAAACTAACAGACAATTTAAGAGAAACTAGGAGTTGCATTCATACCCTTCTCATTGTAATGTACATGAGGTGAATGCTGGGTGTTTTTTAGTATAAATCTAAGTCTGTCTTTCAAGCCATTGTCATGGTTCGTCTTTGGTCGTTACTTGTACTTACTGATTAACAATATACCTCAATGATGCATGTTTATTTACTTTCTTAATCACAAGTTCGTAGAAAGTATTCAATATCAGATTTGACTAAATCAATAACTTAAGTTAATGATTTATTTACAGAATATTATCAATAAATAAAAACATTATCCCCCGACAACAGCCAAATAATATCGGGAAAACGGGAAAATCATTTGAAAAATCCTAAGTGAATAATTATGCAGCTCTATTCTACCTGAAAATTGAAGGTTTGGAACATTAATCGAACGGCAATATGTTTATTTAGTCTTACGTTCAGGGTTTCCATCTAAAACCTACTCACACAAGCTAGACATTGTACCACATTATTAAACCATATAAATGGTTCAATTAACGTCAAGCTTTTTTGTTCAGATAAATACATGTATTTAGGGGTAATCTTTTCATATTAAAGTAGATATTGACATACGTGACAACGAGTAAACCCAATGTGACTAAATTGAGGTCATCTGAACACTTTTAAATTGGTCAAAGTGAACACATTGGAACCACAAGAAACAATTTAGTTCAACATTATTTTAAATCATAGAAATTTATCATATATAACTCATGAATTGCATGTTAGAATGCCCAAAAGCAACACCGCCGCTCCCGTTTGAATCAATAGCTATACCGAGATCAACAGACGTCTGGTCAAAATATCTCATAAGAAAGGAGTTGTGTTGGGAATAGTATCTTTGTCGATCGGAGAAAGATTTGTTCTGCTCTTCTGGAACCGGTGTACTTATTTGGCAAGCAGCGGCCTTGAAGAGATATTGCGCAGTCCAAACCAATAAATCTTCACATACCGTTTCATCAATTTAAAAGCTCGAGAAGGAAAAAAAGAGTAAAAGAAGAAATGTAATATCAAATAAATAATTGATCTTGTAACCGTATATAGGAGACGTATAGAACAGTTGGAATTGAATAAGGATACATTTATCTTCCCTTGCCACATTAGCTTTGGTCTTCTAAATGTTTTAAAGAATAATAAAACATCGTTCATTGTAGTTTCACCAACATGATGTAGGTCATAGCATCTTCACCTAAATTCGCCCATACACGAACCATAAAATGCAAGTAGGCGTATCTATTATACCATTTGGCTGCATGAGAGTTAATGTCCTGTATTTAATATAACAATAATTTAGAGTAATAATTTCAGAGACTGTGTACGTGTTAATTGTGTCATTGTAGGGCATTAATTTTTTTTCACGGTGTATGCTTGGCCTTAGCCAATCTAAATAAATTTAGATCAGCAGGTTTTATATTAGGTCATACTGTTGTGACAAAATGAAAACTCTGTTGATCTAAATTTATTTAGATTGGGCCTTAGCGAAACATAACATAAGGAAACGCAAGTACCTGAATTTTCTAAGAATTCCTTTCACGTATTAATAAAATCTTTTTTTTTTTGAATGAGTGTTTATCTATCTTAATGCAGAAAGGCTTCTTTCAATGTCAATGATAATCCATTATGTAAGTAAACGGACCAAACTTTGGCCACAACATATATTCTGGTTTATAAGAACAGCACTTCCGTTTTCTCTATCTTAATTATTATATAATTATTTTTTATATTATATGTGCTGTGTCAATTAAAGCAAAACCGTTGTATAAATTGTGTAGGCAGACCCAGGAATCTAGACAAGCTGAAGTTAGAATCTATACCGTGATAGCCTGAAATGCCACATATTCCGATGTTCATGACTTTAGCCTTAAAAAGATGGCTTATTAGATGAAATAGTTTCCGATTCAATTAATTTCTGATTAAAAATTCAATTATTTGTGAATGTGCTAACGTCAAAATGTAATTAATGTTTTCGGTGCACGCCAACAAATAAAAACTGTTGTTCTAATTACGTGTTAATCGAATGATCAACCGATTTTCGTATTACCACATCATATGGCTTTATGACCTACTTAACCCACAATAAAAGCACACTGAGTTTTGTTAGTAATACGTTTTTAATGAAATATTGTTTGGAATCCGAAATGTTTCTGATTGATGTCAATGTTTGCTGTTGAAGTTTTTGTATGGCTTCCTTTTAGGGATTTCTCTTGTGTCTAATGAAAAACGTTTTCACGGACTTCAAAAATGAATTAATGACTTTTTTTTATTGATAACGCTATCAAGATATGTAATCATGATTCACGACAGCAGTTGCAGTTTTCACTTACTCATGTAATTGAATCATAATTAGGTACCCATAATTTTTCTGGTGGAATTATTGAAATATTCACATTAGCATCATATTGATAACAATTATGATTAAACAGAAAACTTACAGCACGGGAAACAGTTGAATATGCATTTGTAGAATTTTAACAAAGCCAGGATCGCTCAATTAAGAAAAGTGTATTAAAAAGCATCATTACGAATACAACTAGTAACTGTTTTCTTAACTCTAACTTGAAGGTTTTTTGATGACATCTTGCCGTTCACCGGAATAGCTAAATTGGTTTGAAAAAATCAGATCTGTCAAAAAAGGGAATGTTCAATTGCAGATGACATTGAGATACCAGATAATCCAGATTTGGTGGTTTGTTTAGTTTTCATACTGATGATAATTGCTAAAAGTACATGTATATAATGTTGCTCGCCGTTTTCAAAAACTGTCTGTTTCCATACCGTTGGGTAAAATTCCATGTAGATGGAGCTTGGTGATGTACCAACTTACTATCAACCAATTAATACGGTCTTAATTGTGCTGAACTATATTACGTCAGTAACTGAATCCTAAGAAAAGAGTGAAATCGACACATAACGTCTACTCGACTACAAGCCCTGACTGTTGCAATATCATTAAAATGATATCATAAATTTCTTCACTACCTCACGCAGATTATAGGATCTACACGCGTAGCGTATAGTGCATCTTCCTACGCAGAGCCTAAAAGGCCAGTTTCCAAACTGTCATTTTATGCCTTGCTGCAGAGACTTTACTTTTCTGTGCTGCTATAGTGCCCCTACAGACTAGAGAGCAAGCACAGAAAACTCAAGGCTATGCAGCAAGGCATAAAATGACAGTTTGGAAACTGGCCTTTTAAGCTCTGCGTAGGAAGATGCGTATAGTGTAGCAGATAGGTGATAGTTTGATAAGATTGTGACTGTTTCATCCACACTAATAAGGTCTTATTTGTGCTGCCCTATATTACGTACATTAACCTTCGAAACGAAGTACAACCAAAGTTATTTAAAAGATTTCAAAATGAGGTTGTACTCACAGTTAAACACATACAGAGTTATAGATCAGCTACGAGGGTGTATAAGTATATTTTACGAACGCTTTAGAATGCAATAGAATCGGTAATAAAGAAATTATTACCCTAGGAAGTGATTCATATGATTTTTACGAAACTCGTGCAAATTTGTGTATAACCCTCGCTCAATCTCGGGTAATAACAAAAATCACACTCGTTTCGTAAAAGTCATATGACACACTTCCTCAGGTAATAATCTCTATATTTATCTTATTCAGCTGCGAACTGTACTGTTGTAAATATATATATATGCATTTATCTTCATGTATCCAAAGTTGTTACTCGCAAGAAACAATCTGAGAGTAAGCAGGATATAAAGAAACTAGTCGTGTTATTAGAGAAGATCCCCCTTTTCTAATAATTACCTATTAGCCGTTGTATATCCTGAAATGACTTTACAGTATATTTTATGGATGCTTCTGAAGGTTCCGCACACATCCAACGCCAATTTTAAGTTATAATGCCTCTTTGTAAATGCGAACAGCGAGATTATCCATTTAGAAGCGGTATATAAAACCAGAAAGATTTCAATAATGCAGAGGAATATATGGATGACAACTGCTTTGTTCATTGTTGGCTTCAGAACGACACAAGAATCTGTCTCAAAACGTCGCATACAATGAACAAAGAAGTTGTCATATATGCCTCTGCATTATTGTCCTTCCAACTTCTAAAATGCCTCTCATAGAAATCAGACAGATTAATTTTCCATTCGCAAGTGAAATATGTTTCCTTTTATCAGGTCTACACTGAGCCATTACCCGTCAAAGGGCATTATAAATGTCCCTATTCTGGCACGCTTCCAACAAAAACTTACATAAGTATTTGTAGATGAGATCAATTGAATTTATTAAGTATTGCCGAATAGTTAGTGAACAAGTGTACCAGTTTTTTTTTAAAGAAATATTATTTTAACCATTTTTTCCTTCATTAGAGCAAACTTGTTCACTGGCCCTGAATCATCTTCACAACGTCACGAGCGAAACGAAAAAGTTTCTAAACTTTCCCATTCCTCCCTTGACATCATTGGCCGTGATTTCTGTGCTAGCATTTCAACCCGCTGCACGGAAGTAGAATAGTCCAATCAGAAGACAGCATGTTAACTGAACCGATTTGAAAAAATACTTTTGTATGTGTTTTACAAGGGCGAGGAACAATTAATTTGAGTGATACATAAATGTTTGTCTTCTCTGCATTCTCGGTGCTCATCAAAAACGTGAAAACAACCATGCGGACTGAAATTTGAAATTAAATTTCACTCGGATAGTTTTCAAAAAGATCGTCTGTTAGTATTTTGAATTTGTTCCGAAATTTCATTGGCTATTTTGTAAGAGCTGATAAGGGGCGTAACTCGTGATCACGATAGGTGTCGCTGCTCCGGATCACCAGTTTTCTAACTTGTGAAGGCAAGGTCTAAAGCGAGGAGAGTTTCTCGATACGTTTTCACCTTGCAGTGGGAAGATGGCCCTGAATATAACAACATTTATCAATTTAGACATCGAATGAAAAACTCTGCACAGTGAATTTTAACATTTTAATCAGATAAGTAACTGAATCCAAAGAAACGAGTAAAATCGACACGTTATGACTACCCGACTACAAGCCCTGGCTGTTCCCTCCACATGAAGATCCAGGTGATATACTGATATACTCCACGCTTGCTTTATCACCCATCAGCAGGTGCGCGTTCTTGTTCACGCATGTTTGTATACATATGCTTATCAACATGCACACATCAGCGCATCTTCTTAAAGCTCACCATGGGCTAGAATTGCTAGTTACCTCTGTTGTAAGGAGATACCTGGGAAAGAAATAAAAATACCATCAAATTTATTTTGTTATCAACAAAGTTATTTTTAATTTGAGTATTTTACCTGTTCCTCAAAGGACTAGAATGCATTTACCTGTAGATTGCATACACATATATTTCTTCGCGGCGAAGAAGAAGTGGTGAATGACGATGATTGACTGAATACCATAATGACGGTATCCCTTCAGAAATTTACACTGAGGTGATGTGAAAAAAAACCCCAACCAAGATATGGCCTGTTTTCAACATACTTTTATGTTATTGATATTAGAAATTTAGGTGACACAGGTCCCTTCAAGACTGCCAGACAAAGAAGGATTGAATGGCGCTTCATTCACTTCTGCAGCATCAATTAAATAATAAAATAAACCTTTAAATGAATATTTGGCCCCAAGCCACTAAAACGTGAAGCGGTACACACACCAAACTTTTCCATTCGGGTCATGTAGGTTAGATGATGAATTAAACCAAGACTATCCCTTCACTCTCAAACCAAGGAATTCTTCTGTAGAATCCACTACTTCATGTTATCGTCCATGTTCAGACACAGTGTTTTCTCCAGATTCTTGAGTTGGATACTGAACATGTATGAAGAAATTAAGCAAAGGTGTAATGATTGGAAAGGTTATCGTGCTCTGCAGGCTCTAAACAAATATGTTGAGGCTTGATAATTATTTGTACATTGCACACACTGTTTTCCTTCTGACGCTGCTGGGAAGTTATCTGTTTGGCAGGTTTGGACTCGGTGGCAGGGCGATAAATGGATGTAAGGTGCGAGTGTATATTATGTATGTAAACACGGAGTAGGTGTGGGACGTGTTTGCTTGATGGTTCGGAACAGCCTGAACTCTCTCTAGAGGTAACAGATAGATAAACCAGATTGGTGATTCAAAGGGGAATAACTCTTGTAACCTTAAATGTGTGAGTGTTTGGACATCAACTGACCAGGGGCTTACAAGTTGGTTGTACAGATTTGATACGTCTTTATGATTGTATAATGTCTTTGAGACAATAGCATAATTTCGGTGGAAATCTATATACCCTTATAAGGAATCGCTTCAGATACCCGGATGTTCACAGACGCACTCAGGCATCGTTACTTATCCATTGAAATATTTGGGGTTCCGACATAGTCTATTCCCCATTTGAAGCTTGACTATAAATCGATTAAAAATATCATTAAATAATCTAATCAATGGGGTGTGTATATTGAAGAATACTAAACATACCTTTAAAGTACGATGGCTATGAAAGAACACTAGACTTCAATCAGTCTCTGAAAAAATAAAAATGCTCGTGAACTATTATTCTATCAAATATGAAAAATGAGCCATAGGCAATGACTACAGATCTAGACTTGCTCTTTAGGAGGATTTGTCAGGCTATTTCAAAATGTGATAAACTACGGTCTGGGTTAGTCTGTCAGCCAGACCCGAAAGCAAAAATATTCACTTGACGACCGACAAACTCTTCTAGCAAATCTAGATCACTCAGCATTAGGCTGAAGGTAAAGCATCTTCTGGGCTCCATTTTGTTATAATACTTTTTTTAAATATTGTCAGTATTGAAAAAAAAACTTCTCTCTTCGGTAGATGTTACTGAGACTGGAGAAGAATGTCTGGAAATTACCATTCTCCAACTTTATTGTTAATCATTGTTATAACAAAGTCTTGTCTTGTTCGTTGAGGTTGTTGTTCTTTTGAGATGCCACTTTCAAATGATTTGAAAATTAAATTTCTGTAAACGTATTATGCTTTTTACGTCCTTTGGTCAATATTCTTAACGAACAGCTATCACACATTGAAATGAATACTTATTATGTAGATAAGTGTCATCAATTTTTTTATCTTTAAGCAATAAAAGTCCGTGTGTTTCATTTGTTACATAATTTTTACGTTGAAGACTTAATATTCTCATGGTCAGTGATAAATTTAATTTATAAAAGTGCATTTATCTGAGCACAGTGTATTTGTGATTTCCTGTCAAAGGACACAGCAGGGAGGATACAGCGGATTAAACGTTGAATAATAATAATAATAATTTAAGGACTTACTTCGTCCTGTTTAATAAAAAAATATCATATAAATTCTTGTTGTCTTGTAAACTACAAAAAGACCATCTTAACACGTCCTGTTTATTAAAATTGTCCATATAACGTCTAATTGTCTTGTAAACTACAATAAAACGAAGCATCTGAACTTGAAGTTGAAATAGGTAATTTCATCCTCGCACAGGACAGCCGTAGTTGTCTCCCTTGTGTCACGTTATGACCAGCCTACTGATTTCTTAGCATGGGAGAGCGGAATGTCCATACTCTCGTCATTACTCATCAACCAAACCTCATAATTACCTGACAAATAACTGAAATAAGGCAATCAACTGCTTGCTTTGCAGTGCGGATAAGTTTTCCAGAATATTCATTAAAATTGTTTAAAATTTATAAATTCCTGGCATTTCAGACTGTCGTCAGAGAATATTTCTTTTAATCTAATTCCGTTCTCTTTATCTTTATTTTGTTCTATTTTAACATTCTAAACGTTTTATCAAAGCAGTCAACGCACTTCGAAAAACTCTTTTTCGTTCTAATCTTGTTTCGTATTTTATGATTCTATTATTATTAAGTAGATCCCTGTGTTAACCAAAGCCGGATAACATAAAAAAATTAAAGTACAATCGATGTACCTACCAGATACTGGTAGCCTCTGTTACTCCTCCAGTAGATTTCTTTTACGTTTCATTGGATTTTTTAATTTATGACATTGTTTGACGTTTCAAAATGTTACGGACTAAGTAACACGGTAAGCGCTAGTGTAAAAATAGGTCATCTAGTTATAAGGCAATCAAAGATGGTATACTTTCAGGAAGAAAATGAATTTTATCGATTATAAATATCTTTATTTTAGACAATTACGTCGTTATGGTATAAATTTGCATTTCCAAAAGATTGAAACCAGTACCGTTATAAGAATTTATACCAAAACGTCGCTATTGTTGACAATAAAGAAGTTGATCCCACAACAACACAAATTTCTGCAGTTATGAAGCCGAGCCAAATTGAACGCTATCTGATTCTGTAAAGGGGAAGAAGCACTTTTTTTTTAAATTTTATATTATATTTTTTTTCACTGATTACTGTACGTTAATGCTAAATGTATCATTTTGATAGTGTCAAAAATCTCATTACACAAATCAATCATCCATAGTCAGAGAACAAATTATGAAGATTCACATAAAGTTCACATTTTTGTGTGAACACCTTTAGTTCAATCATTATAAGAAAATGAATCCCATGGCCGAACTTTACGTCACATATTTGATAAATTACTTGCTTCATTTAGTTTAAATACATTGTCTCTCAATTGGAACCGTTTATTTTCATTTTGCTGACATCACCTTATATTCCCCCTAAAACATGCTACTGCCCCTTTAAACTTAAAACTTTTGTTTTCGTAATATTTTCATATTCTGTGATATTTGTCTTATGAATTAAATGGCATTTGAGCAATGGTTACTCTCATTTACGGTTAACATTTTATCACTTTGGGAAATAACAGGACTTTTTGTTTTTGTAATATTTACATTTAAACAGGCTTTTTGTCTGAGGAACTAATGACATTTGAGCGATGGTATTACTACTCACTAAATAATCCTCATTTGATTGATTTGAGAAAATATCGGACTTTTTGTTGTTCGTGATGTCTTCATACATTTGTCATATTTTTCTTAGGAACGAAACGACAGTTGAGCGGTGTTACTTGCCACTAAGGGATCATCATTTGATCAATTTGAGAAATTATCGGACATTTTATTTCGGAATATTTTTTATTTTTTTGCCGTCATATTTGTCTGAGGAAGCGGCAGTTGAGCGATTGAAACTCCCCACTAAACGGTCATCATGACTTCCAAATGACGTAGCATCCATCATGGTGATACATCGCATCGATTTCCGTCGAGCTTGTACCCTTTATTTTTGTCTAACCTCTCCTCAGGTTTTTGCTGTTCGCTCTATATTCCTTTTAATAAGACATGCAGAAAATGAATTGTAATTATCAATTAGGACAAATATTTATTGTGACATCCACATGTAAACCATTGGGAAATGCTCACTGTGTATGAAATGATAGTATTTTATCAATGTACATGTATATTGTATATAGGAACATGCCTCTAACGATCTTATTGAGATAAATTTAATGGATATCATCTATTCTTATGATAGGTAACATCGTGCACTTCCCTTCTTTGGGCATTTTAAAGGGGCAGTAGCACGTTTATTGGGGAATATGAGGTGATGTCAGGAAAATGAAAATAAATGCTTCCAATTGAAAGACAATGTATTTAAACTAAATGAAGCAGTAATGAATGAGAAAGAGTTTATTTCCGTAGAGAGGCCACAGGCCAATTATACAAGTACATCATGACAATTTATAAAGCAGTAAGGAATTAATATATAGTGTAAAGTTCAACCAAGCGATTCCTTTTCTTACACAATTTGAGTTCATACAAAAATGGCCGCCAATGGACTTTATGTGAATCTTTATTATTTGTTCTCTGACTATGGATGATTGGTTGTGTAATGAGATTTTAGACTCTATCAAAATAATACATTTATAATTAGCGTAAAATTATCAGTGAAAAATGTGAAATATAAAATTATCAAAAAACATGCTACTGCCCCTTTAAACTCTGACACTTCTATTCATTAGACATAATTCATATATTTTCACCAATAAATCCTGGCTTTAACAATTGATAACCAAATAATTTATTATATGAATAGTAACAATCATGTTTTCAGTCCATTATGGCAATAAATCCTATCCATAACAATGGTATTATTTTTTTAATAAAACCTCCTATTAAATAGCCCGATGTACTTCATCCATCTTAATTCTTACAATAATTGCGCTCAAATTTATTCTCTGTTATTAAAGACAACATGCATTGATTTTGAAATTATCTTTCAAAAATGTCTTTCTAAACTTAAATGATATTCTACTTACAAAGCACGCCCTCAAGAGCTGTTCCAACAGTCCTGTCATAAAACTAAACAAATCTGATTGGTTATCGATACGTTTTGCATTTGCTAGCGTAAACATGGAGCGATCGATGCATGTAACACTTTGTCAACGTAACGGCGAACCTGTTAGTGTGTGCATGGTGTTGCATAGACATCGACCTAACTGAACACTGCAACACGTGTTTGCATAGATTTATGATTTGGTGCAGTTCTGCATTTTTATGTGTAGCAGCAGCTCATGATAGCATTATTTCATTATTTATTTATTTACATGATTATTTTCACGATAGAGAACCTTTTTTTCAAATCACAGATCATTAAAAAAGATTTTTTGAGAACATCCACTGAATCGAATTGTACCTCTGGTAACAGAAGTACAATTCTATTCAGGGGGTGTTCTCAAAAACTAATTAGTAATTTTCTTAGTTTTCTTTGGTTTTTTTTTAAATATTTTTTATGATCCTAGGGCCTGTGGTTCAAATGCATATGTTATGAATAATTCATACTTAGTTTGATACCATGAGAGGAAAACAATTCTGATGGTTTTCTTATTCATATGTAGTTTTCAATGTGCATGAGGCAGAAACAGAGACAGAGACTATAAACCGTTTCTCTGTCTGTCTGTTTCTCTATACGGATATTTGATCATGCACGTACATAAGGTAATTTCAGGAAAATAAAAATACATTGTTCCAATTTAATTTAAACTAAATGATGCAATAATATATGATATATATATAATGTAAAATTCAGCCATACGATCCCTTTTACTTACACAAAACGAATAAAAGGTGTTCACACAAAATGGTCGCCAATTGACTTCATGTGAATCTATATAATTTGTTTTATGACTATGGATGATTGTTGTGAGTAATGAATTTTTTTACACCTTTAAAATAATACATTTAACAGTAACGTACGACTATTAATTTTAAAAACTGATATATAACATTTTCAAAAAAACGTGTTACTGCCCCTTTAAAATAAACATAAATATAATCATGTTTAGGAAATACTTGGTTAACAACAGAAAAAGAACTCACGATAGTACCACTAAATTTGTTTCAATTGTCCCTAAAGTGTTGGTCCTCGTTATTATGCAGTGTGATTGGGGCGAATATGGGAAATGTTTTCGATTTTGAACCAATTTTGATTCGTTTACAACATTAAAGAACGTGCTTTCTTTGATACAGAAAATTACTAAAACCAAAAGGCCAAGGGATTTGATTAGTATTTTTCAAGTTCATTTAGTATAAATTATTTTACGCCAAACTGAAAAACTTTATTATCCTTTTTATAAAACTCACTCAAGGTATTTCATGAGTTCAATATCGAGATAATCACTGTGCCCTGGAGAAATGACCTACTTTGGCAGCGTAGAACGACAGGGCAATACTGATGAGGTCTTTAGATTTTTATATTCAGATTAATTTGCTTTAAGCATAATGATTTCTTTCCCTTGCGAAGAGTGAAATTAATGTTCTGAATGATTATGAAACAGAAATCACGTAACTGTACTTGACGAGGCTGTGCTTGATGTTTGTGGATCAATCCAGAACATTAACCCAGCTTTCTTATCATTTAGAAAATATTTGTTAACAAACCACGAAACCGAAGATAAGTTTCGAAAGTCAAATTAACGTAAACTTGGACAGTAAAGATTCCATATTGTAAAGTGTACATATACTATCTGTTTTATATATGTCAGAAGCTAAGACCATTGCGTTTTACACGTAGAATCTCAGTTAGTGCTGAAATGGTTATAAGTCAATGGTAAAACGCGACACTTGGCACCAAGGGAGATCAAAGGTCCCATAATGATCTCGTATAAACAAAGATCTTCACGTGTACCGTTGACATTTATATTCTATGAAGCGTTTAGACGTACAAACGAACAATAAGAAATAATGACGATTCCCACTTCAAGAAGTTTCAAGTGGTATGTTTTGTTATGTATCATGTAGCTTTTACTATCCACTCATAAACCTCCAGATGTAGTAACCATTGGAAGTTGTATTTTCTCTGGACACGTGGTGTCTGCATAATATATGGCTTTGTCACAGAATGACTTAATAGAATGCTGAATTCCCGGTCAAGAGTTTCAATTATCATGTATCTGTATGCAGCATGTACAAGGACCATTGGCATCTGTATATACAGTCAAGAGTTCCATAGACTAAGATAGAATAATGATTACACGTTTGAGAAGTTTCAAATATTATGTATCTATATGTATCATGTACCTCCAAATGTGTCTTGGACCACAGATGTTTTAAGATAGAATGACGATTTCACCGCTTTTAAGTGGTTATTATTATTAAATAACTTTATGTATAATGTACCTTTCATAATAAACAACACACCTCAAGATCTTGACGTCTGTGTATGTTCTAAGGTATAGTCATAGGAGCCAAGAACGGCTAATTATGATATTAAGAATTATGATTACAAGAGTTTTGTCAGTATTATGTATCTTCATGTTTTATGCACCTTTAACTATCGTATACCTCGAAAATTGTTGATAAACCGTTGGTGTTTGTATTTGTTATGAATCATTGGTGGAGTATTTTCTATGGCACTGTCGAGGGTACCATATATGTCTTAAAAGTGACAGTAGCACGCTTTTAGGGGGAATATAGGTGATGTCAGGAAATTGAAAATAAATGTTCCCAATTCAAATAAAATGTATTTAAATGAAACGAAACCGTAATAGATCAAATACATAATGCAAAGTTCAGCCATGCGATTCTCTTACATAAAATGAATTACAGGTGTTCCCACAAAAAATGGCTGCCAATGGACTTTATGTGTATCTTTATAATTTGTTCTCTGACTATGTATGATTGGTTTTGTAATGAGATTTATGACACTATCAAAATAAAGATTTAGCATTAACGTACAATTATCAGTGAGAATTGAAAAGATAAAACTTTCACAAAAAAACGTGCTACTTCCCCTTTAAGAATGAATGGTGATATCCACTTTGGGAAGTTTCTAGTAATATGTACCTTTATGTATCGCGTAGCTATCTTACTCAACGTGTATACCTCAAGATATTAAATATGGACAATTGATGTATTTTCTATGACACTGTCATAAATACCCATAATTGCTTAAAGAGTTTCATGTACGAGAACTGCTTATTAAAAAGAAGGATGATTATAACTTCAAATATTTCCAGTGTAATGTATCTTAATGTTCAGGGCACCTTACTTTACCAACTCCTATATCCTTGAGATTGGTTATACATACATCATTGGTGTTTGTTTATTCTATTATCAAAAGTACCACAGAATGAACAAGATAGAATGATGATCCTCACTTCAAGATGTTTACAGTACTGTGTACCTTTCTGCATCATGTACATGGCATAATCAACTGGAAACCTTGAGATTTGTACATACACCATTGTGATATCATCAGTACCACAGAAAATAGGATAAGGAGACAATGACAACTACCACTTCAAGAGGTTTCCAGTATATGTATATTGATCAATCGTGTGCCTTTTATTATTATTTTTTATTTTATTAGATCTGTAGACCATTGTTGATTTTATATTCAATGGATACTTGTTGTTTGTATTTTCTATGACACTATGATTTGTACAAAAGGATGACTAAGATAGAATGCCGATATCCAATTAAAGAGTTTCTGGTATTATGCGTCTTTCTGTTTCATGTACCTTTCATTATCCACTCCTAAACCTTGAGATTTGTACATAAATCATTGGCGTTTGTATAATTCATGGACCATTGATGTGTGTATCCTTAAAGGACTATTGAAGTGTGTATCCTTTTATGGAAAATTGATGTGTGCATCCTTTATGAACCATTGAAGTGTGTATCCTTTTATGGAAAATTGATGTGTGTATCCTTTTATGGAAAATTGATGTGTGTATCCTTTATGAACCATTGAAGTGTGTATCCTTTTATGGAAAATTGATGTGTGTATCCTTTTATGGAAAATTGATGTGTGTATCCGTTATGAACCATTGGCGTTTGTATAATTCATGGACCATTGATGTGTGTATCCTTAAAGGACTATTGAAGTGTGTATCCTTTTATGGAAAATTGATGTGTGCATCCTTTATGAACCATTGAAGTGTGTATCCTTTTATGGAAAATTGATGTGTGTATCCTTTTATGGAAAATTGATGTGTGTATCCTTTATGAACCATTGAAGTGTGTATCCTTTTATGGAAAATTGATGTGTGTATCCTTTTATGGAAAATTGATGTGTGTATCCGTTATGAACCATTGAAGTGTGTATCCTTTATGGACAATTGATGTATGTATCCTTAAAGGACCATTGAAGTGTGGATTCTTTATGGAACATTGAAGTGTGGATCCTTTATGGAACATTGAAGTGTGGATCCTTTATGGAACATTGAAGTGTGGATCCTTTATGGAACATTGAAGTGTGGATCCTTTTTGGACCATTGATTTGTGGATTCTTTATGTACTTTTAATGTATGTATTCTTTATGTACCATTGATGTGTGTATCCCTCATGGACCATTGGTGTGTGTATCTTTCATGTACCATTGATGTGTGTATTCTTTATGGACCATTCAAGTGTGGATCCTTAATGGACCATTCAAGTGTGGATCCTTTATGGACCATTGGCTCTATGGCACTATGATTTGTACCAGAGAATGACTAACTAAGAGAGAATGAGGATGTCCACTTCAAGAGTTTCCAGTATTATGTATTCTCTTCAACAACCATACATGTATTCTCATATTCACTTTGTACACCCAGCACAGGTCAAGGGTTCACCCCGTGTGTGTCAGCAGTCTGATCACTCCAGGGACCAGCCAGCTTACATAAAGTCTATCTTAAAAATTCAACAAAGACATAAACAAGCTATGAGAACAATGGTTTAACTTGACTGTATATAACAATATACTGGCGGCTGGTTGCTTGTCTGTCCCTCTGTCAGTCAGTCTGTCTGTCCGTCATCAGCGTTATATAGTTCAGAATCAAACACATCTTGAATACAACAATGTTTGGGACCTCGACTCTTCTCTATAGTAGTTTTCCATCAGTAAGGACAGGACCACGGGAGGATGCAACATGGACTGGACACATGCCTGGGTGGAGCACTGGATGAATCTTTGTGGAGGAATACTGACATGAGAAAACTACTATAGAGGTCTCAGTCTACAGCAGTGGGACCCGTCAACTTGGAAGTCAGAGTTTAG
The DNA here is from genome assembly GCA_916613615.1 of Steromphala cineraria. NCBI lineage: Eukaryota > Metazoa > Mollusca > Gastropoda > Trochida > Trochidae > Steromphala > Steromphala cineraria. Next base: position 3,206,365 of record OU744734.1, read on the forward strand.
AAATAGGAAATAGTCACGTATGTTCTACAAAATACTTGATCCACATGGTCAACATGTGTTCTCCAAATTCTTGAATCTATGTGGCAAACATATGTTCTACAAATACTTGGTTTATCATGGTCATCATATGTTTCACAAATTTTTGAATCCACATGGCAATCACATGTTCTACAAATACTTGTATCCACATGGCATACATGTTTTACAAATACTTGAATCCACATGGCATACACATGTTCTAATGCTTCAATCTGTATGATGTGTCCTACAATTATTTGGTTCGACATGGTGAACATGGGTTAAACATGTGACTTAATTCACATGATTTCTATATATACAAAATTATCTTAGCTTTCCATACAACATAATCTTCATGTGGTTAACATTTTGCCTATTAATGTTGAAAACACATGAACATTTGTGCTGCATGAAAACCAAACTAACTTCCTAGTATATAACAATCATCATATGATCTATATGGTGCCTAATCCACTTGATCCATAAATGTATGGTCAACAGTGACCAGTGAAGCTCTTGACCACAAGGTTCCAGACCCAGGGTTTGCAAAGAGTATAGTTAGGACAAAATTTAAATATTGTTACTTAGGTTAAGTGTCTGTGTGAATACTCATTTTGTCTTACTTGTACACAGAAACGTTTTTACCCAGTTTTGCAATGGAATCAGGATATATTGGGCAATGGTATTCTTTGTTATTCCCTTAAAATAGTCTTAATTCTCTAAAAGGCTATCAAAAAGGTTAAAGCGAAAAACAAATTTGACTATGACTGTTCTTAGCGTACACTAATGTTTTCTGTTATCTTAATATTGTCCTAATATCAAAAAGCCAAATATTAAAAGCCAAATATATCTCAAATTTATAATGGATTTCATTCTAATTAAAGCAAATGAATAGCAAGAATACTGATTACCTTTTTTTAAAACATAAACAAACCAATTGCCCAAAATTAATGTCAAATTCAAATTCCCTTTTTTGTGCATCATAGGAAATGTTTGACATCTTTAATATTCACTGAGGGCTTAACTTGTTTTAAAACATTTGGCTATTTTTTCTGACTATGAAACTATTCATTCATTACATCAAAAATAAACTGTTGAAAACCCTAAATTTCCCAGTACAAGCTCTAAAAACGTTTCTATAAACCATTAAAATCTAAGTGCAAAAAAAAGGAATATATATTTGAAGTTCACTGAGCTTATCTACAAATTTAACAAATTTTGACTCCAAGGTTAATGTTTCAGTAATTCTCCAAAATATTGTAGAGACTCATGAAAATCACAAACTACAAAGATTACCCTCGAAAAAGGTGCTTTCAAAATTATAAGTTTTCATTATTTCAAGCAAAAGATTCAAGTCAAGTCAACTTTATCCATTGATTCGAATATTTGACAAAAACGGAGAAGGTTTGAAGATAATATCAAAGCATCCTTGGTATTGAATACATCTGACCAAGTCTATTTGTCAGTCAGTCAGGCTGTCTGTCTGTCTGTCCCAACTTCTGTAGACTGAAGATGATACTGTGTGACCTGATGACCTCTCAGATCATTGGTTGACATGGGTGCAGGAAGGTCATGTGACTAGTCACATGATCAATGACATGTAAAATAATGCTATAATTGACCCCCAACATGAACAGTCTCTAAGAATACCTATTGATAATCGATACATGCCATGGAATACATACACTCTTCAGAGGTTGATATATTTGTTATCACATGTCACACAAGACTGGTCAAATGGAATGATAACAAGATAACAGGAGGGAGTGGACACTACGTTCCGTAATTTAGAAATATCAATTTCATCTGTAATCCCAGTAAAGCTCTTACTCTCTCTCCAACTGATTTGTTCTTTATATTTTAATACTGATAAACAAATTCATGGCATAAATCATTGGATCTTTTGTTGCGGTTTATTTTGATATTCTAGCATTCTGAAATTTTGACATTGATCAATAATAAATCTATCATCATTAAGGCTGTCAACCTGATAGTATATAAGTAGCATCACTACAAAAATGTCCTGTCTAAGCTGATCCCCACCCCCCTCATCATGTGCCACCTCCCTCGTCATGTGCCACCCCCCTCCAACTCGTGTGCCACTCCCTCCGGTCCAGTCGTGTATGTGTGACAATGGGGAATGTGTCATGACGACCTACAGTACTTAACATGACATCTGTGTAAATAAGTGGTACAATAATGTACAATTAGTTCTACAATGTTGCACAAAAGGTACAATGTGTTGTACAATGTTGCACTATCAAGTATTACTTGTTGCATATAGTTGCACAATTAGTTGAATTTGCTTTACACTGTTGCACAATCTGGTTCAATTGGTTTTAAATTGTTGCACAAAAAGATACATATTGTTGAAAATTGTTGCATGAAAAGGTACATTTTGTTGATCATGGTTGCACAATCAACTAAAGGTTGTTGTAAGAGGTACATTTAGCTTTAGATTGTTGAACAACCAAGTACATATTATACAACCATGTGAATACTGAACAGTGTTGTACACATCAAACAATCATGTTGAGTGCTGAACACTGCAGCTTTGTACAACAATCATGTATGTTCTTGTACAATGTAATCATATTGCAAGTATAAAGTAGTTAATATTTGTGCAGACTTTTGAAAATTTTACCAAAATGCCGCACAATCATGTATCATTGAATTAACTTCATGCTGTCAAAAAGTTGTGATACAATATTGTACATAGCACATGAATTGTACAACCATATGTACGAGCAAGTACAGCATTGTACACAAGACATGATTTGTATAATGCAAGTACAGTGTTGTACAATAGATGTAAAGATCACTTAATGATTTAGAGCACAGTTCATTGTACCTAAATAATGCATTATCATGAATAGTATTGTACCAGATATGTATGCATCAGAGAAGAGTGTTCAACTGCTTTTCATCATGTAATCAATAAACGTTGTATCTCTCACTTATATTTGTACATGCTGGTCACTGTTAAATACATATTACACATTCACATTGAACTTCATTCATTCTTTTTCTTAACTTTCTGAGATACACACAAATTTTTATGTACATTTTGTCAAAACTAAGAAACATTGAATGTAGCTATCATAAAAGAATTTACTCAGAAAATGTATTTACCAAAAAACAACTTTTTAAACTGAAAACTGACTGTTTCATTGAATTATAATTGTTGAATCATTGGTTAAACCCTTAATACATTCCGTCTCATACTGTTGCAAAAAGGTTTTATCAAATAAAAGATGTCTATCAAACTGGGAACAGTGTTCTTTTGCTGGTAACAGTTCAATGACCATTCTGCCCCTCATATAAAAAGATCCATACAAACAAATTATGGTTAACATTTACTTAATCTCTTACATCCTTTGAAAACAATGTCAAATTGGATATTACTAATACCCTTTCATTGTTCACACATTCGGATCTAAAGTCAATAAATAAAAAATCATTCAACAATGTTGTGAAATAACTGATGACTATCATACCATGCTATATCTTGTTAAAACTGGTTATTAGGGAATATATTCTGGATAAAATGTGTTTTAACTAACATTTACCATTCATCCTGCAATATTGTGGAACATCTTTCATTCATTATCAAAACATTTGACGACTGACCATTCACCCTGCATAACATCATAACAACTCACAACATACCATTCATCCCTCAGAGTCTTGGAACACCCTACGACTTACCGTCCACCCTGTGATGTCCTAGCATATTCATAGCAATAGCATGGCATTTATGAACATAACCTACTTAATGGACCAAAGATGTCAACAGAAACTTTCATGGTACATTCATTGTAAATGTAAGTACTATGGGGACGAAATGTCCATGATGACAGAGACCCTCCTGCACCCATGTGAAATACATCAGATTTGTATTGAGCATATATGTCTTGTTACACATAAATACAATCTAGTTGCTGTATCACACTGGTTTGATAAAAAATACTATCTTCTCTCTAGCTAACTACAAAACTGCACTAGAACTTATCAGCTAAACTACCAACAGTAGAATGTAGTTCCTGTAGCTGGAATCAAGAGGAGATAACTCTCCTCCATCGATTGTCTTATTCACATCAACATAAGCAAGGATGCATATTTAGTTACTGAGTTACCTCCTTCCTCAACATTTGGAGTTATCTCCCATGGACAGGTGGCGCCACGAGACGTCCAATGGTGCCAGTTTCCTTCGAGGTCACCATTCGGAACACTGTCAACTTTCATTGTATCCATGAAAATATAGATTGTATGTGACATGCTACGTGCTACTCCACACCTACAAAGCATAATACACTTGCATTATTTTGGCATTTTCTGCAAGAACTTTGGCCACAGTAATTTCCTGAAACCAATATAACCGCTTGAAGTGTTAACAGGCTTAGGTCATGTTACACTTCCAAATTCCTTACGCAGATTTCTGAAGACACAGCTTAACCTCTGACCTTTGCCAAGGTCGCGGTGATATCACATGGTGAGAGTAATGTGCCGCTGTTTAGGCCTAGGACCTAAACTGATGTCTGTGGGCCTATCTCTCCATCCACTGACTTCTGCATAAAGCTGCTGTTGAGTAGTTAGGTAGGCTGAGAGACACCTAGCATTACAGCTGGTTTGGAAGATGATTTGTGACTGGCCAGTCATCTAGGTATCCCATCATACCCTGTATCACATGTACTTCCTGTGTGAATGTGACAGCTCACTGATTCATCTGGACAGTGTATATGATACCCGTTTATTCCGCATGGCCTAGCTTGCTCCTCCCACTAACCCTGCAGACCCCTTGGAGACATCTCTCAGCTTGAATATACATCATATACATACATACATTCATACATTTGGGAATTAATAACAGCAGATATCCTCCCAGAGATGAACACATATTCTTCATATAATTCCCTGCTCATTCCGGTATCCGTGACAATAGGTTTCCAAGGAGATCTCATAACATTCTGGTATCCATGCCAACAGATTTCCATGGCGATCTATCACTGATATTTGTGGTATCCACAGCAACATATCTTTGACACAAAATTTCAACAATGGTAGCCATGGTAACCAATGCACTGCCTATTCTGTTTTCTCAGAACAGATATCACCATGGTAACAGACAACCTCCATTCTTTCAACATATCAGATCACAGATCTCCATGGTAATCACTATTCTGCACAATTTGGTGTTTCTACTTCCGTCTGCTCCACGGCAGATTGTGAGGATATCACATAACACAGCATAATAATAAATAATTATTTAAAGCATGCCTACACGTGTGCTTGGTCCTATGTTAATCCAATGGAAGTGTGTTGGGAAATGGTCCTCACCAGCCAGAGAGCTAACAAACACTGTATCACAGAGGAGCAACTGTGGAGCGTGGCAGGTCTTGCTGCTGCTGCTGCTGACGATGCAACTGTTCCATTGCCAACAGTCATATTTTTATTACTGGACAGGTCAATCGTGTGGCAGTTCTCGGATTGGCGTCCATCTGTGATGTGGCACAGATTGTAGCAGCCGGGTTTCTGCCCATACACACTCAACTGGGAGGCAATCTCAGGGTCTGAAACATACAACAAAGAGTCCTGGTAAGTCCTTCTGATCTGTGTCTCACAGGACTACATAACCTTTAGGTAATAGAGAGAAGTAATTCCATAGAACTTGTCTCACATTCAACTAACTTACTCGTAATTGGTTCTCATAGTAGACTTACAAGGAGTCTGATTAATTCTTTTAACCATATCATTTGTCGCTCATGTGACTGAACTTCAACTTAACATCTCACTTGAGACGGATCATCACCTTTCTGTCCTAACTGTTTAGGTTTATTTTGCAGTTTCACTGATTCTCATTGATTTTTGACAAAACATCAAACATGTTTTTTTCAACCATGTCATATAATGCTAAATGAAGTTCTTAGATAATACTTTTTATCAACATATTCTTCAATTGGATGTCTGATGGATGTTTCCATGCCAAGTTTCTCATTACCAACTGATCTGAGAAACTCTAGGCTACCCTAGCACCAGCTGATGACCCGACCTTTATCATTCCCCAATGATAGAATTGTGTTTCTTCACATCTGACAACTTACCATAGCTTATCTTATATCTATTGTTTCAGTAAATGGCTTTTCAGAATTCTAAGCAATAATATGTGATTATGTTCATGGATATAGAACTTCATTATTCTGTGTAAGCAATGTTTTGACCTAGACTCTTAAGTGGTTATTAAGCAAGCAATTGCTATAGATATGTCACATACACAGAATAAAGTCGTTGCATATCCAAAAAAATACTTAGATAAAGTGTTAACAATTCCAAGAGTTTGCTGAGTTACCTTTGCATATGACGAACTGTTTTTATCAAGCAAGCACTTGCTGTCAATATATCTCATATACAGAATAAAGTCATTGCATAATTATTATAATTATTTTGCATCCATAAAAATACTTAAGTAAAGTGTTAACAATTCCACAAGTTAGCTAGGTTACCTTTGCATATGAAACTGGGGTCCCCTGCATGGGTGTCGTCATTGTCAGGAGGGAAAAATGGACACGTCTTTTCTACATGCGAGCAGAAGTCCTGACATGGAGGCACGGGGTGATCCATGGGATGGTGGTAATACGTCAACCTGGTCGCACAGAGCCACTCCTTGTACGCTACCTGCAATATATAGACAACATGGGTTATACAACGTCATAATAATACAAGCTAGTCGCACAGAGCCACACCTTGTACGCTACCTGCAATATATAGACACAATGGGTCATAAAACGTCATAATAATACAAGCTGGTCGCACAGAGCCACTCCTTGTACGCTACCTGCAATATATAGACAATATGGGTTACAAAATGCAACAATAATACAAGTTGGTTGCACCGAGCCACTCCTTGTACGCTACCTGCAATATATAGACAATATGGGTCATATAATGTCACAATAATACAAGCTGGTTGCACAATGTGTTGCTTTGTAGGACATATGTAACACATAGACACACAATGTGTCTCAATATCGAACCTGGTATTCTAGCTGTAACACACTCAATGTGTTATCACATGTAACACTATGCAACAAAGACAACATTGTTGAACTTGTGTGCAATGAATGAAATTAGTCTATAAAGGAGAAAGCCTCATGTTAAACCTGTATGACATCTGTAACACAAAGACTCAATGTGTCATCGAATGTCGCATAATGCAAGAATGTAGTGCATTATTACTCACTGACTTTCAAATAGAAAATTATGATGCATTTTGAATAAAAAAGTTGAAGTTACCAAAATGGGAATTTTTATTATCCATAACACAGAGACAACTCTCACACCGCTATGTTACAATATGCAGCAAGAAACTATTTTTTGACAATTGCATGTTAAAGAGATCATTATTTTGCATCATCATCATCATCATCATCATCATCATCAATGCATCAAATCAGACTGGAAAAGAGCCATCAAAATGTGAAATTTTAACCAAAATGAAAATTATCTCAAAAAGCTAAAAGTCTGTGCAAGCCTTGGCAGGGGCTTCGGCTATCAGAACAAATTCAAAGGTTAACCTGCTCACCCATGCAGTTATGTGATCTTATAATCAGGTAGAGAAACAGAGTTTCATGTAACTTATTTCAAAAGACAATGAGATTGTTCTAATCATCAAAATAAAATTCTTAATTCATTATTTGGAATTTTTGTAATATAGTCATCTTTAACATAAACATAATATAAAATATAAGAATGTGAGAGATACAATGATACAATTCCTAAAACTGAGCATAACTCCTACTGTCTGAATCATGATTACATTTCCACCGGAGAAATCTCATAATTTCATAAACAATATTTTGAAATCAAGTGGAATATAGTTGGTGCTCAATCAGAAGAATATGAAGAGGTTGTTCCTGATAATTAACGACATTGTCTGGTAGCTAGGCAATAGAGAAGCTTGCTTCCTGTATATTCCTCTAATATCGCCATGGTAACTGTCTGCCTACTCCTTGAAGTAACAAAACGGAATAATTCAGGCGTTATTCAAGATAACCTACAAAGAGATGAGGGAATATTGCTGATATCGAAATACAAGCTGCAACGTGAAGCAGACAGCGGTTCTACGTACGTTCTTCTCAATCTTAATCAAACATTCCCCGGTGAATATGAGCATACTACCTCATTTGTACTAAATCTCTTTCTTTTATCACTAATGAAAGTTTTCATGCACATTTTCTGAGAAACCGTTGAATTGTGGATTAGAGGAAGTAGGAGTACAGGCAATCCTTGTTCAGTTGAAGTCTCGGTGGCTGAGTGGAAATTGAATGTGTGACCTCAGTGGCAGATCCAGAGGAGGTTTCAAGGGGTGCAACCCATTCCCCCGAACCACCTCCCTTTTGGAATGTGAGATATGACACCCGCCCACCCCTTTCAATAGGTGAATCCCCCTTTAAAAACTCATTTATCTGCCACTGAACCTTCAGGAAGTTTGATAACTTACAACTTTGGTTTGGTTCCCAGAAGATTTTTTTTTCAATAGGGTATATATCTGTGTAAGACCATAACTAATAAGTATGTGCTACGCCCCACACCTCCTAAAAGTTTGAGTAAACAATACCAGCAATTGAGTCAATGCTTCATTCTCAATTTCTCAATACCGTTGACACTTCATGCTTTTTGAAAGATGTATCATGAAGATGCTTTTTAAAGTAACTCAAGTAGATTGAGTAAATGATTCTTTTAATGGAATTGCCATTTTATCTTCATTAAGGATTTGTAATGAAGATGATTTTGAAAATAATTACACCTAAACCCATCTGAATGTTTGAAGTGAAGGTATCCGTACTGAACGTTATAACTTCTTTCCCAGAATGCAACAGTGCAGACAGACAACTAACCAACTGTGTGATGACAAGACACATGTGTCATCCTTATCAGCTGATGACATTGTAACTGAGTCATCAACAAGACACATGTGGATATTATTACATCAACTGTCAGTCAGCTGTCAGATGAAACCATCAACCATCACAAGTGCTATAACTGCAGATAATCCACCCATGTATAACTCAATTAAGCGGATATCTCATCTGCCAGCGCGTGATAAGAAGATCCTTGACTCTGATTGGTTGAACATAAGGAGTTCTTCAATAGAGGTAAATAAAGAATGGTATTCACATCTCGTCTTGTTCAGCTGTAGGTACATCATTAGTTGCAATGAAGTCAATAAAAGAAGAAAATCAATAATTCCGTAATTCTTTTAAATAGTTTTAACCACTTGTCAAGAACATTTTCATTATTGCTAGAAATATTTTAAGATCTAGTCCATCTTAGTCAATATATTTGATTATTCAATGTAAGTTCCAAAGTCACTGCTTTCATGATTTCTGAAAATATCTTGAAAATATCATAAAGTCAATCATATATATGTTTCCATAACAAAGTATTGTTAGGGTTTATCTTATAAATAACTGTATTGGAAATAGTTGGTCTGTGTGGTATTAAAATAACACTGGTAATAAAAATATCAATATTATAAATATAGAAATTGAAATATGATAATTGGAAACAAAATCAATGACAAGAGAAAATCCCACTGAAATAATAGATATTTCAAAGTTAATTTAAAGTTAAAAATAAAGTTGGAAAGTATTTGTTAGTAGGCATTTTTATGTAAGGGTTTTATTTCAAAATATGCCTTGATCCTTCCAAAATAGAATGCACCAAACCTTTGTTGTGTGCCTTTTTAGACCAAAATACTTTACTTAAATTAAATACTCTGTTCTTTCTATATATACAGTTTATCATCAAACTTGGCATCATCGCCTTACTGTACTGATTTTTAAAACTAAAATAATTTCTAATAATAAAAATTTTCTTGGTGTACTTTTGTTTAATGTTGAACCAAGAAATTTCATAAAGGAATCATATTATATGAAGTTTTGTATTGTGTATGATCAAGTTAAAGAACTAATGCCTCGTTCATCTAATTTTAATTCGATCAAGATTATTTCATAAAGATCGAAGAAGTACCTTTACTTCACATTTAAAAGGAGTGATCAAAATAGTCATGTATTTTCAAATTCACTGATTAAAAAACACACATCTATCAGTATGAAATAGATAATATTGATTTATATATTAATCTAAGAAGTTAAAAAAGAACAGATACGGACTCAACAATATCAGTTTGAGATACAATAGAATAAAGGAATCTCAGCAAATTCAATTCGTCCTAACCAGTATTAAATCGAATTAAAATAACCAGGTAAATTCACTCAAAAATAATTTTTTTTAAAAGATGGTCAATTTCAGTTATTTGTAACTAAACCAATTAACGATAACATAACTCACTAATGTAATTTATTATATGCTAAGCGGTGAGAGACTGAGTTTTCTCAGTTCTAGAAAAGTGTTCTCGCCACTGAGTGTGATATCACTTTTTCAAGTCAGTGAAAATATCACAGAGGGGATGACGTCATGTGTACAATGGTTTGACGTCACTTCTACAATCAACGCGACGTCATCGCCGTCGCTAAGTTACGATCAACAATGGTATGACGTCGCCAGAAAACTCTCGAGTCAAAGTCTTTTGGACATAAATTAACACATTTTCGACCACAGAGGCATATAATAAACAGAATATCTTTCGTTTTGAGTGTGATATCACTTATCTCTCATCTCGTGACGGGGTAAAGCCTATATTTTCACTCTTGGCTGCGCCACTCGTGAAAATACTGGCTCTACCCCGTCACTCGATGAGAGATAAGTGATATCACACTCAAAACAAAAGATATCCTCTATAAAACTTTTATAAACAAAAACAAGATACTGAAGATACAAAAATCATCAATGAAAGTAATTAAAGATGATCAAAATTAGAAAAGATGAAGTAAAGTATAAGTCAAACATTGTTTCCAAATATTCAGAAAATGTAGACAGTGGAACAGGAGATGCTTTTATATGTACACCCAGTCTAGCTGAGAAGGTTCAGCTCAACAAATTGAAGTACATCAAGACATAGTCTGCAGAAAAGTGGAAGGTCTTCAGTCCACGCCTGCGGCCATCTTGGTCAATATGAGTGGTCGAGGAATTGATCGAATTTCACAGAGGCTTCCTCGCTCAAAGAAATCTGGCCAGGATAAGACGTGAAATGGACGTTGAGTGACCAATGCTAGTCTCCAATACTGCCTGGAAAAAGTTGACCAATAGGGAACTAGCAACTCAAATGTTTAAGATAAACTCTTTTGGAAATTCACATTTTATTCTGAGCCTAAATTTATTTTTCATTGACACTTTAGAAGTAAAAGAAGAAAGAAACCTACTTCTATGGATTTTAGCATTTTGTTTTCTGGAAAAGCCTCTCAAAACAAGAACTTTGGAATCCATATCCTAATGTTGATCATACAAAATAAAAGCTGAAACTTCTCAACATCAGTATTGGTTTTGTTACTTTGTGACAATGATTCAACACTTGCAAATGAACTTTATAACAATTCAATCATTGTGTTACAATGTTGCTCAAAAGGTGCAACCAGTACCAAGATGCAGCAACAAAAAGGAGTACTGTATATGACCAGGTATAAGCTGAGAATTTGACACCAGAAATTAGGGGGTCAGAGAGGGGGGTCGTTATATATAGATTCTGTTACACCCTGGAACATTTTACCCCTTGTTATTACAATATTAGAAGTAAAACAACTTCTTCACTTTAGAGTTTGGTACACTGATTAAATAGAAGACCTTTGGAACATCACAAATTTATGTTACAATTACATTGTTCCAAGCTGAAATCTGTACAGGAGTGCTGCCTGCGAAACAAATAAGAAAATGTTCTTGTGTCTGAAGAGTCTCATAGCCCTTTGAAACATATCTTACACTGAGTTACTATGATCTTAGCTGTTAAATAATTTCAATTAAGAATGTTTTACAATGTCAAAACATTGTAAAAAATCCTTGGAACATGTCACAAAATGTCTTACAATGATATTAGTTGTTTAAAAACTTTGTTTAGATTGTGTTACAATGCTAAAACAGTGTTAAAGACCTGTGGGATATTTCACACATTGTATTACAATGATATTAGGTGTAAAACAAATCCTGTGTTACAATGCTACAACAGTGTAGAACACCTGTGGAACATTTCACACATTGTGATACAATCCAAGTTCCAAGTTCTGCAACCTGTAGAGGAGTATGTAAATGCTGCCTGCGTGCTGCCACCTTATTGATCCTGGAGGCAAGATCATTTACTCCCCAATTGTCACAAGGAATCAAGGCGATTTTCTGCCCTCATTGTGGGTCCATTGATCAAGTCTGTTCTGTGTCCCAGGCAAGCACAAGGGCGAGGGTCTGTTTGTTCAGGGATGTAACCAGATTGCTCTGAATCGCCCTGCTGCCCTCAAAGCTTGCCTTTCTCCAGGAAACCATAGAGGGATTTGCCTGGTCTTGGAGGATCTCGACAAACACCTCCAATATTGCACACTCCCTGATTGACTCCCTGACTCTGTGCTCTACTGCAGGCAAGTCTGTCTCAAAGTTTTCTGCTCTGCTACAGTCACTTTGCTTACCCTCGGCCACATGCAAACATAGTTTGTCTTGGAGCTCTGTGGTCAGACTTCAATGTTCAAAGGTTCAATAGACTTGTAGAGTTTTACCAATAAACACTTCTCAGGAGACTATTCAGCCGTCTTAGAAAGCAATTACAATTTTATCCATTCTAGCCTTGACAGTTCTTCGAGTGGAACTAAATAAACGTTGGGGTCAAGATAGCTGAAGAGGTGCTTTCTTCCACTATCACTTCAGCGGATGAGCAAGGAAAGAAAATATTTGGATAAAGCTGAGGCTGGTTCATACGTAGTGGATGATGGCCGACACTTGTTAGCTTCAATGTTGCTGATAACACTGGCTTTATAAACATGTCTTACTCTTCTCAAAAGGTGCTGTTCTCATTTAGGGTTTAAACTTTGTCAATGAAATTATACATAATAAAGTAAAAGGTTTTTTAATGTTAATTTCTTTGTCTTAATTTGTATTGGTAAAGTCTATATACTTGATCAAAGAATACCTCATTTGAAAAAAGTGCTCCTATTTTTTTCCAGTCATGGAAAAGGATTCACCGAAATTTAATATTTATTCATACATGTCCCCATTGAATATTGCAAGTTGGCCCAAACAAAGATGAAGACCGACTGTTGATGGATCTATTGATTCTGATGACCACAGACATTGCCTGTTGAACAATCTCCAGAATTATCTTACCCTTTCATCTTACCCTCGTAATGTATGTAGTGTCTGTTTATTGTAGTCATTCTTAGATCAGATAATGACAGAGACAGCAACTTTTACAGTCTCACCATCCATCAATACCCTTGCACTATGTGCCCTAATAACCTCACAGATGAGAGTGAGTGAGGGAGGAAGGGAGTGAGTTATTGTTTTATGTCGCTTACGTAATATTTCAGTCATTAACAGCGTAATTATAAAAGGCTTAAAATACATGGTATGACACTGGAACATATACAATGTCAAATTTTGTCCTGAAGTTATAGAATTGATGAATAAAAATAAGGTACATCCTATCTAAAATTCCCAACTGACCCTGGTTTAAACAACAAATCAGTCTTTAAGTCATCGAGAAGATGACAAGAATAGGTTTTTAAAGTGTCATTGAATCTACACCTTATAATCCCATTAGACATGCAAGGATCTGTTTAGATGGTTTCAGATAAATGAAGCTTTTCACCTATGAGTAGAGCTGTAAATACAATCTCCATTCTGTAGTGCTCTTGATACAACATTCAAACTATCTTTCTTTCAACCTCTTTCAATAAATATTTTGGAAGAGTTTATACCAAATGACTGTTTTCTGGATACTTGTATCATTTTCAAATACCTTGCTCAAAAGGAAATGGGGACACCCATATATCTTAATTCTAACCATAATCGCAAATGCCATTGTAAACATAGCCATCAAGCTTGAGACTTGATATAAGAAAGCTTGAGAGGAAGTTTACTAGAATCAACCCTCTTATGAACTTCCTGGACCAGATGATCTTACGTGACCAACACAGCCAGATCAAACAAAACTCCTCTTATTTAGTATCCCGATAGATTACAACACTGATAAGTAACGGCCTCGGAGCACATCCAGTGCAACTAATAAACAGTTTTTTATGAGATAGATGCCAAGTCTGGAATCAATTTACTTCAACCATGTCCAGTATTGCCGGAATGATGTCCTCATCTTTGCGGACTTCTCATGAATATAGTTGCGAGTCACGAAGCAAAACCTCATCAGGTGATCTGCTCACCATCTAGCAAGACAAACTACATCCACCGTCCACATAGACAACCCTCGTTTCGGTATTACAACTTACAACTCAAACATTGCAAAGGATTCCAGCAAATTAGGGCAAACTTGTGTTGGGGCGAAACAAGTAGGGGCAGCTCTATTGAATATCGGCAGAAATCAATGGCGTCATCCTATTTGAGGGTCTGGCTCAGACACCATGAGCGGATTAGATCTTGGCAGCATCGACAGACCCGCACACAAAGCACGCTGACAATCGGGCTGTGATAGAACATATCCAGCACTGTCCTAACTTGTTCTTGATTGTGATCACGCGCTATTTTGTGCGTCGTGTCTGTAAGTCACTGGTAATTGGTAGTCAGCCCGTCTTATATAGAACTGGTACCAGATTATGTACATAAACACGGTTTTGTCATGTACAAGGTTATTGGATTCACCATGATCCAGGCTAGACGTATTTGAGGTTACAACAGCAGGCTTATAACAGAAATTTGTGTTATGTCAGTTGGGCGCTTAAGTTGATAATAGACATATCTTCTAAACGCTTGTATATTATAATGAAGAAACATATATGGATGACAACTTCTTTATTCATGATATTGGTCATTTTGACAGAGTTTCTTGTGTCGTTTTCAAGCAAATATATGTTATGTTTCTTTATATATGGTTCTTCATTATCATCATTCCAACTTCTAAAATGAGCTTTATATTAGTGGCATTGTAAGAAATTCAATAGAAGTAAGAAAATGTTTCTTTACAATGTATTATCAAAATGAACAGATAGTTAGAATTAGAAACTGGAAATGCAGTAACTTTACTACTCCAGACCCAATGGCTTTGTTCTAAATAGAAGCCTTTCATTAAGTTTGATTCCACATTCAGCAAGTCTAATTTTGACTTTCTATGAAATGAACAACGTAAAACATAGATGAAGGTATATCAAACATTTTGTAAATTTATAAAATTTAGTTTTATCATAAGCCATATCAGAATTGCTTTGTCTTGGTCATAATCAATATGTACATACAAACAATTATGATATCAAATAGCAATAAGGTTGTAAATTTATGTGATATAAAACTCAGCAAATTTCTGTCACCAGTTGCCTGCATAAAATGTCATATAACTCAAAATTACTCTCTATAGTGGTGTGCTGCTGTATGAGGGAAAGATGCCTATTATTTATTCAACATTCATTCATTATTATTGAAAAAAAAAAAAAATGGAAAATGTGCAACTTAGTACAACCAATTTACAATACCATTATCACTGACAGATAACTTTAAAATAATTTTCCAATAGTCTTAGCATGGACATCAACCATAATCAACCATAATGGCAAATGTCCCAATAGTATTATCAAGGACATTGTCCCAAATGAAAAATGCCCAAATAGGATCGTTATTTACACAGGCCAAAAAGGAATATGTTCCAATAGTATTATCATGGATATCAATGATAATGGAAAATGTCCAAAAAGTATTATCATAGACATTGTCCCAAGGAAAATGACGAGTACAACCATCTTTCTATACCATTTTCACTGACATAGAACAAGAACAGAAGAAAAGGAAGAAGAAAAATGTCCCAATTATGCATGAAGAGTACAAGCATCTTTCCATACCATTATCAGTGACATAGAACAAGAGGAGAAGCTATGAGATGGACTGCAAGTGGCACGGCAGCAATACGACTGTCTGTGCTCACATCAAAGGCAGCTTCTCATTACAAAAACTGAGCAACCTGCCACCATGCTCAGTGTGTCGTACAAAGACGACGGCCGCAACGTCTTGATCGATACCTTCACCACGACAGCCTCGAAGACTTACACCGCATGCGTTGGGGACCAAGTCCCCTCTCTTTCCCTCTCACTCTCTCGTTTTAACCCCATGCTCTAAAATCAATACGCTGAGTCTTTCTGTCATAGGCTTGTGCGTGACAGCATCGAGAGCAACATACATCTAAACCATCAGGCCAACCCCTCGAGGTTATCATATACTATCTCCATCCCTCCCTTTGTGTTTTTTGCGAATTCTTCATGTTTTTCTTGTCATCGTCTGTCAAGCATATCATTAAACAGATTCTGGTTCCTCGGGGGGATATGTCTGTGGCTAGGTTGTTATCATGCAAATGGACATTTCAAGAAGTTCTGTTATTTTGCTTTAAAAGGATCATTTATGAAAAATTATAAAATACATTTTAGGTTATTTATTGCATTTTTGCACATCGATGTGGTTTAAAGATATTTATTTTCCAAAAAGAAGGAACCGGATTGGTAAACAAGAAAATGCTTATATTAATACCGCTCCATCTAGTGATGTGAAGTCCTTATTAGATTTCATTCATTGGTATATTGAAAACAATCCTTCATTGAAATAGTGCAGTCCTCTTTCTAAAAATATTGCACATATACAAGAATACAAGATAATGGATTTATATACTAACTCAGTAAACAAGAAAGATTATGAACCACCCTCAATAACAATTATACATAAGTTGACTTAACTACATATTGGAGCCATGTAGAATAGTTGATTAAAGAGGCTGTACTTCTCCTTTGCAAGGTAGGCCACTTTGTTTTCTTTTAGCAATAGATCAAATGCTACACATACCTTGATACACGGAGTTGCCTCTCTCAGACAAGACATTCATTAGTTGTTCCACATACTTATTTGGACAGGATCGAAAAATGATGCAATATAGTTGGTACATAGTTGGTACATCTGTACGTTTTAAGGGTACACCATTTTTTTGTGCTCTTTGCATTACGTGAATTGATACAACTTCCCAGGCAGAACCTTGATAACAAAGGAAATGCTAGACTAACATTTAGTCTCAGAAGTATTTTTTTTCAATAATGACAATATTTTTAAACAAATCATGTATTATAACAAATTGGAGCCCAGAAGATGCTTTAACTAAAGCTGAGCGATCTAGACTTGCTTTACTTTTCTAGACTGGGTTGGTCATCAAATAAATATTTTGCTTTAGGGTCTGTATGACAGACTAGAAAGAAATGTGGAGACAGACACACTCTTGATTGGTGGCTTCATTCATTGGTATAGAAAGTTGGGTTTTCGATAACCATTCAGCGTACTTGGTTAAGGAGGCTATTCTACATTTCAGGTTTGCAATTATAGTCATGTTTTTTACATCATGTGAAATGAGGAAAATTTTGATAGAAACATTTCTTGAAGCAAGGCAGTATCATGACGGACTAGTTCCTCATTGGCTGCTGCACAGATTGGTGTAGACAGCAGGATTGCTCTGTGGAGACTTCCTGTGTCATTGCCTGGCACCATGGTCAGACCAGAGTGACCCACAATCTACCGTCCTCCCTTCCACAGTAGCTCTCTAGTACTAAGCTTATTTTTCTTTTCTACTTAGCTTACTAGATGGAAAGAAGAGAAAGAAAAAATCAGATGAGGTTGTCTTTGGTTTATGTCATTGCTTTAACTTGAACTCCATTCTATATTAGCTTCTCTGGTTTCAAGGTTATTTAGCTGTCGAGTTAGTGTACTAGGTATTCTAGGATGGAAAGGAAAAAAGGAAATATCAGACGAGGTTGTCTTTGGTTTATACTTCATGCAGGGTTAACTAGAAGTGCAGGGTTAACTATTCCTTATGGAAAACATTTTCTTTGCCTTAAAAGGTTTCAACAAAATAGTTAAAAATCTATGAGGAGTGCCAAATATTAATGATAACTAGTGACTGATAACATGTTTCATTGTTATTTTCACTGGTGACTGATAAGGGTTCATTGATAGACTTTGGTATTTCACTGCCAATCATACAATAAAACAACAGTTTTAATCCATAAAATAGAAAAGATGAGACCAGGTTCTTGGTCATAGTTCCTCGACTGGTTTCGTCATAGAATTTTACTTATCAGAAGAGTTTTTGTAATATTTTCAAAATAAGGTTCTATGCTCCACAAAAAATTACTTCACTTACTTGTGAAGAGAAAATCTTTGAACTACAATATGCAGCATTCAAATAACTACATCATAAACAAATTCTTTTTTCAATTTCCATAACATAAAAGAGCAAATGCACGAGGCAAAGAAAATATTCTTTCCAAAACAAATTCAATATTGAAAAATTCTTGTTAAACTGCAAGTTGAGACAATCCATCTGATGTATTAACTCCAGCAACATCTCTGATTAAATGAATTTCATTCCATTATGCTGCATCTTATAGGATTGATTTCAAACTTCAGAGTATCCCTGGAAATAACAAGACAACTTCAGTTTGCCTGTCGCCAGCAATATTTCATGTTGAAATTGGATCTTGTATGTTTGCTTACCTAAGATTTAATACAGTGATGTACATCTTTTAAATTTGAATTTAAAGCCCCATCATCATACTTGCATGCGGTTCATGATGAAATTTAGCTATTGCGGAAAAAAATACATCACTCGGTAAAAATATATTTCATTGAAAGTTTAAAGACTAAAGAACCCCTATGTGACAATGACAATCTTACGTTCTTTTCTTCCTTACCCATTCTTTTGTTAAATAAACCTAGTCTCGTTATTTTTTTTCTTAAACTCAGGGAGTATGTAAAATGAATGATTCCCCCTTCATTGCATTTCTTTCTGCATGAACTTATTATTTTTCAAAATTCTATTTCAAAAAAAGTCTTTACTAACACAACCAAATTGTTTCATATCGGTAAAACAGATGAATAAGAAACATCCCTTCATATTCAACTGTAACAGGTACAACGCTAACTAGAAATCCACGACTCAGCAATCCTGTTAGCCATTCATTGATCAACAGTATGGTGAAACAAACATATCAATATTTAATGCATACCACCTCATAATCAAGTTTTTCAGTTCCAGGTGTTGAAATATTTACCCCAGCCCAGCCAACAGCCAGGCCGTGAGAAATGAATCAGTGCAGAGATTTAATCAATGTAATTAATTAGCCATGGTGTGTTTAGTATCTCCACACAGTCCTCAAAGCATCAAATATTTATCCAGGTCTGTCTGGCATACGTTTGCATTGTCTGTCTTACTTAATGACTAGTCTGTCTGTGATGGTGTGGTCATGTAGGCCTAGTACACCTGCCCGTCGGTTCTCTCATCATTTATTTCTTTCTTATTGCAAAAATTTCTGTTTCCTGTCTGATATCTGGTCCATTTGTGTGTCCTTGACCTTTTGAACAGTTGTGATTTCAAAACTAATTCTCCAACATTTTCACTCTCTAAGTCTCTTTTTTTCAATCCAACTATCTAACCATCCATCAGTTTACTCAACTAACTTTAAATCCATACATTGATTAAAAAAATATCATTTAAAGACCAGACTAAATTATAGTGTTTGAAATAAAAATACATCCTTAATGCAATTATATATTAATAATATTGAAAGGAGCCTACTGAAGCTGCTTATTTTCAGCCTGAAATTGCTACTGTAACATAGACGTGTATGGGGCTATACAAAAATATTGTTTCAGGGGCTGTTTGACAGACTAATTAAAGACATGAAACAGTCTCAAGTATTTTTGCATGACTTCATCTATTCAAAAGATTCTTTTTTCTCTCTTTCTCTTCATCCATCACTCTGTTCATCCATCCATCCAACCCACCAACCATCCACCATTCTCACCCTCCCTCCTTCCCCTTTCCATCGAACCATCCATCCATCCATCCACCCAGCCTGCCATCTATCCATCGACCATCCATTCATCCATCCACCCCACCTGCCATCCATCCATCCATCCGACCAACAAATATTTTCAGACAAATTTGCTCTGGAAATTCAGAAAATGATATATCCTCAGGCCCCGGGAAAGACCTGTGCACATGTTTATTGTTCATTAAACATTCATCAGACATCAGGGCGGACTGACAGGCAGGATCAATCGTATTGTGCAAGTATTCAACGCTTTGATATTGAACAGTAACGAGGATGTGTCAGTAATGAAACCTATCCCTCACTCGCCACTCTCCCTCCCAAGCCAGGGGGACTGGGTCAGGTTTGTCTGTAGCCGCCCTCCAGAGCAGGTACTTGGAGGTAGGCTCTCGTAGTGTAGTCTTTGGTACTTGAGGATTGCAACAGACTTATTGCATTCACTTCTTTTTGATAAATCTTGTGCATCTTATAACATCTTAAAATGGGTTTTTTACAGGATGTTCTCCAGATTTGGCAGGTTTATGTCCATGTTGGAAAAGAACAGAAGAAGGGAAGTTGCTAGATAACTTCTCTATTATTAATCCAAAACATTATTCTACCATATGAAGAAAAACGATGTTCTTCTTATGAAGGTACCAGTATTTTTCAGAATATCCTTACCCCTCATTCTCTACCAACAGAGGCAGATAAAGTCATGTAATGTTGATACAGCCTCTGTTCTGTTGGCTAGAATGGGAGATACCTGATTGGAGACAATCAAATTTAGTTGTGCAATAAGTGACGCTGTTCTAAATCATCATTTTGGCTACTGAATAATGGCAAAGGCATTGTGATATAAACCTACCTTTCCATACGAGAAGCATTGTCATTTGATAAAGAAATTCAAATGGATTGTGATGCAATTGTGGAAGACTTCCGGAACCCATGAATTTCAGGGTAATAGAACAGAGGCTGTATCAACATTTCATGGCTTGATCTGCCTCTGTTGGGAGAGAATGTTACCCCTTTGTCATGTTGATAGCAGGATCCTTTCATATTATCATATATTTTATTAACATTAATGCAGTATAGAATAAATACAGATAGCAAATACATGAATGTTAGACTTTAATGTTATTGAGTTGAACCATCCAGTAACAAGACAGCTGCTAGAATACAACAACTATTGCTGCAATAACTAATCAGAGCACATAACTCATCTAAGAAAGAAGAAGAAGAAGATGAAGGCAATATTATGGATATACAACTAAGGAAATTCTCATTGAACGGTAAACTGCTTTGACAAGCGATGATGAACATCATAGCAAAGGTTTAATCAATGTAGAACATTTGATAAATGCTTATTGAACAATGTGTTGCTGTAGTGAATAGTGCCAATAATTTTCAACAATGAAGAACAATAGTTCAATTATTTATAAACATGAGAAACAATGATACACAAAATAATACATTAATTCATCTTCTGTTTAAGAACAATGAAGAACATTGCAGGTACGTCATTTAGAAGAACCATTTAAAACAATTTAGAACAATGAAGACCTTGAATGGTTTGAATGTAGACAATGTATACTACAAAACTGATCAAAGAATTCTTTACAGTCGTGAGCCACTGCAACTCTCTATTAGACAAACAATTCTGAGCCATCTGTTTCTGACTATCATAGCTCTCACAAATGGATTCTGGAGTCAGGAGAGAACTGAGTGAACTATCAAATTCAATTTTACTACTAAATTGTGCATTTTCCATTAGAATAACAGAGATATTTGAAAATTGAAAACAACATTTAATGATCTATTTCTTCATTAACTCACTGATTAGATATAAGTAATCAATTTTCCAATATCCTTATCTTATTTTGTTCAGTATATATCAACATTAAATCATCTTCCATTAGCTGACCGTGGTAATTTACTCTATATACCTATAATGATAAGTAATCTTAGCAAAATAATTTTAATGTTCTCTTTGAAGTCTTATTATGCTCTTAAGAGCATCTCGACTTGTAATACATGTGAGCCTTAGGCCTGCAGTGAGGGACAGGGATAAAGCAATAACTGTCGGAGGTGAACTTGTAACCCTGTGTGGAGCTGTAATATGATGAGTGCTACTAAATGGGCTGGCTACAGGAAGTATTGGAACGGTTACTGGCTTCATCAATTGGCGTTTACGAACAGCAGACAATGGTGGTTCCTCACCATAAATCAACTTCTACAGTGTGGATATTTCTTAAAAGTGAAACAAATTTTCTTGAACAATTTATTTTGTTTGGACAAAAACATTTTCTTGAACAATTTATTTTGTTTGGACAAACAAATTTTCTTGGAACAATTTATGTTGTTTGGACAAATCCATCTTTTTTTAGTATATCTTTGACACTGGCCAAGCAAAACTTGTATTATGAAATGAAAACAAACAATGCTTAAATAGAGGTATGGGAAAATTTCAAAGTATATATGCATTTCATTTTAGGTATATTTGCATTTTCTCAAACCATATTAAACAGCAAATAAAACCATTCCATGAAGTGACTGACCTACCTTTTAAATACTTGCCAAGTAAAACTTAAACTGAGATGCAAAAACACATTAATATAACATTCTAAAAAGATTTCACATAATTCCATACTTTAAAAAAATATTATAAGCAAAACACTTTTCTGTTGAAATTCACCGGTACCAAATATTTCACTCAAGAGATGATATGCAAACAAGCTTCACTCAATTTCAAACACAAATTTCCATCTTTCAGACTGGCATAAACTGTCAATACAAATTTGTCCAACTGTATGTGATGAGTTTGAAGTTGCTCTTTGACTCAAAAGTGAAGATAGATTTGGTTTCTCTGGGAAGAAAGCTTGGTATCAGCCAACAGCTAAACAACATATTTTAAGCAAACCTTTTCCGTATTGATTTTATCAGGAAGCTAAATATAGACGGCCTGTCCATATCAATATCATGTTTGTGGGATCACATTAATGGAACACATAGAATACTGTAACAACTTTATCTCAATCATTAAGCAAGAAAATCGAGATGGGCTATGTTAGGAGACCCCCAACATGATAACAGTGCAAATAGAAGATATTGGTTCCACAAATCAAGGTGGGAGTGTACTAGAAACTGGCTCAACTGCTATCAGAGTCCGGGTCCTGTTATCTCTGGTTTTATGCTGGTTTAGGAGGTGATTCAGAGCATCTTCTCATATTGTTAACAGGACAACTTGACCAGGGTTTGTTTTGCATAAAATCAATTCTTTGTCTAATTGTGTCATTGACCTGGGACGGCCTATAGTCTTTGACATTCTAGTCTTCACCGAGGCCCTTACTGACATCTCATTGATTTGAAATAACCATCAATTCTTTGAACACTACGGAGTCATATATTCTCAAATACCCTATAAGACTTACTTTGATGATTTTACTATTTAGAAAATGAAACTTACAGAAATGGGAAATTATTCAGACCACATGGCTTCACTGTTTCATCAAAAGGTTCAATCTATGTGAAATAGAAAATGATAGGCTGGGAGTCCAACTATCTATCACTCGGTCTTTAATGAATACCTAATTGGATCACCGACCTGGCAGCGGCTTGGTTAAAGTCTTCTGCTCCTGTCAGTTGTTTAATTCGCAAAGCTTCTGACAAGATTGATTTCAACGTTCAGTATAAGTCAATAATGCAAACATATATATATTTGGGAAATTGATAAACAATTGATGACATAGGTAGTGTATATGATGTTTCTTGTATTAAGTAATATAGGAACATGATATAATGATAATAATTGAACAATAACTTGCAATTAACTTGTCAAGTGCTAGATGGTTGCTGACTGTCAATAAAGACTGAAATATATCATGCCAAGCTTTACAAATCTTCAGATCTGCTCAATTTCTGGTATAACAATCACACATCTACCAATATTACTCTATAAAGAGATCAATGTCTTCAGAATAACTCTTAAGTATCTTTTTTAAATTTTGATGATGGAAAATAATGACTGAGGAGACAGTGGGCAAGTCTAGGCCCCTTGTATGCCTACAAGCTCTTAACATTGTTGCTGGGTACGGAGTTCTAGAGGCCAATTTCTGGGGATCTTCCTGGTTGGAACATCAGGTAATTACGGGACTTAGTTGGGAAAGCCTGCCAATATGGCCGCCTGACGATGTTGGAGGGGTGATGTAGACATGGAGCTCTGAGAGTGACAAGCACGAACAAATCTTGGTCCATGGTTCGGGGGATATTATGATAGATATGCCATCTGTTGCCGACAGTTGCACAAATTGGGGCTCATCCAAGCCTGTTCATCACCCCTGTTTTTGATATCTTACTATGATTTTTTCTCAGCATAATAAACAAGTTTGAGATTGGATAGAGATGTAAATAATCTGTGGAAGTGACTCATTATATTGGTTCAATGTTTTTAGTTGCTTAACATTTTTAACCAAAACAATCTAAAGTAGCAAGTCAATTGTGATTGTGTTGTGTATAATTTTTTAGGTTAGATTGAGATTAAGATTTAGTAAAGAGTTATTTTAAGCATCATAAGAAAGTGAATTTACAGCTAAGTAAATTTGTTCTGTAATAGTGAATGCTCATAATAGCATCTACATAGTTGACATGACAGAATAAAATCAATAATAATCATTAATTAAAGAACAAAACAACTTTAATGTTATCAAAGATGAGAAACCAAACACTAGGCAAGTTATCCTTTTAAGCAGAATTGAGTATTTCATCCTTGACATAAAATCCTGTCCAAATCTCATGAAATGTGCGAGCACTCACCAACAAGCCTCCATAAACAAATCTGTTAAACATGAACTGACATTCTTCTTTCCATGGTGGAAATACAAGTAACTGGACAAAGCTAACACAGTGGAAAGAGAGTAATTCTACAAAGCTAATGTGAACACAGATAGTAATTCTACAAAGTGCCACAAAGCATGACATAATCTGATGTTTGTGGGTCCCCAGTTGGTGGATGATGAAATCAGCCTAAAGCTCAGCACAAGGTGAGGAAGCTGACAGATCCACCGCCAGGCAGAGTCAGGTTTTGTCTTGTCTCTCCCCATTCTTCAAGACATCCACAGAGACAATATCTCACCTTAAGTTTACTCGCAGACCTTTGATCTCTTCAGAAACAATACTAGAAAACATGAGAAACAGGGATTTGAACCCTTAAAAGGAACAAATAACAAATCTTGACAAAATATTCATGTTGAACAAGAATTAACACCAAGATGTACCAATACTTAAATACACCACGTGAAGGACGTCTTTTTTAAACCAATAAATCCCAATATAGATCCAAGCCAACATCAACAAGAACCCTCTCTGCAAAAACTCAACTACAAAGGGGTTTTACTGAAGATTCTAGATAAATCAGGATATTCATCCAAGCCGTTGATGTTAGCAAGATAGGTATTACACGACGGGTTAGCGCTACGCCCTCTAGTGGCCATATTAAGAGGTCAAGCCGAGGAGTAGACGTCTATCACATTATTTCCACAGGTATTGATCCAGTTCCAAACTGAGGTAATAGGGGAGCGAGTGATAGAGGAGGGCGATGGAAAACTTGAGGGAGAGACATTTGAAGATGGGGATTTAAGAAGTAGTTAAAACCTTATTTAGGAGAAAGAGAAAATAAAGAAAGAGATGAATATACTGGATGAAGAAACTGGAGAAAGAATAGGGAAAGAACTTAGGAGAAACAAGAGATAAAGTACTGAAATTTTGGGATTGTAAAAGTGCAGTGCAAGACATTGGAGATAGGGCTGAACGGGAGTAGTGAAAATTTCGGTAAAGGGACGGTCCTATCGAGGTATTGTTTGTTGAAACAAAATTCAAGTACTCCCCTGTTTTTAGTGATATGTGATTATTGCACTTATTTTCATACATATCCGTGAGGGTAACAACAATTTGACAAAGAATAGAATGCATCCTTTTGAATTTCGTTCCACAAAAATACCCTGAATGGACTGTCCCATTAAGGAGGAAAAAATGAAAAACTTGGAGGGGGGAACATTTGAAATAGGGACAAAAATAGTGGGGAAACAAAATTCAAAGGTAGGTGAGAAAAGAATGGAAGAGAAATGTGTACATTAAGCGATTTGAGATGATTTGGAAGGTCCACTGACTGTTACAGGAATAAGTTTTGTCGGAAAAAAATCATAAAATGAATAAAATATCAGAAGACGGGGAACAGGAGCAGGGTTGAGACGCGGCAAGGAAGGGTGAAATGTTTGTTAGTAGATGCGGACAGTCGGGGATTAGTGGCCATCAGAGGCCCAGAAACATCACTTTAAGATGACGGCGGAGCCCGGAGCAAGATTGATGGTGGGCCTGGATCGCGTCAGTTGGTCGGCATTGAGTGGAGGGGCTGGCCTGCTGATTCATGTCAATAATCAATGTCAATAAGCAATCAAAATTCAAGACCTCTTAAAAATCTATCCCTCAGGCAGAAAATATCAAATATTGGAAAATGATGTTAAGGTTTGCAGATAGGGCATAGTGAAACAAA
This sequence comes from Steromphala cineraria, assembly GCA_916613615.1. Lineage (NCBI taxonomy): Eukaryota > Metazoa > Mollusca > Gastropoda > Trochida > Trochidae > Steromphala > Steromphala cineraria. The sequence continues at coordinate 3,232,858 of OU744734.1, forward strand.
GTTGTAAAACCTGTTAATTAATTTCAGAATGATGAACACAACATGACTTGATATATATATATATATATGAACACAACATGACTTTATATATATGTATGAACACAGCATGACTTGATTTATATATACAAAGTATGAAACTGCTGATCACATCATTTGTTTATGAATGATTAGTATTGGTTCATGATTTTTTAATTAGTGAATTTTCTTATTTGTGAAGTGGGAATGTTGATACAAATTTCAACATGCAGTGAGATTCAACCCTGGGATGTTTGGGTTGGGAGCGGGACACTCTACCAATTCAACCAGATGGATATCCAACTAGCCTAGCTCATACAAATGCAAATTAAACATATCCTCCCACTCATGACAATTGAGTATAATGAAATAAGATAAAATGGTTTTATTATCTCCAGGGGATGTTTCACATCTAATTGCTTCCCAGAAAACAAAACAATTAAATGCAACTTTGAAAAAATATTAGATACATTATATTGCAAACTACAATGACAACTATTCAGTTTTAAATACAGGTTGCTATACTGATAACAATGTTAAGTTTCAAAATTGAAATGGCAGTTGGACATGCTTCACTTAAACCAGAGGCTCTTATTAAGTGTAGCACATACTATTTTGTATACATTACTTGCTCTGCTAAGGTTTCTACAGAAACATCCAGAGGTTCACGGTTTAAATTGTCAATTTCAGAACACATCATATCCATTCCCATCTTCATTTCCCTTGTCACTTCTGTTGTACACTGAAATCACTCTCAACTAAAATCAATTTCAAATATTTGCAGATTTTCAAATGAAAACTTCTTTTCTAGTATTTTGAAACTTGGCCCGGAGCTGTTTAAACAAGTGATGCAGTTTCTCAAGTGACCATGAAGACGTCAATAAACTGTGAACAAGAGCGAGATGCTCCTCTCTCAGGCCGGTCCTGACTTGAGACATATTAGACCTGGAGAGTCAATATCCTTTATCAGTGTCCACAGGTACCTGCGGGCAGGTGACTTAAGTAGGCCAGGAACAATTATTGAAATCACGGAGAATGCCTTAAAGAAGAAAGTGAGTTGATACTGATGGGGTAAGTAGAGCAAGAATCAGATGCCAATATGTCCACACAAGAGAAACATTATATGACATGTGAACACCAATGTTTGGAGCCCAAGTTGGAAGTATGTTCAGGAATGTTCAGGAATGACACTTTGAAAAGAAATAATTATAAGACATATCATTGACAGATTGGAACATCAGGGGTATCCAAAAAAGTTCCAAACATACTACATTGATTGAAACATATTTTTGTGTTTGAGTTGACAGTCTTTCGATCTTGCGAGAGTACTCCTAGATCAGCACTGGACATTCAAAAAGAATCAGTTGAAAAAACTGTTCACACAAAAACTTTACTTGGTCAATGCTGCCCCCAGACTCTGCTTATCTTCAAGTGACAGTATGAACAGAATTTATTTGTGGAAACAAATTTCAAGGGATTTGTGTTTGTAGGCAAACTGATGCTGTTAATACTTATAAAAAAGATCTTAACTATAAAAAAAATTGCAAATCATAACCACTTTCATACTTCATAATCATTTGAAAAATAACTAAGTGTTACCCTGATTGTTCTAGCTCGACCTGGTTTAAAAAACTTCTTGACAATTACTACTTTTGTGAGGATCCAAACACAAATCTGAATATTTTTGACAAGTTGCTGCATCAATTTCAACACAGAGAGCAAATTAAAATCGATATCAGAAAAATCATTTATATAAGCTTTCAACATGAGCATGTACTTTTAGAAGGACTGGTCAATGAATCTGAAGTAATCACATCTATCATTGTCCCATTCTGAACTCTAGTTATCTCTTCTTCTTGCCCGTCAATATCAATCTACAGCTTATTGTTTACATAGACAACAGTAAATAATCACTGGTCCTTTGGGGACCACAATGACTGGTCCCTAGTGGCGGCCATGTCAGCGCTGGGTTCACTGCTTTCATTTCTGCTGTCAGCGGCGGTCGACCATTTGTGTTTCTATCTGTAAATGCAGATAAGTGGGCTATGGTAGGTCCAGTCTGGTAATTGTCTGCAAATATTGGGAGAGAAGTCAAGTTGTTATCCCGGTTAATGTCCGGGCTGGTGTACACGGGTGCAGACAACTCCTGGCCAATTACCATCTGGTTGATTATCACTGATTGGGGATCTGGTCGTGTAACACAGGGCCTACAAACAAGCGCCTCTCACACCATCAGACAAGGAAGTGTCTGTTTACTTCCTCACGTCCACTGAAGAGTTTATGTTCCTCATTTCTGGAGGATATGCACAGACTCTATAAAACTTGATCTTGATTTGTTAGCAAACATATACTCCCAGCAGTTAGACAATAAACTTACCATGACTCAATTTTGGTCAAGACAAGACAAGACAAGACAAAGAAGTTTATTGTAATTCAGGCCTCCGGCCCATTTACAAATTATACAAGTTTACAAGGTACACATATACAGACTCAATTTTGGTCTGATGTAATACACGGCTTATAGGCAGTTGACTCTCACACAATCAGACAATACAGTGCCCGATAACTCTCTCTGGTCCATTGGACAGTTTATACACAAGTCAACCTCATTTTTTGACCAGTCAGCATAAACAGACTGATCTTGATTTGTAAAGGAACAACAATGGCCATCAGTAAGCCAGTAAACTGACAGTGACTCCACCTTGGTCTGTGCAAGAGGCTAAGGAACTGCTGGCTTTCTTGCACAGCTTCATATGTTACATACAAGCCAAGTTCTTGTAATATAGATCTTGATTTGTTTAGAGATCCCAAGAACTCGACTCTAATCTGGCAATAAGAATCAAATGTCAAAAATACAAGGAATTGTAAGTTTCCATTTCTTCTTTGCCCTAGTTAACTGAAGTGTCATGTCAACTTCATTTCTGGTGGATAATTACAGACTTGATAAATCTTGATCTTGATAAGATCTTTATCCCAAGAAGTTACAACTGGTCTGAAGTTACAAAGCTTGTGCAATCAACTTACACACGTATCAGGCATAATTAGACACGGAAACTGCTTATCATATGCTTTAGTCCACTTCAGAGATATCCACAATCAACCTCAGTTCGGGAGGGAACACACTGACCATCATATACACCAATAGCAGTAGATACAGCCCGAATGAAGGATGGTTAGGCTTATTGCAGTACACTGTTCATGACACGACTTCAGTATGGTGCAATCCATTCATATACAATCAGACTGGATATTGAAAAGATTACTGGTCTATTTTATAGTTAATGTTTCTCTTTCTGTAGATATACACAGAAGCTATGAAACTAGTACTTGATCTTGATTTGTTAGAGATAATATATCCCCATGACTTTGGTCTGGTGTAGCCTAGCTCCTACAATCATTCATAAACACTAAGACTTTGAATTTAAAGAACACATATTCATGTCAGCATTAGAGATTTTGTTTCCCTTTCAGATACACATATTGCATTAACTGAGCATGACTCAACTTTGGCCTGGTGTAACAGAACATTTTCAATAAACTCACCAACAATTGCAATAGAAATTGCTTAAAAAAACTGCTGTTGTTTGTTGCAGAGTTTATATACAAGTCAACTTCATTCCTGTATATACACACAGACTCAATAAAACTTTATTTGTTAAAAACATATATAAACATATATTTCAAATATTTGATATTAAAATAAAAAGCAGCCCTGAACAATTCTTAATTACAGCTGAGGCATCTAGACTTGCCAACATTCGCTTTAGGGTCTGGATAACAGACTAATACTGCAGGATCCACCCAGACTTCATCAAATTTGATCCTGATTTCTGAGAGAACAAACTGGAGTTAAGCAACAAACGGATAATGACTCAACGTCTGGTGTAACATTGCTGCAACAATCAACTATTACAAGATCAGACAGAATAGCCAGTTTTCATGCACTGGTTTAGAGTTTATAGACAAGTCAATCTCCTGTACCCTTGATCTTGAATTGTTTAGAGACCATAAATCGGTCACTAGGAATCAACGCTTAGGTTCCAGTAAATGGTCACAAAGAAACCCTCTTGGTTCACAGCAAAGAACTTTGATAAAATTTCTACTTACTTCATTTTATAGGATATGGAACTATCGGTCATGAACTTTTAATCAATAATTATTGTTATGCTTGTTCATAGTTATAGGTAGTTCATCAGTCTAGAAACAATGATTGATCGTCAGCCTGGTAAAACAATCAAATTAGAAGTAACCAATTTGAATTTCATTTGTAATTTATCTCCAATGCAAACTTTCATCAGAAACATTGATCTAATTTTAAATGAATCTGATCCATTCAAATTTCTATAGCTTATTTCTGAAATACATTAGAAAAGTTACATAAAATTCACATCATAAAAAGAATAAAATTGCTTTTTCTCCATTCATCAGATAAAACCTGAAATTGTCAAATATCCAATGGAGGATGATAGTCGATATGACTGTCAAAGTTGAGGAACAAGCATCATAATCTAATTGAGCCATTTGCTCATTCAATACTATGTTACAACTCCTGACACCATGTCACTAAAAAAGAATTTCCTCCTTTTATCTCTATTTCATGAATAATAAAATATGACAAGAAAGGGTTGCCATGACGTTACATCAAGTCTCTGACGGAGATCCTACTCAACTACAAATCAATGAACTATATAAACTCTTCAGAAGTTACATCAACTGCAGATTACAAACAACATCTCTACACTTAGGCTGCTGATTCAATTACAGCCTGCCATTCTCATTTGCTAATTTACAGGAATCCAGACTTAAAATGGGTGGATGATAAAAATTAACTCTTCAGAATTTTCATGAATTAGAGATTACAAACAACATCTCAACACTTGGGCTGCTGATATAATTACAGCCTGCCATTCTCATTTGCCCATTTACAGGAATCCAGACTTAAAATGGGTGGATGATAAAAACTCTTCAGAATTTTCCTGAATTAGAGATTACAAACAACATCTCAACACTTGGGCTGCTGATATAATTACAGCCTGCCATTCTCATTTGCCAATTTACAGGAACAAGGTAGATGCTAAAAACTCTTCAGAATTTTGATGAATTAGAGATTACAAAAACATATTAAAACTGTTGAGTTCATTAATGCCTGCCATGCTCATTGATCATTTTACAGGAATCCAATCTGTAAATCAATGTATGAACACTTTAAAGTATTGGAGTTCAATGAACTAGATATCACAAAAACATCTCAATACAGTTTGCAATTCTCATTGGCAATTTTACTGGAATTCAAACTACAAACAAATATATACCAAAAACTCTTTAGGATTTCAATGAGCTAGAGATTCTATTAATGTTTGCAATTCTTATTGGCCAGGAGTCTGAAGTACTGTTACAAAGGTATTAATTCAATGCTGACAACATGGTAGAGAAAGACTATTTTGTGCATAATTGACAAACACTTAACCCGTTAACTTAAAGCAGTTCCAAAGGTTTGTTAAGTAGGAATACTTCTTTAAAAGGAGATACAGATGAATCATTATTTGAACACTCAATCCTTTAACTTAAAGCAGTTCCAAAGGTTTGTTCAGTAGGAATACAGCTTTAAAGGGAGATACAGATGAATCATTATTTGAACACTTAATCCTTTAACTTAAAGCAGTTCCAAAGGTTTGTTAAGTAGGAATACTTCTTAAAAGGGAGATACAGATGAATCATTATTTGCCATATGAGACACAAGAAGAGCAACAATAAGGATACTAGTACAATGTACAGTACAAACAGCAGGGGAAGTGACAACTCTAATAAAGCATCATCAATGACATGTTATAGAAATTGATAACATGTCGGTTGATGCCGCAATAGTCAAACATCTATCACATGACATTCCCAGTAGCATGCTAGCAATTTGAAAATCAGGATCATCGACTCCATGAGAATATTAATCACATGACAAATCACATGTTACTAATGAGTGGAAAAAGGGCATTGTAGAATGTGGATCGAAGAGATGATATAAAGATTACATGCTCAGGAATGTTGTGATAGAGTAACAATTCTATCATACTGCCGTACTATGGTAGCAATTTCACAATCAAATTGGAGAACGGTTTCAGCAAGCCACTGCCAATCATATAAAGCTCCTGGATAAATCAATAGCTACAAAAGATGTATGAGTTTCTTCTATTACCTTCACTATTCATACTAAAGAAATATCGATAATCAACACTGATTTTGTTTCTCAAGCTGGCAAAAAATGTCAAGTTATTGATCTAAGTTCAAGGCAGATGCCCTTCAAGTTGATTTGAGTCAGGTTAAGGAAACCTTGGACAAAATCCATTTTCATCAACGATTTTAGTAAAATCAGCTTAAACACGAAAGGCATTTTAAAGGTGGGTCTTTGAATCAAACAAACTGAAATTTTTCTTTTCATGATAAAATTTTGTGCTCATAACAAGTCGCATAACTGAAATGTCCTTTAAATTCAAACACATCTAAAATTCTTCTCTTCTTTATCAAATCTCTAGCTTTTAATATAATACATGCAGTAAGGTTTGGTTGCAATGCTGCACTGAATTTCAGCGCAGTACCACCCATGGTTAGCTAGTTCCAGCCGATGCTGACTCGTTTCATTGCAATGCATAGCCACGATAGTGTTGCAGGCTTTCTCCCTGCAATAATAGTAGCAGCCGTGATATAAGTGAAATACTTTTTAAAAGGTGTCAAGCCCTAAATCACCACATCTCTAGTTTTTACACCTGTTACATAAGTTGGTGATACTTTAGATTCAAACCAAACTACATTCGTCTTCTCCTGATCCAAAATGAGATCTATATTAAACTCAATCTTGATGTCTGATTACTGGTCATGTCTTGTGACTTGTCTGTAATCGTTCTCTTTTCACAAATTCAAACAATCACATGTCAATTTAGATTACAAATCTAACCAATTAGTTTCCTTTCCATGTCACTGATTGGTCGGCCTAAGAATTTTTAGATACAATCAGTACTCAGACCGTAATCCAGCGACCTGACAAGTTAATTTCATCGATATAAATGATATTTTGCCCTTGTGCATCATATGAAATATATGATCCAAGAAATAACTGTTCATATCTGTAGGATTACCTGATTGAGCAAGAATACCCTAAAGCCTCCAGGTTAACCAAAAATAGAAAAATTTAATCACATATATTTTGAAATAGATGTTATAACGTTGAGAATCACTATCTGTTACTCAAAATTACAAGTTCAAGGTCAATCACTACATTTGAGAGAAAATACGGCCATTCATGATTTGGATAGAAAACCGGACAATGTAGCTCAAATGGCAAGCGCTAATTCGCCAACGTAATTCTGAAACCTTATCAAAAGCAGACAGGAAGTAACATTCGATTCGATAGTGTTTATTAGGTATTGTAGCAAATAGGTAGGTTAATTGGATGCATAATTTCGACTATTACAGGTATTTTAGATGTTTATTCGATTTTTGATAAAATTAAGCATTTTTGCGAAATTAACCATAAATGTATAAATTTGCAAGTCCAGTGATCAGATATGAGCTTCAATCATCATATTGGATATTTTGTAACTTATCAAAACCAAATAAAATTTTAAGAAAGATAATCAGTGCCCCTTTAAAGGGGCAGTAGCACGTTTTTAGGGGGAATATAAGGTGATGTCAGGAAAATGAAAATAAATGGTTCCAAATGAAAGAGAATATATTTAAACTAAATGGAGCAGTAATAATTCAAATATATAACGTAAGGTTCAGCCATGCAATCCATTTTCTTACAAAAATGAATTAAAGGTGTTCACACAATAATGGCTGCCAATGGATTTTATGTGAATCCTTGTACTTTGTCCTCTGACTATGGGTAATTGGCTTGTGTAATGTGATTGTTGACACTGTGAATATGATACATTAGGCATTTACTTACAATTATAAGTGCAATTTTTAAAATAAAAAATTATCAAAAAACGTGCTACTGCCCCTTTAAGGGGTTTAAAACTCAAGCCATGACATCTTTGGAAAAAAGTGGAATCGAAAGGTAAATCTATTTCTCCAAGTTGGACCAATTCTACCTTCTGCATGGCGTCCCCTCAAAGAGCCATAATGTGAACTTACAGCACTAGCCTAGGCTTGATGCAGTCTTAAGATGGTGCCATTATACGTATCTAATTGACTAAGAGTCTGCCTCTGAACTGCATTTTTGTCAAAAACATCAATATTGCAAAGATATAAAAAAAAGTTTGAAAACATGTCAATTGATTTATGAAAGTTGGTTACTTGTACTGTATTTGAAAACTGCTGTATCATTCACAATCATACACTGATTTAAAATGTACTTGCACCATAAACCTAACTATAGGGATAACAATTCCTGTTTTTAAGCTTGTAGAGGAATTACCAACCACTTTATGACCATTTATTACCCAACTGTATACAGCAGAGCACTGGACCTGACAATCCTGCAAGAGCTCCAGAAAACATCCAAGCCTCCGAGCTACAGTTTCCATGTAACCATGTTAAACATTGTGTAGACTTATATTTAGTCTCTGAAAATGATTTTAGTAAAAATCTTATTAAATTTTTAAAAGGAGCCTCAGACAAATGGAGATTTTCAGAGCTAGAGCAGCCCAGATCTAGACTTGCTTCCATGGGGTGAACTATATGCTCAAGCTTCTGTGTGTAAGACTAAACATTGTGCTCTATTGACCAATAATGCATAGGATTTTCAAAAATAACACAAGGTGTTCTTACAAATAGAAACATATCAAGGCATAAAATTATTGCATGATAATCAAGCACAGACCTCTAAACCATGAAAAAGAGATATTGCAAACATGTGCTACAACCAATATGTCACTGAATCACACCTATAAACAAAAACCCCAGAATCATCCCGAATGAAATAAAAAACTCGGTCTCATATCACATGCTAACCATCGGAAACGAGCAATATCCCGTTGGTTGACCTTTGACCCAACTCTGGTCCTGCTCCACCAATAATCAATGCTCATTAGTCAAACACAATTAGTCATATTGGACAGACAGCTATGACCGATCATCTGATAACTGATATCATACAGGGAGTGCTCACTGTAACTGCAGTTGGATACAGATTGTCATGAAGTCGTGCAATGAAAACTTGTGACATTTTTAATTTATCAAATTAATTATACAGTAGAACACGGATATAGCGAACTCAGATATAGCGAACAATTGGAAATAGTGAAAAAAATTTAAAGTCCAATCAAAAACCCTATATATACTGTTACTGTGTGGTATCATGCCTCTGGTACAATTGGCCCATGGACCCTTGCATGCATCCTTTTTTTTCTCTCTATCATCATGTTGACAATGACTGCCCACTCATTGTTTTTGTTTTCTAGCAGCTCTTCTAGCGTTTTTGCAGTGTCCAAGTCCCTGAAAACCTTGAGTTCTGAGCACTCATATATGATGTGTTTGATGGTCTCCTCCTTGAGTTTACATAGTTGGCACAGTGGATTGTTATTAAGTTTGAATCTGTGCAGGTAACTTTGGCACAGAAAGTGGTTCAGCTTGATTCTGGTCAGCATGACTTGGTCCTATATATATGATAGGTAAATGCGAGTAGCGAACACTGGATATAGCAAACTAAATTTGTTGGTCCCTTGTAGTTTGTTATATCCGTGTTCTACTGTAGTTAGATATGTTTATCTAGCAAAATTGTTGAAAGCAAACTTATGATTAATTACCCACATTACATTTACAAATTATGTCAAAAAGTCCAATAATGTTTTGACTATTGAATGTTGATAGCATTTGAAAAATGTCCCTCTGTTTAACATTTAGACTTTCTGCAATACATTCGCATTCAGGGAATTGTCAACCCATCAACCTTTAAGTTACAAGAATTATTTATACAGTATATCTATGCCAACACATTTTGTTTAATCATTGTTATCTTGAACAGAAACTTCAAAATCAAAGGTCAGAAAGGTTCATATTTCCATTATATCTCTTGATTTTAATTATAATCAAATTGCGTTAACAACGTATTCATACAAGTCAATCTAATGAATTAACAAGCTCTCTATATATGGCTCTTCATTGCTGGATGAAAATGATGTTCCTGATACTAATTTATCAGATAACATGATTCCGAATATAAAGAATACCTACATAAAGTTTGGTTTTAACTAAATCAGACGTCTTCAATGTGTAATATCAATAAATGACGATTAAAGCAAATTCTTTAAAAACAATACACAGTTATAAACAGTTAAATAAACCGTATCATAAAGCTTCAATTCTTTTATACAGAGAAAAATCATTAATCAAGGCAATGTTATTAACAGTAATCGAGTATTAATGAACTGGTAGCAGTAAAGAGCATCTGTGAATATGGTGCTGTTAACAACACACTTCGATTGAAAACTGAATTGATTACCATGTATAATAGAATACTTTTCCTACATTGATCAAGCCATTAAAACAACCTCTAACGATGTATGTAAGCACATTGCTAAGTGGTAAGCAGGATTGATTGCAATGATGTAAGGAACGGTTAACAAGTATTGATGGAACCATTAAATATAAAACCTGTATCGGTGCATGTAACTACAGGGCTGAGTAGAAATCAACACAGAGTTTTTTATTTATCAGCAATTGATAAATTCTGGCAGTTATATCTAATATAGCAAGCCATAGGCGTAGGAACCGGGGGGGCAGGGGGGGCAGCTGCCCCCCCAGAAAAAAATCTGGGGGGGCCCTGCCCCCCCCAAGATTTTCCAAACCTAATTTTTTTTACAGCCCTAAATTCCAATTGTAAAGGAAACTTTATAATATTAAATACAAAACGTGCAAAAGAAATGAATTTTATTGTGATTTCAAGGTAAAAATTTAACTAATTCCTCGGTTTCCTTGATAAATATAACAATAAAAAGCCAAAAATACGAAAATAATGCCATGACAGCACGTAAGAAGAGCTATTATGCTGTAATTAATGCCCTCTTACGCCCCTATATTCGGAACACCACCATCACCTATATAATCTATGTAATGACAGGACCCCCCCCCCCCCCCCCCCCGCCCCCCCCCCGCTCACAAAAAAAAATCTTGCCCCCCCAACTTTCGGACCGTTCCTACGCCTATGCAAGCATGAGCACACATGCAAAGCATTTACACGTTTTTTCTTATTGTGCGAATAAGTATGACCACAAATGCACAACATTAAGCATTTATAAATGTGTGCCCACAGCTATATTATAAAGTCATTATTTATCAAACACTTTTACTACTCCAACATTTATATACTCTGTTGTTAACCTAAATTTCAATCTCTGAAATGAAAATACACATTAAATGCAGCTTTCTATTATTAAAATTGAAAGGAGCCCACTGAAGCTGTTCATTTTCAGAAACTGCATAGAGCTAGACTTGCTTCAATAATATAGAATTGTGAGGGTCTTTAAAGATATTTTGTTTCAGGGGCTGATAGACTTTGTTGCCAAAGTAACAATATCTGCCTATTGCTCTCTATGTTGAATGTATTGTTAAAACATTATCACATTATCAGTGTATCATCACCACAACCCACACCAGAATGTCCATATTCTGACTACGTACATTATCTGCCTAATTCAACACCAGAATGTCCATATTCCGACAGTGTGTTCATTATCTGCCTATTGCACTAATTATGGCTGGTTTGTGAGTCGAAGCCTATCTCCCAGATCCACACGAACAACTCTATCAGAGCTCGCTCTTTGTGCTTAATTACTCCATGTGGGAGACTGACATTGAGGCCATTAATTACCCATATTGTGCCGTCACTCCTCGTGGAGTGCGGAAATCCACAAGAACAAATTGCAGCCATTTCTCCCATCTACAAATCTGAATTACAAAGTTAGTCTTGCATGGATGATGGTAGACTAACATTTAGTCTCAGAAGTATTTTTTTTCAATACTGACAGCATTTTAGACAATTCATGTATAATAAAAAAATGGAGCCCAGAAGAAGCTTTAACTGAGCGATCTAGACTTGCTATACTTTTCTAGACTGGGTTGGTCATCAATTAATTTGTTTAGCTTTAGGGTCTGGATGACACACTAGGAGGATGGAGCTATATAGACTTACTTGAGTATATTGTATGGAGAGATATAGGCTAGGAGGATGGAGCTATATAGACTTACTTGAGTATATTGTATGGAGAGCTATAGGCTTGTTGCTAGACTGTCGAATTAATATATTTCCAAAAATAGAGCTATTGGCTTTGTAGCTCATCAGCCTTCATGAAATATTCTGTCTGTCATGCATAATATTTTTCATGTTCAATTTAATCAAAAGCATTACAGAGCAAAAAATTCTATTCTGCTGTCAAAATTTGTTTCAATAAGATTTAAGTGCCTATCCTTTATAGAAAACAAATGCAAAATCATTGCAAAAGAAAACATTCCAGAATTAAAAACATTTGAAATATAAATTAAAATATTTGACAGTATTACTACTACTACTACTACTACCGGTACTAAACATTTGTATAGCGCCAATATCCAGCTCAGAGAGCGCTGCTCAAAGGCGCTGCTCTTACCCAAAAATATTTTTCGAGTTTAAGTATGTTTTGAACAGAAAATTAGATGTAATCGTGCAGGAACTATCATAATATTCTGCAAAGTCAGCAGTCTTCATCCTCTTCACTTCACTGGTAACGAGTCTCATCCAACCTTTTGTGTTTCCCAATTTATAAAACCAGTCAACCAAACAGCCATTCCGGGATGTATTCTTCATCTACATGCAAACATTCCAACTTTTTTATTGAACATAAAGCGATCCCATAAATACTCAGTCAGTGACAGAGAAAGTATTTAAGAGTGAGTTAATAATCATTTAGCCTGGCATTTGCCATCTTGTCATCATGCATGATTTACCCAAAAGCTCTTTTAGTTTCTCTCCTCTCTTATACTTATCAGGCCTTGCCGAACACTGCTTGCATTCGCTGCTTCCATGCTGGGAGAGGGTGTGAAGTACCAATCAAAAGATACATGCGTAAGAATAAGTTTTAATATTCAATCATGATCATTATTAGCAGTGTTTAAAATATAGCCTGTCCACCAGTCCTAATGACTGGCTACTTTTTGCTAGGACTGGTTACTTTTTGGTCAGGATTGGTAACTTTTCAGTTTTTTTTCTAATTGACCAATTAATTTTGAGGACAGGCTAGGTTTCAAATCTATTTTATACACTGTTATTAGGTAAGTTAAATATTTCACATAAGACACATCTTAAAGGTAAGGTGAAAATGTATCTAGATGAACTCTTCGGAGTGGAAAGAAGGAGCAATCTTTATGTTTTGCCCGTGACGCTGTGAAGATGCATAGGGTAGGATTCAAGATAAGCCAACGTGAAAGTGTATTATTTTTAATTTTCAATAGAAGACCAAGACATGATGAAGAAACCAAAAATATTACAGTTAGTCTCTGAAAATATGAGTTTTGAATGTTATTTAAATGAAAGTTTATCAAATATTGGAGAGATGTTTTTGATTGAATTAGATGCACCATATTGACTATTTCAAAAAAATCTAAGAGTGCTTTTCATGAGGATTAGTTTTCATGACCAATAGGTGTACACCACAGACTTCTGAAAATTTCCGACTGACATTTTGACATCACAATGGTGAAGGTTAATGAAATCATTTGTGTTATATATATAAATGCACCAGCATCAAATAAATATGACATTTCAAGAACAATCCCCATTCACTGCTTATCGCTACTGAAATCCTACCTCTAAATGTCAACTAATACATATTGACACAATTAATGTTGCCCCATAATCAAATATAGCATTCCAGTAGTCCTCAGATTCAGCAAACATATGTGCAGTCCATCGGTAGATTTTATCAATAATGGACATGACTGTCACTCATTCTGTAATTAATACACTATGACAAAACTGTCCAATTTCAATGGCAGGATGATGACATTTCAACCAAGAGAATGGGTTCAGCAGGAGCCAATGAGACATGAGACACTCCCGAATGTCTCTCAGATGACTATCGACACAATGTCTCTTCGCTTTCTATCGACACAAAGTCTCTCAACTGACTATTGGCGGAGTAATCCATCTAAAACCTTTCTCTTGTTCAGGCTGACTCCATTTTGCCATTTGATTTGTCTTTTCCCTTAACCATCGATGATTGGCTGGACTCTGACAGAGTTCGCTGTGTGTGGCTATCTCAGCGATTGGTCGGTATTTACTTAGCTGTATTGGTTAACTCTTATATTGCCTTATCACTATCACTAATACGGCTTATATATATCACCAACAATATTACCCACAGATTGTAGTTCATCATCCTTTATCTTAAATTTACTCCAGAAAGAAACATGACATTTTCAAAAGTAAGGCTTATCCTGGTGCAATGCAATTTTTTTGAGAATGTTTGCTAATTTTGATAAAACTTTAAAGAAATAAAAGGTTGATAATTCAGCAAAAAGTTTGTCAAAGGACCTCATCATTCTTTAAATAAATATCTTTTGGTTTCCAAAGATAACAAATGTCCACCAATTTCATAAATTCAAATCCCAAAAGTTCAAAAATATGATACCCATGTCAAATGATAAATGAATTGAGAACATTATTTGGTCCAGATCTGTAGCTTCCTCTCAAAGGTCATGTTTCCAGTTTCAACAGTGGAAAATAACCTCATCCATAGGGACCCATTTAATTTTTTCCACAAATTCTAAAAAATGTTCATTGACTGGAGAAATAAATCAAATTGCTATGAAATGACAATTATCTTCTGCTCTATTTGAATGAAATTAAATTCTCAATTTTCCAGAATCAAAATATTAAATAAAACTGATAAATGAATGAGCTGACATGTTCCAGATGCCGGAACCATTCTATGATGTGTGTGCCCCCTGTGGACTCCAGTCTCATACACTTCTCCATCTCATGTGTCACTACAGCAAATTATCGCAATCTCATACTTTTAGTTGTCTTTCAATGTTTAAATTAATGTAACATTACATTGTATGCTTTGGATTTTGCTCCCCAAAGAATTGCAAACTTCGCTGGCTTCTATCCATTACAGGGAACTCAACTCCCAGCAGCCTTTGCTGCAAGTCTTCCCATAATGCAACTGATTTCCTCCTATCCTGATCACTTAATGATGTTTATATAACATAAAGGTCTCTAGAACACGAATCACCGGCTCCTTGAGTTGTGCTAAACATCAAACAAGTAAAAGAGTTTTGCCTGTTTGTAGGTCAAAATGCTCGTACCCTCATAAACATCTTATACCTCCATTATCTGCACATAAATATTTTCCTGGCCAACAAAAGGTGAGAGTAAACCCAGACAGACAAACATTGTGGAGAGTAGAATAACAATCGGGTGATATTCAAATTAACTTATGGCAAAAGTGTTAATTCCACCCTTGCTCAGGGCTACAGTATCTACTCTGAAGAACATCACAGAGGAAGTGGTTTATTTGTATCAAAGATTCCAATTAACAAACCTGTAACATTGTTGTATTTGTTATCACATAAACTGTAATTGTACAAATTCTTTTACGTTTGCTGGTAAGATTTGTTGTGAGATTTGGGGCCATGAAGAAGCCTCTTAAATTTCATATATGAATTACAATTCATGTTGTAAGAAATCTGAACCAAATGATTTGATTTTTTACTTTTATTTTTTTGGACAAAAGACTTTGGCTGTCAATTTTTTTTATTGATATAAGAATAAATGAGGTCATAAAACCGGGACCAAGCTTTGGATATTGAACCATTGTTAATTATTTTACAAAATTTTAAAATTTATTTTAGTGTTTAAGTAGAAACAAAATTCATTGACAAATGAAGTACATACAAAAATAGCGTACATTTTGGGGGTAAAATCATTCCGGATAATATCAAAAGCCACACAAAACTTATTTTCTTATTGAAAAATATAATATATTAAATAGTAAGTATTTATAATATAATATTTTTTAACTTGATAATAAGACATTTGGATTCTTTGTGACAAAAATCTAATACATCTAACACAGTCTCTTTATCACAAGAACTGTCTGAAAATGCTGTCAGGGTCCTTTCATTCATATGTACTAGTTTCCCAACAACTGTCTCAAATAAAAGAAAAGACCGCACTGTGACCTATATCTTTTTGCTTTCTCTCTGACTTGATCAATGAACTGACTTTAAGTTGACAAAAAGTACTTCACTCTACAAGTGACTAAAATAAAAATGATATGTCAATCAAATGTCATGTGATTTCTATTCTCATTCTTTCTAAAAAATCTTCCCCTTCATTTTCCTTCTTCGTTAAATCAAGTATCCTCATTCATAAAGTCTTCATGAATGAAAATTGGTCCGAAATATGGACACATTTAGTTATTTCAACCCAGGGGAATTGAAGGGAATTGAAAAATTCATACATAAAAAGATCAGAATTTTCTGTGTCAACATGTCATGTTGTACAGTTCATGCTTAACCTTTTATCATCTGTTGTGTAATTTCCAAGTAAGAAGTCGTTATCCAGAAATTCTTGATTTTTTTATGACATTAGAAATTCACAAATGATCTCTACAACGACTTTGATTTGGTGAGAGAAAGTCACACTTATATGAACAGAATTCTCGATGACAACATGTCATGGTTTAGAGTATATGCAGCGTTTAAAATAGAGCCTGTCCGCCAGTCCTTGAACTGGCTACTTTTTGCCAGGACTGGTTACTTTTTGGTCAGGACTGATAAATTTTCCCCCGCAGGAATCGATCCAATCTATTTTACCTACTGGTGTATGCTTTATCTTTTATCTTCTGTTGTGTAACCTCCCAGTAAGAAGTCGTTATTCATAAAATCTAAAGTTTTTTTTATGACATTAGAAATTGACAAATGATCTCTACAAAGACTTAGACTTGGTGAGGGAAAAGACACGTACATGGTTAGGACATATTCATTGTATTGATAAACTAAGCATTCTAACTTTATAAGTATTCTTGACTCCAAGGGTAAAAAGTTCATGATGGCAAGAAAAATTATCAAAATTGTTTTCATGCCATCATATCTTCTGTTGAATCAAACTTGCTGACTAATAATTTCTTAGTGACTAAATACCCTATTTCCTCTAATAAGCGCGGGGTCTCCAACAAGCGTCGGGACTCTAATAAGCAGAACGGGGGGCATTTGTAGTTGGAAAAATAAGGGCCTGGGCCTATATTTTCAAATCTCTCTTAGTGCTAAGATAGTCATAAGCCAATGTTATAGTATACTTCGAAAATCAAGATCCAGGTCTCTAATAAGTGCCGGGTCCTAACCATTAAATTAATGTCCCTTAGTAAAAAAATATGGTAACATAGAAGCAGGTAGTTTGCTCTTCTAAAGCCAAAAGAAACCTCAAATATTCTTGATTTTTTTTCAGAAGACACATAGTGAAGTAAAGCTATGATGATAAAGGAGGTGAGGGAGAAGGGGTACTTTGTCAAGATGCTTGAGCAACCAGTGAGAGGACTACAGGGAAGTTTTTAATAATCATTCCAGGATTACAAAATTACATACTTGTAGTTAGTTTACACTTCTTTTCAATAAAAACTTAAAATATTCTTATGATTAAAAATGTAAACAAATAGTGTTAATTGAAAAACAACTTTGTAAATCATGATGTTAAAAGATAATTAAATTGAGATTGTCTGATGTTTCTTCTATCACAAACCATCCACTGCCCCCTGTGTATAAAAGCTATTAAGAACATCAAGATTTCTCTCCTTGCTGTACAGTTTTTCACTTTTATCATTTTGGGATGATTCACAAAGAACTGTTATCTCCACATTACCAGCCCAAACCTTTTCAAACAACCAAACTTCATCTTACTCTACAGGTTAAACATGGCAGGATATCTCTTCACAGTGGGTTCTTTTGATAAAAAAATATGATTAAGAACAAAATCATCTTTTTTATCATATGATGGATTTAAAAATTGTGGAGATCATAAAGTGTAATTACTTACACATATTCAAGGGGGTAAAGACCAGGGACAGACCTAATGGTGATAATGTCTAAACAAGTTTTATAAATTTTAGAATGGATTATGAAATCTTCAGAACCCTGTCCATGTTTTATATATTGTTTTGCATATTAAGATTAGTCATTTAGGAATCTCCAATTTGGGGTTACCTCACTTTAAGTAACATATGTTATTTTAGGATTTTCACTTGAGATAGGATAAGTTTTGATATTCTTCATTTCAAGATCGTTCAAGGATACTTTATTCGAAGACATTTTCAAACACAGAGAAGGACACAACAGCTTGGAGACCCTTTACGATATACTTTAGAAAATGAATGAAACTGGACAAGAGATGATGAAAAAGTAACAGGTAATTAATGAACACATGATATCAAAATCCTCAATTTCCTTTAAGATAACGTGATATCATCTAGAATACTCAGAATTTCAAGGGGAACCAAGGAGTGATTGTATGGCAGAGAATTATGGTAAAAACAGCGGTGATAGACTCGGCCTGTTGATTTCAAGGCAGATAACTCTGTGTGTGTATATTGCTGAGCGATATCATCGACAGATTCCTGCTGATCAGCTGGCATGTGCCTACCTGAGATGTGGAGATAGGCCACTAGGGGGCGATAGATACAACATTCCAAGAATACCCTATTAAGATTGCACCAAGCATACAACTGATAATGTAGAGGGCGTGGGTTGGTAAGGTAACACTATATAGGTGTATCACTGGGTAATGCTGCAGAATCTATGATAAATAAACCTATCATGTTCTTACTGTCTTCTGATACGGTCAGCATTTGTGAAAATTGTTACATAGGTGGTCATATGTCGACAGTGAGAAAGTTTTCAATGAATTTCAATCAAATAAAGTGTTCTGATCCAGGTTTTTGTGTTCAATGCTTCAAAGGAGTGTGTTATTTTGAAGAAAGATGTATATGTTACTTACAAAATGTTGTTACTTCTTGCTCGCAGCATAGTAGTCTGGGCTATTCATGATTAACAGTTACTCAATTATCTCATCCAAATGATGATATTCAAGTAGAGAAAATATATCAAAAGGATAGAATAGCATAAAAAGTTTCAGAATTAAAATAACTGAGAATAAGGAACTAAATGGTTATTTGTCCTCTAAGAATTTGATCAAAGAAAGCTACATTTGACCAAACATTTCTAAAAGGAGTAATGGTGTAAGCAAGGACAAGTGAATGTCAAGGTTATGGATCCAGGATCACAGATATAAGAAGCACAGATATTCGAAGAGAAAGCAATTCATTGACAAAACGTCCAATGAGACAACTCCATAATATATATGAGAAAATGATTACCAGGCTTCTCGAGCAATTCAGGTTGTCAATTAATGGAACTCTCTTGTATTGGAGATAGGGAGTGTGCTTGACATATACAAACCACCTTTAGATTAAGCTATAGTTCACTGAATGACTTACTAGATGCATATGTTGGTATCAAATAACAACAAGATCTTTTTATCAAAGCTTCTTGAAAAAGTTTTGTCAGATCATATGCTTATACTCCTTAACCAAGGAGGAGCAGTGATTTTTAAAGTAATGAAGTTCTTATCCAGAAACTCTTGCTGTTAATGTATGCCACTTCTAGCCCCCCAAAGACTAGCCATATATTGAACTAAAAGAACTCTAAAATAATCTTTGATATCTTTCTGCAAAATAACACACTCCTTTGAAGCATTGAACACAAAAACCTGGATCAGAACACTTTATTTGATGCCAATTCATTGAAAAATAGTATAGATCCATACACCATTTTCTAACATTGAATGGATCTCTACTGAAAACTTGATACACAAGAAATACTGAAATGAACAACAACAAGATTTGTCATTTCTAAACAATGTATCTCAATCAGACAGACAATTTAAATAATGGTCAGATTTATAATAATTTCAAGTTTCAAATAAATGTGGGAATCATCTCCCTTTCATATTCAGGATAATGAGATAGGTAATTCAGTTCATCAGCAATTACTATCTGTTTAACATTCCTGCCATGATTGTGATGCACATGAAGCCTGAAGCAGGACAATGATTCATGGCTCTACAACTCAACCAACATTTTCCATTCAGCAGGGGACCCGCGGCCATTATCCCCGAACTCTTATGTCTTATTTACAAAATCAGAACAGCAAACCAATAACCTCGGGGGCATTCACAGAACTGATGTACCGCTTTAAGGTCAAGGTCATTGCCTCAGAGAATTCTGGAACGGGTTCATTGTTTGATTTGACTTGCGTAATATCGCATCTCATAATTGTCCCATTATGAAACAAATTACCCATAAATAACCTCGTTCAGCAAATATCCCTATCTTGGCAGATCCATAGCTGTATTAGATAGAAATATTCATGCACTGACATTTGTGATTCTTCTGGGTCTAGTTTGTGGGCTTATTTGATACAACCAGGGATTCAAAATTTTGCCAATCAAACATTTCAACTTTGACCAAAAACGGGGAAACCGAAGTATTATTAATTCATGAATAAAATGATGAGAAAGGGTTTTTTCCCTTTATTTGAACATAAAAGCAAATTAAGATATTTTCAATGGGTCAATTTTCTTTTCAAATGTCCGACATGTTTATTATCCAATCGGTCAGTTTTCAGTTTCAAATGTCTGATAGGGTAATTTTCCAATCGGTCAATCTGGATTCATAATCGGACATGTCCAGCATATAGACCGATTTCTGCATCCTTAGATACAACCATCTTAATATGTTGTAATTGATAAGGTATAATAGATATACATCTTTAACATGATATTTGAATACAAAAAAAAATGTAAAATAATACTCTCATTTTTATTAATACTATTTTTATTTACATATGAGCATATACAATATCAAGTCTCATATATTTTTATTTAAATATGAGCATATACAATATCAAGTCTCATATACATTATGTGTTTTTGAAATTATGTGGCTATTTATGTGAGCATTGTTGAAAATAACTTAATCTCTTGATAAAATCATACGAAAAGAAAAAAGTATTTATAAGACATGTATTCATAAATAATCATATGCTTCAAATTGTTTTGCAGAGCCATATTCTAAAGAATAATTATCTTGTATTGTCAAGCTATTAAAAGATTTCATATTTCCTTCTCAAAGTAGATACTTTTCGAAATTACAAATCATAATATAAGGGAGTGACTTCGAAATGTTCTCTCTTCTTTAATTGCACACATCACTTCTTTTTACTGTTGAGAAACCCAAAACCAAAATGGAAGACATTATTTTCATATTTATCATTTATACTAGGGTGATGAATCCATTTATTTCCAGTTAATGTAGTTAGATATTATATTAAAGAACCAACAGCATAGTGTAATAAAACAGGAAATATTTGTCAGGTTAAAGAAAAAATCTGACAAACAACTTTTCTTGTATCAAATATGTAAATCATTAAAATCTTTTTTTTCAGAGGATTCTCATATAAGTACTTAAAATATTCGAGAGTAAAAGGATTTTGTAATAATTCCTGCATGACTGTGACAGTTGTTCAGCAAAAGAGGCGTGCTTGCACTGGTTTCGAAGAACTGTCCTCGTTAGCAATGAGAGCAGCCGTATTTATAAGCTGCCATAAATCGGCTTGTGCTGACATGCGGAGTAATGTCACTGAGGAAACAATACAGCTCCGAGACAATGCTGTTTTACTTCAGAGAGACAAAAACAAAGAGAAACAGAGTCGTAGAGACACATAAAGAGATAGAGAGACATAGAGAGAGAGATAGAAATAGAGAGAGAGAGATCTAGAGAGAGAGAAAGAGATAGAGAGACATAGAGAGAGAGATAGAAATAGAGAGAGAGATCTAGAGAGAGATCTAGAGAGAGAGAGAGAGAGAGAGAGAGAGAGAGAGAGAGAGAGAGAGAGAGAGAGAGAGAGAGAGAGAGAGAGAGAGAGAGAGAGAGAGAGAGAGAGAGAGAGACACAGAGAGAGAGAGAGAGACACACACAGAAAAATAGAGAGAGACAGAGAGAAATGTAACAGTAAGACAGAGAGAAAGAGACACAGAGAGAAGTGTAACAGAAAGACAGAGATAGAAATAGATAATAGAGAGGAGCTTTCTCTCAGATCAATGTCACTGTCACATGGGAGGTTTATCACAAGCTGCTTGTTTTGTTGCATTGCTTGTTATGAGCAGATTGTTTTCTTACATGAGGTTACAAAAAGATTACATGTTGAAGCTGGATCAGAGCAGCTTGTCAAGTTATTAGGAGATGTCTTCACAATGGTGCAATCCTCTTACTTTATTTATAGCTCCTGTGCATGTTGTTGTTATTTTACAGGATCTTCCCAAGCCACAATAAGCTTACTAGTTACATAGTTAGAGGCATCACGTTAAGGTATTCAAATTGTACAGATATGTGCGTCATATTTTAACAACATTCTTTAATTATTATGAAAATTGAGCGAGATAACACAATTGTTAGCGCGTTCAGCTTCGGATCAAGTGGTTCGGGATTCAAACCCTGCCACGGGCTCGGCACTTTGTTTCATTAGAAAACTCTTCTACATGCAGTAAGGTTTTGGTGCAATGAATTTCAGCGCTGTACCACCAAAGGTTCGCTAGTTCCAGCCGATGCTCAAAGGTTTCACTACATTATATAGCCACAATGGTGTTGATGAGCTTTGGCCCTGCTTGCAGCCTCTTCCAGAACCAATCCCTGATCCCTACATCCATTTATCGATAGTATAAACTTTCTAAAAAAAATTAAAAGTGTTCCATTGTTACTTAATTTTACTTAAACTCAACCCTGACAGATAATAAAAGATCAAAAGAAAACTGCTCATAAGATTTCATAAACCTAAAATAGATTTATTTCAGACTGTTAAAAGGTAGCGACCCTCGTCAAGACAGCCCAAGTTTAAATACTCAAGCTTTTAATTTGATTGTCACTTATTTATAGAAAGAATCAATAAAGCTAAATAGCTTGTGTACAAGGGAAAAGCAGCCCATCAAAGCATTCACAAACTTGAGTCTAGCGTCTGAACTATAAATACTTATGTAACAGTGTCCGTGCTGTGAAGATGGAAATAAACGCATTATCGTTAACAGCTGGAACCTATCTTCCGTTAACTTTTACTTCCGCTTACCTGTTCTCACCTTAACGAGCAACACCTGACGATGCAGGTGTAAATACCATCTGAAGCAAGGTGTTAGATTGGTGACATTTGAATAGATTGATGTTGTAAACAAAATTTAGACTAATGGTAGTAATTTAGCGAGGAGGTTAGACTTGTCCTGACAATTTACTTGTTGAATGAAATTTTCAACAAAAATTAGATTTGTAGGCAAAATAGATAATTAGATAAAAATCAATTACTTTGAATAACAGAATCAACACCTTTGTGAACTACATTTACCTATTGATTGATTTACAGCAAGAAAATTACATATGACATATCATACCATATCATATCATATCATAATGAAAAGAAAATCAAAAGATGATGAAAATAGGTGCTCTTTGTTAGCCTAACAGACACTGAAATGAACTGCTCAATACATCTTAAATTCAAAACAGAAATAAAATCAAATGAAAGGGAGACTGAGTTTTCTTCATTTAACTGAGATCTCATGTCTTCTTATAGACTTGCTTAGGCTTTTATGATATTTCATGGTCATGCTGACAGATTAGCTCTGTGTTGTCAGACATTATAAAAGTAAAAAAAAAGAAAGAAAAATCAATAATAAGATGACGATTCATAATACTTTTAAGTTTAGGCACCACAAGAATCAATTCATATTTTAAATTTCTTATTTTGTTTGTCAAACATAAAAAACTTATTCATTTTTTTTCTTTATAACGATCTCATGAGAATTTATTCATGCTTCAAAATGCACTTGAATTTGTCACTTGGTGGCAAGTATGGAAAGTTAACACATATCAAATATTATTCTTGGATTTGACACCAATCTCTTCATGTAAATGCCATGGGAATATATTCATGCTACACATCATATGTTTGTGATCTTTTTCGCACAAAACAAAAAAATACCAAAATACTCCATAAAAAGTTATATAAAGAGGGAGCAAATTGACGGTATAAGCATGATAAGAATACTTAGCTGCATATTGAGAGATTTACTACAATAAAACTGTTTTATGTACAAGCTGGACCCTCATCCCTTCAATCAAACGTAAAGTGTTCCGCAGCGTACTAACGCTCCTTCTTTCATTCCCCATCGATCTTTCTCTGGACGGTGCGGTGAAGATTGTGATATTGATGGCTCCATCGGCATTTCTTATCAATCTAAATCCAAAACATTCAACAGTCCCATTAGGACCACTTGTTCGATACGTCTGATCCTATTTTAAAACAAATAAATTTTGATGTGCTATACTCCTCACAACTGTTTTCTTCAAGTGTTCGAAGCAGCCAGACAGTATTGTGCAGTAAACGATTCAGTTTTAACGTAAGCATTGTTGACTTGCACTAAACGATTCACATTCATGATGAAGACAAATTCATTTCCGTCAAAATCATTGAAGAAACGATTCTTATACAGATTAATAAACTTAATGTGAAAAAACTGCTTTCCAGGAAACCCTCTGTGTTGACCAAACAGCCAAGGGAACTCATCTGAAATTCCAATCAGAGCTCGAGGGTAACTCATCAGTTTTCTAGCTCACCATTCATCGTGAGTCCAAGTTTCCGATAAAGCCTCAGCCTCTATTCCATCAAATATGCATTGGTGCCGCTTCCCCGACACATAAGTGCTGAACAGGGCTGCTGATCACTTGCATGACTGGCACATTGAGAGGCACTTGCTACTGAACCTGCCTGGAGGCCACCTCAGGTCCTCACATTAAACAAGTACTTATAATCAGTTGTGTGCCCAATAGCATTGTGCTAAACAACAACAATTCACATGTACTGAATGGTATGATAGGCCGTCAAGTACTGTAAATGGAGATCCTTTGATGTCAAATCAAGACAACTTACAATCTATTCATTGCAAAATTCTTAATTCTGACTTCCATCAAATGTTAGATGATATTCAATGACATCTTCATCATAATATTTGTTGTTCTGTTGTTCATCTCTGAAGACAATGATCGCATGTGTTCCTTTTATGGTTTCAACTCAGGACATGATGACACCTGTTGAAACTATAGATAAAGTTTACCATTATCTTCTGGATCAAACTTCAAACCCTAATTTTCTTGCTCCTCCGAAATTATACTTGGGATCAACATAAAGAATACTCTCTACGCTTTACAAACAGTTTGACAGAGATATCAACCATGCAATCCTAACCAGAAATTGATAAACCATGTGTAGCGAAAATGCAGAGGAATATAAGGATGACAACTTCTTTGTTCACGTTTTGCGTTGTTTCACAAGAATCGACACAAGAATCTCAGTCAAAACGTCACATACAATGAAAGAAGTTGTCATCCATATATTCCTCTGCTTTATTGTCATTCCAACTTCTGAAATGCATCTCAAAGAAGTAATGTATTGCAAGAGCGAAAATCCAATATATCAAGTCCAGCAGGAATCGAACCTGGGGCGACCGGTTTGAGAGTCAGACACTAGACCTGTTCGGCTAAAGAGAAGACAGTAGGAATGTTTATGACCTAACCCTGTCACACAAGCATCGTTTAATACCATTTTTACTTGAATATAACCCAGGGCCTAGATTTTCGAAGCTCTCTTAGTCCTAAGATAGTCGCAAGTACCATACAAACATTGGCCTACGACTATCTTAGCACTAAGAGAGCTTCCAAAATCTAGGCCCAGGTGTATATATAAACTGGTGTTCCTATAAATTCAAGGATTATTTCCTTTCTTCGACACAAACCTGGGCCTCAAAATAAACCAGTGGGTTAGTGGGTCTTGAAAGAAATAGAAATCTGAATATGTAAGTTCCTAAAAAATGTTCCAGCATGCCAGAAGAGCTAAGACCCGTGCCGATATTAACAACTATTAAAGAGACACAGAGTATGTTGATAGGATCACATATGTCAATTTTGAAATCAATGTTATTTAACTTATTACATCGGGAACCACTAATTGTTACTGAAAATAACAAGTTAAAGGTAAATCAGTACATTAGAGCAAAAATATGGCTAGTCGGATTTTGATCGAAAACCGAACAATGTGGCTCGAGTGGCGCACGCAAATTCGCCAAACGTAATTTTGAAACCTTGTCATAAGCTGACAGGAAGATATATTCGATTCGATAGTGTTTGTTAGGTATTGTACTAATACCGGTAGGTAGATTAATTAGATGCATAATTTCGAATATTGAACGTATTTGAGATGTTTTCTTGATTTTTCCATAAAATCAAGCATTTTAGAGATATTATTCATAAATGGATATATTAGCAAGTCCAGTGATGAGATATGAACTTCAATCAGCATATTAGATATTTTATAGCTTATCAAAACCAAATAAAATTTTAAGAAAGATACTCTGTGTCACTTTAAACCAAACATGGATCAAACCATTGACTTATTATAACTATAGAGCTGAATGCACACCTCCTTCACTAACCCCTGTGTCTGGAAGTCTGCCAGGTACATACTCATGCTTGATTGGCAGTCTGATGGCTTGATGAGCTCCGTAATTAAGCTGTAAATGTTCATTCAATGAGAGTAAAAGTGATGTACACGGTTCGCTTGGCTAACTGACAGAGTTGCAATACCGTGTTCATAAATGAATTGGGACATTGAGCAGAAATTAAAACAATAATTCCAAATATTGGTAAACAGCTAAAAAAAATTAACTTTAAAAAAAACCCGCAAATCTTCTTAACCTTGTGACTATGACAAGTGCAACACCAAATCACTTAACCCAGTCAGTGATACAACTATTCTTGCAGAAATTTTAATTATTATTCCAAAAATCAGTTTACAACAATTAAAAGAATTTTCCAAATATTTAACGTTTAAAAAAAATAAAAGCAAATCTTCTTAACCCCGTGACATATGGCAAGTGTTGCTATGTCGTAACCCTCAATCACATAGCCCAGCCAGTGATAAAACTGTTCTATTATTTCTCTTCCCACCTGCCTCCATTCAGCTAAATGGCAAATCTTTAACACATTAGAGGTTGAGCTAAAAACACATAATGAAATAAAAGAAGCTGGATAATGGATTGATATCAATCAATAACGATACTGGCCAGGCTTGCTATCAGGAGGATGACTTCCCATGTGCTACAATGTGCTACAATGTGCTAAACTGTGCTACAATGCCAGTGTTTAACTACTTACACCATGCTAGTTCTCAGATTTCACAGATTTCTCTCTACTTACCCAGCTGTGGTTATTAGTTGTATTGATTAGGAATACACACAAATGTTGGAAATAATAATAGCAGTAATTTGGCAATTTCTACACAATAATAGCATATTTAGAAATGGGAGTTAAATCGGTTGTAGGTTAAAGAGGATGTGCAATCTCTTCGGGCTATTTGTGTTTTTGTGTCAAGATATTGATTAGAATGCCAGTCACATGTTTCTTGTTTTAAGGGTTGTTTTTGTCTTATAAATGTAAATCGATTTGCTTTAAATTTAATTTTTGCTTCTCAATTTATTTGTTATTAATTTATGAAAAAGTGTAAAAGATGATTGGTTAGAAATATTAAAATTTTGAAAATAGCCTCTTTATTTCAATTGCAATTAGTGAAAGTATTTTTTTATTTCATTCACTGAAAATGTTTAAAAAATTGTTGAGGAGGTGTTTAATCATTGAGGATTTTTATTTGATCATTGATTTTTCCAAAAGAAGAGTGAAAACATCATAGAAAATAATATATATGGCTTTGACGAAGGATTACCCATCACAAAAATTTGACAAATTCTGGATTGAAAGAAATGAGAAAAAAATCCTATATCATCACTGTACTCATATATGATAACAGATTAGGATTAGCATAAACAGACAGACAGACAGACAGATTATTTATAAAAGTCTACCAACATAACGGATCAGAGGCAGATCAAAAGGTTTAGTACTAGGGCTGGAACAAGTACTCGAGTACTCGAGCCCGTTTCACCGAGCCGTTTTTCTTTGAATCAAGGACTTGAAAGTAAAGGTTTGTCTGTGATGTGTGGAGGTTGATCATCAACATGATCATTTCAAGAGATTAATGTCAAAATATATTGTTTGTGGTCATGTTCTAAGTTGACAAGACAATAATATGAGTTTATGGGTAAATTTAAGTAATTCAAGTAGTCAAGTCTCAGTCAAGGTGATTCAAGACTTACCTCTTGAGTACTAGAGTTCAGTATTTTGGACCCATGGAAGCCTTATTTTGTTTAGAGGGTTGGCAAAACATCATTCCCATTACCATAATGATTGGTCCTGCATTGTGACTGTGCTAAATATTGGATAGATATTTCTTAGACTGAAATTAATAAACAAATATTTCATAGACTTAAATTTATAGATAAATATTTCAAAAACTGATATTTATTCAACAAGCAAATAAAAATTATACATATAATCACTAGGCAATGAAAAAAAAAACTATTGAAAAAAAATTACAGTCATTGGTGCCGAGCTCATCAGGCTTTCTAATGTACAAATACAAATAATACATCAAACATGAGCATTACTGCCTATGCTCTCATCAAAGACGTACACAAAGTTTTAGCATTCTAGGGCTTTCTAATCTTGATATGAAAATAAGTTTTAAGTGCATTGCCCCCATAACCTCATAATTTTGGTTAGAATGCAAAATTAATATTAAAATTCCCATTGGCCAAGTTACCTGTACACAAGATTTTATCCTTGTCTGATAAGATGTTCTATGGATATAGGTCTCCATCATTGAATTGATTGTTATGTTTTGATTCTAATATTTCAGATACCAAAGTTCATTCCAAAATGATATTATTTTCCAACATGAAATTCTAATTCATTAACAGGAATATCCCCTAAACATCATACAAAAACTGTCAAGCTAAGGATCTTTGAAGTTGCAATATTAGATTACCAAATTAACATCAAATTCTCACTACATAAGCATGATATTTTTCCGATAATTCTTCTAGAGCATAAGACGTCCTCTGTCCGAGGTCTCCATATATGGATGAGACTTCTAGCCTTCACCTTTGCGTGTGATTGAATATGTCCGTTCGTATTAGCCCCGTCACAAAATCAGGGGGCAATCAATACGTGATGGTGATAAAACAGAGCGCCTAATCAGCTGACGACCATCGGTCAGTCTCCGGCACCGGGCCCCATATCTCCTTGCATAAAGTCAATAACGCTCGCATGATGTATATAGAGTTAATCACCGGCCCGTTCGCGCTGTGCCAGTCTCATAACATTCCTATATCTCATCGTGCAAAGCAATTCCCAGGAAATATCACTCGATATACAACGGCACTGATTCTATAAATATACATCACACAATATATGAGTAAATGTAATTTTCTTGGAAATTATTACAAAATAAGCTTCGTTGGATCCTTGGGGTTACGACATAGTTAATATTTTCTAGAGAAATTAATGATTCAGCAAAATAAATGATAAAATGGTATTCTTGATAGTAAGGAATATTGATACCCCAGGAAGAATGACATAAGGAACAAGAAAGTGTTTTTCCTGTTCCATTAAAAAAACAATGTTCTACATTAGTTGTCAAATTGAAGTTAGATTTCACAAAAATGAAAGCAAGACAATTTAATGTGAAGAAGAACTCTTGGCTAATATTTCTGTGTTGATTTTAATTAGAACAAGTGATTTTGTTGGACTTGTTTCTGTAATCAGAACCTCTTAATCTTGTTGGATATTGTTGGAAATCAATGCAAAATGATATCATGACCAATTTCCTGATAGTATTTGACATAGCAAACAACTCAAAGCTTAACTGGACAGATACAAATTGCAACAAGAAGATGCCTTCTAGGACATCACAACATCTACACTCTGGGTAATTGGGAAACAGCACACATGTATCCCATTCTCTATCATCAATGTGGCAGACATCAAATGCACCAATTCCGTGAGAAATGTTTCACACTAAACAAGAAGAACATTTCCCATCATTCCATACTCTTTAAGGTGTAACATGTTTCCATGACAACTCCTAATTCAGGTCTTTTGAAGCGATAATACAGCAAAGAAGTGCAATTTGTCATGTGATAAATGAATACATCAGAAGGATAACTGCATCTTGTCTTGTGCTCCAGTGTATAAGGTAATTTGATCTCAATGACTATTTTTGATACACTACAACATATAAGGTACACAGATCTCAATGACTATCCTTGATACACTTCATACAAGGTACTCAGATCTCAATGACTATCCTTGATACACTTCAGCATATAAGGTACTCAGATCTCAATGACTATCCTTGAAACACTACAAAATATGAGGTACTTTGATCTCAATGACTATCCTTGATACACTTCAACATACAAGGTACTCAGATCTCAATGACTATCCTTGATACACTTAAACATACAAGGTACTCAGATCTCAATGACTATCCTTGATACACTACATACAAGGTACTCAGATCTCAATGATTATCCTTGATACACTACAACATATATAAGGTACTCAGATCTCAATGACTATCCTTGATACACTTCAACATATAAGGTACTCAGATCTCACTGACTATCCTTGATACACTTCATACAAGGTACTCAGATCTCAATGACTATCCTTGATACACTACAACATATATAAGGTACTCAGATCTCAATGACTATCCTTGATACACTACATACAAGGTACTCAGATCTCAATGACTATCCTTGAAACACTTCAACATACAAGGTACTCAGATCTCAATGACTATCCTTGATACACTTCAGCATATAAGCTACTCAGATCTCAATGACTATCCTTGAAACACTACAAAATATGAGGTACTCAGATCTCAATGACTATCCTTGATACACTACATATAAGGTACTCGGATCTCAATGACTATCCTTGATACACTACATACAAGGTACTCAGATCTCAATGATTATCCTTGATACACTTCAACATATAAGGTACTCAGATCTCAATGATTATCCTTGCTACAATTCAACAAATAATGTACTCAGATCTCAATGACTATCCTTGATACACTACATATAATGTACTCAGATTTTAAAATGACTATCCTTGATACACTACATATAATGTACTCAGATCTCAATGACTATCCTTGATACACTACATATAATGTACTCAGATCTCAATGACTATCCTTGATACACTACATATAATGTACTCAGATCTCAATGACTATCCTTGATACACTACATATAATGTACTCAGATCTCAATGACTATCCTTGATACACTACATACAATGTACTCAGATTTTAAAATGACTATCCTTGATACACTACATATAAGGTACTCAGATCTCAACGACTATCCTTGATACACTACAATGTGACAACATACAAGGTACTCAGATCTCAATGACTATCCTTGACTGTCTGTATTTATGTCTGTAGGTTTCTTAATTGGTGTAATTCAACTCCCTTTCAGTGGCAGGGCCATGCATTTTAATAAGGGATCCCCTTTCGGGTTAATCCTTTTAACCCTTAACCAACAGTTTTAAATCAATGAATTCCTATAGTGAAACTGAGCCAACCTCTGATTCCACTCCCCCTATATCCAAAATTGTTCCCTGAACTTCAAGAGTTCATGGCATTGTAGATGACATTTCCAAATCTACACCTCACTTAGATTCATCACCATAGGAGTTCATCCATCTCCAGTGAGACAACGCCTCTATCTATACCATGTTTGCAACACTCTGTTCCACAATCCATGAGGAACTGAGGAACTGAGGTACTGAGAAACTTGGAAACTGAGGAACTTAGGAATTGAGAAACTGAGAAACTGAGGAACTGAGGAACTGAGAAACTGAGGAACTGGGGAACTGAGGAACTGAGGAACTGAGAAACTGAGGAACTGAGGAACTGAGGAACTGAGAAACTGAGGAACTGAGGAACTGAGGAACTGAGAAACTGAGGAACCGAGAAACCGAGAAACCGAGGAACCGAGAAACTGAGAAACTGAGAAACTGAGGAACCGAGGAACCGAGAACTTAGGAACTTAGGAACTTAGGAACTGAGGAACTGAGGAACTGAGAAACTAAGAACTGATAAACTGAGGAACTGAGGAACTGGGAAACTGGGAAACCGGGAAACCGGGAAACCGGGAAACCGAGAAACTGAGGAACTGAGGAACTGAGAAACCGAGAAACTGAGGAACTGAGGAACTTGGGAACTGAGAAACCGAGAAACCAAGGAACTGAGGAACTGAGAATCTGAGAAACCGAGGAACTGAGGAACTGAGAAACTGAGGAACTGAGGAACTGAGGAACTGAGAAACTGAGAAACCGAGAAACCGAGGAACAGAGAAACCGAGGAACAGAGAAATCGAGGAACAGAGAAATCGAGGAACTGAGGAACTGGGGATGATCATACCTCCATTAGGCAAATGTGCAATTCTAAACAACATTTTCATCTAAACAACATTTTCAAATATGAGATACATCTCGCTTTAAGTGATCACACATGCAACAATGCATTTTATCTGTATCAGACCGCCCTTCTTCACAATCCATTACAAAACACCATCATGAAAACAACTGAAAAGTTTTAAGAATATTTTGATATCTGCATCATTGTGCGTACAAAACCCGAGGGTATTTTAACTCAATGAAGCCCAAATGCAATGTTGCAGAAATGTGCAATATCAACCAAAGTGCCAAAGTTTTCTGCAACAAATTCAATGTTAGCCTTAGACATACATGCCATTAAAGTGTCACAGAGTATCTTTCTTAAAATTTTATTTGGTTTTGATAAGCTACAAAATATCTTATATGCTGATTGAAGTTTATATCTCATCACTGGACTTGCAAATATATCCATTTATGCATAATATCTCTAAAATGCTTGAATTTATGGAAAAATCAAGAAAACATCTCAAATACGTTTTATATTCGAAATTATGCATCCAATTAATCTACCTATTAGTTACAATACCTGATAAACACTATCGAATCAAATATATCTTCCTGTTAGCTTATGACAAGGTTTCAAAATTACGTTTGGCGAATTTGCGCGCGCCACTCGAGCAACATTGCCCGGTTTTCGATCAAAGTCCCGACTTTGAATGGTCGTATTTTCGCTTTAATGTACTGATTGACCATTAACTTGTTATTTTCAGTAACAGCTAGTGTTTCCCGATGTAATAACATCGATTTCAAAATTTGACATATGTGATCCTATCAACATACTCTGTGTCTCTTTAAGATAGTGGTATATTTGGGACCAACCATCTGCAATATACAATTCTTGTACTTTTCAGGTTTTTTAGGGAGAGTTCAAAACCCAGAGTAAAAATCGGATGGTTTCGGTTGGATTCCCAGAAGATTCTCAGATGGGACTGGACCAGAGAAAGAACAAGAATTTGAACTTAACAGCAGATAGTGTAATCCCAAATATAACAATACTATGGAATAGAAACAACGTCTTGAGAACACTAGAACAGCTGAAAACTCCTCATGCAACTGCTGACACAGCAAATTTGCATTCCAGTTCATCCACAAGGTAAACGTTGCATATCATGAACAAAGAAGTTGTCATCCATATATTCCTCTGCATTATTATCATGAGGTAAACCTTCAGATTCTGCTGTGAGGGAATGTGATTACATATAGGGGTGCAACCTCACAGGAGGGTCGCGATACGATACGTATCTAGATATTTGGGGTACGATACGATACGTATCTCGATACGTATTACACAGGATAATACAGGATAAGTATTAAAAGAACATTTATTTTATTTGTCTATAATAATTTAATAAACACTGTTGACACTGACAGGGTAAAAAATTAAAATTAAGAAATTTAATTCCACTGTAGGTCGTATCGTAGTGTATCGATTCAGAGGCAAAAGGTATCGTGTATCGTATCGTCGGCCATATAATCGCGATGCACCAGTGTATCGGTGTATCGTTGCACCCTTAATTACATAACAGTATTACATCTCAGAAGATCCTTTATTTCCAAGGATTTGCAACATGGAAACCCGTAAAAGAAGGAAAAGTTGAGAAAAGTATTCACAAGATTGTTAACCTCATAGGCTGTCTAATCTTTGCTATGATGTTTGTATTACAACTCTTCCTAAATACAAGTCACTGCTTACATTCATCTAGAAAAACACTTCTTAATTAAAAGTTGGACACTGCTAACTGATAGTCTACGCAGTTTGATACCTCCGTGAGAAAACACTGTAAGAGTTTTTAGAGTCTGTGAACCTCTCGCTGGGTCCGCAGTTGCGTATTTATTATTCATGAGCCAATCAGCAGCTCTCTTCAGGCCCTATGAATAACTGACGAGGACGCAATCAAAAGCGTCAAGCATATACCACTCAATGCCTTCATATTGAATTCATCTTGTCAGTAACAACTACTTTCTCTCTAATAAATAGCCTGATAACAAGTGATGTGATTCTGTAAATAAGACTTATATTGTACTTTTAGATATTTTTTACATGAAGATTAGATGAAGATATTTATTAAATTTGGCTAATCAAAGAGCAGTGTTTGCAAGCTGTCTATCCACAAAACACTGCTGGTTATTTTCGGAGGCATTAAGTGACCAATTGGATACATTGATTAATCTTAACTTCATAAACAATATTATTTGGCAAGATCGGATGTGAACTTAAACTTCAAGCCTTTATTGCATGACAAGATCTGATGTGAACTTAAACTACAAGCCTTTATTGGAAATAAGTACTCTGAAGTATTTCCTACACCAATATAGTGCTTTATTTGAACGTTCTGCAAAAAGTTACAATAGTCCAAATGATAGCTAATGTGTTACTAAAATCAAATTTTATCTATCAAATGTACTTGGAAGTTGTTAATATATTAATGTATGATAGGAATCAACTGTTTGGTTTGGCTAGAACACATGAAATCAATTATTTTCAAAAGTATTTTTTAATCATACTTATCTAATAATACAGAGGTTTGATAATGCAGTGGCATCCTAGGAAAGCCCCTCATTAAATCTACCAAATTATTGACTCAAACAATATCTTGACAAACAAAAACAATATATATATGGAAATTAGAGAATAATGATATTCAAATTGTGCACACAGAAAACTTTGTTAGGGTGCGCTATCATTAAAAAATGAGGACTTTTAGATGGATACATAATGTCTCTATTCTGAATAATTAAAGTTTCTAAATGTATTCTAGTGTCACAGTTAAGCAAGAGCTTGCTTTGTCCTGCTTGACTTAGAATGGAATCCCCTGTTTAAAGATCTCTTATTCCCCCAAAACGCTGTATATCAATAGAAATAAGCTTTTTCTTTATCAAAGAGCCCGTCCCAGAATTTACTAAATATTATGACTTGCCATAGGAGGGTATGGTGTCCCTTTAACTTGATCCTGGAAATTTAACACTGGATTGAAAGCAAGGTTTCAACTCGAGCTCTTTGACAGAAGGCATACATTTCAGAGATACTACAACTAGTCTCCCATTTTAATCGACACAACTGATGAGGGAAAAATGAAACACGCAGGAATTGAATCTATTCAGGAAGTTGCTGGGAATGAAGCATCAGGACAATATTGCAGAAACAAATCAAAGGTAACTTCTTTCATATGCACCGAGCTCAGCTCTTATTCGTTACACTGAAAGCCACTTTGGGACCACTGCTTGCTAAGTAACTCCACAGGCTCACCGATAGCATACAGACTCTGTACGATAGAGCCTCAACACACAATTGAGGATAGAAAAGATTCATCCTCTGTGATCAAAGAACCTCCATCTTGAATGTCTTTCTGCAAGAATTGCTGGTTGTCAAGGTAGTTTACGCTACTGCAATTAGAAAAAGCTTTTACAAAAAACAAACAGCACATTTAAGTTTGGTTCTAATCAAAATTCGAGCAAGATTGAATGGAAGAGAAGCGAGGCCATTACAACGGTGATCAAAGAGTGGGACTCCCCATGTCAGGGCTGTTCCAGAATCGAGATCCGAGCTTGCTGCAGATTCTTTATTTAATCCTTACACTTAACAGCACAGCGAATCAAATAAAAGCATTAGTTTTGCATAACCTTCCCCAAAACAGGGCAGACCGTTCTTTGACTTCCAGACTGGAGGCCATCTGAAGGCAACAAGCCTATAACTAGCTTAAGTTGATTACGTCGTCGGTAGAAGTGGTGGATATATAGGATGGTAGAGGGCGCCACATAGTGCAAGGTACGGCTGGGATAAGGCAATTGGAATTAAGTAATTGAATGACACCCCTGAAGAACACTACCAGACCAAATAGCCATATGTTGTCTGTGCTTAGAGGGCTGAATAGTGTGGTCTTACACAAACATTTGCTCAATACAGATGATGGCATACATCTGTACCTCGTGTTTGCAGATTTGATAAAGATTCAGAGTTCTCAAGGGATACAAGTTCGGTGAATCATCATAACTCTCATTTGAATCCAAACTTCCTAAAAAACAGATTTTCACCTACCTGTTGAGAAAAAATATTTGTTGCTGCAAATACATGTTTTCCCGATAGTTTTCTGACCTTTAAATGTAACATTATTCAGATTTGATTGTTTAATTACATATACATCATACATTTTTACACTAAACACACTAGTCTGCTTTTGCTTAACTTGTTTTCACAGTGGAGACAATAAAATTATCCACAACCTTCTACAGCCCTTGAAGGACTTCAGACAGAATCACAGAAGAACATCTGAAACCTATAACTTTCTCACTTTCCTGATTACAAATTTATTAAGTTTCTTTAGATAAAAGACAATAAACTTCGAGCAATGATGACTTTCATCAGTTGGTATTTCTTTTCAAGTGAGGCGGACCACTTACTCCATGCTAGACCAGCCCGTCCAGTAGATGATAGCAGCAGGATCCTCCGAGCCAGAGCGACGATGCGGTGCATTATTTATGTGAGGCTTCCTTTGTGTCTGTAGAGGGAACGAAGCTATGCACAGGAGGGTTTAATTATCTCACATTAACGAGAAATCAGAGTAACGAGGCCGATTACCCTCACACTTTGTAAGTCTCCGCAAATGAGGTTCCGTTTACTTTTGTAACTGCAGCTGATACAGTCTGTGAACTCCGTCTAGCTGTGGCCATGACATGCTCTATTGATACTTGTATCCTTCAAACTTACTTAGTGTTACGGTATTCAATCATAAGATAATAATATTGACCATTTAATTCTCTGGATTCAAACCATTGATATTTATAACTAATAGCAATTTGAACACAAGGTTAGACAAAATAAATTAATTGTTTTAAGGGATTTGTGTTAAGATTCCCAAAAGGTAGGAGGGGGGAACTTCTTGTCTATATGGAAACCAATCAAGTACATAACTAGAGTCGTCTTTAAAGGAAAAAACATTGATATATACATTACTTCAAAATCAAAAACAAATCAAATGCATGACAAAATACTTAATTACAACACTTCCATGCCAAGTGTATGAAATAATCATGAAAAGTAGCAACCCTATACAGCTGGTATATTGTAGATATTATTTATGAAATTAAGGAAAAACCTCAAAAACTAACCAACCTGATCAAAAAGTAACCAGATACCTGTTGGTCGGGTGTTATTTCATACACAGCCCTGTCATGTTCTTGACAGTCTGGAAAATGCATTTATCTGTGAAGTTTGCAATGAATCAACATGTCAGATGATAAAAGCATACCCATACTCCATAAAAATCGAAAAGACAAGAAACACTGAAATAAAAACTAATTGTTGACCATTGCAATAAAGCAAAGAGGTGAAACAGCATATATGAGATTCCATCAAGCTTGTATGTTAGCACCAAGATACAAGAGTTATCACCATCAGACTCCTACCAAACAACATAAGGATGTACACAAACAGATAAGGTGGAATCTTCACTTCTAATGAGCAGGGAACAACTGCTGGGGCAGAGTGATTCTGATACACCGGATACCTGTCTGATTTCCATGGCAACCTGTAAGTATTATCAACATTCTTGAGATATTCTCTCGCAGGTAAGCTCAACAGGTGAATCTCTTAATTAGTGTTACCTGTATTTCAAGTGAATCTCTTCATCAATGCTACCTGTATAACTGGTGAATCTCTTAATTAGCGATACCTGTATTAGCTGTGAATCTCTTAATTAGTGTTACCTGTATAACTGGTGAATCTCTTCATTAGCGTTACCTGTATTTCAAGTGAATCTCTTAATTAGCGTTACCTGTATTTCAAGTGAATCTCTTCATCAATGGTACCTGTATAACTTGTGAATCTCCTAATTAGCGTTACCCGTATTAGCTGTGTTACCTTTGTTACAGCTGAATCTCTTAATCAGTGTTACCTGTGTTGTAGGTGAATCTCGCCACTGGTCAAAATCAGTCTTTTTTTATTTCAAAAGAAAGTTTCAAAATAGAATTTGATTTATAAGTGCACACTAACAATGATGTTAAGACCAAGCTCTGACACCTGCATATTGCCACAATACCAAACTGATCAGAGACACACAGTGTTTTGTCATAAAATAACACCATTTTTGACATGGGCCAAATGTGACTCCAACAAAATACTCATGATAGTTCCAAAGATTCTAAATATATTTGGCTGGAGGCGTTTCAGATGTACCAAAAGCTATTTCCTTCAAACTTGTTCGATATAAATAAATTTTTAAACAAGAAGACATGGTCATCAACATCCCCCGCCAAGTTAGTTTTCATTACAGCTCCCGCCATAACTCTGTAAAATGTAATTTTGTAAATCTCAACAGAGTAAAATAATATGTAATACCAGTAAGGGCAATTACTCTGTAAAAAAAAATTGCACGGAAGACACATAGCAAATCTGGTTATTCTATCTTAAATTGTTTCTGAGAAAATTTGTCCCTTTTAAAGACACCCTCGAACAGAGTCCAAACACATGGAACAAGGGCAATAACTCTGTGAAAAATAATTGCGCAGTTCTGATTTTTGAACTCCATCAAGAAATTGATGCCCTGAAGACATACAGCAAATTTGGTTATCATATGTCAAATAGTTTTGGAGAAAATCTGTCCCCTTTAACTCGGACAGAGGGACACATGGACGGACAGACTGACGGAGCCCAAACCTTCTGACTTCGTGGCAGGATGATAAGATTAATAATCATGTACAATTTTAGAGGAATAAATAATTTTAAAATTCCTAAGTTATGTAAAGAATTCTGCTTACCCGGTATATTTGTTTTCAAATTTTGAACATAAGAGTATGACAAAATAGAAATACATTTAATGACCTTTCTCAATTTTGAACATGCATTAAAACTACATAAGCTATGAGCATAATTACCAACTTGAAAGAACGCAATTTTTCTGTTTTCAAAAACAAAAACATAACCTTAAGAATAATGATGAGAAACACAAGACTTAATGTGTTTTAAACTGTGCACCCTGTTTGAGGGAGTTTATAAATATTTGCTAATGAGTTTATTGACTTCACTAGCATTTGAAGTTTAAACGCTGTTCCTTAACAAAAACAATTATAACTTACTGGGGTAAATTATAAATATTTTTATAAAAGCCTTTTCAATTAGCGATTATCCTCAAGGTTTAATTTCTTCATGTTAATGGATTATATTTTGGTAAAGGGTTCAATTGGTTGGCTCTTATCTATTTCTGGACCTGTGCGGTGTATCGGTAAATGGATGTTCTTAAAGCTTAATATGAGGCTCAGATTTGCAAGTTTCTACAAGGTCATTTGACCAACACAATATTCCAGGTTAACCCCCTCTGTCCCATAAATGAAGGAAGGAAAACATTTATTAACAATTCCTCTATACAAACAACTGTTTAATGAGCAGGAAGAAGGCCTGTAGCAATGTGGTGGATCACTAGTAGGCAGTGAAACCTGGGAGTGTTGGCTGAAAAAAAGAAACCGACATTTCCTTTTAAGTTCTTCCACCATTTGAGGTGCACAATACCGAATTAACCATGTAGGTTTAACATGGTTAATCTGGTTCTACATGATTAATAGTCTTTGCAAGTTCTGAGGTCAAGATCTTATGTTGCATTTATTGATATTGAGTTTACATTGGCATTGGTATTGAGTCTAAACGTTACCATAGATATTGGTATAAGGTCTTACATTTCCCTTGGCTTTAAGTCTAAACTTTGTTATTGGTATAAGTATCAAGTCTTAAATTTCCATTGATGTTAAGTATAAACTTTGCCATTGGCATTAAGTGTAAACTTTGCTATTGGTATTCGTATCAAGTCTTAATTTCCATGGTGATTAAGTCTAAATGGGTCGTAAGTCATTAACTTTGCAATTGGTATTAATTCTGAACTTTGCCATTGTTATCTAGTCAAAACTTAGCAATTGGTATTTAATCTAAACTTTGCAATTGGTATTAATTCTGATCTTTGCGATAAGTATTTATATAAGTATAATATTAATTTTGACTAGTATTGAGACCAGATATTGCATTGATTTTGTGTCCAAATATTGTTATGGTTTTGAACCAACTTGAGAAAAGTATTAAGTCTAAACTTTGCATTAGTTCTTCTTGCATTATTTATGTTATAATAATTATCCATTATTATCAATCTGAATGATCCATTACACGAACAGAAGTAAGTTGAGGTCAAATTATAAAATTGTAAAATTCATTTAATGTTCTATAAGTTTGTAAATGCTAGTGAATATTTTCTATCCTAGTTCTACTCAACAGAAACCAAACATCACACTATCAATCAGTAAATAAGAACCTGCAAGTTCCTTAACATGAAAGCCTCTTGGGTTTTAAATGCCTAGCGTAGATGTTTGATCATTAAACTAATCTTCTCAAACCTCAACAACTGATGTAACTCAATTACAAAGTACTCGAAAAGCTATCATTCAAGCTTTTACATCTTAATCTATGCATTTTCCTTTGATATTTTAGTACCTTTCCTTATGACTTACTTTTTACTTATTGATGTGAAAATAAGAAATGTGTTCAAGCTATCAACCTGAACATTAGAGGAACTTAAATTGAGTTACAATCCAATGTGAGTGATTGTATATGAATCCCCAACATGAAGGTGGTGTTTCCATTACAGGAAGTTAGAGGGCGGCCATCTTGGATGAGAAAGGAAAAGCTATTTTCCAGGCAACTACGTATCATTTACCAATTAACTAGATAAGAAACTCATCTCCTCCCAAAGATAAAATGGATGTAGCTTTTGTAGATAACATCAACACTTTATACCTCCTATGTGCTTTAAAGATTCAATTTTGTAGTGATGTTCCCTAGTGAGTGAGACATAGATAGAACAAAAAAGGAAGGAGAAAAATCCTCTTGGTTACAAAATGATCATAGCAGTCCTAATTTGCTAGTCCTGAACTATACAAGTAGGTGAATCTGTGGTCACATCTTTCACTTCTTCACAGTGACAGGCCACCTGAGTTTGCACTGCAAAGGACTAAGAGAGCAACATATGGCAAGCGTGGATGACACGAGAAAAGTGAATGAAAATACCTTGAAGTTTGTTTATAGTTGTATAGGTAGTGGGAAAGAATGATTCAACCCAGCAGAAAAAAAAGACAGCATTTCAATTTTGTCTTGAAAATACACCATTAGCACTACATATCTTATGTTGGGAAAGTTCCACCTACCAAGGTATCATATATATACATATACAGTAGAACTCGAATATAACGAACTCCAAGGGACCAAAGAATTTAGTTCGCTATATCCGGTGTTCGCTATACGCATATAATTTTAATGATATTATATAGGGACAGGACTTGAATTTTTTTTCGCTATATCCGAGTGTTCGCTATATCCGTGTTTGCTATATCCATGTTCTACTGTACATAGAAAGTGTAAGTGTATCTGTGAACTTTACATGAGAAATAAGGCTTACCATCATGGTGGTCAGAGATCTGCTCGTTATACAACACTTGTGTCTACTTCAAGGAACTCACTTGTCAGCAGAAAGTCTTTTCCCTGAGAAAACTTCTTATATAGCCGTAGAGAAAAACGGCACACTGTTTTTAGTTCATGTTGAATGAAGCTTAAATATGAAGGATATGCTGTATGATTTATCTTTTGCCCTGTGCTAAGGTAACATTTTGATTGTCAGAGATCTGTGGTACTAAACATACACAGAAAGTGTTTACTCCAAGGACAACCTCCTTCAGCCAACAGACCTCCTTTCCCAAAGCAACAGCTTGTATAGTATTAGAACAAAGCATCACATTGATGATTTAGTTCATGCTGAATGAAGCTCAAATATAAGTATGAAGGAGTTTTGTTGTTGTGATGAATGATGAGCGACGCAACACATCCTTCCACCTGGATGTTTATGGTTCAGGGCTTTGGGTGGAGGCAACCGTTATGGCCTTGTGCCTGTGCAAAAAAAAAAGAGGTAACTGCTCTCCCAGTAACAACTATCAAACTCTGCAGTCCTGGGTTCAGTTTGTGTTCTTCAAGATAGAATAGTGAGGGTGGCAAGATTTAGGGCTCTTGCCAATGCTTAAAGCTTAGCTGGACTTTCTTCAGTCTATTGAGTGAATTCATATACAGAGCTTCACAACTGTCCTTGGAACTTCTACTGCAAAATCTTGGCAAGATGTTTCCTTGCCCATTAGAGCGTATCAATTTTATGCCTGAACAACTGTAACTTCTGCTATTATTGTTGAAAATCTTGGCAAGATTATTACTTGAA
Source organism: Steromphala cineraria (assembly GCA_916613615.1). Taxonomy (NCBI): domain Eukaryota; kingdom Metazoa; phylum Mollusca; class Gastropoda; order Trochida; family Trochidae; genus Steromphala; species Steromphala cineraria. Next base: position 3,275,600 of record OU744734.1, read on the forward strand.
CTATAAAGTGTAAGAGTTTATGTATTACATACTTTAACAGCTGTTCATGGAACTTCCACTTCCACGATGCTTTAATCGGGTTATAGTTTCTATAGCTGATGTCATGTGTTCTTATCCAATTCTTTAACCTCCAATTTGGTTCTTATCTGTGGACACATAAGGTCTCTATAACAAATTGTGGGTGGGTGCATATAGTTAACACATTGCTGCAATACCTTTTGAAATATTGTATTGCTTTCAGCCAATAGATACCCTTCTGAACATCAAGCAAGACCCTTCCATTCTCTTTCCAACAATTGCTGCTAGAGACACTGATAAAATCTAGCTGCAAACCCTTGAAAATATGGTATAAAAGTACTCTTGAAATTGCAGAATCTTTGGAAACATTCTTATTCTTATAAAGGGGTCTTCCCCAAAACACTGCATCTTAGTGAAACTTGAACTTCTGGAACTTCTATTGGCAATTCTAAATCTTGGAAATCAATCTTTAGCCTTTAGAATGCATCAAATGTACGCTTGAAAATCTGTCCTTGGAAGTACACAGAACCTTCAGCAGTGTAGGTCAAGATGGAGAAGGTCACCCTCCTGCTTCAGTCTGGAACACACTCGGGCAGATTCCTGAACAGTTGGCTGATTCATCAGTAAGCTTCATTTACTTTATCCTATACACAAGCGTCATGTCACAAGTGACATGTGTTTGTACAGCCCTCATGTCCTTTAAGGCCCTTACGCTAACAGACCCTCATATACGGTTCAACAAATACAAATGTCATGGCATTTAGGGGGTGAGCTAGAATGCGAGTTTGTCAATATGTAATGCTACCTTCACAGACAGGTAGAAAATCATATCAAGGGTAATAAGTTATTGACAATAAAGAAGCTTTTTACCCTCAGTCACAGAGTTTCAGTGTAACGTCAAGCTAGTTCATTTATTTTGAAGTCCTACTTTTGGTGCTTTCGTGTGCCAAATCAAAATTGGTTAGTGATCTTAGACTTATAGATTTCTCATCAATTTGGATCAACAGCTACATAATTTTGCCAGAATAAAATTTGTCTTCCATGGCAATAACAAGATTGAACCCTCTTCACAAATTGAATTTCACTGTCCGCTTGACAGATTTATGATCAACCTATCAGTGTCAATCATGAATAACACACTGGCTGGCATTTAAGGTAGAAAGTAAAATGCAAATCAATGCAATCTATAAACGTTCATTTGGCTTCAGCAGATTTCCAATGGTGTACAACTTCCTTCCGAACTCCTTCACAGTAGACAGAATAGCAGATTGAAAGTCAACCATTTTGCAAACTTTTTCTTGTTCATTCCCAACATTTGTGGTACAGAACATCTCATGTCATGTGACTGATGTGCATGAAAATATCATCTTCCAACTCATGTCATACATGTATACAATAAAAATTTTGCAAAAGATAAAGCATTATTTTCAATGATGTGTATGAAACTATGCTAAACAGCATGGCATATTTCATAACAAAATGTTTGCAAGATATAGGAGTTTGCATGATGAATATGTAAGTTATACCTCAACTGCATGCCACATTTCATCAAATCTTGTACGAGACACAGCATTTCCTTGATGTGTATAAAAATATTTTGCATGCCATATTTCATTAAAATGTACAAGATCCAAGATGAGTTTACATAATAAATATGTAAATTATATCTCGACTGCATGTTACATGTCATCAAATTGTGTACAAGACACAGCACTTGCATGACAGCAATTGCCTGACTCCCTTATCCAAACAGAGTATTCAGAGCTTTAACTAGTCATTCCTGTGCAGTAGCCTACTTGTCTGCAACATTAAGTGGGCTAACTCCCTCTTTGCATGACCATTCTCTCTCACATGTATGTTATGTGTCTGTGACAGTGTGAGATTAAAAAGGTTAAGGAAGTCAGTCGGTCTTTGAAGCTCTTCAAGCAGACACCTGCATACCCTTCTTTCATATGAAAGCTTTCCTTACTTCTAGTTCATCCTACTAAGCTTCAAACAGAGCGCACTAGTTCAGAAAGAACTACTTAGTACATCCAGTGCTTGTGTCGCCATAGTCTCAACACATTAAGGCATAAGCAGTGGTGGTTTCAGAGGGGGGTTAAGGCATTCAACCCCAAAAACCTTCCCCCTCTTTCATTAGCTGAACTCCGAACCTTTAAATTTTGGGATGTGCCACTGGATTGGTTGAACTTGACAATTACAGGACATACATCTGTTTTCAATCAAAAGGAAAAAGAATTATGTTTTTTCATGATTTGATAATAACCTTGTTGAGATTTTTAATAATAGGACATTTCATCATGGAAGATATTGGCATCAAGGTCCTATAGCATTCTATGGCCGAGACGGAGAAACATCACTTATTCCGCGAGACAGGAAGTGGGATCCAGCCAGTCAATCCCAGAATTCCCTCGTGGATTCAGTTGTGCTTTTGGTGCTTCACGGTACAACACAAATATCCATCTTCCAGAGTCAATCCAAGTGCGGACAGAGAGTCCTTTCAAACTCTTCAGATAAAGGAGGTAGAGAATGAACTCGACATGGCTCTACCCGCCTGCACTCAATCTAAGTGCTGCCCTCTATAAGCGTTACAAAGATCTGTTTATACAACACCAGGATTAATACAGCTAGATAGCTGGAACGTGGTGAATCTGCTCTGTTCGCAATCCTTTAACGCAATTCTAGCAGATCAAATATTCGCTAATTGACAATAACTACCAACACCAATGCGTAAACCGAATCTTTGGGCATTTAGTCTTGGCATGAGTTCAAACATCGCGTATGTAAATCTCTTCAGAAAAGCTTCTGTATTTTCATTCACTGACTTAATACACAAGGAATTGATTCGGAATAAGAATTGGGATTTAAAGCGCTATCGAGGAAGATCAATAAGGATTTGATCGAGTAACGGCTCCTCCCACCATCAGGCAGTAATTGCTCGAGGTTAAAACACAGCCCTGGACTCAGCACGAGCTACATTATCTGACCACATTGATTAAGCAGTCCAGGTTAATAACTTGGTCCATCTGAAGACACCTTTGTGCTTATATTACCCCCACATGACAGAAAACTCCACCCAAGGGACATAACCAGTAAATATGTCCCACACGCTTACCGCTAAAATGACAGCTAAACTCGATCTCCAATTAACGTGGCACAAGCCGGCAACAATGGCAATTAGCGTGATGTGAATTGCATCCAGGCTTTATCATCGGCGTTGACATTTTAGGAGAAACACATCCAAAACTTGACAGTTCCTTAAACTGACATATTAAAAACACCCAACACTAATAATCTTCAACCATTTTTCATCAATCGAAGAAATATTTGATGCTTATATTAACTTCTTGAAATTTGATATCAAAATTCAAATACTCTAAGGTAATATCTGATAGAAATTCCGGAGACACTCGCCAAAGTTGTGAAATCAAGACTTATCGTCCTTACTAGATTCGATCAGATGTGAGAGTTTGAATTCAAAAGATGCATGTAATATTGGTACCGTTGCATTGGCTCTGCAATGTTTAACCTCTTATTTGGCACTCGCATGAGTCACTCAACGTAAAACCAACGAACAGCTGTAATAGACCATTTGAATTTGGTATGAAGTCAAGCAGGATTGTTATGTCAATGGTAGAATTTACATCTCACTGCCTTTATTGTGTCAACTTAAATTATGAGGGTCCCGCGTTTGTCACTTCTATAACAGGGACATTACATAATGACACTGTCAGATGTAGGGTTTGTATCACTGGGGAATTACCAAACTAACTGAACTATACCCAATGGCCAGTCTGCAAAATATTCTGAACGTCTTCTTATGCCTAATTCAAGCATCACACAAGAATCTTGTATATGAACCACTTGGTTTTACGACAGAAATGTTTCGGTATACCTTCGTATTCCCTTATCAAGATGTTAAAACGTCGCCTAGAAAATAAAGAAGTTCTTCATCCATTAATGTTATTGTCTTCCTTTCGGCAACACAAACAGTAACTTTACCAGTTGCTCTTCACTAGAGTGCAAAGAAGATATTGAGTTAGTTTTGTATTGGTTTTTAACTCTCTTGACTTGACTTGACTTGACTTGTAAACTAATACGTAGAAAGTAAGGCGACACAGGTTAAGCATATATAAGTGAAGTATTAACATAACTCGACTAGTGTTGTCAAGTGCATTAGTCAATACACTAGTTATTCTTCAATATCTCATACAAGCTTAAGCACAGAAGTCAAGTAGCATGTACATACAATATAAAACATAATATTCTTGATGTGACAAGAACTCTCACGTTCTTAAGTCATGACTCTGTAGTTTTCCTAGACTTATATCCAGGGTTCCAAAGTGATACTCAAATTGCATATTCTATGATACACTATTTCATAGCCTCGTCCAGTTTATTCTATGATACACTATTTCATAGCCTCGTCCAGTTTATTCTATAATATAATATTCAATAGCTTCGTCCAGTGAACTGCTAGCCGCTACGAAACATACCAGTTTTCTCGACGTATATATTTCACTCGAGTGGAAGTCAGTTCCTTGAGATCAATATGTTATGGAATCCACTCGCACGTTTATAATTCTAATATTCCGAGTTAAAGGAAGCGTCGATGAAATTTGCCCCGCTACTTAACCCTATTAATTGAAAGTTCAAGCCAGAAAGCAATCCGATTATGGCGACTGTACAAACAATTTGCTTAATTGATTCCGTTGTAGTCGAAATTTTGAAATAGGTCGTCAAATAGGGGCACCGTCAAATATTATGATAGAATCATGAATAAAACATCACCAATGATAAGAACTAGAAAATTAGATACGTCTACTTAGGACATTTTGAATATTATTTGACTTTTAAGATATAAGTAATGTAGATTTAATGTGCAAAGCTAATATTTAAAATGAACCACTTTAATGAAATGTCCGGGGTCAATTCAATTGTTTCTTCATTATCTTTATCACAACTAATTTTGATATCATGAAATGAAAACCTCAACTGAACAATGGCAATATTTCGATGCAAACTTGAGTGTGAGACTACATTACGCCAAATTTTATCAGTTCCCACCGTCAAGAACTGTTCTACTCGCAGTAAGGGTTTGGGTAAAATGCCATATTTCATTTCAGTGCAGTACCAACATTGGTTCGCTAGTATCAACCGATGCTTCTAGGTTTCACTTAAACCAAAAACCACAATAGTGTTGCGGGCTTTCCCCGAGCAATAATACTAGCAGCGATGAGATAAGTGAAATTCTCTTGTAAGCGGCTGTAATCAAAGACATTTTTAAAACACCCACGTCTTGTTTTAAGGACATCATTACAGAACAAGTTATGCGAACCTCTTTTCTAGAAAATTAAAATTTCTCATGGGCTCTGAGATCAAACTCATAAAACCCTGACAAACCATTTAAACACATATATGTCTTTAACCTTAACTTATGACATTTTCAACAACCCAAAATGCAGAACAACCAATGTTTTCATAAATGAATCCCTTTTTGCATCTCTAGTACTGAGACATGATCATGAACTGAATATATTTTTTTAATAACTCGAAAATAATACTATAATTTGAATAATTAGATATAAGCATGTCTATAACATGTCTCCGAATGATGATAAGCACATGCTCTCTGAACAACCACACATTTAAAAGGACCATAAAGAACTCCTGGTTCGCCTCCTTGTGACAGAACGTGTTCGGATCAATAAGCGACAGAGCTTGAAGCTATAGTGATGCCACTTCCTCCACACTACAGTCAGTTTTTCCTTGATGCTAAGAATACGTTAATAAATGATAAAGGGATATAAGATCAGATATTTCAATGACTAATCGAAATATAAGAAGACTCTGAACATTGCAATGCTAAGACATGACCATAAACCACATTCGCTTCCGCAAAGTTTCAACAAAATACCTTACGATCAATATCTTGAAGCGAAATCTGATTTTTGAACCATCTAGAATTTCATAAATTTCAATATAGATGTAAAAGAATATATGACCATACTCAAAATAAATTGTCCTTGGTACCAATGGTATAACGTTCGCCAATAAACCACTGTTATGCTTGTGATGCAATGGGTTTGAATCAACAAATTATGAATTATTTTATTTTATTTCAAGAGCATTAATTATTGGTATTGCAATGAAAATGTTTGATAATCTGTGACAAGTTCTAAAAATGATATTTCATATCAAATTATGATTTGGCTTTCTGAACAATGTATTATTAACAACACCCAAATCACAATTGCTTTTGACAGGATCCGTTAAGATCAATACAAGAAATCTTGAAGAGAAATTGTTGAATCATTCTTCAAGGACATTCGCGTTTTCTTCGATACTCTTCGATGCTATAATTCCTAATTAAGATTATACAGTATCATGACTTTACATTTTTATTTCCATATATAATTAGTTCTTCTAAACATTCCGATGTCATACGACAATCATAAACCATCGGCGGTTTTGTCTGGTTTTAAATATGTTAAGATCAGTAAGACCGGAAGCTAGAAGATATATTGATGGAACTTCCTCTACGGAATCAGGAACAAACTAAATCCTCAACATTCAGGAGAAATATCTCCAATTTGGTTTGTCATCAGCAAACGTAATCCTGTTTGCCTCCTTCTGTCCAATGTAACCTTCTTGAACTGATTTTCGATTTTTCGCTGTTTTATGGATTGACGTTATAATCTTTGACAAGAAAATGGCTATGTAACAAATACGATATGACTGAATCATTCATTGTGATAAGACAGAGACTGCAACTGTCCTCAGTGAATATGAATGCACAATTAGCACCATTGAACATCTAACAATTCATTGTATAAAATGTTAAAACAAGAACAATTTTTGAACATTTATTGGAACGAGAAAGGACATATTCAAGAAATCCACAAAATCAGTGATATTGATAACGAGAGTTAAACATTCACTAGTAGAAAAGGTTCAGGAAGTTTAAGGGTCGTGAAATATATCAATCTAGACCTGAACCACGACTGCACATCATAAGGAAGTCTATCATACAGTTTGAATGTCTTTGCAAAGCTGAAAACGCAATGCATTTTCAAGTCCAAGAAAATGACATTTAGAATTAGAAATTCTGTTCAATTAAAAGTGAAGTTATCTTGAAGTGATAGATGGACACGAATCCACTTTCAACCTTCTTTCCCATGACGCATTATCATCTAAGGTTTCTCACATAATGTGAACCAACAATCGAAAGACGTGAGCACTCTTGGTAGAAAAAAATAATGAACGACAAAAATTGGCTTTAGCAGTTTTACAAACTAAAGCCTTAAAAAAATTCAAACATGAATGATTGAAGCCTTACGATAAATTACATGAAAATTGGTTTGTTATAGAAAACTTAATCATTTCAACTATAAGCATAAAATCAACGAATAGTAAAACAATGGCCTTAAAGAAACAAACCAAATTTGACCACGTGACCATAACAACGCTAATGATAGTGGAATGACTACAGAGCTCAGCTTGGTTATTCCAAAGACTGGTATCTATGGCAACAAGGACAGAAGAACCCCTGTTAGATGGCATCCAATACTGTCTCTGTAATAGCCCAAACATGACATATATATCTCCTTATACACTGACTGCTAGCCCGTATCCATGGCAACCAGAAATGGCATTCCCAATATTTTCTTGTGAATGGAGCTCGGTTGAAAGACGGTTCTAGTACCAATGACCAGAAGGCGAGGTCAGAGGTCGATGTCTCCACATTGAGGGGGTGGAGAAGATTTCTTCAGACTTTAATGAGGAATGGACTTTGTCTTCCTTGACATAAGATATGGCATAAACTAATTACCAAGTATGTCGTCAGAATTCAACCTAAAAAAAGAGAGCGATAGAACAAGGAAGAGGAAGGGACGGGAGTGTCCCTGCTGAATTATATTCTACCATTGTGTTGATACAATAACAAATGTATTACTCTTTTTCAGAAGCTCTTTGACGTCAGAATTCCACCAAAATAAGACACTTATAGAATCGGGGACAATGATTTGTTGTTTACTTTACCAACAGTTAAGATTCAATAATCAAGAGAAGGAACGAGCTTTTTTTAATTATTAATTATTAAGCAATTTTAAGATGTTATCAATAATATTTCCTTTGTCAACAATTTTAACAACAACCAACTATTCAGTTTTCAGTTATGGGAGTTCAACAGTCCAACAAGCCTGCTCTGTTGCAGTAACTGTTGCCTTCTTGAAAGGAATTTGTCATCAGTTAATTGTGCTGATTTCTGTATCAATCTATGGTCATATTGCAAACGATAAATTCATTAACAATTAGCTGACCTGTATTAAATACTTTAACTACCTATCATGGAGTCGTTCCCGTGCCTTTCCCTGTCCCTTTCTATACCTGATTTTATCAATTAGTACATGTTGTTTCTATCTGAAGGAACAACGTATACGTCAAACAACCCTCAACATCTTTTCAATCCTTAATCTTATCATTTTTGCTTCAATATGCCTTTCTGAAACTGAAGCTATTCTTAGGGGAATTCATTGAGAATGAGAACTTAACTATCGATCAAATTAAAATTTGTTGAATAATTACATAATGCATTGCAAATGAAAGATCTCTTCGTCCCGTAACTATATTTGTGGATATACGGCTATATCAGTAATTGGAGACGAGCCTGACTGGGATTACGTGGAGTTTAGTAGTACTGCTTAATGAGGAACTAATTTGACAGCCACGATTCAAGTACAGTCAGATGTTTTACAACGTTGTATGTCAAATCGATGCGATTGTGTTGGACAGGTTCCTTTGAAACGAGTCTGAAAAATCATAACTCAAACATCAAATTTCGCGTTTAAGAGAAACAACAACATTTATTTTATGTTTGAAACTCACCTTTGTGTCACCTATGTCTATGAAGGAAAGTTTGTTAAAAAATAATGTATGTTATCAAGTGAATTGAGAATATTTTCAGTAGCATAGCCTTTTCGAACCAAAACATAATGTTTCCTTTGATTCACATTATAACTGCTCACATAAGAGAGGTTGTGAAATAATTGTTGAGTGAAAAATATCTCCTTCATTGATTTTAAGTAAAGAATCGATGGTAATTGTGATATCGATTTGAATCTCAACAGTTTAGATATCACACAATTTTACTCTTTTGAAATTATGCTCGTAGGTTATATCGAACGACTATGGTTTGAATATCAACACTAAGGCCTCTGTTATCTATAGACGAATCATTAAGGCAATGGATATCTAGTCTGTCTAACAGCCCCTGAAACAAAATATCCTTAAAGACCCACACAAGTCTATATTATTGTAGCAAGTCTAGCTCACTGCAGTTTCAGGAATGAACAGCTTCAGTGGCTCCTTTCAAGTTTAATAGTAGAAAGCTGCATTTAACATGTATTTTCATTCCAGAGACTAAAATTTAGTCTAATGGATATCTAGAACATAGTGTAGCAAGATGTTGAATCATATAGCAGTGCAACAATAATCATCAGACTTCATCTTCACACATCTTGGTAAAGATGATAGACAAATCTGACATATAAAGTTTAGTATTTGAACGAAACAATGTCCAAATGTTCAAATCAATAGAATTTGTGGAATTTTGAATATGGAGATATCTGTAAAAAGATAGTAACAAACGTAACCATAATAAGACAAGAAATAACAGAAGCAGTAGGAGCAGCATCAACAGCAGTAGCAGCAGTAGTAGGAAAGCAGAAGCATCAGCAGCAGAAGTAGGATTAGTAGTAGGGGTAGCAGCAGCAGTAGCAGTAGAAGTTATTGTAGCAGTAGCAGTTGCAGTAGCAGCAGCATCAGTAGTAGTAGTAGTAGTAGTAGAAGCAGTAGAAGCAGTAGCAGTAGTAGCAGTAGAGTTATTGTAGCAGTAGCAGTAGCAGTAGTAGCAGTAGTAGCTAACTATTGCAGTGGACGTAGAGGTGATGACACTGAGGAGCAGTAGTACTACTGACAGTGAAAGGGATATAGTGAATAGATATAAGTAATAGCTCAGATCGATCCTACTGTAAATGATAGCCAAACTGACTAACTGGAAGGTAGTGACATGAGAATGAAACTTAATCGGGCAGAACATAATTCAATAACCTGCTTTCATTATTCACAACACTTTATCATTCTGGTTCACCACACACGAGTATCATATTGATTAAATGTATTCATGTAAATTAAACAATATCCTACACCTCATTTAAGCATTTGCTATACTTAACACATTGTTAACCTTCACTTGTCTACGATTCCTTGTTGTTTAAGATTGTGTTTGTATTGATGAATGGTAACCAATATTTAACATCCCTTCATGGCCTCTGTAACTCACCAGTCTCTGATGAAAAACAAAATAAGTAAATGAAATATACTGTTCTTTCCCTCGCCGTTTTAATTTGAAAAAAACCTTAAATAGCATAATAAGAGTGCACATTTCTTGTGCGCAAAATGCCACGGTCTAAAGCATGATCCTGGCGCTGCAAAATAAGGTTGATGAGAGCAATGGATACAATGTCTATGAACCATAGCACTGAGAAAACAGATATGTCTTGAATTGGACTTTAAAGAGTCCATGTAGTGTTGGGGAAAGTTTAAGTTCAAGAGGTAATGCGTTCCACAAGACCGGGGCGGTATGGGAGAAAGATCGTTGTCCAAAAGTCTTTAACTTGTATGGACGTACTGTCAAGAGGTGCTGTTGCTGCGAACGGAGTTCACGAGCTTGAACACAGGGAGTGATAAGTTCAGTGATGTATGTAGGGGTCGGGTCATGAAGGATTTGTGAGACAAATAAATTTATAACTTAAATTAAATCCTAACCTTAACAGGTAGCCAATGCAGATGATCAAAGGCATTGTCCAATATCATGTGATACAAGCCGGAGTGGACCCAATTTTAAAGACACCCATTATCATATGTACATGACTTAAGTTTAAGATTTGTTAATCTAAACAAAAAAATTATTTAATCATCACAATAAGAACCTTGTGGAAAAACATGGACTCAATGTAAGGTGCATAGCTCAAACAATTCCAGTATCGAACCGATGTTCAGAATAAGTGTTTAACAAACATAATCCTTGTTTATGGAGATGAACGCACAGCCACGATCAGGTCATCAACTAGACCTGATGAACCTGGACACCACTCGTCTTCAAAACCAACGGAAACCCAAATATTTTTTCAAATCTTAAAACAAATAGACAAGATGCAGCTGGACCTTCACGTATCATTTTAATATATAAGAAACAAAATCTTCCATTTCACTCAACATTCGCTAAACCAAATATTTCTAGAATCAAGAAACATCAAGACGTCCTGTTTATCATAGCACATCCTGTGTCTAAAACACATACTACAATCAATGATAGTTTTACAACTTTCTAGTAATATGGTTTATAGAAATCATGAAGAGGCAGATGTTTAGATCGTGCAATATATAAGGTGTGAATACACATAACACATAAACCATTGTCAAGGTAGATTTACATGATGAAATGATATGCGATTAAGGTTAGTTGTGCAACATCATAGTCTTACACACAGACGCTTGAGCATATAATTCACCCCATGGAAGCAAGTCTAGATCTGGACTGCTTTGAAAATCTCCATTTGTCTGAGGCTCCTTTTAAAAAAAGATTTAAACAAGATTTTTACTAAATATAAGTCTATTCAACATCAGTGCAGGTCGAGTTGCCTACAATCTAAATTCTATCACGCATCACAATGTTAGTTCGACTAGAAACGTCATTGAAAACATGTTGGTTATGACTATTTTGTACGTTGAAGTAAGCAAGAACGGAAAGCTGGATGATTAAATCAATAAACATTTTTACACCCAAAAACATATTCATGAACGTTCGAAATGAAGAAGTCATTAACATCTGAGTTAGGTTCCCATCTCAGTCCACTTATTCATTTGCCAAGTCTGAAGTCTTGAACTGTAAGTTCTGAGAAAACATCATCGATATAAAACGTCGAGTTCCTTTGAACGACATGTGCGGAAGTCGAAAAACTTAAGTTAAGACAGGAGAAATCCAAGACTCTGAAACTTTGAAAAACTAAAACTAAAGAACTAACGAGAAATGTCCCTTTAATGGCGACATTTTTCTGTTCTAAATGAGGCAGCACATTGACAAGTCCTTATGGACGTGTAAGAACCATCATGAGACAAGTCTTGGTCTGAGTTGGGGAAGTATTTCTGGAGTGGAGGCCGCCATCGATTTGTCCATACAACTCGCATTCCACGGATTTCAAATCAAATTATGCCAGTTCAAGTGAAGTGTAGTCAATCCAAACAAAATAAAATTTGTCAATTCAAGTAAATGATGTTGAACGGCTTAGGAGCGTGGTTCTCTAGAAACAAATAACTCTAAGTGACGTGTTCGCTGGAAGGAAGAGAAAGACTTGGGAGTAGTTGTGCTAGACCACAGAGAGAAAAAATTGGGGAAAACACGAATTTAAACACCTGTATGTACCTAGAGGTTAACGCGCACTCCCTTCCATTTTCATGATGTTTCGTACTAAGTTTATTATCTCAGACCAAAAGTGAATTATATAACCTTATCTCTTGCCATCGAGGTGTAAACTGTTCTTATCTCACGTTACTTTAGTGCTTATACTGCAGTGAACTCACGTCTTGGCATGTCCTGTTCCATAAACATGTTGGTGATTAGCTTGTTCCTTTCGTAACAAAAGGTCATTTACTATAAATCATCATAAATTGTACATATAGACACTTCTCTAAACTCCTTTCCCGTTGTTGTACACATTTCTAAATAACCCTGTCCATATAACTTTCTATTACCAGTTCTTCGCCCTAATGTTAACGCAGGCTGTTCCGCGCACCTAGTTGACTACCTCACATTGTACTACACCCCCTAGTTCATATTCTCTACGTATCTCGTGCCATACTTTGTATGTTATCTACCACTATAACCGCATTCTAATCCTTATCTTTTTCCGTGTATCTACCCTGATCAACTATAAATATGTGACGTCATCCAGGTTCTAATCCGGATTATCTCACACCTTGGTCTTATCTAATGATGTTTCGGGCACTACCTTACATATCTCCCCATGATGTTGACAATTCTGTTATAACTCACTGTCTTTCCTTCAAGAGGGGTTGGGATAGCAGCCGCTATATAAGTGAAATACTCTTGAAAGCGACGTTAACCCTCACCTCACGTTCTACAGCCTTTCCGTGTTAATGCTGTTCTCATTTCACATCAAATACTAACATGACATCATTTGGTGTACTTTATGTACCTCACACACGATGTTTCATGTTTTCACCTTGTAATATATCATTCCATGTACTAAAGGAGCATGCCTCGCGTCAATCTGACGACTAATCAGCACGCTGCTTCTTGCTCAGACATGATGTTAGACAACAGCGTACTGATATCTATCAGGGCCTCCTTTCACAAAGCAACTTTAAAGGGACAGTCTTATCGGGGTTATTTGTGGAAATAACATTCAAGAGGACTCAATAATGCATTTTATTCTTTGTCAAATTGTTGAATCTATAACAAGTAAAATGCAACCGTCAATTACATTCTTGAAGATTCGGGTGAAATAATCATGTAATAAATAATATAACATAAACAGGGGAGTATTCTTGAAGTTTGTCCCCACAAAAATATCCCGATAGGACTGTCCCTTTAACTCCCATTCTTTAGCATTGCACTAAGACTGACCTACGATCACCTTAAGGCTTTGTGAAAGGAGGCCAAGATATACTTTGTCAAATTGTTAAATCCATAACAAGTTTGTCTCCACAAAAATATCCTGATAGGTGCTCCCTTTAACTCCCATTATTTAACATTGCACTCAGGCTGACCTACGATGTTTGTGAAAAGAGGCCCAGATACTTTACGGAACATTTCTCATTTCTCCACCCTCTACACTATACTTCCCCAAAACATTACTCTTCCTCCCATTGTTTACAACCCTTTGTTGTATATTTTCAGCTATAAGGAACAACGTCTAAGTTTCAAGCTGTTCCAAACAAGGCATGTCGTGAATTCATAACGACATAAGCCTTTTTTGATAAACACAACGTTTCGACATGCCGATGTCAAGACCTTTTTTACTTTCTTATGATGTGATATTCATTTCTCGTATTTTATCACACCAGAGCTGAGAGTTCATCTTACAAATGAATCTGAAATAATACAACCAAAGTTATAAGGTAAGCACATTATTTTGTTCATATATAAACACAACATTGAATCATATGACTTACATTCGAGATAACTCTGTCTCAAAGATGAAAGTTTCTCGGCAACGAGTATAACAATCACATTACGTTCTTTCCATCTTTGAATTTTAAAATAACCATAAAAACATAACCATTTCCGTAGACAGTAATTCCCAGTACAAATATGAATGACCTTAATTCCAGACATCACTCTGTTGTGAACATTTCTGTAAAATATCATAGAACATACTCTTAAAGTTAGACAGTCAAGTACAAATATCAAATGATTAGCTTGAGAACACTCCTCCATTCATAAGCTGTAGGGCATGTTTGGTGGGTGTAAGGATTCATGTTAAATTTAAATAAATTTTTTATTGAAACTACTAAGGATGGGTAGCGTTCCTCATATCTGTATTGCAATATAATGCGATACGGAAAAGCGTATTGCAATCTATTGGTATTGTTTTCAAATTCAAAATTTTGCATGCTATCATGTCTAGATGTGAGCGTTAAAAAAACGATGATCATTGCTCAGCTGTCAGTCGTTTTGGAAAGGGATTTTTTTCAATCACTGATTATTACATACATATTTGAGGTATTTTCACAACACAATATCACACTTTAATTTGTTAGTTCTTCCTTTCTTGTATTTTTCTGTTTTTAGATGGAAATTGTTCATTTTAAAACGTTCGATATATTGGATATTTACAGAAGTGTGTGCCGATTCGTATCATGTTGTTTCTGTACCAATACATCGATAATACCGCCAATCCTAAGAAACTACATGTACATCATTCGAGATAACACACCTTAAAACTTGAACGATTTAATTCCTAAACAGATTTAACAAAAGGGTCGTGTAGTCAATAAAGCGATACATGAAACTGAAACAACACCTTCAACCTTCAGGAAGCATCTATACTAAAGAGAACTTAGAACTCTTTCGGCTATTGGAATAATAAAACTGATACATTATTATAATACAATAATGGCATAAACAGTATTAACATAATGAAATTAATATATGACAATAATACAATGATGGCATATTACCATGCAAATATATGTGATACTGATATATGACATTGATACATTATGGTCACAAAGTTATAATTCTTGCATATATCATTTGATATGTATGCATCATAATTTTATTTTTGCAATGTACTTAATCTCTAAAAGTCCCGAATTAGGTATTAACATGTTTACAACCCACTATAGATTAATTAACTAAAATATGTCCACAAATTTAATCAACTTGGAACTTCATTAGCTCGGGGTCAATGTTTCATATCAATTCAGTCAAGATACTTTGCCTTCAAACTTTTCTTTCGGGACCTGTGCGCTACAAAGTTGATGAGAAAATTATTCGAACTCTGTATAGTTTAATAACTTTCTATTAAGGAGTTGAGCTCTGATTCACAAGGGACTGCGTTGATTGCTCCCTGTAGAGTCGTTCCAGGGAACCCTTACACGACATAGTTGTGTGGGTGAAACAACGCTCTATTTGATGTGTGGTGTGTCATGTTTCTAAATCATTTTACAGTTTACTTATATGAAATTGGTATCAATTATTAAAACAGGTAACGGTATCCCCCCCTCAAAGATGGGGATACTAGCAGTTATACTCACAATGCTGTTTTATGTCATTCTACTGTAAAAGAATATTATATTAACAAGCTCTATAACTAACTTGACAAGATTGATAAATTTGAAATTTCAATTTAATTAAAAAAATGAATCTAGCTGAATCAAACGTTTGACATTGGGGCAAGAATAATGAAAATAGGTGAAAATAAATAAAAACTGTCTGTTCCACATAGGTAAGCATATCCACAGAACTGCAAACTTTTAAAGCAAAGTTTCTTTAAAAAGAATCCAAAACTTATATTTTATGAGGGAAAATGAAAATATATGTTTGTAAGCATGTCTTATATTGCATCTACACGAACAATTTGTGTGAAGTTTGTGTATAAAGCCAAAGACAATGTGAGTATAACCACGTTATGTTAAGTCGTCTCTTATCACGTCCATCAATGGCGACCTCGACTCAATAACAGTACAAACATTAATTTTGACGAACGGTTAATTACGACTGGGACAGACTGCTCTGATGCTTCAGTCTATGGTGCACGTGCGTGTGTCTGGCAGTTAAGTTCATGACATGCATGTGGCACGTGCATGGAGACGTCACTGCTTCATTGAGTGACTGCCATCTTCCACTGCTTCATTGAGTGACTGCCATCTTCCACTGCTTCATTGAGTGACTGCCATCTTCCACTGCTTCATTGAGTGACTGTCATCTTCCACTGCTTCATTGAGTGCATGTCATCTTCCACTGCTTCATTGAGTGCATGTCATCTTCCACTGCTTCATTGAGTGCATGTCATCTTCCACTGCTTCATTGAGTGCATGTCATCTTCCACTGCTTCATTGAGTGCATGTCATCTTCCACTGCTTCATTGAGTGCATGTCATCTTCCACTGCTTCATTGAGTGCATGTCATCTTCCACTGCTTCATTGAGTGCATGTCATCTTCCACTGCTTCATTGAGTGCATGTCATCTTCCACTGCTTCATTGAGTGCATGTCATCTTCCACTGCTTCATTGAGTGCATGTCATCTTCCACTGCTTCATTGAGTGCATGTCATCTTCCACTGCTTCATTGAGTGAATTCCATCCTCCTTCGCCCTATCTGGCGTCTTTGATTACACTTACGTCAGCCAATTAACATTTTTTCTTGAAATGCTTTAGTTATTAAAGAGTAAATAAAAATAAGCTTAGTAAAGTTTCGTTTTATATTTTGAATCAATTTAACATTTCGCGACTTGTTTTGTTTCTTGATTGCAGACAAGTGCCGACAATTGTTGAAAAACTCTCGGCTTGTTTTTTATTTTAATTTAATAACAGTCACTCAACAACTTAACATACAATAACTCAACTGAAATTACAGTGACTGATTTTTGACGGGAACATCAGGATAATCCCATAATGGTTTTTCCTCTGCTACCATATGCTCGATAGAAAACCTAAGACTTCGTGACAGAGTTAACGCTGCATTGAGCCTTGATGTTCCGAGCTCCTCGCATCATCAATGCATGCCTGAGATGGTCTCAAGTGGCACTTCAGCCTTCAATCTGTCAATACACACGCCGTGCTTGGAGTTTACAGGTGAACGGCGCACGTGTGGACGCGCCCCAAGAGGCGTTAACCAGTTTAACTGTGGCCTGACCCAGTCAGATTAAAATCGACCTTTGACACCAAGGGAGCAGTTACGTTAATCAAAGGAAATTTGGCTGTTTGAGCCGTCAATGTGATTGAGTAAACGAGTTTCTACCGCTAAGAACAATACAAGATTATGCTTCTGGGTACATTTACATAATTGATATAAGGTAAGGGTTTATGAATTCATTGACTGAAGTCACAGGGACCCAAAGGTATAAACTTTACTATCTAAACCACAAAACATATCATTCAGGAATTGAAGGGGTGTAAGAAGATTTAATTCCAGATAGACACAACCATCAAAAACGCAGTCCTTGAAGTACAAATAATGATATTAAACTTTTTGACGACGTCATTCTAATTAAAAAATCAGATAAATGGATATGTTCTGGAGACTATACAATGTTCACCGACTTATGATTTCGCGTCATATTGTTCTTTATTCATGAATCACCCATAATAACCACAAGCCGGGCAATAAGGAAGTAATCACCCCTGTGACGTAACGTCAAGGATATGACGTAACGTACACGGCACAAGTCTCGTCTAGTAACGCATTGACGTGATTACATCAAGTTTAGACCCATATGGGAGGTGGTTTCCGCTCTACAATGTCTACACGGAGCAATCGCACACCGCCATCAATCAACTACATCCGGGTGATCGATAAACCTCTCAAATAGCTCGGGTACTGGTCAGATTATCTTTCTAGTGTCACGACTATCACGTGATCTCCAAACTCTCGTGGAACCTCGATAAATCACACGAGATGCAGATACATGCTCATACTGTGCGGGCCTTTTTATAACGTTGCGTGTGATAGTTACTCCATAATCAGTCCTTCGCCGGTGTAAAAATATCCTTCCATCCTTTTCTAACCATTGTTGAAGATTAAACAAAGGAGCGGGATACACTAACATAAAGAATTTACAAAAGCATTGAATTCTACCTTCTTTTAAAAATTCACATTTTTTAGAATTGGTAAGTCAATGCAATAAAGATTATATGTCACAATAGGTTCTCGTTTGCATATTACAATGGTAATTCTATCATAGTGCCAGATCACAAACCATTATTCAAATATCTGTTTGACTCCATCAGCTGTTACCGATAGGAATAGCCTACCTCATGTATATATATTGAACAAAATTAGATATTATAATTTTATCGCATACAATATCTTAGAGACAATTAACCTTCATAACAGCTTTTGTGTGGTTTTCTATGTCAGTGTGGCGTTCATAATTAAACATTGATATTCCATATTATTTTTGCGTAGTTCGATGGTTAGACAATTCCTAGTTTGAATTTTTTAATTACATACTACCGGGAATCCTCGTATTTAAGCCCTGTCGTTATTAAGCCCATGAGCTTGATAACGAGTTTTGATTTTCGAGTTTTAGCCCATTGGCTTAAATTTGATATTACATTTCTCCAATCAAAATTTTCAATACAAGTGCTTTTCATGGAACCACTTGTACTGTATTAGACTACGATATCGCTATACCAGGGTTTCAGACGTAGAACATGCTTGGTCTCCAAATGTGTCATTTAAGAAACAAAACATGAAACTGAGTTTTGATACATTTGACAAACGCATTCAGGAACTGTAAAAACGTTTTATGATTCTCTTTAGCAGCGTTTCATATATGGAATCATTAACACATTAACCCATAAGTTCTAATTTGCATAACATGGATTCGTTATATTAAAAGTAAAAAGAACACCTAACTTTTATGGTACTTTGTCTCCTTTCGAAATTACGCCCAGGGCTTAATTTCAGAAAATATATTTCTCATATGAAATGAGTGAAATTCGAAATTAAGCCGAGGGCTTAAATACGAGGATTCCCGGTACCGTGAATGAACATGAATACACGAAACTTTTGTGCCCAATCGCTGTCATTGAAACAATGTTCTAACATAGCTGTCAATAAAATCATTCTAAATCTTATACAACGTTATTTCAATAGTGTAACATGACACAAATACATGTCTATTGTAGCAGTGTTGCTAATACATACATAATGTATCATTATCATCATTTATGCACCATTTATACAGCCGCTTCGATAATAAAAAGAAATTTCGTTCAAATATCTGGTTAAAGATAAATAGATACATAATTGGTACATTTTTCAAAATGGTCACAATCTTAAAAGCGAGACCATTAAGTGGAACGATTTATTCAAAGCAAACCATTGTTGTATGACATCTAATTTCTCTTTCCGACTCTAAAATTTGTCAGCTATCATTCCTTCCTCTGTCAATATTTAGTTCTACTCTCCTTTCTTGCTTTCCCCTTTTCCATATGATTAGCATTAACTCATTTTATTTGATTGAAATAAATCTTAATTTGATGAATTGTTTATTGATGTCATTTTATTATACGTAATGATATATACCAAATGTGTTAACACCCAAACATTTGAATGTTTTCGAAGTAACCTTATAAGAACAAAATGGTTTGATAAGTCAAATTGTTTAAGGAGACGTCTGGATATTTTAGCGAAACTGAAAGTACCCCAGAAGACAATTGCTTCAACACATAACCAGTGAAATGATAGGCTAACACATTGCAACGAAATCATCAATTACCTATATAGAATATGTTAATGCTATGTTCAAGGGGTTACACTGTGTAACACATGTAATACTTTGATTGAAATGTGAATTAGTGTCAACTTTTACAAACAACAAAAATAGATGTTTTTCTAATCTGATGGGAACGTCAATACCATAAACATATACGTTGTATGGACCAAGGGTCAGTTTGTCATCGTTTCAAAGGAACCTCTGCTTTAATGGCCATTGAGCAAAAATGAATTTCATAAATATTTGATGAAACATCTGTCACACTATAGTTTTTATATGGAAATTATTGGAGATGTAACCATCGGGAAACCATCTCAACCAGTATTCAAAATTATGTTCCTGTCATAATGAAACGATATCTTAAGGAAAGACGTTACATAGCATTACATAAATCGATATCTACGGTTCTTAATAAAAGAAACAAATTAAAAAGAAAAAATTCCAGTCAGTACTGTCAAACCAAAAGAACATTTCATATAATCTAATATGACACGAAATTCATTTTATCGAAGGGAAAGTGAAGGCTTTCATTATCAATGATATCAACATTAAGCAAATAATGGTAATTTAGTAGGATTAAATATTTCGAACTATTTATATCATAACCTCCGAACTTTCAACTGCAATTAACAAAATTTACAAACAAAGATCATCTGTGTATGCGATATAATGACACCCAATAGTCTGTTAATCAAGGACCTTTGTCTAATCTCACATTGAAGGTAAGATATAAAACGTGACAATAGCAGGACTGTAGGTACAAACACGCGGAGTGATTTAACACTTCACGCCTATTTACCAGGTAGATGATGAAGCTTACAGCATTAGTTCTTCTTTGTTAGTCCGATCAACAAAATAGATCGAATACTGGGAAACTACTTAACACATGTAATGCGCTTATGCATAGATAGGCATGGATGAACCCGTTCGCATAAAGGCCATCATCTAGTAAGCAATACATGACGAAGAGATGAATACAATTTTATCCATCTTACTAACTGAAATTGAGTGACTTAATCACTTTACTGAGTGACTTCATCACTTTACTTATATTTTAAATCGTTCGAATTTAAAGTGGCAGTAGCACGTTTTTAGGAGGAATATGAGGTGATGTCAGGAAAATGAAAATTAATGGTTCCAATTGAAAGACAATGTATTTAAACTAAATGGAGCAGTAATAATTCAAGTATTCAACATAAAGTTTAGCCATGCGATTCCTTTTTCTTACAGAAAATGAATTAAAGGTGTTCACACAAAAATGGCGGCCTATGCATTTTATGTGAATCTTCATACTTTGTCCTCCGACTATGGATGATTGACTTGTGTAATGACATTTTTGACACTGTCAAAATAATACATTTAACATTAATTTACAATTATCACTGGAAATTTTAAAATATATATAGTTATCAAAAAACGTGCTACTGCCCCTTTAAGGTTTAGCTTTAAAACTAAGTCCATTTACCAATATTACTTCCATGAGGGTTGACTTCCTTTTCCCAGTGAAGTAGCAAAGAGTTGCTTCAGTCTTCCACCAGGGAGTCCAGTGACAAAATCTTTCAAAAATCCATCGATTGGTTTATTGAATTTTGAACAATCCTTTATCTCCACTGAAAATTTAGCTTTAAATGTAATAAAATCCATCAAATGATTGCAGGGAATCCTCAAAATCAAATTGACCTTGAAAATACCTTTGATAACTGAACACCGGTGTTAAACCCCTTCGTGACGGTGGTTGGTAACGGTATTAAATCCCTTTGAGAAGGTTGTTGGTAACGGTATTAAACCACTTTGTAAAGGTTGTTGGTAACGGTATTAAACCCCTACGTGACGGTTGTTGGTAACGGTATTAAACCCCTTTGTGACGGTTGTTGGTAACGGTATCAAACCCCTTTGTGACGGTTGTTGGTAACGGTATTAAACCCCTCTGTGACGGTTGTTGGTAACGGTATTAAACTCCTTTGAGACGGTTGTTGGTAACGGTATTCAACCCCTTTGAGACGGTTGTATGTAACGGTATTAAACCCCTTTGAGACGGTTGTTGGTAACGGTATTAAACCCCTTTGAGACGGTTGTTGGTAACGGTATTAAACCCCTTTGAGACGGTTGTTGGTAACGGTATTTAACCAATTTGAAACGGTTGTTGGTAACTTTTTAAAATCCCTTTGTGAAGGTTGTTGGTAACGGTATTAAACCCCTTTGAGACGGTTGTATGTAACGGTATTAAACCCCTTTGAGACGGTTGTTGGTAACGGTATTAAACCCCTTTTTGAAGGTTGTTGGTAACGGTATTGAACCTCGTTGTGGTATGTAATGCTGGTTTGAATGCGTCTACATTTTAAATTAAATAGCACGAATAGAAAATGGTTGATAGTAGCCAAGTAAAGTGGACAAAGTAAAAAAAATAATAATCGAGGATCAGACACTATCATGACGTAGAATTAAAAATGTTTCAGATGCATAATTTCGTTTATCTTTATGATTTTCAAATTCGGGGAAATAGATTTACTTCTTTTATTTCCCTCCTCGTAACAAAGGCAATCAGCACGCAGTCAGAGTTAACTGGAAGTGAAGTGAGTGGGTAAGACACGTGGAGTAAGTGGGTCACGCGGTGCCTGCACGTGCTCTCTGCTAGAAGACCGGAAGTGAAATTAATCTGACAGAACCCATCTGTGATTATTTTTCTGCTCATTACATAACCGAGTGATCTGACAGGTAGTTTTAATTAGAAACATTCATCACTTGATAATGTATGGGGGCGAAGTACAACAAGTAGACCAGTTTTATGATGTCTTGGTTACAAATTTGTACATTCAAGGACGAATATATGTACAATAAATGTCCTTGGTTCAATACTTCTTATATTTGCGTTTTCACTAACACATTACATTACATTACATTACATTACATTAAAACACATACAACTTTCAATTATCTAATTGGAGTGATTATTAGTTTGTGTTAACTAAGATTTGAGTTTCAGATCTTCCTTCGCTAGAACACGAAACAAGGCCTATACAGTTTGTATGTATTTATGTTTTTGTCCTTTGAAAATTATGATCTCTATCACTAACACTTTTAACTTCACATTAACTAATGGTTTCTTATAACAACGTTACACGGCGAAACAAAATAGAACTGAATAAATCGTGTCTAAAATTTAGGAATCAAAATAGGGACCTGATTCCTTGGCGTCAACAGAAAAATATCTTCGAAATGTTAGAGATGATCAAATTTTGAATACGTCAACATCATATTATTTTTTATCACTTTCTTCTGGAAATCCCTACACGCATTTCTTCATTCAATGATGATTATCAGCGGGTAATTTCGTAATTGTTTTCTCACATTTCCTGGCCAGTTTATTACGGTTTAATATTCCCTCCTAGAACGATATCACTCCCTATAATGTCCCCACAGAGGCTCAACCAGGATATATTGATTTTGTATTTGTCAGAAACCTTACGTTGTGCATAAAGTATACAAAAATGATGCCAGATTAGAGTAATGTAAGCTCAAAGGCGAGCAACCCAGGGAGAATCTGCCATATCAATTTGATGCGCCAGTTGCCAGCATTGGCTGTATGGCCCTCAGGGAGTTGAGCTCATTCAGAATAGATTCAGTTGGCTCTGCATTTGTGATTTATTGTGATTTATGGATAGGCTCAATCGTAATTGAATTTTTATTTAAAACATTTGTTAAAATATGATTCTACAAAGCAGTTTATTTACAGTATTCTTTATATTTTTGTAAAATTGGCTATATCTTTTCTGTTGTGATTTGATACTTGATAATCTACGAAATAACGGTTAGAGAGAATCAGAGACAGGAAAACAGACTGACAGACAGACAGACAGAGAATGATATGTTCCAGACCACTGACTTTTCGAGTGAGAGATCTTATCAAGCATTCGAAGACTTGCCATGGTAAGGAGTCTTGATTTCCCACAGACATACGCCAAAACATTTAGGAAATCAAACATCAACATTAATGCTTGACAAAGATACAAGAATCTGTATCGAGACGTCGCCTCTCAGAATAAAGAAGTTGTAATCCATAGAATTTGTACTTAATTTTCCAAATTCTAAATGCCGAAAGAAGAAATCAAACTATATTTCAAGTCGGAGAGACATCTTATTATTAGAATTATTCGAGATCTTATAATGACTCAAGGTGTTTACGAAGGCCAAGAAATCAATTACATCCATAAAGAAGTGTAACTAAAATCTAACTCACCAAACACAGAGTCAAACATCTTATCAAAATAATTCTTCTGAAGGACACAGAGACTTAAAGAAAGTCTATCACTACCAGTCGGACGAGTACTAATTAGTAGATCATGATACAGGCTAAACGGATTATTCAGACATGGACAAGGAAGAAAGACTAAACCGATTTTCACCATGAACTTTTCTGAAATAAACAAGAATGCTTTAAACTCATTTTTAAACTTATTGTACATTATGTCACCCTATTTTACCTTGACTTAGAAGTGATTATCCAAAAAGCATGTTAGCTTGTTTTATCTTGATTAAGCATTCACATAAACCTATTAGCAAGGTAAATTTATATTCAGTCTCAAAATCTAAAAATAATTCTCAAAAGCTATATATAACAAAAGAGGCTCAGATTTATGACTCTTTAAGATTATATATATATATTGACTTCAAATCTAGACTTGCTTATCAAGAGGTTGGGTAAGGGTCACGATATGATTCCCAAGCACTTTGATAATTAGACTAGAAGTCAGGCGACCATGACATAGTCTAGAAAACACGATAAGTAACTCTAAATTAACCCTAGAAAACACGATAAGTAAGTCTGAAGTAACCCGTTCGCCTCATATGACAGAAAATCAGTTGCTTTGAAAGTATTCCATCAATCAAGTCACTTTGAACGTGCTTGTTAATCACCTGCATTTAAAAACGCCACTTTGAATCGATACCTAGCAAATCTGACCCGCTCTCACTCAGAGATGTGTTTAGCAATCATCCTTACAGAGTATAGCTATTGACTGTCATCTTCTCCAAGTACTGCATGTATCGTATTGTGTAAAGCACACCAGAGCAATTAATTGTCCTCCCCTGATTAAAGATAAAATATCACATGTTCCCTATAGTGTAAACCACCCACCAGCAATTAATTTTCTTTTCAACGCGAAGATTTCGAACAATAACATGTGGAGGATTGAGTATATCATGGCGCAGCTATGAACTGGCCTCATCTGCTCAAGGTCAAAATATAACATGTAATTTACTGTTTAAACCACGTGAAAGCAATATAATGTTTTAACTCAATTTCGAAATACATTGAATTGTAAGAAATATTGGTTTAAACTGTGAAAAACACATTTCAGCAAGTACTGCCCTCTTAAGCAAATAAGATGAATTATTATTTGTGGCAGAACACATTCAACTTCGATCAGTAATGTAATGTCCTCATCAGCTCAAGTAATACATTAAATACATTGCGAAACCATTTCAAAGCTAATGACTTTTCTTGGAAGAATTAGAGTGAGCATGAGTACGTATATCGCACTAGAGCAATCTTCTTCACATCAAAATTAAAGTAAAACATGTAATATACACCGTAACTAGCACAGAACTATACAATGTCACAGTTAGCTAACAAAAGAAGGAAATTATATGTTGACAAAGTATGTAAACCATGTCACAGCAAGTAACTGTTCTCTTAAACTCAAATAATTTTATGTTACATTTAATGTAAATGATATCACAACAACAAATATTATTCGTAATTTCAGCTTTCTAACCTCTAGATATCATATCATATTAAGTTTTCATATAGAATTATCCTCTTGATATCATATCAACGTTTCATATAACATTATCCTCTGGATATCAAATCATATAAACTTTTCATATAGCATTATCCTCTAGATATCATATCATATCAACGTTTCATATAACATTATCAACTGGATATCATATCAACTTTTCACATAATATTATCCTCTGGATTCATATCAATTTTTCATATAACAGTATCCTCTGAATATCATATCAACTTTTCATATAACATTATCCTCTGGATTCATATCAACTTTTCATAAAACATTATCCTCTGGATATCATATAAACTTTTCATCTAACATTATCCTCTGGATATCATATCAACTTTTCATATAACATTATCCTCTGGATATTATATCGATTAAGCCCCTTTCATTTACCATTAATTGCAAATTATACCAAAGCAAAGCAAAGCAAAATATGATATTTATCGTATAGTTTAATTATCAACATATAAATATAATACATGTATAAGATTACAATGTTACAAGCATACAAGAAGATCCAGCAATGGCGTACACAGAGGTCATAAGGAGTTTGTGGATGATCAACTTCTTTTTGCTCATACAAACGGCGTTTAGGTCAATATAATGATCTATACCGATATCTATCCATCGTGAGTAGAGAAGTTGAATATTCATGATATATTCATTCGCTAATTCTTTTGTACTGCTAGCATCTTCTTAGATGGTCTTATAACTTGTGTCAATTTATGGAATATCGTCTAATGTCGGTTTTAGCAAATCTTGTTTTGGACAAATCGATATATTTTATACTATATACGTAGAGCAAGGGAATTGAACTGAAAAATAGTTTTATTATGTTGAACAAATGATAGACACAAGTTTAAGTCAAACCACGTGGCAGCAATATCCCCCTTGTTTAAGTATAACATCTATCATACCATGTAAACTACTTCAGAGCAATTAACTGTCCTCTTGAAAAATCGAGTCTGGATATTACATGTGTCATACAATGTAAACCATATTACAAGCAATCAAAGCTTGGGACCAACCGGAAACGAAGAGCACTCAAACAACGTGGAAATTAATGCATTATGCATCGTGGATATGCATCAGGGAGAAGCACGAGTGGAAAGCAGGAGAACAAGCTTGTATCGGTCCTGCAGCATTAAAATAATCACCGACTGCATTGATCAGACTACACAAGTTGCACGTGGAGTCAATGGAACAGACGATGACGGGAAACAATCGCAGAGGAAGTTGTACACAAAAACAAGTTACCATCTTAAAGCGATATCTGTTTTGGGGAGTTGGGCGAAAGGTCCACCTTGATAATCAAATGACTCTTAAATTTAGTCTATGAAATATTCAAAATTATTCATGTACTTTCATTTATATTATTCTATTTCTACAGGCTTTTCATATCATGTATTCAGGGTATCTAGACTTAGGAAAAGGAGCCTCTGTAAATGGATATTACAGAAGTCAACTATAGATCTAGACTTGCTCTTCGAGGGGTTATGTTCAGGATATAATATCATAAAGTACAGTCAACGATAGATATTATTTTATTTCTTTAGGCTTTTCATATCATGTTTTCAGGGTATCTAGACTTAGGACCTTGACTGTGTAAAGTCTCCTTTTTATTACAGAGTCCTGAAGCTTGACTATCGTTTCGGTTAATATGTCAATAGCGAGCTTTGACCTTATGGTCATAAACATGCATTAGACAGCATACAGACGGAGGTTTTATGCAATATTTTTAGATCGTATGACCTTCAGTACAGTATTGTTTGAACGTGCAGTCACTTGAAAAGGAGACATGCATTAATAATGTTTATTTCAATATATTGGCTAAACGGAATATTGAGTAAAGTTCAACATGCATATTAAGCACACAATCCTTTTCAACACGAGATTAAATTTTGAACCATCACGTTGTTCTTACTGAGCCTTAAAGATCATTCATGCCTTAACTTATGTGGACGTTATAAAATATTAAGTATTTTACCTAAAGTCAATCATAAATACATGATTATCATTCTACCATCAGCCTATCAGCAGTGACGTACATTCAGTATATACGTATAGGTATTTATCCTAATTTGTCTTTGACTTTCGTGCAGTAACTGTATGATAACCATGAGTTCAAATCACAGTCATATTTATATTCTAGGGTGGAGATTGAAAATCAAACCATGCGATCTTGGTTGACATGAACTTTTGTTGTATATATTTTAATGAGTTTCATTGCTATGAAAACACTCAAACCATTCATATTCATATTCTGAAACCAATGTCAATATAAAGAAAGGTGAGATAGGTCGTCACTTCACAATAATTAGACATTAGGCATAAATACACAACGAGGAGCATCAAATTTCATTATTTTACTACTTTATTACTACTAAATTATAGTTGATCAGGACAAAACTAAAAAAAAATAAAGTAATTAAATTTATACTCCAAACCATGCATATTTTATGCACAACTTCACGTATACGTAGAATATACGATATCATATTACTTATATATTTACCACATGTCATGGTTCCATATTTACTCGTTAACACATGATAAGGAATGATATAGTGAGTTTACCTTATTGATCTATATTGACAATAATTTTTAAAAATATATATCGGCCAAGACAAAGTCACTTTTAAATGCTTATGAGTGAAGATAATTGTTAATTTTGACCATATCAAACGGAATTTTTAGATTTATATGCATAGTGTCATTGAATTAACCAATGCGTTAGTAGCACTTCAAGAGTCAGTGATAATGAAAAAAAAAACAAGTCTAATTTTCACCGTCCATACTGGCAGCAATGCAGTACTAAGACTTCAGAATGGGTAAGGAAAGTCTCAATCTCAGAATTATTCTTCGTGTACCAGTGACACGAGTTGTATATAACTTGCAATCAAACCCCTCCCCTATAGTGAATAAAATCGATAGCAGAACCAACTGTAATTCAATGACCTTGAACCAATAGAGACGCGCAAGGACTAAATATTAGTGTAATCCAGTTGATACGGCAGCACTCGTGCAAGTAATGTTGGAATGGAATCTCATTGACATCGCCATACAGGCAACCCCGACCTAAACCTCAATACAATCAATCATATAAATTGCAATTTATTAAACTGCTTTGCAGTTGGGATTTCTTTGCATGACGATCGGACTAATGCCAGATTTACATGAAACCAATCAACCGTGGGTGCGAGTAAATGAAGGTTATTAGCGCGAATAATGTTATATATCCTTCCCGCTGCAAGTCATGCATATATTAGTGTACAGGAATACAGAGTAGGTACAACAGATGGTGTTGGGTTGTATATCAGTCAGTGTTTGCGTGTGTGAGATATGGCTATTGAGGAGGAGCGAGAGAGAGAAAGAGAAAGAGAGAGAGGGAGAGAGAGGAAGGGAGAGAGAGGGAGGGAGAGGGAGAGAGAGAGAGAGAGAGAGAGAGAGAGAGAGAGAGAGAGAGAGAGAGAGAGAGAGAGAGAGAGAGAGATAGAGAGAAGTAAAGATAGAGAGAGAGAGAGAGAGAGAGAGAGAGGGAGGTAGAGAGGGAGGTAGAGAGATAGAGATAGAGAGAAGTAAAGATAGAGAGAGAGAGAGAGAGGGGGGGGGGAGGGAGGGAACGATAGATAGATAGAGAGAGATGGGAAGAGAGAATGAGAGTAAGAAACTTAGATAGAGAGAGCGAGAGAGATAGAAAGAGGAAGCGGTAAATAGATGAAGAAAGGGGAGACATAAAGAGGGAGAGTGAAAGGGAGACAGAGACAACGGGAGAGATAGAAAGAGGGAAAGATAGATAGAAAGGGGAGAGATAGAATGGGGGAAAAGAGAGGGGAGAGGGATAATAAGAGGGAAATATAGATAGAGAGAAAGAAAGAGAAAGGGGAGAAAGAAAGAAGGCGATAGTTAGAAAGAAGTAAATATAAATGGAAAGGAGAGATAGAGAGCGAAAGGGGAAAGATCGATAGAGGGAGGGAGAACGAACGAGTGAAGGAGAGATAGAAAGATAGAGAGATGAAGAGAGGGGGAGAGAGAGAGACAGGGATACAGACCGACAAAGATAGAGATAGAGAGAGGGAGTTTGTGGGAGAGAGAGAGAGAGAGAGAGAGAGAGAGAGAGAGAGAGAGAGAGAGAGGGGGGGGGAGATAGAGAGAGACTGAAAGAGGGGAGAAGAGAGGGACGATAGAGAACAACAGTGTCTGGTTTGACCAAGGTCATTCATACGCTCTTGTGCTTAAATATGGTCATTAATACACAATGCTTGAATATGGTTAGGTATCTTTCACTATGTTATTGTGCATTCAACCACAAGGACCATGAGACACCTTATTCCGCTTATTGTTCGATTTCATCACCAAAACTATATGTCTCCTACCATAATGTATATGTCAGAATTTGACATTCTAACCACTAAAATCATATACGATAATCGTTATGATACACGTCCTTTTAACTAAACCAATTCTTTGATTTTCTACGAAATCTTTATCAATTATTATAGTGAAAACTTTCCTTTTAACCTTGTGTCTAGTATTAGAACCAAACAGTGTCTGATGACATCATACATACGACCAGTCACTGAACTGGTAGTCTCCTTATAGAAGAATTACCTACATGTCATTTTCCTTTCAAGATTCGTTCAATTCTCAAATCTATTGTCTCTAAATATATGAATCGTAAAACATTTTCATACTTCATATCCACTAAAGCAACTAAAGCAAAACGCATTTCCAACCATACGTCCAAACTATCAGTACAAAAGTGCTTCTCCTGCCATCCCAGCGTTATCCATCTCCCTGACTGGTGTTATGTTAAATTGGTTATTATCCATCTCCCTGACTGGTGTTATGTTAAATTGGTTATTCGCCGCTGATGACTGGCCAAGCTGACCACTGACTAGTGTGGATGAGACCCACACGTGATCCACATAACATACCGTCCATGAAATATGGCTTTTATACTCCAGTCGGTACATAACCCTCTTAGAGCCTAGTTAAATACGCAGTTCGTGTTCTGTTTCAATGAGAACTAGTCTGGGCTACAATAAGCACATTTATCTGCAATGAGTCTAACATTACACAGAGTGCACTCGTCAAGCTGGTCGGACCTCGACCCACCGTGTTCATCTCGACCATACAGCTGCCGGCCGCATTTGAATATTGTCGATAGTCAATGCGATGATTAAGAAAGGAATAGCCATTCCGGCCTTCTCATTACTTCCTGAGCGGTAGAAACGATAAGCAAAGACAAACAATCAAAGAGATATTTAGATAGAAAACAACAGGTGCTGCAATGAAACTAAATCCTCAGATATGTATGTTGATTTCTCCTGAAAACAAACAAGGGAAATATAGTTTCTATAAGCAGTTAGGTTTGTGACCTTTGTGTAAGGCAGTGAAGGTCATTGCAGAAGAACCAATCGCTCCCACTCGCCTGAGAGCTCGTCACTCTGTCTGCAACGACCAGCGAAACCTACCTCAGCACCCTGTCTCTCAAAGAGAAATACATTATATACACAAATACAAACACAAAGCTTGAATAAAGAGTAAAGCAACCCATAGACAGATCAACAAGTGGTTTAGATGAGTTAGCGAGCAGCCAGCTGTAGCTCTGTGCACAGCGTGAGATGACGGCCTTACCTGACAGTGGGTACAGTTCCATTTTACTGAATAATTCGTATTACAATCCATCCTGTTAAGCAAGTCGCGGAATCCGGATATATTTTGTGCTATTTCTTGGTCTATCCGGAGGAGACGGTCTAAACAGCTCGTGCAGTCTGCAATGGAAGCGTCAATGCGACACGGGTTCTCGTGGTCCGAACTGCTGATGAGCGAATATAGGGGATAGGAGGAACAGAAGTGTAAACGTATATTACTTTTACGTATCATGTTATGTCTCGCAGTCACCTGCTTGTCGCAGATTTCCGACGTGAGATTCGAGGTGAGTTTAAGGCACGAGAAAGTGACGGGTGGACCTGCCATGTAGTCGAAGTAATATCCCAAGTAGGAACAGGAAGAAGAGAGGACATGACATCGGGCAATAAGCTGGAGCAGAACTAACAGGAACACAATCACAGTGGGGCACAGGCCCGTCCGGGTACTCGACCCACGAGGTATGGGGGCCAAACCGCGATATTCCAGCACATTATCCGCCCCATTCCCTTGAAGATCTGTCATATTTCATTGAAGGTATTAGAAAGGAAACGGGTGCCCAAATATTGGAAATAAACATGTACAATCTCTACTCGAGCAAACCCTCGCCAGAAGGCACTCATTCGAGTTTGCCGAGTTAGTATGGTGTCGAGACGGCTGGGGATCGAGCAGAGAGCGTTTGGGGAGGTAGGTTGAGATGGATCTAGCCCTCCTCGGCCCCGTCACCTCACCGCCGTCTCTTCGTCTCTTCTCTCCTCTCTTCTCTTCTCACCAGGTCGCCGGTACTCAACATACACCGTCACTTGTAGATCACTTCCAACCCACGTCGGAGTACTTCACACACTGCATAATTCTCCCAAGATGAAGCACAAACTTTTCCAGTGGATTTACTCTAGCTTTTCCTACACATGATGCTGATACATCCAAACCATGGAAGAACATCGTCTGCTAACACGGCGCGTCTGCCCGAACCTAGCGCCATCTTGAGCTAAAGCTTTCAGACGAAATACGCATGCCCAAAGCCACTAGGCTCATTTGGGTGTCACTCCGCCAGGCAGCGGCAGGCAGGCAGCACGGCGAGTGGAGCGACCACTTGTAGCTGTGAGAGTTGCCGATACCGCGCTAGTCACTCGCTCCAAGTCTTATTATGCCAGATCACCCTAAGTGCGACCGTCTTCCCTTCCTAGCCGAGGACAGACGAGTGGATCCCTTAACACATCCCTCGATCGAACCCGGCTCACAGTCACTTGTCCCTCTCATCTAAAAACCCGGTCGATGGACCCCGTCTTTGACGAAATAGGAACTACTGTTAATTTTGATGACACTAGTGAGTGAGTGAGTTCGGTGCAGTATACGTGTATGAATCCTGTGAGCATCTCGGCACTATTGATCTGCGGAGTGGACACCAAACTTTCCACGTGCTACACAGTTATCGAGACCGGATTACAAAACTATCGGAGAGTTTGTATCTGATAATTACAAGGTGATTTAGAGATTGTGATCCCTGGCACGCTGAAGACTGGAGACTCGCCGTCTGAGAGGACGATCACTAATCCTTCAATTCATGCACGGACGTGGTGATCAAGCGATGTGGTCAACGGGAGACCAGCGAGGTAGTGGTGAAGTGACATTGACGCCTGAGAACCGCACATGTAATCAAACGACATGCAGTGATATGCATCCCTGACTCCTGCGTCGTATATTCAATAAATTTGGAAAGGAACCATAGATATTTAAGCTGTGAATCACATTATGCAAAGTTTAGAGTGGCACTATTGGCTTAATTATCAGCAAGACCTCAACATGTCGATATTCTTCAAAGGCATTTAGATCTCTATATACATTTCATATTTTTAAATAGATAACTAGACACGCCGGACGGACAACAGGACATGTAGGTAGGCGACAGAAAACAACCGACAAAGTTATCTACTGACGACATGTCATGAGGACAGACATCACTATCAACTGACGACGTGTCATGAGGACAGACATCACTATCAACTGACTACATGCCATCATGACAGACATCACTATCAACTGACGACAAGCCATGAGGACAGACATCACTATCAACTGACGACATGCCATGAGGACAGACATCACTATCAACTGACGACATGCCATGAGGACAGACATCACTATCAACTGACGACATGCCATGAAGACAAACATCACTATCAACTGACGACATGCCATGAGGACAGGACAGATATCACTGTCAACTGACGACATGCCATGAGGATAGACATCACTATCAACTGACGACATGCCATGAGGACAGGACAGATATCACTATCAACTGACGACATGTCATGAGGATAGACATCACTATCAACTGACGACATGCCATGAGGACAGACATCATGATCAACTGACGACATGTCATGAGGATAGACATCACTATCAACTGACGACATGCCATGAGGACAGACATCACTATCAACTGACGACATGCCATGAGGACAGGACAGATATCACTGTCAACTGACGACATGCCATGAGGATAGACATCACTATCAACTGACGACATGCCATGAGGACAGGACAGATATCACTATCAACTGACGACATGCCATGAGGACAGACATCACTATCAACTGACGACATGCCATGAGGACAGACATCATGATCAACTGACGACATGTCATGAGGATAGACATCACTATCAACTGACGACATGCCATGAGGACAGACATCACTATCAACTGACGATATGCCATGAGGACAGACATCACTATCAACTGACGACATGCCATGAGGACAGGACAGACATCACTATCAACTGACGATATGCCATGAGGACAGACATCACTATCAACTGACGACATGCCATGAGGACAGACATCACTATCAACTGACGACATGCCATGAGGACAGACATCACTATCAACTGACGACATGCCATGAGGACAGACATCACTATCAACTGACGACATGCCATGAGGACAGACATCGCTATCAACTGACGACATGTCATGAGGCCACAAAGTTTCAACTGATTATATATCATGATTATATCATGAGATCAGACGACGGTATCAACTGATGACATGACATCTGTACAGAGACAGTTATTAACTGATGACATAGCATGAGAACGAACGACGTTATCAACTGGACATAAAATGTTTTGAGCTGATGACATTACAAATTGAAAGACAACGTTATCAACTGATGACATGGCAAATGGACAGACAAAGTTATCAACTGATGACATGACAAATTGACAAAGTTATTTCATATGAACAGAAAACATTATCAACTGACATAGCAAGAAAATAGACGATTATATAAATTGATGGCATTGCATTTGTACAGACAACATTATAAACTGATGACATGAAAAATGGACAAAGTTATCAACTGATGACATAGCTAGAGAACAGACGATTATAGAAACTGATGGCATTAACTTTGGACAGACAACGTTATCAACTGATGACATAGCTAGAGAACAGACGATTATAGAAACTGATGGCATTAACTTTGGACAGACAACGTTATCAACTGATGACATAGCTAGAGAACAGACGATTATAGAAACTGATGGCATTAACTTTGGACAGACAACGTTATCAACTGATGACATAGCTAGAGAACAGACGATTATAGAAACTGATGGCATTAACTTTGGACAGACAACGTTATCAACTGATGACATAGCTAGAGAACAGACGATTATAGAAACTGATGGCATTAACTTTGGACAGACAACGTTATCAACTGGTTCACGACATTTAGACTAACAACGTTATCAACTGGCCAAAGACGTGTGGACTGACAACGTTATCAACTGACCAATGACATGTGGACTGACAGCGTTATCAACTGGTCCATGACATGTGGACTGACAACGTTACCAAGTGACCCATGACATGTGGACTGACAACGTTATCAACTGGTCCATGACATGTGGACTGACAACGTTATCAACTGGTTCATGACATGTCATACTAAATGACAACGTTATCAACTTGGTCCATGGCATGTGGACTGACAGTGTTGTAAACTGGTTAATGACATGTCATACTTAATGACAACGTTATCAACTTGGTCCATGGCATGTGGACTGACAACGTTATCAACTGGTTCGTGACATATAGACTAACAACGTTTTCAACTGGCCAAAGACGGGTGGACTGACAACGTTATCAACTGACAAATGACATGTGGACAGACAACGTTACCAAGTGACCCATGACATGTGGACTGACAACGTTATCAACTGGTCCATGACATGTGGACTGACAGCGTTATTAACTGGTCCATGACATGTCATACTTATTGACAACGTTATCAACTTGTCCATGACATATGGACAGACAACGTTATCAACTTGGTCCATGACATGTGGACTGACAACGTTATCAACTGGTCCATGACATGTGGACTGACAACGTTATCAACTGGTCCATGACATGTTGACTGACAACGTTATCAACTGGCCCATGACATGTGGACTGACAACGTTATCAACTGGCCCATGACATGTGGACTGACAACGTTATCAACTGGTCCATGACATGTTGACTGACAACGTTATCAACTGGCCCATGACATGTGGACTGACAACGTTATCAACTGGCCCATGACATGTGGACTGACAACGTTATAAACTAGTTCATGACATGTGGACAGACAACGTCACCAACTGGCCCATGACATGTCATACTTAATGACAACGTTATCAACTGGCCCATTACATGTGGACTGACAACGTTATCAACTGGTCCATGACATGTCATACTTAATGACAACGTTTTCAACTGGCCCATGACATGTCATACTTAATGACAGCGTTATCAACTGGGACTTGACATGTGGACTGACAACGTTATCAACTGGCCCATGACATGTCATACTTAATGACAACGTTATCAACTGGTTCATGACATGTGGACAGACAACGTTCTCAACTGGCTTATGACATGTCATACTTAATGAAAACGTTATCAAGTGGCTCATGACATGTCATACTTATTGACAACGTTATCAACTGGCCCATGACATGTCATACTTATTGACAACGTTATCAACTGGCCCATGACATGTCATACTATATGACAACGTTATCAACTGGCCCATGACATGTGGACTGATAACGTTATCAACTGGCCCATGACATGTGGACTGACAACGTTATCAACTGGTCCATGACATGTCATACTTAATGACAACGTTATCAACTGGCCCATGACATGTGGACTGACAACGTTATCAAGTGGCCCATGACATGTGGACTGACAGCGTTATCAACTGGCCCATGACATGTGGACTGACAACGTTATCAACTGGCCCATGACATGTGGACTGACAACGTTATCAACTGGTCCATGACATGTCATACTTAATGACAACGTTATCAACTGGCCCATGACATGTGGACTGACAACGTTATCAACTGGTCCATGACATGTCATACTTAATGACAACGTTTTCAACTGGCCCATGACATGTCATACTTAATGACAGCGTTATCAACTGGTCCTTGACATGTGGACTGACAACGTTATCAACTGGCCCATGACATGTCATACTTAATGACAACGTTATCAACTGGTTCATGGCATGTGGACAGACAACGTTATCAACTGGCTCATGACATGTCATACTTATTGACAACGTTATCAACTGGCCCATGACATGTCATACTTAATGACAACGTTATCAACTGGCCCATGACTTGTGGACTGACAACGTTATCAACTGGTCCATGACATGTGGACAGACAACGTTATCAACTAGTTCATGACATGTGGACAGACAACGTTATCAACTGGCCCATGACATGTCATACTTAATGAAAACTTTATCGCCTGGCCCATGACATGTCTTACTTAATGAAAACTTTATCAACTGGCCCATGACATGTCATACTTAATGACAACGTTTTCAACTGGCCCATGACATGTCATACTTAATGACAGCGTTATCAACTGGTCCTTGACATGTGGACTGACAACGTTATCAACTGGTCCATGACATGTCATACTTAATGACAACGTTATCAACTGGCCCATGACATGTGGACTGACAACGTTATCAACTGGTCCATGACATGTCATACTTAATGACAACGTTATCAACTGGCCCATGACATGTGGACTGACAACGTTATCAACTGGCCCATGACATGTGGACTGACAACGTAATCAACTGGCCCATAACATGTCATACTTAATGACAACGTTATCAACTGGTCCATGACATGTCATACTTAATGACAACGTTATCAACTGGCCCATGACATGTGGACTGACAACGTTATCAACTGGTCCATGACATGTCATACGTAATGACAACGTTATCAACTGGCCCATGACATGTGGACTGACAACGTTATCAACTGGCCCATGACATGTGGACTGACAACGTTGTCAACTGGCCCATAACATGTCATACTTTATGACAACGTTATCAACTGGCCCATGACATGTCATACTTAATGACAACGCTATCAACTGGCCCATGACATGTGGACTGACAACGTTGTCAACTGGCCCATGACATGTGGACTGACAACGTTACCAACTGGCCCATGACATGTCATACTTAATGACAACGTTATCAACTGGCCCATTACATGTGGACTGACAACGTTATCAACTGGTCCATGACATGTCATACTTAATGACAACGTTTTCAACTGGCCCATGACATGTCATACTTAATGACAGCGTTATCAACTGGTCCTTGACATGTGGACTGACAACGTTATCAACTGGCCCATGACATGTCATACTTAATGACAACGTTATCAACTGGTTCATGGCATGTGGACAGACAACGTTATCAACTGGCTCATGACATGTCATACTTATTGACAACGTTATCAACTGGCCCATGACATGTCATACTTAATGACAACGTTATCAACTGGCCCATGACTTGTGGACTGACAACGTTTTTAACTGGTCCATGACATGTGGACAGACAACGTTATCAACTAGTTCATGACATGTGGACAGACAACGTTATCAACTGGCCCATGACATGTCATACTTAATGAAAACTTTATCGCCTGGCCCATGACATGTCTTACTTAATGAAAACTTTATCAACTGGCCCATGACATGTCATACTTAATGACAACGTTTTCAACTGGCCCATGACATGTCATACATAATGACAGCGTTATCAACTGGTCCTTGACATGTGGACTGACAACGTTATCAACTGGCCCATGACATGTCATACTTAATGACAACGTTATCAACTGGTTCATGGCATGTGGACAGACAACGTTATCAACTGGCTCATGACATGTCATACTTATTGACAACGTTATCAACTGGCCCATGACACGTCATACTTAATGACAACGTTATCAACTGGCCCATGACTTGTGGACTGACAACGTTATCAACTGGTCCATGACATGTGGACAGACAACGCTATCAACTAGTTCATGACATGTGGACAGACAACGTTATCAACTGGCCCATGACATGTCATACTTAATGAAAACTGTATCAACTGGCCCATGACATGTCATACTTAATGACAACGTTATCAACTGGCCCATTACATGTGGACTGACAACGTTATCAACTGGTCCATGACATGTCATACTTAATGACAACGTTATCAACTGGCCCATGACATGTCATACTTAATGACAGCGTTATCAACTGGTCCATGACATGTGGACTGACAACGTTATCAACTGGCCCATGACATGTCATACTTAATGACAACGTTATCAACTGGTTCATGACATGTGGACAGACAACGTTCTCAACTGGCTTATGACATGTCATACTTAATGAAAACGTTATCAAGTGGCTCATGACATGTCATACTTATTGACAACGTTATCAACTGGCCCATGACATGTCATACTTATTGACAACGTCATCAACTGGCCCATGACATGTCATACTATATGACAACGTTATCAACTGGCCCATGACATGTGGACTGATAACGTTATCAACTGGCCCATGACATGTGGACTGACAACGTTATCAACTGGTCCATG
Source organism: Steromphala cineraria (assembly GCA_916613615.1). Lineage (NCBI taxonomy): Eukaryota > Metazoa > Mollusca > Gastropoda > Trochida > Trochidae > Steromphala > Steromphala cineraria. The sequence goes on from OU744734.1 coordinate 3,315,085, forward strand.
ACATGTCATACTTAATGACAACGTTATCAACTGGCCCATGACATGTGGACTGACAACGTTATCAAGTGGCCCATGACATGTGGACTGACAGCGTTATCAACTGGCCCATGACATGTGGACTGACAACGTTATCAACTGGCCCATGACATGTGGACTGACAACGTTATCAACTGGTCCATGACATGTCATACTTAATGACAACGTTATCAACTGGCCCATGACATGTGGACTGACAACGTTATCAACTGGTCCATGACATGTCATACTTAATGACAACGTTTTCAACTGGCCCATGACATGTCATACTTAATGACAGCGTTATCAACTGGTCCTTGACATGTGGACTGACAACGTTATCAACTGGCCCATGACATGTCATACTTAATGACAACGTTATCAACTGGTTCATGGCATGTGGACAGACAACGTTATCAACTGGCTCATGACATGTCATACTTATTGACAACGTTATCAACTGGCCCATGACATGTCATACTTAATGACAACGTTATCAACTGGCCCATGACTTGTGGACTGACAACGTTATCAACTGGTCCATGACATGTGGACAGACAACGTTATCAACTAGTTCATGACATGTGGACAGACAACGTTATCAACTGGCCCATGACATGTCATACTTAATGAAAACTTTATCGCCTGGCCCATGACATGTCTTACTTAATGAAAACTTTATCAACTGGCCCATGACATGTCATACTTAATGACAACGTTTTCAACTGGCCCATGACATGTCATACTTAATGACAGCGTTATCAACTGGTCCTTGACATGTGGACTGACAACGTTATCAACTGGTCCATGACATGTCATACTTAATGACAACGTTATCAACTGGCCCATGACATGTGGACTGACAACGTTATCAACTGGTCCATGACATGTCATACTTAATGACAACGTTATCAACTGGCCCATGACATGTGGACTGACAACGTTATCAACTGGCCCATGACATGTGGACTGACAACGTAATCAACTGGCCCATAACATGTCATACTTAATGACAACGTTATCAACTGGTCCATGACATGTCATACTTAATGACAACGTTATCAACTGGCCCATGACATGTGGACTGACAACGTTATCAACTGGTCCATGACATGTCATACGTAATGACAACGTTATCAACTGGCCCATGACATGTGGACTGACAACGTTATCAACTGGCCCATGACATGTGGACTGACAACGTTGTCAACTGGCCCATAACATGTCATACTTTATGACAACGTTATCAACTGGCCCATGACATGTCATACTTAATGACAACGCTATCAACTGGCCCATGACATGTGGACTGACAACGTTGTCAACTGGCCCATGACATGTGGACTGACAACGTTACCAACTGGCCCATGACATGTCATACTTAATGACAACGTTATCAACTGGCCCATTACATGTGGACTGACAACGTTATCAACTGGTCCATGACATGTCATACTTAATGACAACGTTTTCAACTGGCCCATGACATGTCATACTTAATGACAGCGTTATCAACTGGTCCTTGACATGTGGACTGACAACGTTATCAACTGGCCCATGACATGTCATACTTAATGACAACGTTATCAACTGGTTCATGGCATGTGGACAGACAACGTTATCAACTGGCTCATGACATGTCATACTTATTGACAACGTTATCAACTGGCCCATGACATGTCATACTTAATGACAACGTTATCAACTGGCCCATGACTTGTGGACTGACAACGTTTTTAACTGGTCCATGACATGTGGACAGACAACGTTATCAACTAGTTCATGACATGTGGACAGACAACGTTATCAACTGGCCCATGACATGTCATACTTAATGAAAACTTTATCGCCTGGCCCATGACATGTCTTACTTAATGAAAACTTTATCAACTGGCCCATGACATGTCATACTTAATGACAACGTTTTCAACTGGCCCATGACATGTCATACATAATGACAGCGTTATCAACTGGTCCTTGACATGTGGACTGACAACGTTATCAACTGGCCCATGACATGTCATACTTAATGACAACGTTATCAACTGGTTCATGGCATGTGGACAGACAACGTTGTCAACTGGCTCATGACATGTCATACTTATTGACAACGTTATCAACTGGCCCATGACACGTCATACTTAATGACAACGTTATCAACTGGCCCATGACTTGTGGACTGACAACGTTATCAACTGGTCCATGACATGTGGACAGACAACGCTATCAACTAGTTCATGACATGTGGACAGACAACGTTATCAACTGGCCCATGACATGTCATACTTAATGAAAACTGTATCAACTGGCCCATGACATGTCATACTTAATGACAACGTTATCAACTGGCCCATTACATGTGGACTGACAACGTTATCAACTGGTCCATGACATGTCATACTTAATGACAACGTTATCAACTGGCCCATGACATGTCATACTTAATGACAGCGTTATCAACTGGTCCATGACATGTGGACTGACAACGTTATCAACTGGCCCATGGCATGTCATACTTAATGACAACGTTATCAACTGGTTCATGACATGTGGACAGACAACGTTATCAACTGGTCCATGACATGTCATACTTAATGACAACGTTTTCAACTGGCCCATGACATGTCATACTTAATGACAACGTTATCAACTGGCCCATTACATGTGGACTGACAACGTTATCAACTGGTCCATGACATGTCATACTTAATGACAACGTTATCAACTGGCCCATGACATGTCATACTTAATGACAGCGTTATCAACTGGTCCATGACATGTGGACTGACAACGTTATCAACTGGCCCATGGCATGTCATACTTAATGACAACGTTATCAACTGGTTCATGACATGTGGACAGACAACGTTATCAACTGGTCCATGACATGTCATACTTAATGACAACGTTTTCAACTGGCCCATGACATGTCATACTTAATGACAACGTTATCAACTGGTTCATGACATGTGGACAGACAACGTTATCAACTGGTCCATGACATGTCATACTTAATGACAACCTTATCAACTGGTCCATGACATGTCATACTTAATGACAACGTTATCAACGGACGGCGACATGAACGAGGGATTTCAGGACACAGGTCAAGGGGAAGTATTATTATTTATTATGAGGTGGTAAGCAGTTTGATTTGTGATAGATCTCCATGTAGACAGAGAAGGAGGACGAAACATGTGACTCTGCTCAACGTGATGCAAGTAAATGTGTCAGGATGTTTTGGCCTTGAGGAAAAGAAAAGATAAAACTCGGTGTCCTTGACTACCTCAAAGGCTTGTATTGTATCATTGGCTGCGCATTATGGTTTAGAGAATATAAGGACTCCCACGTCTATCTAATGAATATTGTGAACCTTTAAAGATATTTTGAAAAATAAAGGAAAAACTTATTAGTTCAATAAAGTACACGTCATTATTTTTGCTTTACAACATGTAACATTCCAAATTTAAAAAAATCTTTTTAAAAACAAAAATTGTCTGAGTAGCGGGGAGTTTTAGGGGGGGAGGGGGAGGGTTAGATGGAGCGGGGGCAGAGGGTGGCGGATGGTAACTTGAATGGGGATGGAAGATGAGCTAGCTGGCAATATTATTCCGTTTACAGGTAAACGTCTAATGCAGAGAGAAACACCGTAAATCAGTGCTGTTGCGTATTGCAATGAAACCGAGCAATGTGTGTTTCACTCGTGCCTCGCCGCGATGCTGATCTGAGTACGGGTTCATAGGGGCCGAATCAAGGGACTTTCACCTTTCAATCAATCAACGACAAGGCAAGAAAGTCGTCGACAGGATTTTAAATTACATTTACAGTTACACTCAGGGGTATTAGAAGCCATACCTATCAAGTATCCTATCTCGTGTAGTTAAATTTTAAAACGACATATTTTAAAGGTGTATTTTTTCAAAAAACGTGAACAAATATTGTTTCCAAATTTTGAATTCAGATGCTGAAGACATGAGGTATCCCTGTTACCGTCGTGATTGTAAATCTCAACTTAACAGCCACTCATTTATATCGTGTTTTTAGCACCGGAGTGAAAAGAGGGCTTCTGAGTTTTAATTCATCAAAGGTAAAAGGTGTTGAGGTCAGTTGAAACAATCCCTGCTTAACAGTACCCAGCGCAGAAATCCTTGAATACGAGTGATATCATGTTATTGCTGACTTGGAGGAGAACTCACCGAGTCGAGTTGGTTGAAGGAGCGACGAAACTGAATATGCGTAGTGATAATTTTGATATTCTAAGTTTTTAAAATATTTGCTTTAATTTTCAAGAGGAAAGTTTAGATCTATCCGACATTATCCTTACTGTGTAATCACCAGTGTGTTATAACCCGACCACGCACTCGTGATCTGCTGAAACTCATTCCAGCTGGCTGAAGACTCGACGAAGTTTGCAATGTGTAACGTGATAAATTGATGACATTTATAATCATTCCTTGTCTAATTTTCAACATTTCTGTCCTTTTAAAGTCCACATTATTTCAACCAAGATCCCTATTGTAATAAACCGGTTTGTTTGATAATCAGTTTTAACCAGGATAATAACTTGAAATGGGAAATTCTTAATAATTCCGAACATGATAGTTAGTGTTCTGTATGGTAAATGTGTTCTACCGATCTTCAAACATTGAATAACTTATCTGGTTTAATATTTGATACTGAAGATGCGAAGTTTAATATTGTCAGTTGATACGCTATCAGAAGTTAAATGGCGTAGGCTGTGAAGAAAGCAAAGGAAATTACGCCCCCGATGAGAATCGATATCACGCGACACGCTCCGAGTACCAGGCTAGAACAAGAGCAAACGATTAAAGAAAACCTCAGGTTGATTGCCGAAGTGCAATTCGAGACAAATTCTAAGTAAAAGAAAACTTTATGCTATGTCGAAATTCGGGATTGCAATCGTTAATTACTGAAATACAACCTTTTGTAACTACTAATTCCACGAATTGTGGGAAGTGTAGGCCTACATTAGATCAAATTCAAGTTTGATAGCTGATCTATCTCGTCTGTCCTTTCAAGTCAGACCCTCATTCATTGTACATTGGTTTATGCTTTATATCCGACTAAAATACGAGTTAAATATTTTCAATACAACAAAAGAACAAAATTTCACTATGGTAGTTTTTCTGAAATGTTCCTGTTTGCCATTTTCTCAGTCTGTCCGTTTGTTTTGCGTGACAACTCTCTTGGTTATATGACCACAATACTAAATTTAGCTCTTTTACAGAGTATTGGAGACGGGGCAAAGTGCCCAAGATTTATTTAACGTTTACTATTGCCGGGCAGATGACGTATTGTTAAGATGCGTCATGGCCAACGTTTGCATCGTTAACGTGAGCTCGAAACGTACCATTGCAAATGTTCCAAAAGATATAAGGTAAGACTATGTCCAAATTCAAATATTTCACGGAAATACAAAACGGAAGCTGGTGAACACATTAAATAAATAAGTATATTGCACAGAGATCCCTTGGACTAAGGTTGTCGTAACCAAATGACGTAACAATTTGCCTTTTCCTTTCATGTAAGGCACTGACGAATTGATATAAATATGATGTCATAGGAAAGACTATAACTTGAAATATCTCATACAATTGCTTTCCTTCATATCATTTTAATTCTTTATACTTTTCATTTCATTCAGTCTAGTCTGTCATCAAGACCCTAGAGCAAAAATAACCAATTGACGACCAACCCAGTCTAGAAAAGTATAGCAAATCTAAATCATACCTCTAGAAGTTAAAGCATATTCTGGGGTCCATTTTGTTATAATATATGAATTGTTTTTAAAATGTTGTCAATATTGAAAAAACCTCTTCTGAGACTAAAATTAATGTTAGTCTAAGCAAGAACTTTCATAGCGCTATGAAAGTCCTTAGTCTAACCATACACAGTCGTGAATGAAGACTAGAGACAGGAGTGAGGTGGGTGCACGTCTCACTCTAAGCAATTAAAACAGTCCGGGGAGGGGGGGCTGAGCGTGTGGGGTTACCGTAACCCTGTGATGTAACTGGTTCCCTGGAGAGCCTCGCATCGGTGGATAACGGTCTGTATACTCCAGCTGGACTGATAACCGTGTAACAGCTGTCTGCTGACCCACAGACTTCCTCATACACTCCTCAGCCTTTGTCCATGCAGAAGGGCACTTAGACTCTGAAATTAAATGGTCTGACACAAGTCTGAACTTTGAAAAAACGAAATTAGATTAATGAAAGGGAGAGTTTTCTTCAATTTCCAAAGCTTCAATCTTGTTTACATGGCAAAAAGTAAATGCTGAGTCGCTTTATGGATTAACAAATTCTTGTTGTTGACACGTAAATGTTCTATGGGTATTGTAGTTATTTAAAAATCAAATTCAAATGCTGGCATACAATAATTTTCATAGGGTTATTCTGAATGATAATCACTTAATGGTCAACTAAATTAGAATCACTTAAACAGCGCATTTTCCAGTATAAGCATCGTTGCAATGGAGGGAAACGACGTTCAACGTAGGAGGTCTACAATCGGATATAGTGAACAATTTTTTTAGTCTCACCAAAACCCCTATGCATAGCGGCCAAACGCGAGTAGCGAACACCGGATAAATTCTTTGGTCCCTTGGAGTTCGTTATATCTGTGTTCTACTGTATAACGTTGTTTAAGTATACCACGTTTAAACCCTTTGGTTCTAGTTCAGTACGACCTCTTACTGTTAAATGTATTTCTCAATCATCAAATAATTTCGTGTCCAATCCACATTTTGCCTGATTGGAATCGCAGTGTCATGATAAATGTGTTCTAATATTTCGTTGCTGTTAAATGATGTTTTGTAAAGTCCGTTGAATTTGATCGAGTTTTACGTTTTCACAGACTCGGAGATGACTCAAAGCAATATACTAGTACCTTAATGCAAACCCTAGAAAATTGTATTTAACATATAAGAAACACCTTGATAACGTTGAACAAGAACAACTTACGTCTGAAACAGACATGGCGCGATACTGTAAGAACGTGACTAGTTTTTACTTTTTCAATATGTTTGGAGGATTTAACCCCAATCAAAGTTTGGAAACCACCATAACATCATTCTTTCCCCACATAGGCAGCTTAGCGCTTGCTCGGGTATGACTGAACTGCCTCTGTCCGGAGAGAATGGCATGACATATCAAAATATCTTTATGAATTAAATAACGTTTAGGTAAAAAAAAACACAACAAAAATAGTTTTTGCATGATAATAATTTACGAAATATGTATAATCCTTTATATAATGAATTATTGAAAGTAACATTATCATCAGAACTCTCCACGGGACCTTCGATATTTGGTATTCCCCTATCACAAGTGGCAGAAGGTTTGAGGCACACCACATCTGCTATAGGTAACGATAAATCCACTGACGACACGGTTACCAAAAGAAGAATTTCCAATAACCAACAAGCTAAAGGGTACATTAACTATCCTAAAATTTCCAAACTGTAGGTTAAAGACTTGAAATTTACTATTCACAAACTCATGTTAAAACATGATTAACATTTCGGTTCGAAATTTCACTTTTTTCTCTATTTCATTGGTGGTTAAAGAAGAAACTGGTTCCTGTGAAGCCCAAGACACCCCGAGTGAGCGCTAAGCACGGAAGTGAATAGGCTTTATATCGATCCGCTAACCGCAGCACAACTAAATCTCCGCGACAAATCGCTGTCTTGAAAAGAGAAGCTTAACGCCAGAAAAATATAATCCTGTCTACTAGTTGATCGATATAACCCAATTAACGCTTCGACCATGAGCCAATTAATACTTTTATTTGTAGAAATGAATTAAGGTTATGATACAATTATTCCATAACATTACCTAATACTCAATCATCTGTAAGATATCTTTAAGACTTTTTTCTTTTTAAAATTTCACACGACGGAAAACTATCGAATGTATTTCACCAATTCTTCATTGAAATTTGGAATATAGCGGCAACCAAATAATGAATTCGATAAGTTATAGAATTTGGTCTACATAGGAGTTGTTAAGAACATGTTTTTCGATTTAAAAGCAATCAGGCGGAAGGAGTTATAGTTGTTTGCCTCATGCGATATGGTAGATCGGTGCGACTTGAATAAAAGTTTATAAGTTCGTCCGTTATCTTTGGATGCTTTGTCACGTTTGAGTAAGATAATAGTATACTAACGAAATAAATATTTTCTTCTTTTTTTTATTGAAGACAAGGTTAATTCTATGGATGAACAACTTCTTTATTTGACAGTAGCGACGTTTCGGTATATATTCTTATACCGCTTTCAAGCATATAAGAATCTATACCGAAACGTCGCTACTGTCCAATAAAGAAGTTGTTCATCTATAGCATTACTCTTGTCTTCCTTATACCATCAGCTTCTAGAATGCCACTCAAGCAGCTCTTTTTTATTGTATAAAGTATCAACTATAAGTAAGATGCACATTCTGAGGTCTAACAGGAAGCTTCTCCGGGATTATTTTGACACTAGCAAAAATATACATAAGCTTGACAAATTATTGAATGATATGTGGGTAAACCTGCGGAGAAAACATAAAGGTTTTTGCTCTGGAACAATTTTCGGCAAAACTAATTTATTGTGTTAAACTTAATATAAATCATGATTTAAAAAAATTTAGAATACGTCAGCAAGTTTCTCCATTCATTTCACATAGAGTGTTCAAATCAACATGTTCTATACTTGTCTTTTGGATGCAATTCTTGATGAAATTTTTTAATTTGATTGTTGTTCTTGAGTTAGATATCTTTACGATGAAATTCTTGACGAAATGTATATTTTGATATTCGTTCTTGAGTAAGATTTCTTTAAGGGGGAATCTTGACGAAATGTATATCTTGAATGTACGTACTGGAGTAAGATGTGGTTAAAATGAAATCTTGACGAAATGTATATTTTGATGGTTGTTCTGGAGAAAGATGTCTTTTAAAGGGGCAGTAGCACGTTTTTTGATAATTTTATATTTTAAATATTTCACTGATACTTGTATGTTATTGCTTAATGTATTACTTTGATAGTGTCAACAATCTCATTACACAAGCCAATCATCCATAGTCATAGGACAAAGTATGTAGATTAACATAAAATCCATTGGCGGCCATTTTTGTGTGAACACCTTTAATTCATTTTTTTGTAAGAAAAATGAATCACATGGCTAAACTTTTTGTCATATATTTGAATGATTGCTGCTCAATTAAGTTTAAAAACATTGTCTTTCAATTGGAACAATTTATTTTCATTTTCCTGACATCACCTTATGTTCCCCCTTAAAACGTGCTACTGCCCCTTTAAAGCAAAGCTTGACGAAATGTATATTTCGATGTTTGATCTGGAGTAAGATGTGTTTTAGAAAAAATCTCGACGAATTGTATATTTTGATGATTGGTCTGGAGTAACATGTCTTTAAGAAGAATTCTTTTTTGACGAAATATATTTCTTGATGTTTGTTCTGGAGTAAGATTTCCATGAGAGGTAAGCTTGACAAAATGTATATTTTTATGGTTGTTTTAAGTAAGATGTCCTTAAGAGGAAATCTTGCCGAAATGTATATTTAGATGTTTTTTCTGGAGTAAGATGTCTTTTAGAGGAAATCTTGACGAAATGTATATTTAGATGTTTTTTCTGGAGTAAGATATGTTTTAGCAGAAATCTTGACGAAATATATTTCTTAATGTTTGTTCTGGAGTAAGATTTCCATGAGAAGAAAGATGTGTTTAAGAGGAAATCTTGACGAAATGTTTATTGTAATGTTTGTTCTGGAGTAAGATGTCTTTTAGGGGAAATCTTGACGAAATGTATATTTTGATGTTTGTTCTTGCGTAAGGTGTCTCTTAGAGGAAATCTTGACGAAATGTATATTTTTATGGGTTTTTTTCTGGAGTAAGATGTGTTTTAGAAGACATTTTGACGAAATATACTTCTAATGTTTGTTCTGGAGTAAGGTGTCCATGAGAGGAAAGATGTGTTTTAGAGGAAATCTTGAGGGAAAGTATATTTTGATGGTTGTTTTGAGTAAGCTGTCTTTAAGAGGAAATCTTGACGAAATGTATCTTCTGATATTTGTTCTGGAGTTAAATGTGTTCTAGAGGAAATCTTGATGAAATGTATATCTTGATGGTTGTATTGGAGTAAGACATCTTCAAAATGAAATTCTTGACGAAATGTATATTTTGATGGTTGTTTTAAGTTTTAAGTAAGATTTCCTTAAGAGGAAATCTTGGCGAAATGTATATTTTGATGTTTGTTCTGGAGAAAGACATCTTCAAAATGAAATTCTTGACGAAATGTATATTTTGAGGGTTGTTTTGGAGTAAAATGTCTTTTAAAGGAAATCTTGACAAAATATATTTCTATGTTTGTTCTGGAGTAATATGTGTTTTAGAAGAAATCTTGACGAATTGTATATTTTGATGATTGGTCTGGAGTAACATGTCTTTAAGAGGAATTCAATTTTTGACGTAATATATTTCTTGATGTTTGTTCTGGAGTAAGATTTCCATGAGGGGTAATCTTGACAAAATGTATATTTTGATGGTTGTTTTAAGTAAGATGTCCTTAAAAGGGAAATCTTGGCGAAATGTATATTTTAAATGTTTGTTCTGGAGAAAGACGTCTTTAAAATGAAATTCTCGACGAAATGTAAATGCTGATGGTTGTTTTAGAGTAAGATGTCGTTTAACAGAAATCTTAACGAAATGTATACCTTAATGTTTGTTCTGGATTAAGATGTATTTTAAAGGAAACATAACGAAATGTATTTTCAGATTGTTGTTCTGAAATAGGATATTGGTGTGAGGTGTTGCGTGTAATTAAATTGTTGTAAGATTTTTCCAAAGAATAAGGCAACCTCTACATGACAGCGCACTAGACCTACTCATCCCCTACCACTCCAGGTGTCGAATATCTGTCAATGACGAAACTGTGTGAATGGTAAGTGTGTCAGTAAAGCCGCTCCTTGTTCGAGTAACGTCACAGCGGAGGAGGGTAAGAAGAGAAATATGTACTGTTGCGAAGTCATTAAAGACATGGGATCATGTGATTCCGTGTCCCAAGGGAGACAAATCGTGCCTGACATTTCTCGTCTTTAAGCGCATCCTTCAACAGATGCCCTAGATTCGGGAAACGGTTTACTGCATAGACTGGCAGGCAAGCCTGAATCTTATTTCTATAATATTCATAATGTTAGAAATATTTTAACTCAGAACCTTGGATGTTTGGAAGACCGCTTTCACCTAGAATCATTTATTCTATTTTTTTATTTAACCACAGGCATTACAAGTATCTCTCAATCGAACATTTTTTTAATCATATCATTTCAAGCAACTTCGTGGCCTCACATTTTACCTCTTTATATTGGAACGTGAAACATACTTAATTTGTAATCTTAATGTCAAGAATATAAATCTTTGCAACAATTAAGTTTCTTATTCTAGAAAATGGAAGATTTAAAAAAAATCATTTTTCACAATAATTTTCACCTGTTGGATATTTGTAACTAAAATCCTATTACCCAATGTTGATGATTTGTTGACTACATCTATTGTCTGGTATAAACCTAAGGACAGTTTTTCTCTTACTCAAACATGATGGAAATTGGTTTTAGCAATTTAACAATGAATAATGAAGTGTCAGTTCTTTATATTTGATAATAACTGAAATCGTAAATCGCTGGAAAAAGTTTTATATAAATTATCAACGAATCAAATTTTTAATGTTGATTTGTACCATATTTATAACAATGTTATATTTGGGATATATTTAGGATTATATATTTGGTTACATTTGTTCACTATCTAAATGGCATTTATCTCTTGTACCATATTGTTGTTAATGTGTTTCTAATGTCCTTATTTCTGTTGTACATCGATAATTACCTGGTTGTTAATGCCAGTAGTTTTGATCTGCTTCGCTTCCAATACATCTTGAACCCATACTGTTCGTCAAGAATCATCCTTTCTTCATTTATTTGTGGTGTCGGTTGTCACTTCCTACCATTTAATGTGTTAAATATCTGAGGAAAATTATTACTGAACATCGTTTCTTCAGAAAGAAAGTTAACCTTGATTGTCTCTTAATTCAAGAAAAACGCTTCTATAAAGTAGCTCAGTGGCAGAGTGTCCGCTCGTCACCCGTACGACCGGGGTTCGATTCCCGGTCGCGTCATACCAAAAGACGTTAAAAGGTGGAAGTTGCTTCTGTCTTGCTTGACACTCAGCATTGTTAAGGCAGAACAACGATTTAACTGGCGCTGCACCGTGGTTTCCGGGTGCCTATGCACGAAACACATATGTACATGTATTGAGGACAATAAAGTGTTATTACTATTAAGTATATAGGTAAACAGCCCAAATCACGGACACATGACACATGACACATGACACAGGACACAGGACACAGGACACAGAGACTAAAACCTTCACGATCTCTCCACCAGTGATGTGATGTCGTATTTCAGAATTGTCATTTCTGTTGTGTGTTGGATAGCAGATTTAATGGGCACAACCCCAATCTACCACATAACAAGTATTTAAAACATATCACACAACAACAGCTTAATACGCAAGAGATAAATTCAAGTGGTTATAATACATAGGTACACAAAGATAAATTGGCAGACTAACAAAGTATAGAGCTTAACAATATGAAAATATAATCACCGACATGGAATTATGGACACCGACCTGGTTCATGCACAGAATCAACAACAACTGATCCAGAAATATAAAACCCCTATTTTAAAGTTACCCATTGAAAGGTATTAGCTGATAGTTTAACTCAAGTACCCAAGCCCCTAAGAGTTATAGAAAGACTATTCAAGAAAGAAGCTACCCACTCAATTAAAAGAACAATACCCAAAGAAGCTAATATATTAATGCATTAAGCTGACTAATTGTAAGGAAATTACACTGTAATACATAAAACATACATATGAATAACACCCCCCCCCCCCCCCCCCCCCCCCTCCTTGAAAAAGAAGTCCATGGTATGAAATGTTACGGACAGCTTCTAAAATAAAATACATATCACAAAATATTGCAAAATAATGAAAATGCACATATTATTTGAATTCGTTATAATGACAAAAAATAACAGGATAAAATATTGTATTGATAACCTCTTGCTATAATTATAACACTTCTTAATCAATCAAAATATCATTAATATAAAATAATCATTTCAAAATGTAGCATGAAGTCTGTTGTTGCAAGGAAACAATTCCTTAATAATAATAATATGTATATTTATATTGCGCTGGATTCCATACAAGAATGTATGCTCAAAGCGCTACATAACAGAGAATGGAATCATAAAGTATGTACAACATATGTACACATATGTACACATCCTTCACTGTATACACTTAATGTCACCCATTGATGTGACGTTAGGACCATTTATCAATTCTTAAAATACTGAAATATAACATTCTCATTATAAAATGAAGAAAAAAATATATTGATAAAATATGTCAATGAAGACAGAGAGACACTGGAGATACCGGAAGTTAAACAAGACTTAGACACTCAGATTCAGATTCAGATTATTCAGTATTTCGGACAGAGGCAGATAATATTTGATATCACGTGGTAACAACATTTCGACAATAGAAGACATGTTTTAAATACACTGCTAATGCTTTGATTGCATCAATAATTTTGGAATTTAAAAGACTGCACAATATTTGTTTATCTCTTACAGGTAAAGATACAAATGCTAAGTATCTATTGCGAAGATGAGAATATTTTGTGCATTCAAACAATACATGGATTTCGTCTTCAATGTTACCAGAATTACAATTTTCGTATATTCACAGAGATCACTAGGCACGTCCTTATTTCTACGTAAAGCGTTAACTTTAAAGTCATGGAAACCAATTCGAAATTTACACAATAGCCGAATTAATGCCTTATCTTCCAAATGCTTAAAAACTGATAAAAATATACTGTCATTTCCAACTTCTTGGGAGATCCAAACATGAGAAAATCCTGACACAAAAAGTATTTCCCTAACCCCTGAAGCCTAAATTCTCTTCCCCATATCATCCTGCAATTTTGAGAAAAGATAACTTTGTCTAGGGTACCTATAATAATCCATTTTCAACAACTTTAGCCAATATCTAACAACTCTTAATCTACTAGCAACATGTAAATTACAACGGCCAACTTCTCCGAGAACAGCTTTATTTGAAGCATACTTTCCCAAATTTAGAAAACGTTTAAAAAATGTTGCATGTACTTTTTCAATGCAATGGAAATATTTAGTGCCCCAAATTGCCGACCCATATAAAAGAATTGACACTCAGTATACACTGACCATCGTAAATGAACACGTCACCGATTGTTGTGACATCAGGACCATACATTCTTATTATAGTTAAATATATATATATATATATATATATATATATATATAAATTCATATAATTCTATTGTTAAAAAATTCCATTAAACACAGAGAGAATATTTAAAAAAAATTAATACACACTGCCAATGATGAATATGATCGTCGAGACTAAGGTAGAGACCATGGAATATAGGAATATTATTTTTTATATTAATATAAAATTCGTTGCAAAATGTATCATAAGGACTTTTATAAATGACAATGAGCTGGAAGACATTTGACAGTTGAAGAGACCAAAACACTCGAAATGCACGGCTATCATGAATGTGCTTCTCACATTACAACGATTCACTCTCGATTCCGTTACTGCGTACCAAGTTATTGATGTTTGAACAAGCCGCGTTGGCTTACATACTTACTAGTATACATGTGGAGAAATGTTTAATTCCCCGCCCACGCCTCCCACGGCTACACCACTCCGACACACGCCATGCTTCCACCTAATCGATGTGCGACTGTTACTTGAATATATCTGAATTTTTAAAGGTATGATCTTTCAAGAGATACGAATCGCGAGGGTCAAATAACGGATGATATGTATTGTGAAATAGTTATGTACCAATGTTTGTTGCATGGTATCAATCAAGTGTAGATTTACACTAATTTCTTTTTAGATGATGAAAAATGATAACGTGTTGCTTTAATTATAAATGGCGTGTTGATAACGCTTATAGGCACCCACCTACTCTTATATCACTACCCCCACTACTACTGAGAGAGTACCGGAATCGAGAGAACCATGGCTGTGTTTTACATGTTCTAGGTCTAAATTAGGCAAGTCTAGATTGACTGAATACTTATATGAAACGAAAAGCCTTGATGATGGTATATAAGATATCTCTGAGAGAGAGAGAGGGAGAGAGAGAGAAAGGGAGGGAGAGAGAGAGAGAGGAGGGAGAGAGAGAGAGAGAGAGAGAGAGAGGAGAGAGAGAGAGAGAGAGAGAGAGAGAGAGAGAGAGAGAGAGGGGGAAGAGAGGGAGAGAGAGATCGAAAGAGAGAGAGGGGGGGAGAGGGGGAGAGAGATATAGAGATCGAGAGAGAGAGAGAGAGAGAGAGAGAGATAGATAGATAGAGGTAGAGAGAGAGGGGGAGAGAGAGAGGGAGAGAGATAGAGAGGGAGAGAGAGAGAGAGAGATAGAGAGAGAGATAGATAGATAGAGGTAGAGAGAGAGGGGGAGAGAGAGAGAGAGAGAGAGAGAGAGAGAGAGTATTCAGTTAAACTAGATAGTTATACAATGAAATACACAGTCATGAAGCAAGACTAACGTTTAATAAGCAAAGCTTTTATTTTAAAGGATAAGAGGTCAAAGGGGACCTTGCTACTTAAAATAAATCAATATAAGTAACATGACTTCGATCTTGATGCTGATAGAGGCCTCTAGTAAACGGATCTAGTGTGAATGACCGGCGCTCATAAAGTTAAATCGGAAAATATTATCATATTCATAAATCCCACGGCGTAAATCAGTCGCAATTCACGTGTAAATGTCGAGCAGTGAGGTGGCGCACTGTTATGTTAGGGTGCGAGTTTTATGATACACAAGCGTGCATGTATCCACATAAGCGTGGTATATTATTAATTAAGCCCGGCTCGGTCATGTAAGTATCTACCGCTATTACACACGACAACGAACAAGTCTGACGAACGGGCGATATGAAAGCGCGCCTGTCCCTTGGGGGAGGGCTCTGATTGGCTACGACAGTAATGAATCTATCACAAACTCCCATAGCACGTCAGCTTACTTTCATGTTACGTTTCTACCATCAAGCGTTAAACATTTATTTCTTTCATTATTAATGTCAATCGCAGTTATTTCCCTTTCTTGGTTGCAGTGTTGTACAGTAAAAGTAGACCAAGGTATTGAAAATCAAATCCTGGCTTCCGTTAGGTGAAAATGTTTCTTGTCTTTTCATCTTGCTGCTATTGCTGCGGTTACTGTTGTTGTTGCTGTTGGTGTTTAGCTTCGGTTGCTATTGTTGCTGTTGGTGCTATTGCTGTTGTTACTGTTGTTGCTGTTGTTGCTGTTGTTTCTGTTGTTACTGTTGTTACTGTTGATGCTATTGCTACGGTTGCTAGTATTACTGTTGGTGCTATTACTGTTGTTACTGCTGGTGCTATTGCTTCGATTGCTGTTGGTTCTATTGCTGCGGTTACTGTTGTTGTTGAAGTTGTTGTTGGTGCTATTACTGCTATTGCTACGGTTACTGTTACTGTTGTTACTGTTGGTGTTATTACTGTTGTTACTGTTGGTGTTATTACTGTTGTTACTGTTGGTGCTATTGCTGCTATTGCTACGGTTACTGATGTAACTGTTGGTGCTATTGCTGTTGCTACTGTGCCCAATGTTACTACTACTTCCTCTTAAATAATTATTACTGCAGCCATCACAATTCTATTGCTTTATATAATATATACTATACAAATAAGAAACGCATAGGTGGATGTTTTCCGGATAAATGAGTTTTCAAAACGAAATATGTCCATAAAACATGTGAAACACATTTGGTTGTAGAAACATTTTGATTGTGACAATTTTGAATGTTTGAAACTGTCACTGATTTCAAAATTGTGAATTTGAAAGCGGTTTTGACCAAAATGATAAAAGCATGGCCAAAACGGAACCAAAAGCACTTGGAAAGTTGAAATTATTGGAAACATGCGTGTATTCACATTCTCCACAAAGGGCTTTCACCGATCACGAATTGCAATAGGAGTTTTACAATATGAAGAGTAAATGCAAATTCCACGTTTTGGCACTGCAACTCGAATCACCGCCATTGGCAGAATTCAGACTGGAGAGTCGCAAACATTCCTTGCCAGGAGTCATAACGTCTAAAAGAGCACAAACACTTGTCTTTTAGAACGCTTCCAACAATTTGGTTCCACCGATGATTGTCCACGTTCTGGAACACCTTGGGTCATCACAGAGGGTCAAGATAGCTAAAGTTGGTTCCTTCACCCATGTTACCGTATTGTCAATGCTGTGTACACAGCTGCCAGGGTGCCAATACTACACAGAATTTCGCCACAAACAGTACGGAATCGTTTGCAACAGATCAGATGGAGAGTCAGGAGACGCTACTTTGGCAATATGTTATGACGTCATAATCGCGCGCAACGTGTTCTGTGCTGTAACAACGTTCAGGTCTGGAACCTAAGACATGGGAAATGTGTAAGTCTTAGCGATGCATCAGGTTATTTTTTGCAAAGAGGAGATGAAAAAGAATTGGGTACACAGACGTGTACAAATGAAAGTTATGCTCCAAACTGCCAAAGTCAAGTCGTTAGATTTTGGAAAAGGTAACCTGATTATGTGGGCGGCCGTAGGCTACACATTTCTTTCTGGTTTCATTCATTTTCAAGGTAGTCTAATGGGAACACGTTCATAACACACTATCATCAAACGACACGTGCTTCCAGTAAATGACGTAGCGTCGTAACGTTGTCCACTACATCGCAAGAGCACATACTGTTGGTGTCACAAGATCATTTCTGACATGTTACAACATCAATGGGGTCCCCTATCACTTACGTAATCAAGATCTTAACCTGATTGAACACTTTTTAGATGAACTGGATTGACCTCTCTGGTAGCGTTAACGTTTACGTCAAATGCTTCCAAACCTGGCTCAGTTTTTGCAGGACAAGTTGGAGACCATAATCCAAGCATCAACATAGCGACCTATACAGTCTATGCCAAGGCGTTTGAAAATTGTTAGGCGTTCACGTGGTGGTAAAAACAGACAATGACATTCAAGTGACCTCTGATTAGCTAAAGGAAGTTAAAGTCTTATAAATATAAATATAAATAAATAAAAGTCAATTTGTATAGCGCTATATCCACGATGTAATCATGCTCAAAGCGTGAATGATATCATAAAGAGCAATGATCCTGTTATCTCCATGAGAAATTTAAGTTTCTTATACGCATTTACTAAAAGACAGTGTCAATTCAAAATTGACTGTAACCACACCTTGAAATATCCAGCTATGCGTTTCTTTTTTTGTATAGTATATTTGTTATTGCAATTTGATTTCAAATACTTTTCTGTTGTTATCATTGTTAAAAATATACAGAATGTGAGGATATTTATAAAGTAGGACAAATTTAAAGGCCAATGAAGTAGTGCCTGAAAGAAACGTTGGCCAGTGTCTTGTTTGCATTGCTGCAAGAGCTTAAACCCTACATCAGTATCGATTTAAAGCACAACAATCGTGGTTTGTTAGACAACACTTTTATTTACAATCAAGCAATGTTTAGAGTTGATATGGCTTTTCTATTTACTTTGGTGTTGTTTTGGGTCATTGCGCCAATTTGTTTTGCGTTAGAGTGTAATTCATCGAAGAGATTTTGTCTCAAACGGACTGTACATAACTTTTAACGTGAGTCAGTTGATATCAGGTTTGACAAGTCAAAACTGTTGAGTAAAAAACATATCTCCAGTAAGAAGATTTTGCAAGATGATATAGAAACAAAGAACCTTGGATAAATAAGATTTATGAGTGACCTTATTTAAAAATATATTTCAGTTTGGTACTCAAAAATTAAACTTAACATTAAGAAACATTTACATTTACTAAGACTTGCGAAGTTATTGGGTTTAAAGTTTTTAAAAAGTATTTCACAGTTTCCATGTTACAGTGTCAAAGAAAGCTGAGCAATCTATATTTGGAGTCTGTCGTCTTAACGCTGATTCAAAGTACGACACGAAGAAGAAAATAACAGCTTTGTATGTAATTAAAATGTTTCCAAGAAGTATTTGAAGATGTAGGTTCTTCAGTACTCTTAACTCATCAAAGGTATCGATCATATAAAAAAACATAAACACCTTAAAGGGGCAGTAGCACGCTTTTAGGGGGAATATAAGGTGATGTCAGGAAAATGAAAAATAATGGTTCCAATTGAAAGACAATGTATTTTAACTAAATGAAGCAGTAACAATTCAAATATATAAAGTTTATCCATGCGATTCCTTTTCTTACACAAACTGAATTAAAGGTGTTCACACAAAATGGTCGCTATTGGATTTTATGTGAATCTTTATACTTTGTCCTCTGACTGTGGTTGATTGATTTGTGTTATGAGATTTTGACACTATTAAAACGATACATCTTGCATTTACGTACAATTACCAGTGAGAATTTTG
Organism: Steromphala cineraria; assembly: GCA_916613615.1. Classification (NCBI taxonomy): domain Eukaryota; kingdom Metazoa; phylum Mollusca; class Gastropoda; order Trochida; family Trochidae; genus Steromphala; species Steromphala cineraria. Next base: position 3,334,679 of record OU744734.1, read on the forward strand.
AAATATAAAATTTTCAAAAAAATGCTACTGTCCCTTTAAAGTACGGCATTTTGAGGTCACACTATCTGCAAAAGTACATATTTGGTTGAGTCTTTTGGGAATTCGAACCCGAACCCTGATAGTATTTATCTGATTACAAAGATCTTGACAAAATCATTTGTCTAACGACGAATTTCTAAACTCATGTTAATTCCAGACAGCAGTTAAACACACACGACATGTGACAGTTCGGAATTAAAGGAGGTTGGTGTCAAATAAACTCTTTTTTTGTTTTACGTTTCAATTAATTTTGTATTGGTCGAATTAATTTGTGTTTTTGGTAAATGATGTCCAAAGGAAATTTGTTTTTTCTTCAAAATACTGGTTTGACTGTTGGAGAAAGAGTTGGGAAAGGGGGGTGGAGGGGTATGAATAAATAGCATTGCATAAAAGAGGAGTCGATATGTAGGTTATCACAATCACCCATCACCCCAATGAACAAAAACAATAAGCCCTCATGCAATTTCCAATTCAATCCGGGATAATTCTATCAAATAAACTAGATTTTAGGCAAGAATCATAGGCCCCGCTATCAGAGATTACTTCCGTATAATTATATAAGGGATCTTTGATAGCGGCGCCCATGGCCAGAATTAGCCCTAGACATAGGCGTAGGAACTGGGGGGCAGGGGCTTGAATTATTTTTTGGGCACCAAAATCAAGATTGAAACATATATTTAATATAATATAATATTCAAAAAGTACATGGATTTTTTTCCGCTTATTATAGAAGCCACATTTTATGATTCTTGTCACTCTAAAGTGAAAGTAGAAAAAGCACTGCTCTCTGACCGGCAACATGGCACAAGCGTCAATGCTGAACGCGAAGCATCGGTTGTAACAGTGCAACCCATACATTAACATTGATTTTACAACGTAAATCCATATCTAGACTACTATAATAGGTGCTAGTTCACTTATGAATTGAATATTTAAATACTAGAATCTAGTATACACTCACAATGCCAATGCCATGTGTTAGCAGTGATGGAATTGGTTATATCTGAAAGCCGAATTTGTGAATGAAATAGGAATGATTGCGATAATTATTATACCGACGACCTACAGTTCACAGGTGGATAGTTATAACAACGATAATGATTCTGTCCTTCCGTCCGTCTGTCCATCCTAAGATATTTTTCTGTCTGATTCCTGAAAAACTTTTCAAATTTTACTCATGTCTTCAACACAATTAGGAGAGGTGCAGGTCTTCACGTTTTTTTATTTAAGAATAAAATCCTGTATTGATTTAGCCATTTCAGAAATCTATTTTATAACGCCCCCCTTGTAGATTTTGAAATCTTGCCCCCCCAAGTTTTGAACCGTTCCTACGCCTATGCTAGACCAACAGGGAAGTACATTGTGTAACAAAAAGTTATCATGTTGAATCATAACGATGTTCCCCCATGATTGATTGACAGTTCATCTCATCATAATGTTACTGTTTCAGATTCATTCAATTCACAATAAATATATAAATACATACCAAATACATACCACTCCTACACCTGCGTCATTTCGGACTTTCTCTTATCTGAGCGTACAAATATGTATTGTGCAATTAATCATAACAGTGCTTGTAAACGATGCATTTATTGCGTGTGAAGGTAATGGTAGTGGGGTTCATCACAAAAATTACTTTTTGACGTGACGTCATATCTTAAAAACATGTTGACATCACATGAAGTTCACATTTAATTCACCAACGGCGGGAAATACAGCCTATGCTTCGTAAATTTTGTTTATGTCTTTGATTTTGCAACTTTGATCGGTGATATATACAAGCGCCCGAATATACATGTAGATGTTGGCCTTGCCCTTGCCCGGATCATTCTTATATATTTAGACCCTCGTGCCGAGACGTGCTAGGTGATGAACAAACATGGATATATGTCAAATATTATGACATCTTATGATATCAATCGTGATTGGCTCCCAACTGAATCCCCAAGGTTTAATTATGTCCGCATTACTTTGATGAAAACAAATAGGTCAATTGGCAATAATCCCCAAAAATCCGTTGTTTAACATGTCGACATTGTTCAGTATAGCTATCGTTTATAATAGTTCTCACGTATACAATGGGAAAATGTTCATGTCGATATGTTATTTTTCAAAAAATCAGTGAACAAATGCTCTTTCTCCGCCAGCAATCAGAACAAGCATGTGAGACGGCACCCCAACATTCCGTCCTTGTGAAGTAACATCGCGTGTCATGTGCTGACGCTGATAACTCTGTATCATACGACGTCATCCTTCAAATTGACCTCAGTTTGTGCTCTATAATGACGAAGACAACATCAACATCTCTTACAAATGCATGTCTCCTAATCTGATCGGAGTCGTGACATGCATGGCCGGTCAATTAGCGACAGCCATATTGTGAAAGTCCACCTGTCTACGACGACGTCCATATTGTGAAGTCTACCTGTCTACGACGACGTCCATATTGTGCATGTCTACCTGCCTACGACGACGGTCATATTGTGCATGTCCACCTGTCTACGACGACGTCCATATTGTGCATGTCCACCTGTCTACGACGATGTCCATATTGTGCATGTCTACCTGACTACGACGACGTCCATATTGTGCATGTCCACCTGTCTACGACGACGGCCATATTGTGAAAGTCCACCTGTCTACGACGACGTCCATATTGTGCATGTCCACCTGTCTACGACGATGTCCATATCGTGAAGTCTACCTGATTACGACGACGTCCATATTGTGCATGTCTACCTGTCTAAGACGACGGCCATATTGTGCATGTCTACCTGTCTACGACGATGACCATATTGTGCATGTCTACCTGTCTACGACGATGTCCATATTGTGCATGTCTACCTGATTACGACGACGTCCATATTGTGCATGTCTACCTGTCTAAGACGACGGCCATATTGTGCATGTCTACCGGTCTAAGACGATGTCCATATTGTGAAAGTCCACCTGTCTACGACGACGTCCATATTGTGAAGTCTTCCTGTCTACGACGACGTCCATATTGTGCATGTCTACCTGCCTACGACGACGGCCATATTGTGCATGTCCACCTGTCTACGACGACGTCCATATTGTGCATGTCCACCTGTCTACGACGATGTCCATATTGTGCATGTCTACCTGATTACGACGACGTCCATATTGTGAAGTCCACCTGTCTAAGACGACGGCCATATTGTGAAAGTCCACCTGTCTACGTCGACGTCCATATTGTGCATGTCCACCTGTCTACGACGACGTCCATGTTGTGAAGTCTACCTGACTACGACGACGTCCATATTGTGCATGTCTACCTGTCTAAGACGACGGTCATATTGTGCATGTCTACCTGTCTAGGACGATGTCCATATTGTGCATGTCTACCTGTCTACGACGATGTCCATATTGTGCATGTCTACCTGATTACGACGACGTCCATATTGTGCATGTCTACCTGTCTAAGACGACGGCCATATTTTGCATGTCTACCTTTCTACGACGATGTCCATATTGTGCATGTCTACCTTTCTACGACGATGTCCATATTGTGCATGTCTACCTGTCTACGACGATGTCCATATTGTGCATGTCTACCTGATTACGACGACATCCATATTGTGCATGTCTACCTGTCTAAGACGACGGCCATATTGTGAATGTCTACCTGTCTACGACGATGTCCATATTGTGAAAGTCCACCTGTCTACGACGATGTCCATATTGTGAAAGTCCACCTGTCTACGACGACGTCCATATTGTGAAGTCTTCCTGTCTACGACGACGTCCATATTGTGCATGTCTACCTGCCTACGACGACGGCCATATTGTGCATGTCCACCTGTCTACGACGACGTCCATATTGTGCATGTCCACCTGTCTACGACGATGTCCATATTGTGCATGTCTACCTGATTACGACGACGTCCATATTGTGAAGTCCACCTGTCTAAGACGACGGCCATATTGTGAAAGTCCACCTGTCTACGTCGACGTCCATATTGTGCATGTCCACCTGTCTACGACGACGTCCATGTTGTGAAGTCTACCTGACTACGACGACGTCCATATTGTGCATGTCTACCTGTCTAAGACGACGGCCATATTGTGCATGTCTACCTGTCTAGGACGATGTCCATATTGTGCATGTCTACCTGTCTACGACGATGTCCATATTGTGCATGTCTACCTGATTACGACGACGTCCATATTGTGCATGTCTACCTGTCTAAGACGACGGCCATATTTTGCATGTCTACCTTTCTACGACGATGTACATATTGTGCATGTCTACCTTTCTACGACGATGTCCATATTGTGCATGTCTACCTGTCTACGACGATGTCCATATTGTGCATGTCTACCTGATTACGACGACATCCATATTGTGCATGTCTACCTGTCTAAGACGACGGCCATATTGTGAATGTCTACCTGTCTACGACGATGTCCATATTGTGAAAGTCCACCTGTCTACGACAATGTCCATATTGTGCATGTCCACCTGTCTACGACGACGTCCATATTGTGCATGTCTACCTGTCTACGACGATGTCCATATTGTGCATGTCTACCTGTCTACGACGATGTCCATATTGTGCATGTCTACCTGATTACGACGATGTCCATATTGTGCATGTCTACCTGTCTAAGACGACGGCCATATTGTGCATGTCTACCGGTCTACGACGATGTCCATATTGTGCATGTCTACCTGTCTACGACGACGTCCATATTGTGCATGTCTACCTGTCTAAGACGACGGCCATATTGTGCATGTCTACCTGTCTACGACGACGTCCATATTGTGCATGTCTACCTGTCTACGACGATGTCCATATTGTGCATGTCTACCTGATTACGACGATGTCCATATTGTGCATGTCTACCTGTCTACGACGATGTCCATATTGTGCATGTCTACCTGTCTACGACGATGTCCATGTTGTGCATGTCTACCTGATTACGACGATGTCCATATTGTGCATGTCTACCTGTCTACGACGATGTCCATATTGTGCATGTCTACCTGTCTACGACGATGTCCATATTGTGCATGTCTACCTGTCTAAGACGACGGCCATATTGTGCATGTCTTCCTGTCTACGACGATGTCCATATTGTGCATGTCTACCTGATTACGACGATGTCCATATTGTGCATGTCTACCTGTCTACGACGATGTCCATATTGTGCATGTCTACCTGTCTACGACGATGTCCATATTGTGCATGTCTACCTGTCTACGACGATGTCCATATTGTGCATGTCTACCTGTCTAAGACGACGGCCATATTATGCATGTCTACCTATCTACGACGACGTCCATATTGTGCATGTCTACCTGTCTAAGACGATGTCCATATTGTGCATGTCTACCTGTCTAAGACGATGTCCATATTGTGCATGTCTACCTGATTACGACGATGTCCATGTTGTGCATGTCTACCTGATAACGACGATGTCCATATTGTGCATGTCTACCTGTCTACGACGATGTCCATATTGTGCATGTCTACCTGTCTTCGACGACGGCCATATTGTGCATGTCTACCTGATTACGACGATGTCCATATTGTGCATGTCTACCTGATTACGACGATGTCCATATTGTGCATGTCTACCTGTCTACGACGATGTCCATATTGTGCATGTCTACCTGTCTACGACGATGTCCATATTGTGCATGTCTACCTGATTACGACGACATCCATATTGTGCATGTCTACCTGTCTAAGACGACGGCCATATTGTGAATGTCTACCTGTCTACGACGATGTCCATATTGTGAAAGTCCACCTGTCTACGACGATGTCCATATTGTGCATGTCCACCTGTCTACGACGACGTCCATATTGTGCATGTCTACCTGTCTACGACGATGTCCATATTGTGCATGTCTACCTGTCTACGACGATGTCCATATTGTGCATGTCTACCTGATTACGACGACGTCCATATTGTGCATGTCTACCTGTCTAAGACGACGGCCATATTGTGCATGTCTACCGGTCTACGACGATGTCCATATTGTGCATGTCTACCTTTCTACGACGATGTCCATATTGTGCATGTCTACCTGTCTACGACGATGTCCATATTGTGCATGTCTACCTGATTACGACGACATCCATATTGTGCATGTCTACCTGTCTAAGACGACGGCCATATTGTGAATGTCTACCTGTCTACGACGATGTCCATATTGTGAAAGTCCACCTGTCTACGACAATGTCCATATTGTGCATGTCCACCTGTCTACGACGACGTCCATATTGTGCATGTCTACCTGTCTACGACGATGTCCATATTGTGCATGTCTACCTGTCTACGACGATGTCCATATTGTGCATGTCTACCTGATTACGACGATGTCCATATTGTGCATGTCTACCTGTCTAAGACGACGGCCAAATTGTGCATGTCTACCGGTCTACGACGATGTCCATATTGTGCATGTCTACCTGTCTACGACGACGTCCATATTGTGCATGTCTACCTGTCTACGACGACGTCCATATTGTGCATGTCTACCTGTCTACGACGATGTCCATATTGTGCATGTCTACCTGATTACGACGATGTCCATATTGTGCATGTCTACCTGTCTACGACGATGTCCATATTGTGCATGTCTACCTGTCTACGACGATGTCCATGTTGTGCATGTCTACCTGATTACGACGATGTCCATATTGTGCATGTCTACCTGTCTACGACGATGTCCATATTGTGCATGTCTACCTGTCTACGACGATGTCCATATTGTGCATGTCTACCTGTCTAAGACGACGGCCATATTGTGCATGTCTACCTGTCTACGACGATGTCCATATTGTGCATGTCTACCTGATTACGACGATGTCCATATTGTGCATGTCTACCTGTCTACGACGATGTCCATATTGTGCATGTCTACCTTTCTACGACGATGTCCATATTGTGCATGTCTACCTGTCTACGACGATGTCCATATTGTGCATGTCTACCTGATTACGACGACATCCATATTGTGCATGTCTACCTGTCTAAGACGACGGCCATATTGTGAATGTCTACCTGTCTACGACGATGTCCATATTGTGAAAGTCCACCTGTCTACGACAATGTCCATATTGTGCATGTCCACCTGTCTACGACGACGTCCATATTGTGCATGTCTACCTGTCTACGACGATGTCCATATTGTGCATGTCTACCTGTCTACGACGATGTCCATATTGTGCATGTCTACCTGATTACGACGATGTCCATATTGTGCATGTCTACCTGTCTAAGACGACGGCCATATTGTGCATGTCTACCGGTCTACGACGATGTCCATATTGTGCATGTCTACCTGTCTACGACGACGTCCATATTGTGCATGTCTACCTGTCTAAGACGACGGCCATATTGTGCATGTCTACCTGTCTACGACGACGTCCATATTGTGCATGTCTACCTGTCTACGACGATGTCCATATTGTGCATGTCTACCTGATTACGACGATGTCCATATTGTGCATGTCTACCTGATTACGACGATGTCCATATTGTGCATGTCTACCTGTCTAAGACGACGGCCATATTGTGCATGTCTACCGGTCTACGACGATGTCCATATTGTGCATGTCTACCTGTCTACGACGACGTCCATATTGTGCATGTCTACCTGTCTAAGACGACGGCCATATTGTGCATGTCTACCTGTCTACGACGACGTCCATATTGTGCATGTCTACCTGTCTACGACGATGTCCATATTGTGCATGTCTACCTGATTACGACGATGTCCATATTGTGCATGTCTACCTGTCTACGACGATGTCCATATTGTGCATGTCTACCTGTCTACGACGATGTCCATGTTGTGCATGTCTACCTGATTACGACGATGTCCATATTGTGCATGTCTACCTGTCTACGACGATGTCCATATTGTGCATGTCTACCTGTCTACGACGATGTCCATATTGTGCATGTCTACCTGTCTAAGACGACGGCCATATTGTGCATGTCTACCTGTCTACGACGATGTCCATATTGTGCATGTCTACCTGATTACGACGATGTCCATATTGTGCATGTCTACCTGTCTACGACGATGTCCATATTGTGCATGTCTACCTTTCTACGACGATGTCCATATTGTGCATGTCTACCTGTCTACGACGATGTCCATATTGTGCATGTCTACCTGATTACGACGACATCCATATTGTGCATGTCTACCTGTCTAAGACGACGGCCATATTGTGAATGTCTACCTGTCTACGACGATGTCCATATTGTGAAAGTCCACCTGTCTACGACAATGTCCATATTGTGCATGTCCACCTGTCTACGACGACGTCCATATTGTGCATGTCTACCTGTCTACGACGATGTCCATATTGTGCATGTCTACCTGTCTACGACGATGTCCATATTGTGCATGTCTACCTGATTACGACGATGTCCATATTGTGCATGTCTACCTGTCTAAGACGACGGCCATATTGTGCATGTCTACCGGTCTACGACGATGTCCATATTGTGCATGTCTACCTGTCTACGACGACGTCCATATTGTGCATGTCTACCTGTCTAAGACGACGTCCATATTGTGCATGTCTACCTGTCTACGACGACGTCCATATTGTGCATGTCTACCTGTCTACGACGATGTCCATATTGTGCATGTCTACCTGATTACGACGATGTCCATATTGTGCATGTCTACCTGTCTACGACGATGTCCATATTGTGCATGTCTACCTGTCTACGACGATGTCCATGTTGTGCATGTCTACCTGATTACGACGATGTCCATATTGTGCATGTCTACCTGTCTACGACGATGTCCATATTGTGCATGTCTACCTGTCTACGACGATGTCCATATTGTGCATGTCTACCTGTCTAAGACGACGGCCATATTGTGCATGTCTACCTGTCTACGACGATGTCCATATTGTGCATGTCTACCTGATTACGACGATGTCCATATTGTGCATGTCTACCTGTCTACGACGATGTCCATATTGTGCATGTCTACCTGTCTACGACGATGTCCATATTGTGCATGTCTACCTGTCTACGACGATGTCCATATTGTGCATGTCTACCTGTCTAAGACGACGGCCATATTATGCATGTCTACCTATCTACGACGACGTCCATATTGTGCATGTCTACCTGTCTAAGACGATGTCCATATTGTGCATGTCTACCTGATTACGACGATGTCCATATTGTGCATGTCTACCTGTCTACGACGATGTCCATGTTGTGCATGTCTACCTGATAACGACGATGTCCATATTGTGCATGTCTACCTGTCTACGACGATGTCCATATTGTGCATGTCTACCTGTCTTCGACGACGGCCATATTGTGCATGTCTACCTGATTACGACGATGTCCATATTGTGCATGTCTACCTGATTACGACGATGTCCATATTGTGCATGTCTACCTGTCTACGACGATGTCCATATTGTGCATGTCTACCTGTCTACGACGATGTCCATATTGTGCATGTCTACCTGATTACGACGACATCCATATTGTGCATGTCTACCTGTCTAAGACGACGGCCATATTGTGAATGTCTACCTGTCTACGACGATGTCCATATTGTGCATGTCCACCTGTCTACGACGACGTCCATATTGTGCATGTCTACCTGTCTACGACGATGTCCATATTGTGCATGTCTACCTGTCTACGACGATGTCCATATTGTGCATGTCTACCTGATTACGACGACGTCCATATTGTGCATGTCTACCTGTCTAAGACGACGGCCATATTGTGCATGTCTACCTGTCTACGACGACGTCCATATTGTGCATGTCTACCTGTCTACGACGATGTCCATATTGTGCATGTCTACCTGATTACGACGATGTCCATATTGTGCATGTCTACCTGTCTACGACGATGTCCACATTGTGCATGTCTACCTGTCTACGACGATGTCCATGTTGTGCATGTCTACCTGATTACGACGATGTCCATATTGTGCATGTCTACCTGTCTACGACGATGTCCATATTGTGCATGTCTACCTGTCTAAGACGACGGCCATATTGTGCATGTCTACCTGTCTACGACGACGGCCATATTATGAAAGTCCACCTGATTACGACGATGTCCATATTGTGCATGTCTACCTGTCTACGACGATGTCCATATTGTGCATGTCTACCTGATTACGACGATGTCCATATTGTGCATGTCTACCTGTCTACGACGATGTCCATATTGTGCATGTCTACCTGTCTACGACGATGTCCATATTGTGCATGTCTACCTGATTACGACGATGTCCATATTGTGCATGTCTACCTGTCTAAGACGACGGCCATATTGTGCATGTCTACCTGATTACGACGATGTCCATATTGTGCATGTCTACCTGATTACGACGATGTCCATATTGTGCATGTCTACCTGTCTAAGACGATGCCCATATTGTGCATGTCTACCTGTCTACGACGACGGCCATATTGTGAAAGTCCGCCTGTCTACGACGATGTCCATATTGTGCATGTCTACCTGTCTACGACGATGTCCATATTGTGCATGTCTACCTGATTTCGACGATGTCCATATTGTGCATGTCTACCCGATTACGACGATGTCCATATTGTGCATGTCTACCTGTCTACGACGATGTCCATATTGTGCATGTCTACCTGTCTACGACGACGTCCATGGTCGCGCGAGGCGCTTTGTAGCTTGACTCGAAAGTACAATTCCTTCAGGGTAATAATATTCATTGTACAGCCATTGTATCGCCGTTGAGCAGTCCTGGACTGGATACTAGGCGTTAAAATTAGTATTGTTATTATTATTATTATTAGTGCTAGACTATCTGTCTACGACGACGGCCATATTGTGCATGTCCACGATTACGTCGACTAACTGACTTTATTCATAAATCTTTTATACGTGAACCGCGGAAGCAGATAATCCGGACATTGATCTGGAGCGATGACATGTCGCTGATGATGTATCGGGGGATGATTCTCTTGCATGGACACGACTTGTAAATACACGAGACCTGCTGCCAGTGAACTGCAGAGGACGATGGCAGCGTTACAAAGTGGCGTTGAAAGTTCTGATGATGGATCTATCAAACAGGATACAATTTTATCTAATCTTAACCCGGAAGAAAAATAAGGCTGTAGCAACGCTCTTTGATTTAGATACGAGTACCTGCAATTGCTTCATAGGTACGTGTTTTTAATGACCTTTTTCTGTAAATATAACAGAAATTGAAAATTCCAGATATACAGTGTGATATAAACGGTAACTGGAATTCATTTGATAGTGAACACTAGACGAACACTAGCCAAATTGCAATCTTAGAGCGTTTCTAACACAGAGGAAAACAAGTAAAATTTTGTTCGGAAACAACTGTTGCTTGGCAAATAGCAATTGATAGTTGCTCTTGTGCATGCGATATGTGACACTATTAACATGTTATGGTAGAAGTCATTAGTAAAAGAAGGGTCCTCGTTTTGTTAGAAATTACATTTGAAAAGCTTTGTTTTAAGCTAAAACAAGTAAGATATTGCGTCATCGCGATAATCGTAGCTTTATGACTTATTTTTGTCCTAGATATAAGTTTACATCATTTTGCCCCCAGAATAGACCGAAGATAAAATAAACAGGAGGTATATTTGCCCAGAACGATGCTCCCCCTTCTAGCCTAGTTTATTTGACCCCTCGTTGGTCATACTGCTACTTAGTGACACGGCCATGTTCCCAGCCTGATAGATATTCGCTCTTTACACAATTAACGTCGTCGCTTCGAGACTTGCCCATTGACGTCATGCCAGCTTCATTCGCCACGCTGAAATTACATCATTGGTTCAGGGATAGACTCTTAAGTACTAGAGAATAGCTGCATGATATGGATTAGTACTACAACTATAGACTTCCGGTTAGTCTCGGGAACATCATAACGAAGGGATTGTGTCAAACTTTTCCTCTATCCAATCAGAAATCTGTTTTCATTGGTTGCCATTTTATCTTGCAAACAATATGTGCAAATCGCAAAGCTGAACCAACCCTTGTCACTGGACGATTCTGAAGCAGTTACTCCAGCACATGTTCGAATATTATAAGATATCTATAACAATGTTATATTTGGGATTACAATATAAGATATCGTTTATCGTTACCTCTGTAACCTATATAATCATGAGTGGATGTATCAAATCAGTGCTCATATGAGAAATGTGACTCTTTTAAGGATGAATAGATCTCCTAGGCATATACAAAACTTCAACTGTATGCACCGATAAAGGCGGTATCGGAAACCAATGTTCTGGTTAGAGACACTAACCACGGAGTGCGAGACCGGCTGGTAAATGAATGATACGCGCGGGGACACGTGCTCGTTACGCTGGCTTTGAAAACTCCCAAACCTGTCTCACCTCGTGATTCGGCGACTCTGATCTGGCACATCGGTGTCTGTGTGTCGGCGGAAGCAACTGTATCATGGGTCAAATCACGCCAATACAGGGAACTGATTGCCTCTTGGGTTAACAGTTACGTAACGTGGAAGGTAAAACCGATACAATAGATGGAAACCTTTATGGACTTGGGCTTTCTCAATGTTCATACGCAAAGCCTAAAACGTCAGTTTCCGAACTGTCAGTTTTATGTCTTGCTGCTGACCCTTGAGTTTTCCTTGCTGGCTCTCTAGCCTGTAGCAGCATAGAAAAGTAAAGGGTCAGCAGCAAGGCATAAAATGACAGTTCGGAAACTGGCGTTTTAGGCTTTGCGTAGGAAAATGGTCTTGCTCCTGCTAAACTTGGAATTGGTCATCTAAAAAATTTATAATCTTCATATTTAGTTTTCTATAGCTACAACATAGGTTCGATATATTAATTTAGATTTTGATTGTACAAGTTTATGTTACCGGTATACATTCCAATAAACCCTAAACTTAGTTTCGATTTTTCAAAATAACGTTTGAGCTACACGTCCTTGTCCAGTTACAGTATCAGTATCCGGTAGAATTATTTACTCTGATAGTTTAAATAATAGCCATGGATATTAAATGAAATTCAGCAACGGTCGTCAGTACGACACATACCAATTAAAGTTTTATATAAATTATATATGAGTAAAAAACTTATCTTATTCATTTTCATTTTAATCAAAATAAATTCCCCGAATCTGTCAGCATAACAATGATATAAGATAAAAGCATTTTTCAGAATATGAAGAAAACTCGTTCTACTTTTCATTTTTTTCACAGTTTTGATTTATGACAATTTCATTTTAGAGTCAAGTGCAAGACTTAAACTGAGTTTAAACTAAACACTCCGCTGTATTGCCTAATGCTGTGAGACAAGAGTGAACTAGACTCAACGGGCACCTGTCCCTCATACCACAGCTATGATGGTCTCTGGTGACGACACTGGGGAAGTAAGTGGAATATAGATGTGGGAAACGTAAAATAAATATACATCAATACATAAATAGACTCGGATCCACAAATGGTACAGTAAAATAGCTACAAATAAGCTATGAATGGACCAAGAGACAGAACCTACCAAGGACGCTTCAGAAACTGAAACTAAGTGTGAAATGAACACGTTGTACTTGGCATCCTTGACATTCTTTTTTCAGTCACTTGATTTCAATAAAAATGTAGTTTTGCTATATTGACATTCTAGTTTCCATCGTTATGAAGAAGCTTTTAATTAATTCTCATTAAGCTGAGCTTCTTGTACAACCGACTTTGATAGATTTTCATGTTTTGTATGATACTTGTTAGTTTCGAAAATGTTTATTGTTCTCTAATATAACCAACAAACTATGGTGGTAAATAAATGACAGTCGTTGCAGGTATATTCCAAAAGAGAAAATGAGATCGCTTGATTTTAAGAATGCATGTAAATAGTTGTTAACGGTGGACACTCCGAGACAATTGAAGTGAATGAGGAGGTGCACCTAGAGCCTCTTACCAAAAGTTTGTTTGACTACTTTCATGTAATGCTTTGGTTCGAGACATTCTATCGATATTTTCCATAACGTTATACATTTAAGACCTGATGAAGACAAATCTCTTTCTGATCACTTACTGAAAAATTATACTAAAATTATTGGAAGAGCATAATTGGCAAGGATTTATGCAACACTGGGATCCAAAGGGGAAAACCTCACATTTTGTCATAATTTTTTTAATTTCGAAATGTTAGTTGTTAAAACGTAAGTTTTATTTTAGTATTGACTACGTTGATCAAAAGTTTGCTGAAAGAGTGTTTAATTGAAACACGTTTTCAGACAGTAGAAAAGCGAAAATTTTGAATTTTGACCGAATATTTCAGTTGGAGAATGCCAGAATTGTATCTGGGTCTCAGTCTCAAACACGCATTGGTTAAGCCCCCGTCACAACCCATCGTGCGTGCAATTCGTTCGTACGTTTTTTGGGGAGGCCACGGTCGCTACGTTTTTCTTAAAAAATAGGGTGGATTTATCAAGAACAGAGAGGGAGTTTGCCAACGCACGTCACACGCACGTCGTACGTACGTAGCCCGTCGACACGTCTGGCAGTGAGGAGCTGCGTGCATAGTACGATGCGCACGTGGTACGTGCGTGTGGCGTGCGTACAACGTGCGTGTGATGTGCGATTGTCACATTGTCGTACGGGGGCCGTGCGTCTCGCGTACAGTGTCCTTACACCACGCACGTTGTAAGTGCGTGCGAGTGCAACGAGGTTTTTCCCGCCCGATTGACAGGTGCTTAGTACAAATTGTCACATGTGCTGGAGCCATAAGATGCCGCCCTTTCCATCGTTCCGGGTCCTGATGCTACAAGAGCATGTTCTCTTCAAATGATGGCAATCGTCCGTCGGCTCGGCTTATATCCTAAAAAAGGTGCCCAAAACGTGCGTTGTACGTGCTTACTCGGTACGTTGTACGTGCTTATTCGGTACGATCGACGTGAGTTTTCTTTAATTATTTGATAGTTAAACTTTGGACGTGCCGAGTAATCACGAACTACGCACGTACAACGGACATTGTACGCACGTGCAACGTGCGTCGTTCGTAGAGAAAGTTTTAGTGGGTAAGCTTGAAAAAACGCACGATGTCGGTGCGTTGTGCGTGCGGTTGTCGTACAGGGCACGCACGTCGATCGTACGGAGGAAAATTCGCAGCCCGTTCGTAGACTGCACGCAGCGAAAGTTCTGCATGCACTAAAAGTTCTACGACGAGTCTGCGTGCTCTAAATTTGTCCAAAATCGGTACGGCGTCGGTAAAGAGGACGCACGAATTCCCCAATTTACCCCACGTTTTTGTCGGTAGACAGCACGCAGCTGCACGTACGACGGGTTGTGACGGGGGCTTAAGGCGAACTGTTATATAGGTATAGATGTCAAGGCCATCTCGACTTTTGGGAAAGCTTGACAAGAGTGAACGTGATGTTTCGAGTTCAAAGTTTAACAATATTGTGAGATGTGTGCTTGGTCCAATACGGTTCGGTTCATCTACGTCAAAAGGGTTCAGCAACAACAAGGATGGCTGATAAGGGGTTGGTGACCCTCTCTATTTATCCGAGATTTATACGCCTAGATATGACTCCTTACTGACAAGAGCTGTACAGAGACGGGGTGTTTGGGGAGATATCCGCCTCGAGCTTGGTGTTATGCGACGAGCCGATTTATTATCCCGCTCAAGAGGGTGATATCAGTATTTATCCACTGTCACATGGACCAATCATAGATCAAGATTCTTACATGAGGTAGGATAATTACTTATGCAAGTGTCTATATTAAAGAGTGTCCTCTTATCCCCTATATTGTGTAACCTGGCTAGGTTTCTTTCATCTGATGTTCTCAAGTCCTGTAAAGTCCAGGAGTGAACTTGAGTGTAGCAACTTGTCCTTACATCCGTGCAACATCTCTGGTCATTGAATTATTATACACTTACTGATGCATTCACTGTCTGGTCCTGATCAATATCTAACATTGTAATATTCTTTTCATATCCATGTGGTTGAGTATACGCTCTTAATGTACACTTTTTCGTTTTATTCTTATGAAATCGACAGGTAAGCCTACCGCTAAACTTTCGTACACATGCTTGTTAGTTTTTGATATATTTTTATCTGAATATAGGAATGTGATTGAATGTGTCATATTTCCTGTGTATGTGTGGGTGTGTGTATAAATGCATTTGTGCATGAGTTTAAATGTGTTCACGTGTGTATATGTATATATCAGTATATTTGTTTGTATATGTTTATGTGTATCTGTATATAAACAGAACAATTCGAATACGAGTTTATCCTAATTGGTAAACTGTACAGTAGGCCTATGGTCCATAAAGTGTATTTCTAAGTTAAGTTTAAACAACACTGTCACATTGGTACAACTAAATCATGGAACTGATATAAGGCACCCTGAACTCCTCTCTGATCTAGGCTAGCAATCTACATTCTCTGGTGACGTCACAGAAGACTGAGGAGCGAGTGTTATAGGACATATCGACCGGGTAATTGAGGCAGTAATGCCTCTACAGGAAACACTTGCACGTTTTTTGTCTTCAACTGACAGTGATGTGATAATGTCCTTCATGTTAAGTCGTTAGATAGCACGGGCCAAACTCGTTACTCTCCTTGTACATCCAAAAGGTTTGTTCATACACGTACCTTTTGCTATATGTAAAAAAAGTTGCACCCACAGTTTTATTACCAGTAAAAGATTTCTGGTAGGACAGCAGACAATATTTCAGAACAGTTGATTGTTTGATGTGATAGAAACATTACCTAACAGTTAAAGAAAACAAATCTCATGCAGATAACGTTGAATAATTTTAGATATAAGCATTCATAGAAAATTAATCTACGATTTTGATGTCCAGAAATTAGTATTGTTACATTGAAAAATGAAAGTCAAGATTTGTAGCTGTAATGAAAGTTATTCCACTCTTCCAAGTGAATTGATCAACCTTAAGTGTCAGCTTTGTAACATAAATTCACTATTATGAGCACTATGGACCCTTAAAACCAGATTTTTTTCAAAACAGCAAATTTGAAAAAAAATTCCTTCTTATAAATTCAGACCTGTATTAACTGCAATGACCCCTCTATATCATAAAGTAGTGTTTAATTAACTGACTGGACTCGCCAGAATCTCAGATTAGTTCAAAATTGATTTGATTATAACCTTTCCACAATGATTGTCAATATTTGTTGAAAAAAAGGATGAGTTTTCAATAACCTCTCATTTCCTTATCATAATTTATAAAAGATTTTGTGATGTGTGAAAAACAATTTGGTACCAACATTTCATTATTTGAAACCTATATTCTTTATTGCAAGGTATTGGCTCACCATCAGTAGTAATATTTTTTAAAAATAACAGTACCATTGCAATTTCAGTTGTAACTTCTTAAAATGTCAACATTAATTAAAAGAATTAGAAATTATTGAAGTTATCGATATATGTTGTGTGATATATATCTTAAGTTTTTATGTTTGATATCAGGAGGAACTTGCAATTGGTTTGCATTGTAGTATCATTTGTTTGATGACGTCATAGCATACAAAGTAATGAAACGCATTGCGATTCTATGTTGTTGATTGGTATTTTGCGAAATGCTTTTGAAAGGTACATTCATAACAGTAAGATTCTGTAAATATCATAAATAAGAACATTACAATCATTTAGGAGTGAACACATATTTTAACTTGAATTCATGCAGTTTATCATGCAAAAAAACTGGGTGTTGTTTTCGAATGAATGAGAACATATTATAAAAGGGAACCCGAGATATTTAGCCTATTTTTAAACTTGTTACGAATTGACAACTTTTAGTTATTTGCATCAAATGCATGTGAGTGAGTCCTGCCAACGATTAAAGCTATTTACAACTTTATTGAAATAATTATTGTTATCGTTATGTTGTAGGATCTGAAATGAAATGAAACAAACCTATGACTGACATCGGAGGATTGGTCAGGATTTTACGTGCGCTTAAAAGAATGAATAAAGGCACTCGTCACTCATTTTCAATTACTGTGCACAATCGCAAAAATGTTTATAGTCTGTCATCCAGACCCTAAAGCAAAAATATTTAATTGATGACAAACCAAGTCTTGAAAAGTATAGCAAGTCTAGATCGCTCAGCTTTATCTTCTGAGCTCCATTTTGTTAAAATACATGATTTGTTTAAAAATATTGTCAATATTGAAAAAAAAACTCTGAGACTAAATGTTCGTCTAGAATGTTTATAACAAAATCGGATATCACCATTACAGACTCGTAGAAAATGTCACAAGGGTTCGAATCGCTGATTTGATCTAATGAAACAAAGCATGTAATTAAAGAAAACAGGTCTACAGCTTTATAAGCTCCTCACCGATTTCGTTCAGATTTGAAATAAATGTTTCTCATGAAATAATTATAAAAGTGATTGTTCAGGTCAAACAAAAGACTAGTATAAGTAGACTTAATAATTGTTAGTTTGCGACGCCTTTTCTGTTTAAAAGTAGAAGATAAAGGCAATATTATGGATATACAACTTCTTTATTCAGGTTTGCGACGTTTCGACATAGATAGGGCCTACTAATGTCGTTCTCAAGCAAGTGATGCGAGTGTTGAAGTAAAGAGGATATTTATGTAAACAAGATGTTGTTACAGTTAATTTGTAGTGAGTTGTATATACATTAATGAGGTTGATGTACAGGCCATGATATAGTTGTGATGAGATGATGTACATAGAAAGATAATGTTGATTCAATGGATAATTGATGTTGATACAACAAAAGAGGCTGATGTACAAATCATGATTAAGAAGTGAATTAGAAGCCAATTGGTGAATGCATACAATAAATGATGTAGATACAATGAATGAGATTGATGTACATGGTATTGAGTGAGATGGACAAGCATGGTTGAGAAAATTATGCCATAAGTTGATGGTAGGCATTGGGGATGTAATATACTTCATCTCTGTTAATGGCGGGGCATATCTTCTTAATGTGGACAGCTTCCAGAAGTTTTCTTAATTTGTAGTCAGCTTGATTCTTCTCGATGGTGTTGATGTTTTGCCAGTTGATGGTGTGGTCTGGGTTGGCTTTTATGTGATCAGCGATGGCGGATTTGGAGTCATTCTTTCTTACTGAGGCCTGATGTTCTTTAATTCTGTGAGAGAGTGGTCTTGATGTTTCTCCAACATAGGAGTCACCACAGTTGCATTCTATGTGGTAAACAACACCTGATGGGTCTGGCTTCTGGGATGATCTTGGTGTTCCTGTGGCCCCTAAGAGGTTTTAAATGGGATTTCCTTTTTGGTAGACTACGTCTATGTTGGCTTGGTGCTTCAGACGTCGGCGAATGTGATGGCTGGTTGGTCCAATGTAGGGGAGGCTGATATTGAAGGGGGCAGTCTGTTGACGGGGAGCCTTTGTTGTTGGATTAAGGGTCTTGTTGATGGTCTGGTTGACGAATGTGGCGGGCTACTCATTATAGTAGGTGAAGACGTCTTTTATAGGTGGTCTAGTTCAACATTGAGGGACTCAGGTGTCGAGCAGATGTTCTTTGCACGTCGGGTCAAAGTAGATATAATACCTCTTTTGACTTGGATAGGATGACAGGAGTTGAAATGGATATACTGGTCTGTGTGGGTTGGCTTGCGGTACACGGTGGTGTTCAGCTTGTTTTCTTCTTTGAGGACAAAGACATCTAGGAAGGGGAGTTTGTTGTCTGCTTCAGATTCCATGGTGAACTGCATACGGGGATGTTGGGCATTGAGATGTTGTAGAAGAGCATTTGGGTCGTCAGATTGGGAGAGGATGACAAAGGTGTCGTCTACCTTCCGTTTCATCATAAACAAATTGTGATAAGTTACACAGATTCATAAGCTCATAAAGTGAACATGAAATGGTAAAGTAATTGTTTTATTATCCTGGGCCTAGATTTTCGAAACTCGCTTAACTAAGACAGGTCGTAAGAAGTTATGGTCAAAGATAAGACGATCTTAGCGCTACGATAAGAGCGATTTTCGAAGCGATCTTAAATCTATCTTAAGATAAATCGAGTTACGACAGCTGTCGTAAACAGTAAACAGGGATTCCCCGATGACGTCACGGGATTTCCCCTGTAGCAGACGTCAACATGGCGAGTCAGCCTCCATCTACGATTGAAGTGGGTGCCGCTAAGAGGCCGAGGAAAGCAAATTGGACCGCCTCCGAGATGGAGATACTTGTCTCGGAGGTCGGTCTGCGTTCCTCGGTCCTCTTCTCTTCATTTAGCGGCACCCTCAACTTAAAAATGAAGAGAAAAAGCTGGGAGGAGGTAACCGAAAAGTAAGTTCATCAAAATACTTGTCTTATTGTAAATAAACAATGTTTCACGTAACTGTATTTTTTGTTGATCTAACGCGGATTTACACAGTTTGCAAAGCGGTTTTTAAGTTAAGTATCTCCATGAATTTAATAATGTTTTAAGTCATCAATTCTTAATTAAAAAATTACAATTACAGTAGTAATAAAAATTAAAAATTGTTATAAGGCAATTTTTTAATATTCAGCTACATTATAATTTTATGAAATGTAATGATACATAATTTTAATTGAATATTTTGTATCTGTCAGTTGTTAATTATTTTGTTTCCAAATAAAATGAATTAATATAGACCTACTGACTTATACTTTAGCATTTCATTTAACATAATATTTAATTAATTTTTTTCATATAGAATAAACGCCAACAGTTCCACAAAGAGGGTTTGGGGAGAGATTAAGAAAAAATGGACAGATATGAAGTAAGTGTGAAAAACAGATTTATTTGATTGCCAGTGAATACAAGATTATTATATTCACATTCCTTTTGGTAAACATTAATATTTGTATAAAAATAAGACACACATTGAAATGTTACATTTATAAAATAGTCTGAGATTTACACAAATAAAAATATGTGTAATTATGCCTGTTGGATGGAAAATGGTCCAATGCAGTATTCTAGTGAAATTGAGCATTGGCATGAGGCCAATGAGCCATTTTTTATTCATAAAGAATACTCAAAACAAGTTCTAGTCTGAAAAAGTCTCAGTCTTGAGTGTCAAAGATGTCTTTCTCAATCTTAACAAACATACATAAAGGACACCAAATTTCATTCATTTCATTTCATTCATTCAATGCCTATTGTTTTACCCCAATGTACAGTAAGAAAAACCTACATGAAAATTGAACAATTATTGAACTAATCAAATAATGTTATATAATTACAGAAGCCAGACAAGGAAGCGGGCGGCCAGCAACAAGAGGGAGAGAGGGAAGACCGGAGGGGGGCCAGCTCCAGCCACAGAGCTCAACAGCCTTGAGCAAATGGTACTTAATAATAATTAATGAATTTTCAGTCAGTGATCAGTTTCAGCTGGCTGTGCTTTTGTTGATAATCAAGAATTGCAGAAAATTTATTCTGACGTTGAAAATGGGAGAAAATGCAAATTTTATTTTATTGTCTTAAATATCATTTATTGTCTTATTAAGACAGTTAGTTCATTTGTAAATACTAGACTTACTATGAAACTCCAATTAATCACCTTATGATACATTGTATATTTAAGAAATGATATTGTCAAGAATATAATACATTCTATATACCTTCTATTTTTAAGGTGGTTTCTCTAATTCCCACCTGCCAACTCGAAGGCTGTGAGGGTGGCCTTGAAAGTGAAGAAAGTAAGTTTCTTTTTAATTTAGATCTATAAAGGTTTTATTACATTACCAGATTTGTTTCCGTAAAGATGCTCCTTTCGCCCTTGATTACACAATAAATTACATTGAGTTATGTCACGAAGCAACAGTCCATCAGTTACAAAATGTTTTTTTTTTTTAGTAAAGTTAACAAGTTAATTATTATTGTATAGGAAGAGTGAGCAATAAATCATCACTCATAACCAGTCATTTAATAGGCACATTATCAACATGTTATAAATATGATCAAAGTGTTATTTAAGAAATAAAGTAGACCTAACCATCATGTGTTTTGCAATAAAGTATAGTTTTGCCCTGAACTATTATAGTTAAAGCATGAGGCCGAAGGCCGAATGCTTTGACGTTATAATAGTTCAGGGCAAAACTATACTTTATTGCAAAACACATGATGGTTAGGGCTACTCTATTACTTTTCTAGTATGTCGATTTTTACGCGTTTAAGATATTTCTACTCCAAAATAAACATATTATATATAAATCACGTTCGGCCGCAAATTGAAAACCCTCAATCAGGGCCATATCTTGTGACGTCATAACCGATTGTTATTGACGTCATGGGCCATTGTTTCGTGACGTCACTCAAAAACTATACTTTATTGCTCAATAAAGGGTGGGCGGCGCCTTTGATCTTTACGGGAACAATACTAGAATTCTAAATAATGACATTAAATGTGACTTTGAAACTTAAATACACTCTATCTTTCATCACAACAGTTGTTCCAGTTGAGACCAATCCAGCCTCCTCCACACAAGGTAAGCATATTTTTTATCTTGTTTTATTAAGGCAGAATTCTACCTTGTGTTCAAACTGACTTGAATTTAAGTTTTCCATATTCGGAATTGAGATTTTAATGACAAAATTAATAATTATTGTCATGGATTAATTTTAGTCACAACTGCAGACATACATTCTCCACCCAGGAGGCCGGAGATATCACCTGAGCCTATCAGAGGTATGTATACAGTCTAAGTAAACCTAGCCTCAATATTATCTGTTTCACTCCTATACTGAGTTTTTTTTAATACTAAAGATAGTCCATTATAATTTTAATTATTTGCTCCTTGATATGAATATCTCATAAAGAAAATCACAAGTATTTGCTGCATATAATGTGAATCATAAGACAGATTCTTGAAAATTGTTTTAATTAATCAACATTCATGATTTCTGAATTTGAAATTGATGATATTTCTTTTTAGATACAATCATTACAGTGGCTGATGTCCATCATGAGCAAAGCCCAGGTAGGTTTTCATAGAATAGTTTTTATTATTACCAGTAATGATAATTGTGAATAGCCCTATGTTTTAGAAAAAAAATGTTGAAAATGGTTTTTAATCCATTCAGGTTTATGAATTATTTCAAACTTGTATAATGGGGATATTATCAGAATTTAAAGTTTGACAAAAAGATTTAATATTTGATTGAAAAGCTTTTTTTACTTGAACATTAAGTGCAACTTATATGAAATATATACAATGCAGTTGTTCTTCTTTGAAATTGGTCATTAAGAATATTATTATCACAGTATCTCCATAGTGTTTGAATGTTATGTGATAATAAGATAATATGATTTTACATATTAAAGATAATTTGCTTTATCTTTTAATGTAGAATGACCTGTCTTGAGACCGGCAACTATGAATGGTAAGTTCCAAGATATATATTAGTTTGTTCAAAACACTCACTAATAAATACATATAGCTAGTTGTGTCTTTAAGTCACAAAAACTCACCATGGCCATGATGGGTACATGTAAAATTTAATTTCAAAATGGATCATTTAGTGTCATGAATTCTAAATCTAAAAATATAAATTTACTCATATTCACTATGTGCATTGCTACAATGCATTTTAATGAGAGTTGGTATACATAAACAATTTCATACTGAACATACAAATTTTCATACTGAACATACACATTTTCATACTGAACATACAAATTTTCATACTGAACATACAAATGTTCATACTAATCATACAAAATGTCTTCCTTCAGACCCGAGGCCTCCACCTCCACAGCCGTCTCGATCAAGAGCAGCTTCCCTGGGTGGTGAGTGATCAAATAGACAATAGTGTTCAAAGATAGTCTAATACTGCTGCAGTCTCTGTATATAGGATACAAGTTGGGTATAGAAGACATTTATTGCCACTATGGTGTGCAAGAAATTTAAGAGATTGTAAGAAATTTTAATGAATGCTACATGAAGTCATGAATCATGTAAGAATGTAATTTATCATCCAAAACTGGGTCCCACAGGAGATATCGCTTGTGGTAGATCAAGATACCGCTTTGACAGTAGATTTTGAACAATGCCCTGTCATCAGAAGGGTCATTCGTCACAAACCTTTTGCATCATCAGTGATGACGTCACAATGCTATGACGTCATAAACACCATAAATACTTTTATCAGAACGCATTCCTTAAATTCATTTAAATCATCTACGTCAACATCGAAAATCATGTAGGCTGCCATCTTGGATGCTAGGCAAGTGCGCGCATCCTAGGTTACGACAGGTATATACCTATCTTAACTTTATGATCTTAATTAAGATATCTTAAGTTTACGATCGTTTCGAAAATAGCCTAAGACAAAGTCATAAATGACTACCTAAGAGGTTACGACAAACTTAGTGCTAAGAGAGCTTCGAAAATCTACATCCTGGTCACTTAGCAGTCAACATTATTGTGCGACTTCAAAATAGGGACAGTTTTTGTTTTACATTCAGAAGTTAGAATGTCTTTAAAAGTACTGATATTATTTTCAAAAGTTCCCTCGCATATAGAGATTATTACCCGAGTAAGTGTGTCATATGACTTTTACGAAACGAGTGTGCTTTTTTATATCGCCGATTCATCCCATTTTATTCCCTAAGCAATATCCAGAAAACGGCTTGCGACGGCTGGCAATAGTGACGTCACGACGTGCTACAACAATCGTTACTAAGAAAAGTGATTTATCATCCAAAACTGGGTTCCACAGGAGATATCGCTTGTGGAAGATCAAGCGATATCTCCTAGGAGATATCGCTTTGACAGTAGATTTTTAACAATGCCCTATAATCAGAAAATACATGACATCACAAACGTTTTACATCATCAGTAATGACGTCACAATGCTATGACGTCATAAACACGATGGCATCACAATGCTATGACGTCATTAACACGATGACGTCACAATGCTATGACATCACTGGTTCAGCAGTTTTAGGGCAATCTAGTGTTCAAAGATGTACATTTTTCATGCTTATGTGATGAACAATGATTTTGGATGATAAATAGAATCTCACCCTCGTGTCTTCTGATATCAAATATATCAACACTCGTTGATAAAAGTAAAATATCCTCGGCAAGCCTCGGATATTAGTTACTTTTATCAACTTGTGTTGATATATTTGATATCAGAAGACACTTGGGTGAGATTCTCTATATATGTACATGTGCTCATATTGAAAATATGTCAGTTCATTTTTTCAACCCTAGGAGTATTAAGTTACATTAGTAATCAAGACACACAATCGAGTTCCTTAACTGTGATGTTCAAAACTCCAAAAGAACTGGAAAATGGTGTTTTGATAGAGTATGCAGCAGAATTTTATTAACTTTTTTCATCAAAGCAGACTTAATTGCAACCTGGATACGCATTTTATTCCAGTTAGATCATTCAAGTTCCATATCCATTTTGTTTGTAGGGATCCATTTTCTTTCCAGGTAAGACCATCACCATTGGAAATATTTTGTCAAGTAAGTTTTTTCAATTTTTGTGTTTTCACATAATTACTGTACCCATTGTATGACAAAATATAGTTCTTTAAAAGGTTATACTGCACAAAGAAGACATCAGCTTCCCTTGGCCAATTTTTCATTGGTTGATATGAATGATTTTTATTATATATCATTCCATCTTTTGTAGGTAATCGAGAGATAAACAACGAAGAAGGTAGGTTATAATACGTGTATCCCTGACCTATAAGAAACAAATGGTTTTAACAAAGCCACAGTTTTAAATTTTTTTAAATAAGAAATGTATTGCTATTCTAAAGAGTAGCATCCCACCTCTTCCCAAGCTTGTTTTATTGCTGATGACTTGAAATATTTGATTGTAGAGACCCCCCCCTAGACTTGAAATATTTGATTGATTGTTCAAAATGACAGCAAACGGATCGGATTCTCCACCTCCATGTTCGGCAAATTATGAGTAAATCGTGCAGAAATCTGACCTACGATTTGCAGTCTTTGTCTGTGTTCTCCTTGTTGTTAGTTTCATCGTTAATAATCCAGGAAGCGACTTTGTTCAACAATGATTTGCATTCATAAAAGAAGTATTTGCCCAAATAAGCCTGCAACAAATACTGGAGGAGGCCAGAACATTTAAACTAATAGGGATCCTTGAGAATTCGGAAGCCTTTGCCTTCAGTCACCGATTTATCAGGGATGCTGTTTTCTATGTTCTTGATTTGAATTATCCTGGTTTGATATAAAATCATGTCAATGTGAAATATGAGGATGAAGATTCATCCTTTGAAAATGCCCAAATTGCTCGTTCTGATACTGGGAAAGTAAACGTGTCTTTATCTCAAACATCTTGTCAGATGATAGTAATGCGTCTGCTTGAGGAAGTCAAACAGGGGAATTTTTCTGTCTTTCAGTCTTCGTTTTTATACTAATAACAATGTCAAAACATTTCTCGAAGGACTAGATGGACAACTTGAGGACATATATTATTATCTTGCAGTCCACATCTTTTGCGACAATTGCTGAATGTTCCCCAATGCACATTGATAATGATTTCCAGGTTAAAAATGGCAATACCTTTGTGATGGTTGCAACAATAGTAAACCACATTGATATGATTAAATACTTTCTTGCCAGTACGATCACCATCAACATGAAAAACAATGACAGAGTCGCTGCATTAATATTGGCCTGTAAATGAAGTAAGGAACCATCAGATATTGCAAAATTGCTTTTCAAGAACTCCGATTTGGAAATAGATGATGCTGATGACAGCTGATCAAGGCATCAAGAGTAGGAAATCAACATCTGATAAAAACACTGTTGATGCACAACCCAGAGCCGGACACCAATAAAACCAACTATATTGGTCAATCATCTCTTATGTTGGCATCGTGGCATGGGCACCAACATATCGTGGTCAAACTGATCAAACATGGGGCTGATATCAATTTTGCAGACTACAATGGTTCCATCCCTTTGATGTTTGCTGTACAGGGGGGTCATGTTGGTTGACAGGGCCAAGAACCTACTACAGTACAAACCGGATTTAAGCTGCATGCTGAGCAATGTGGAAGGAAAGACAGCATACATGATTGCTCATAGTTTAAGACATGTGGGCGAGTCTTTCTGGCAGTCTTGATGTAGTTCAACTCTTGCTGGACTATGGGGCGAGTCTTTCTGGCAGTCTTGGTGTAGTTCAACTCTTGCTGGACTATGGGGCGAGTCTTTCTGGCAGTATTGGTGTAGTTCAACTCTTGCTGGACTATGGGGCGAGTCTTTCTGGCAGTATTGGTGTAGTTCAACTCTTGCTGGACTATGGGGCGAGTCTTTCTGGCAGTCTTGGTGTAGTTCAACTCTTGCTGGACTATGAGGCGAGTCTTTCTGGCAGTATTGGTGTAGTTCAACTCTTGCTGGACTATGGGGCGAGTCTTTCTGGCAGTATTGGTGTAGTTCAACTCTTGCTGAACTATGGGACGAGTCTTTCTGACAGTCTTGGTGTAGTTCAACTCTTGCTGAACTATGGGACGAGTCTTTCTGACAGTCTTGGTGTAGTTCAACTCTTGCTGAACTATGGGACGAGTCTTTCTGACAGTCTTGGTGTAGTTCAACTCTTGCTGAACTATGGGACGAGTCTTTCTGACAGTCTTGGTGTAGTTCAACTCTTGCTGGACTATGGGACGAGTCTTTCTGGCAGTCTTGGTGTAGTTCAACTCTTGCTGAACTATGGGACGAGTCTTTCTGACAGTCTTGGTGTAGTTCAACTCTTGCTGGACAATGGGGCGAGTCTTTCTGGCAGTCTTGGTGTAGTTCAACTCTTGCTGAACTATGGGACGAGTCTTTCTGACAGTCTTGGTGTAGTTCAACTCTTGCTGGACTATGGGACGAGTCTTTCTGGCAGTCTTGGTGTAGTTCAACTCTTGCTGAACTATGGGACGAGTCTTTCTGACAGTCTTGGTGTCTTCCTGGACTATGGGACGAGTCTTTCTGGCAGTCTTGGTGTAGTTCAACTCTTGCTGGACTATGGGACGAGTCTTTCTGGCAGTCTTGGTATAGTTCAACTCTTGCTGGACAATGGGGCGAGTCTTTCTGACAGTCTTGGTGTAGTTCAACTCTTGCTGGACTATGGGGCGAGTCTTTCTGGCAGTCTTGGTGTAGTTCAACTCTTGCTGGACTATGGGGCGAGCCTTTCTGGCAGTCTTGGTGTAGCTCAACTCTTGCTGGACAATAGGGCGAGTCTTTCTGGCAGTCTTGGTGTAGTTTAACTCTTGCTGGACAATAGGGCCAGTCTTTCTGGCAGTCTTGGTGTAGTTCAACTCTTGCTGGACTATGGGGCGAGCCTTTCTGGCAGTCTTGATGTAGTTCAACTCTTGCTGGACTATGGGGCGAGTCTTTCTGGCAGTCTTGGTGTAGTTCAACTCTTGCTGGACTATGGGGCGAGTCTTGCTGGCAGTCTTGGTGTAGTTCAACTCTTGCTGGACTATGGGGCGAGCCTTTCTGGCAGTCTTGGTGTACTTCAACTCTTGCTGGACTATGGGGCGAGACTTTCTGGCAGTCTTGGTGTACTTCAACTCTTGCTGGACTATGGGGCGAGCCTTTCTGGCAGTCTTGGTGTAGTTCAACTCTTGCTGGACTATGGCACGAGTCTTTCTGGCAGTCTTGCTGTAGTTTAACTCTTGCTGGACTATGGCACGAGTCTGACACATGCAAATATACAAGGGGAAACAGCGAGAGAATCTGCCACACTTGGAGGTAACCAAGATGCTACCAGACTGCTTTAGAAAAATGAGAAGGGTAAGTATATATATCAAACTTTTACACACATAATATATCACGAATAGTTTACCTAACTACATTTGACCATTTGCTGCTGCTTGGTTTTAATTGATAGAGATTTTTGTTTTCATCACATAGGAAGAACAACCAGACAACTCTCTGCTAAGCCCATTGATTCCCATACTTCCATTTTTCGGCCCACTTTTGAACATTGTCGAGCTGCTTTGTTGATTTGTTCTGTTATGATGTATAGGCTTTTGTCTGTCTCGAAAATTGACCCATCATCTGCAATGAAGAATTGTCCGCATCCACGGGGTACTGCATTTGGAAGGTCGTACCTCATTATGTTGAAGATAGTGGGGCTGATGACTGCACCCTGTGGTGTGCCAGAGTTAATGTGGTATTTACAGGAAATAGCCGCTCCTAATATGACTTTAGGAAGCGATCTTTGAGGAAGTTGTTAATCCACCTCAGCATTCGTCCCTTGATGCCTATGCAGGCAGTCTTAGCAACAACTCCTTCCCACCAGACTTTATCAAAGGTGCCTTCTGGATCCAGGATTACAACAGCTGTGTATGCCTTTCCATGGAGAGCATTGTGACATTTGTCTGTGAGTTGGATAAGTGCATCGATGGTTTCAGATTTGGGTCTGAATCCGCATTGTTAACTATGGAAGATGTCATCCCTGTGGATAATCCATGAGAGTCTTGTCTTGACCATTCTGTCCATCAACTTGCCGAAGCATGACACAAGAGCTACTGGACAATATGATTTAATGGAATACTGGTCATTATTGGTCCTCATCTGGTTGTGAATTTGGTCTTCTCCTGTCGCCGAGTGTTTCAGGCTGTTAAGAGCATTTTTCAGTTCTATTTTGGAAAATAACTTTTCCCATTCATCTGTCGTCTCTTCCAGAAGGCTTATGCTGTTAAAGATCGTGTTTTCCAGATCCATGAAGGTGTAAGGGTCATGTCTCGTGTCAGCTTTAGTGCATTTGCTGGCATAGAACTCTCCAAAAGCCTCTGCTTGGTCTTGGGCTTGAGTCACCAAGTGTCCTTTGTGCTCCAAAATCGGATTTTCTGTTTTTGTGCTGCCATTGATAGATTTTAACTTACTCAATATAACCTTAGATGGTGTGTTCTGGTTGATTGAGCCGACACGATGTTCGTTAACTACCACCACCTGTCGTTTGAAGTTAATGAGGTTTTCCAGTGATCAATTTTGTTTCCATCTCCTTCTTGCTTTTATCTTTTCCTATCGAGCCAGATGGATATCTTTTATGTACCAGGGTGTTGGAGGCTTTCCTCTGGGTTTGCTTCTTGGGTAGCTTTCTTCAGCTGCAGTTATGCATTCTGTCAACTTAGTGACTTTCTCATGGGTGCTGTTGGAATCCAATTCATTTTCCATCCTACTTGCAGCAATCTGTGTACAGGTGGTTAACAGTAATCTGTTGGGCTTCTTGATGTTCCATCTAGGTTTAAGCAACTCGCTGTTTTTGAGGAGTGATGGATGGAATATGTCTGTCACATTTCTTGATATGCTTTTCAAGGCAGGATTTGTATTTATATTCTTTGTTACAGTAGCTGCACTTGATGATGGACTTAGATCCTCGTAGGGATCCTTAACATTGTTCACTATGCTTAATCGGTTATTTTTGTAGTTTTTATGATAGGTTGACTTTGTGGTATCTAACTTTTAGTAGCGACCTTTGACACCCTATACAATATTGTAATCAGACATTCACATATTAACAAAAAATTAGTGAAATATGTTTGTGGTTATGTAAACTGTAACAACAAGAAATCAACAGATTTACCACATCATGTCATACAAATCTCGATTCATGTACACTGAAGCTGAATAGAATCTGAAAGGTCAAGTAATCGGTCATTGTGAAACGATGCAACACAATCTCAAAACTGATCCTTTTAGGACGTACTAGAAATGATTGTACGCCTACCTATCAAAAGTTGGAGGATCCTATAACAAAACATATTCTTAGTGAACATAAATAAAAGTTGAGTCTTTACTACTCACTGAAATACGTGGAGGAGTTGGTGATTTTATACAAATTGATATTTAATACATATCTTTTTGTGTATGGTATATAGTGCCTTTTTTATCAGTCTGATCAGTCCGACACTTCATTGCACTCAAGAGAAATTGTGAGTGACAACCTCTTTATTCTTAATTTGCAATTTTCGTCACTCATACTAGTGAGCCTGTAAGGACCTGCAAATATTAAAATTATGGGCCCTTGTGTATAACTGTCGGTGTCAGGCTTACGGGCCTACGCTTATTTCAAACACTGCTGGTCACAACAGAAAGACAAACATGATAAATTCATAAAAATTCATAAAAAATATTTATTCATTACGAATGAGGCTTAATATAACTAACATTTGATAGAAACAATATATGGATACAGCATAACAATAACTATGATTATATTGCTATAAAACATCTGCAACAACTAATATGCAATGAATGGAAAATATATTATGAAAATATTTGAAATGATAACTGATCATGACAAGAAGATGAGTTAATCTTTCATTACATCAACAATCATAACAAATAATCAAAACTTACTCTTATTTGGTCACCAAGTTATTTGTTGGAATATTTAGAAGTTCATAATACTTTAATACTAAGTATCTAGTATGGTAAGTATTTTCATAAAGTGCCATTTCATAATAATCAACATACAAACAGTGGTCAATGATTTCTTTTCAGTATACAAATATGTCAAGACTTTCCTACTTATTACATAAAATATACAATATTGTCTTAAAATGTACCAAACACAGCACAGGAATTTTAAGTAATGGGCACAAATATAATATTCTTTCTATTACCAAAACCATGAAATTAAAAGAAAATACTAAAAATCAGCTTCCAAACAAAATAGCCATGATCAAACCAGATGATTTATACACTCTTTTTATTTATCTTTGTCATTTAAAAACTTGACCTAAGCACAATCATCAAGCTGTATTCATTCCTTGACAGGATAAATGTAAAAAAAATTACCTTGTGAACCATGATTTTAGTATTTATCAAAAAATAATCTGTCACTAAAGTTATTATCTTGAACAATAACTGATAGTAGAAAGTTTCTGATTAGTTTATACCCTCATTATGAATAAAAATTTACGGTTTATGAAATGTCTTGAAAATATTTGATGATCACTCTGTCATTTACAACTATATTATGTTGTCATTTGTCAATATCAACTCGATCACAGCATAAAAGCCACATTTGTATTGTGAATAAAACCTCGAAATAATGTTTTGGCAGTGTTATTGGCAAAGTTGCAGTTTGAGATGATAAATGTTTTCTTCTATGTACATGTGAAGATTTTTACAAAAAATTACCCTATAGAATAAAGGAAAATGTTTTTCCCCGACAATGTAAATAACATAAAAGTACAGATGCACTTATCCTGAATTTTGTTTCCAGTATGTTTTGGCAATCAGATAAATACTAACAAAATCTGATAATGATATGAAGTTCATTTTAACAAAAGTACTAAAAATACAATTCATCCATCAACATCATCTTTTGTATTTCTTTTTTTTGAAAATTTCCTTGTTGAACAAAATAATAAATTAAAGTCATAATTCCAACACCAGTAACAGATTTGATACGAGTGAACCTCTGCGGTCCACTGAAGATGTCTATAGGCTAAACAACCATTAATAAGGACATTATTTGAAGTTATTGGATCTCATTTTTCATTGGTTAATTCTTTCATAGATGACATCTCAGTGGATGACCTAAATATAACTCAGACATTTCATTGGATGAACTAAATATAGCTCCAGGCATATTATAGGATGACCTATAAATAGCTCAAGACATCTCATTGGATGACCTAAATATAGCTTAGACATATCATTGGATGACCTAAAAATAGCTTAGACATCTCATTGGATGACCTAAATATTGCTAAGACATATCATTGGATGACCTTAATATAGCTTCAGACATCTCATTGGATGACCTAAAAATAGCTTAGACATCTTATTGGATGACCTAAATATTGCTAAGACATATCATTGGATGACCTTAATATAGCTAAGACATCTCATTGGATTACCAAAATATAGTTTCAGACATCTCATTGGATAACCTAAATATAGCTTCAGACATCTCATTGGATGACCTAAATATAGCTCAGACATCTCATTGGATGACCTAAATATAGCTCCAGACATCTCATTGGATGACCTAAATATAGCTCAGACATCTCATTGGATGAACGTAATATAGCTACAGGCATATTATAGGATGACCTTAATATAGGTCCCAACATCTCATTAAATGACCTAAATATAGCTCCAGACATATTATTGGATGAACTAAATACATATTCAGGCATTTTATTGAATAAACAAAAAAGCTTCAGGAAAATACTTCATATAAAAGATGAATATTGTCATATCTTCAATCTTGTAGTCAAAAAGAAGAATTTGTTGAAAAGTACATGCATCACACTTACAAAAGAATAAATCAACTGAATCAAATATTGAAACTAATCTGTATTTTTCATTGGTTTAATTTATCATGAACAATTCCTGGCTGAAGCAAAGATGTGCACTTTCCATTTTCGTTAGGCAGCACTATTGTTAATAAACTTTGTCATGTTGTTAGAAGAGAGCCTTCAAAGCTAATATTGATGACAGCAGCAAGGCTTGGATTACTCCATGGTAGAGACTGGGACTAGTTATAGCTTGATTGCACCATATTGAAGGACTGTCCAGTGTTATCAGTGGTGGTCAAAGATCAATCTATCCTAACAGGTTTTCCTCAGAGTACGAAGTGCCCATACGCAGATGGTCACCAAGAGATTTGCTTCAATAATGCCTTTCAGGAAAGTTGATTCAAACAAGCAAATACAATATATTAGATATCTGTACCCTGTACCTAGTGGTGGTTAAGCAACGATCTATCCTCACATCATGGTTCTCATTTATTCTTTCACAGTTGTTGTTAACGCCAGATAATTCCTGCCAATGAAAATCCACTTAATAGTACCAAGTGTCCATACACTAACTGTCTCCTATAGAGATTGGGACAAAATATGCAATGGCAGGGACCTTGATATAAACAAACAAATGCACCATATGAGATATCTGTACCGTCTCATTTCTGGTGGTTAAGTAACACTTTATCCTCTCGGTATATATTTCCATCATTATCATTCAGCAGTAGATACTGAACAGCCAATGAGAATCCACTCGAGTAAAAAGTGTCAATACACCAAGAGATCGGCACAAATTATTCCATGCCAGGGACTCGTACAAGATATGGCAACCTTGAACTGTAACCACTGATGCTCAGAGACAGTTAAGCAGCAAGCTATCCCCACAGGATTGTTTTTCTTTCTTGTCACTTAGCCGTGATAGCCAGCCATTGGAATCAATCTGTAAGAAAGTGCCAATAAACCAAGGGTATCAAATAGAGATCAGCACAAATTGTTCCAAGACAAACCCAGTAAATGCACCATCTTCAGTATCAGTTAAGCAGCACTCTATCCTCATAGCATGGTTTCCCAACATTCTCAGTTGTGGATAGCCGAACCTTCATCAGAATCAACCTGTACAAAGTGCCACTACACCAAAGGTACCCTAAGCCTCAGTATGAACACGCAGTCATGATCCTATTCTTGAATGCTTTGTTATTCAGCTTATCATTTAAGATTTGTTACAAGTTCTTCAATGATGATTCCAAGAGGTCAAGTCATCTAGTCCAATATTGCAGATTTGCAAGAGGTCAAGTCATCTAGGAACGCAGTTCATTATTGTTTTGGTTTATGTTGTCCTTGATAGGCAACAGGTTTAACCTGAGACAGTTGTTTCTCTCACAATAAGTAGTTACTCTCATGACCTCTCCTGTTGACCTTCAGTAGCCTCCAACATGGCCTTGAACTTGGAATCTGACCTTGACATCAACACTGATGGTTTGTCAAACTCCACAACCTGCAAGGAGAACGAATTTGACACAATAACTATTGAATACCTCATCTAACATCTTTCAACACTGTTACTAATTTTCTAAAACATCTTAGAGAGATCGGGTTTACTTTTTCTCTTCTGGAATGGCTAATACCGCCTAGCTACCATTACACCTGTTAAAATATGAAAGATTTCATATTGAGTAATCCCAAAAAGGTTGACCACAATATCAACATCCCTACAAAGAGTGTTAGAGTTAGCTTTGTATCAATTGACAAGGCTTTACTGTGTCTATCTTACCAACTGTTTGAAGTTTAATAAATTAGGCTTGATACTTGATGCTTGAAATCTAAAATGTCTCTTTTACTTTTGCAATAAATATTGACAAAGTACCACTCAAGTCTATGAGAAGCATTTACAACAACAGATACTGAGTTACATTTTCATAATCTGAAGAGTGTAATTTTAGGGAAGATGTCAACACCATTATCAGGCATCATTTGTTGCACATCTGCAAAAATAAAGCTGTAAATTCTATAAAACTCTCTTTCATTTACCGTTTTCAAGATGATTTCAAGTTTTCATCTGATGTTTATACTCCCAGATCAACCAACCACCCCAATACTCCTTCCCCATATTCTCCTAACCCTGTAATAGCCACTGACATCCATATTTTGACGCTCAAATAGCTGAACCGTTCAACCATCTTACCTTGCCGTCCTCCATGACGAGGATCCTATCACAAGTGAGCACGGTGTTGAGTCGGTGAGCGATGATGAGCATTGTGCAGTCGGAGAACGCCTCCTTGATGGTTGTCTGCACCAGCGTGTCAGTCTCCGTGTCGATAGCAGCAGTGGCTTCGTCTAGCATCAGGATCTGTGGACACAAGCTTACATGTCAGGGATAAAGCTCTTTATGTTGAAAACTATTTTCTTCAGATTTTACAAATATGTTATCTTCAGAGGGTCATACCACTCACTTCTCAAATGTGGTTGTACAAAAAAAATTCAAGCATCACATAAGAAGCTGGAAGTCATTTTTGGATAAACACCTTTTAATAATCATTTAAAGTAATGATATAAATTTACATAGCATAGCATATAACTGAAGTTGGTACATTCATGTTAGCTCAATGTTTTAAGGTGATATTTAAAAAGCTTGTCCTCCAAATGGTAACTTTTCTTGCATGATATCTGGTTCTCTCTCTATCTAAATCTTAAACTATTTGATTGCCCTTTAAACCCCTTAGCCTTAACCTTAATTATTCGTCTAAACTGTATGTGTAACTGTTACCCTCACCATGATACATGTACAAACTAAACCGGGGGCGTAGCTCAGTGGTAGAGTGTCCGCTCGTCACCTGGAAGACTGGGGTTAGATTCCCGATCGCGTCATACCAAAAGACGTTAAAAGATGGGAGTTGTTGCTGTCTTGCTTGACACTCAGCATTGTAAATTAAAGGCAGAACAAGGCATTAACTGGCGCTGCACTGTGGCTCAAGACAGATTTCCGATATGTATGTATGTACTGAGGACAATAAAGTGTTAAAAAAAAGGGAAAAAAATCATACCTTGCTGTGTCTGAGGAGAGCTCTGGCTAGACAGATGAGTTGTCTCTCTCCCACAGAGAAGTTCTCTCCGTTCTCCACTACCGGGGCTTCTAACCTTCCCTCCAGAGACGAGATCTGGAAACATTTGATAGTTATTTCACTTAACAGTGTTTAAAATTAACTTTAGTTCCTACAAGCAAACAGGGTTTGAAAATTAAATTAGCCCTCCTAAAAGACTGACAAGCACTGCAGTATGAAGGCAGAATCTTTAATAACCTCACGGTTTGATTATATCTAACGAGCCCAATCTAAAAGTAACCAGTGATTGGCAGGTGAGCAGGCAATACTTCAAACATAGCCACCGAAGCAGATATGGGTTGAGATTGAAACATAAAAGTCTAAATTCGTCTTTATGGATTAAATTCTGATGGTAATTCTTGAATAATTACACAATGTATTAAATGGACCCAATTTAACCATTTAAAAAAAATTCATTTCATTATATGTTTATCTAATCATTCTCTGCTCTGACATGAAAAGCCTAAAGGGCATAAGAAGACATCTCAACAAGAAAAATAAAGCTTGTTATGCTATACAAAAGGGAGAGAACTCTGATGTACTCACGGTATCCTTGACATGACATTTCTCCAGGGCCTCCCACAAGGAGATGTCAGCATGTTCACTGAACGGGTCGAGATTGTACCTGTAGGCATAATAATATCACCATGTTTAAAGGCACCACTCGAGCGGCTTTCATCCGCCATTTTGAAAGGTTAGCATTGTGAGAAAACAAATGTGCTGTAATATGCTTATTCATTAACAAGATTAAGTTATAACTACTTAATTGATAGAAGAGGAGCATATTTACAATCATATATAATTTTAAACAGGAAACTCTTCCTGAATTTGGTTTCCACAAAAACTACCCCACTCGAATGGTCCCTTTAACTACATGGAAGTTTCAATCTCAAAGCTACACTTTGCATCTAACACCAGAAGATGACGGTAAAAGTAAATGTCAGTATGAGTGTATTCCTGGTAAATAAAATTCTCCACTTGACTAGCATAAAAATTGAACAAGATACAAAACAAACATCCCATCCCAAACACACTAACAAAATAACCAGTTTGGACTGCCAATTTCATGGTATAAGCGTTTTGCTATTTATCTAGAAACCCAAAACTCAAAATAAGTCCTAATCATTCACAAAGATTAAATGTTTATTATCTTAAAACAGAAATATTAGAAGGCACTAGAATGAAAAAAGAATCTGAGCTGCTTGCCTGTCAAAAGATGTCAGATATAAAGAGGTATAGACAACTTACAATATTGCTATAATTCAATTATATATTTACCTGACGGTTCCAACGAACATGACAGGGTCCTGTGGAATGATGGCCAGCTTGGACCGCAGTTCAGACAACGGGATCTTACTGATGTCCATGCCGTCCACCACAATTGATCCAGAGGCTGCCTCAACCAATCGGAACAGAGCTACACCGAGGGATGACTTTCCTGAAGAAATGGACGTATCAAAAAAAGATTTAAAACTATAAACGAATATGAAGTTTACATATTTCTAATTGAAACATCATAACGTTCCTGTGAGAAGACCAAAGAACATGGAGAATACTTGCCCTTTACTCCTAGACTTTAATTAACAAAGCAAAACCTCTAATAAGTGTCAATTTAGTTACAAGCAAGCTGAAAACTTTCTTTAATCAACATATCAAGGAGGTCTTCCCATGTTTATCTGTCAAGGGACAACCTACAACTTAACTTACTTTACACTCTGGATGCAATGCAGCATTTTACCAAATCTCAATTTAGGTGATCAAATCTCAATATTACATCAATTAGATAGCGATTGCAAATGGTTGCTCTTTTAAATCAAGGCTTAATGCATTGCATAATCAAATTCTAAAAATGTTTTTAACCATTAAAAAACACCCAAGATTCCTTACATTTGTCTAAACAAACCCTCATCATACCAAAATCATAAAAAGATTCTAAAATTTATCAGAAGGAGTTAATTAGTTTCCCACCTGATCCGGACCGTCCCACAATGCCGATCTTCTCCTGGGGGTGGACGGAGAAGGAGACCCCCTTCAGAGCTAGCGGCATCCCCTCCCGGTACCTCATCCTCAGCTTGTTGTAAATGATGCGACCCCCCTGGGGCCAGTCCGGGGTCGGGGTGTGCTGGAGGTCCACCAGGCTCAGGGGTCCTTCCCTCCTCGTCTCCTATAACAGAGGTAGACAAGGGGTTAAGTTAACATCAGAGGGTGCCTCAGCTTCGGTAATTACAAGGCTCTAGCTCCAGACAGCGGTTATCTGCTCTGTGATGTCACTTATACAATCGCTGCTCGGGAGCTATCCGAATGGAAAAGTTCCAACAACGTGCGTGCAACCAGTGAACGCGGTCGTGCTAAAAAGTGTGAACTCCAAACTCGTAGGATTCACATTGCAACTCAGAACAACTACTCAAGAAAGAGTTCAGCAAATGAAAAAAAGTTTTTTGTGTCCTTTGCATTATCAAAACATATCATATTTGTCAACTAATTACAACTATGGTGATCATCCACCAATATCCTTAATTATCATCAAACAACATCAAATTTAATCATATCCATACACCTAACGTTTAAAGTATACTCTTGAACCGACTCATTGGTATGCAAATTAAGCTTTTGGTTTGAGGTTACCCATGATGTCATTTCGATTGATACACAAAATCTGTGTAACAATGCCCCCCGTCACTGACGACAGGGCAACTATCGTAGGGAAGGCTATCTGACTTGAAGGTTGTACAAGGTTAAGAGAAGTTTCCCTCCTCAACTACTGTATCATAGGTAGATTGAGGCTATAGCAAAGAGGCAGATGCAGTTTCTGCTAGGGTAGTATGGAGGAAACTGATTCAGCCAGTAAATAAAGGCCAATGTTGGAAAAGTAAAAGATTGATTTCTCATTAAGGGCATTTTTTATAAAAGTAAAAACATTTTAAACTAAAGAGATATTTTTAGTACAGGATAATAAAGTATGATTTATTGAATATTTAGCTAAATGCAAATCAAGTACATAGCTACCTTTGCGTATTCCTGAATTCTCTGAACACTGGTGAATCTGGACTCTGTTTCTACTGCAAGCCTCACAGTGAACTGGAACAATCCCGCCATCTGCAACACAGTTGAGGATATTGTCCTGAATTTAATTTCTGTTGTAATTTTTGTAACATGTTAGACAAACAAAAACTTGTTTTATTCAGGACACAGAGACTGCTATGATGTTACAGAGGGCACATTGGGTTCCGTAGGAAGTTGAATCAGATGCAAGCAGTAAATACAATATCAATCAAGAGGTAAGAGTTCTATGGATTTTTAACTTTTTATTGCAAGATGTGAGGTTGCATTGTAGATTACACCATCTCAACTCCAAGACAAGAGCATCTTTTGACAAAGTATGTGTCCCAGGAATCAAGAATCTACCAAGGACATTATTGCGAAATTCCAGTACTTTTTCAGGACATTTAGTAAGCATAGTAAATTAAAGTACTTTTCCATTATCAAAACAAAATTCAAGTACTTTTCCAGGCCTATATGAGCATCTATTGACACAGTACGTGTCCCAGAATCAAGTATCTACCTGGACAGCGAAGGCGAGAGCGAGACCAGCGACAGCGGGCGTGAGTTGATGGTAGGAGAAGACGATGATGAGCGCAGTGACGGTGCTGATGACCACGCAGATGAGGTCGAGACGCACAGACAGCCATCGACTAGACGAGTAGAACAGGAAGAAGGGCACGGAGTTGGCATCCATCAACCGGTAGAATCTGGAATAAACAACACTGTGAGTTTTAGGACAAGATGATGGTCTATTTGTTTAAATATTGCTTGTTAGAGGGATTGGGAAAGATATCTTAGAAATGGGCCATTTCATGGTTTTGGGTAATTTTCCTTATTTCAAATAAACCATTGCCCATTATATCAATAGTAAATTTCAGATTGCTTTATTATGTCGAGAACACTATCCATTGTATGATAAAGTAGGATATCATGATGCTCACTTATTATGGAACTCTTCCATTTTCCCATATGCATGTATGGTTGTGATGCCCTGGACGGAAGCAGTCACATGACTGACTAGCGGTGACCGTGTGACGGAGTCGAGACGTTTGAGACTGCGAGCACACCGCACAAAGAGGATGAAGAGGAAGATGAAGAAGAAAAGGAGTGGGATGATGGCGACGAGGAACCAAGGCGACATGTAGCAGATCATCAACAGCGAGAACACGACCAGGAGCACGTTGTTGATGAACACCTCCGCTTGCATCGGGAGACGGATGTCAACTGGAATGGAATGGATTTCATAATGACATGCTGAGTTGATAATTTTTATTAACTAGGAATATGTGCATTTGATACATTGTGTGCCCAATCTTTTAATCAGGCTTCGTCGTTTAAACCTTTTTTGCCAGTGAGGCCAGAGATATTTCACAAAGTTAAATATTCTTTTGACAGATGGACGGACAGATGGATGGACGGACGGACGGACGGACGGACTCCGGACACCATGCCATAAGCCCAACAGGCGTTTCAGGCCAGATGAGCCAACAATGGAGTTCAGGTTGACCATGTTGTTTTGTGAAAGCAGGCCCTGGAGAGAAAAGTTTAACAGAAGGATATAAAAGATTGCCAATACCTTCATCCATGTCTGCGGAGAAGCGGTTGATGATTCTACCAGTGGGTGTTGTATCAAAGAACTCCATGCTGCTGTGTAGAATGTTTTCAAATGCCTTG
Source organism: Steromphala cineraria (assembly GCA_916613615.1). Lineage (NCBI taxonomy): Eukaryota > Metazoa > Mollusca > Gastropoda > Trochida > Trochidae > Steromphala > Steromphala cineraria. Next base: position 3,375,738 of record OU744734.1, read on the forward strand.
TCATGAAGACCACTGGAAGCTTTCAGGGTGGCCTGGAGAGAGGAGAGAGTTAAATGTTATTGATTATAAGCTGCAACCATGCTAACAACAGCTGAATAATAACTTCGGATATAAAGAATAATATGAAACCTTCTGCTGAGAATTCCTTGAGCCAAAACCAAAGATGACAAATTATTCTTTGCTCTTAAACTTAAAATATCTGCATAGGAATTCATTGGTTATACTGACACTACCCCAAAGACGGTAGTTATTTATAGGGAATTTGTGAAGAGCATTTTCACTGGTCACTTTTGCTGGTAGAGAGATCATATTAACCTATCAATTAAATTGGTACCAATAGTTATTTTACATATTAGATATTCCATCAAATGTTCTTAACATGATTATCTTCATACATACTAATCCAATTCATTGTCAATGGCAGATGTTAGAAGGTTTCGGAAGAAGTGCATCAGGATTTGAAAAATTCTATAAATACATATCATTCAAGAAGGATAAACATGCTATATTCGTTTTAAATTCTGAGCTCTAATTTGAAAATCTGGATGTGCTATTCTTCATTGTTACTGGTTCATGTAAAGACACAGTTTTCTCACCTTCATAAAGATGTAGGCTCTGATACAGGTGAGCACAAACATGATGAGGACGAACATGCCGTAGACAAGGGTGAAGGTGGCGACCCGGGGGTGGTCGGTGATGCTGCTGCTGATGACGGTCACGTTGTCCACGATGATGCTGGTGTTCTGTGGATCAAACAGTCATGTGATCAGCATGTGTCTCCCCAAGGAGAGGTGAGTTGGGGTTTAACTTGATTTCAACAATATTTCAGTTATTCGACATGTGGATATTGCATTTCAAGAGAATGGACAGATCTAATGATTTCAAAAATATTTCAGTTATGGATATTCAAGATAGTTGACAGGGAGAAAAAACAAGCAGCTGACATGGTCAAGCTATATCCCCAGCAAATTGCACAACATATATAGGTTTTCCTTATCATATTGCTGACTAATTTTTGTCGCACAGGGTCACCGAAGCTACAATTTATACTCCTCACAAGTCAAGGAGTCTTTACACAAAGTTTCAGCTTTCTAGGCCTTATGGCTCTGGAGAAGAAGTCTAAATTCAACAAAGTTTACAGACGGACGGACGCCGGACACCATGCCATGCCATAAACCCATCGGGGCTTACAGGCCAGATGAGCTTAAAAGATGAAAGGCAGAGTGAGAAAAGGACAGCAGTTTCTTAGAATGACTTCAATTTGGTCTGGCTTTGACCTGCTCTGTTTCTGTGGTCCAATAAGGTAATGAGTTGAGTGGTGGTCTTGTAGGATATTTAGGTATGTGAAGTAGAAGCACTCACCCCACTGCCCTGGTTGAGCCAGTAGGACAGGAAGAAGGGGGCACCTGTTACTGCAGCCACTGTGAGGAAGAAGATGACCAGCACCCCCACCAGCACCAGGACCCCGCCCCCTGCCTGGATGTACTGCAAGTACACCGCCCCCGTCACTGCCCCCTTGTCCTTCTCCTCTGTCACTATCAGCTTCCCATCTGAAATAAAAGCCCAGTTAAATATTCCATATTATTTTCTTGAATTTTGCAATAACAGGTCCAAGGGACTGCATTTTTTTCATTTTCAAAACCATATGGCCATAAGACATGTTTTAATAATATATTCATGTGAAAACTTTGTTCATCTTCTTCTAAAGCTCATCTTCCACAACATTTCAAGAAATTCCTGCACTAGTTTAAAATCCAACAAATCTCACCTGCATCTTCGTCCCCGGAGCTAGCCAGTGACATATTACTGAACTGTCTCTCCACCCTGACTCCCAGTCCGCCCCCATGCACCTCCACCTTCTTCTCTCCTTCCATCATCGCCCCGCGGGAAAATAGACGTTCAAGGGTAGGGGGCGTGCTCATCACAGCCTCGCGGGAGAAGAGACGCTCGAATGGAGGTTTCTGGGGGCGGATAGGCGACACTCCCTCTACACCCACTACTTGGGAAAGTGGTGACGGGCTGGACGGTTTGATTGGAGTGCTCTCCCCTTGAGGTGGGGATTTCTCGGGCTTGTGAATATCTGCTGCCGTGAATGATGATAGTCGAACTGGTAAAAGAAAAACATTTGCCTGTAAATGCTTTAAGATTGAATCCTTTGTAATGATTAATGATTCAATTGCTGAATATATAGTGCAAATTGACATGATAAAATGCAGAATGATAAAGAAATTTTCCTTAAGATGCTGTTTTCTCACATCAATTTCCTTGTACTCTGTATGTATAGCCTTGATGTATAAGGTTATTCCTGAAAGACCCTTTGACCTTTTCACAACTAAGGCATGTTTAAGTCAAGTCCCCTGCAGGATCAAGACGACTGTACACCTCAATAGAACCCGCTCCCTATGTCAATGATCCCGAGCTCCTACCTCTGGGTTCACTGTATACCTCAATGAAACCTTCTCCCTATATCAATGATCCCCAGGAGGTTTTACTGTATACCTCAATGAAACCCTCTCCCTACATCTATGACCCTCTCCCCATGTCAATGATCCTCTACTGTGTACCCCCAAGTTCTATGAATACCTCAATAGAACCCGCTCCCTATGTCAATGATTCCGAGCTCCTACCTCTGGGTTCACTGTATACCTCAATGAAACCTTCTCCCTATATCAATGATCCCCAGGAGGTTTTACTGTATACCTCAATGAAACCCTCTCCCTACATCTATGACCCTCTCCCCATGTCAATGATCCTCTACTGTGTACCCCCAAGTTCTATGAATACCTCAATAGAACCCGCTCCCTATGTCAATGATTCCGAGCTCCTACCTCATGGGTTCACTGTATACCTCAATGAAACCCTCTCTCTGTATCTATGATCCCAAGCTACTACCTCTGGTTTCACTGTATACCTCAATGAAACCTTCTCTCTGTATCTATGATCCCAAGCTACTACCTCTGGTTTCACTGTATACCTCAATGAAACCCTCTCTCTGTATCTATGATCCCAAGCTACTACCTCTGGTTTTACTGTATACCTCAATGAAACCTTCTCTCTGTATCTATGATCCCAAGCTACTACCTCTGGTTTTACTGTATACCTCAATGAAACCCTCTCCCTATGTCAATGATCCCCAGGAGGTTTCACTGTATACAACAATGAAACCCTCTCTCTGTATCTATGATCCCAAGCTACTACCTCTGGTTTTACTGTATACCTCAATGAAACCTTCTCTCTGTATCTATGATCCCAAGCTACTACCTCATGGGTTCACTGTATACAACAATGAAACCCTCTCTCTGTATCTATGATCCCAAGCTACTACCTCTGGTTTCACTGTATACAACAATGAAACCCTCTCTCTGTATCTATGATCCCAAGCTACTACCTCTGGGTTCACTGTATACAACAATGAAACCTTCTCTCTGTATCTATGATCCCAAGCTACTACCTCTGGTTTCACTGTATACAACAATGAAACCCTCTCTCTGTATCTATGATCCCAAGCTACTACCTCTGGGTTCACTGTATACAACAATGAAACCTTCTCTCTGTATCTATGATCCCAAGCTACTACCTCTGGTTTCACTGTATACAACAATGAAACCCTCTCTCTGTATCTATGATCCCAAGCTACTACCTCTGGTTTCACTGTATACAACAATGAAACCTTCTCTCTGTATCTATGATCCCAAGCTACTACCTCTGGGTTCACTGTATACCTCAATGAAACCCTCTCTCTGTATCTATGATCCCAAGCTACTACCTCTGGTTTCACTGTATACAACAATGAAACCCTCTCTCTGTATCTATGATCCCAAGCTACTACCTCTGGTTTCACTGTATACCTCAATGAAACCTTCTCTCTGTATCTATGATCCCAAGCTACTACCTCTGGTTTCACTGTATACAACAATGAAACCTTCTCTCTGTATCTATGATCCCAAGCTACTACCTCTGGTTTCACTGTATACAACAATGAAACCTTCTCTCTGTATCTATGATCCCAAGCTACTACCTCTGGTTTCACTGTATACAACAATGAAACCCTCTCTCTGTATCTATGATCCCAAGCTACTACCTCTGGTTTCACTGTATACAACAATGAAACCCTCTCTCTGTATCTATGATCCCAAGCTACTACCTCTGGTTTTACTGTATACCTCAATGAAACCTTCTCTCTGTATCTATGATCCCAAGCTACTACCTCTGGTTTCACTGTATACAACAATGAAACCTTCTCTCTGTATCTATGATCCCAAGCTACTACCTCTGGTTTCACTGTATACAACAATGAAACCCTCTCTCTGTATCTATGATCCCAAGCTACTACCTCTGGTTTTACTGTATACCTCAATGAAACCCTCTCCCTACCTCTATGATCCCAAGCTACTACCTCTGGTTTTACTGTATACCTCAATGAAACCTTCTCTCTGTATCTATGATCCCAAGCTCCTACCTCTGGTTTCACTGTATACCTCAATGAAACCCTCTCTCTGTATCTATGATCCCAAGCTACTACCTCTGGGTTCACTGTATACAACAATGAAACCCTCTCTCTGTATCTATGATCCCAAGCTACTACCTCTGGTTTTACTGTATACCTCAATGAAACCTTCTCTCTGTATCTATGATCCCAAGCTACTACCTCATGGGTTCACTGTATACAACAATGAAACCTTCTCTCTGTATCTATGATCCCAAGCTACTACCTCTGGTTTCACTGTATACCTCAATGAAACCCTCTCTCTGTATCTATGATCCCAAGCTACTACCTCTGGTTTCACTGTATACCTCAATGAAACCTTCTCTCTGTATCTATGATCCCAAGCTACTACCTCTGGTTTCACTGTATACAACAATGAAACCCTCTCTCTGTATCTATGATCCCGAGCTCCTACCTCATGGGTTCACTGTATACCTCAATGAAACCCTCTCTCTATGTCAATGATCCTAAGGAGGTTTCACTGTATACAACAATGAAACCCTCTCTCTGTATCTATGATCCCAAGCTACTACCTCTGGTTTTACTGTATACCTCAATGAAACCTTCTCTCTGTATCTATGATCCCAAGCTACTACCTCTGGTTTTACTGTATACAACAATGAAACCTTCTCTCTGTATCTATGATCCCAAGCTACTACCTCTGGTTTCACTGTATACCTCAATGAAACCCTCTCTCTGTATCTATGATCCCAAGCTACTACCTCTGGTTTCACTGTATACAACAATGAAACCCTCTCTCTGTATCTATGATCCCAAGCTACTACCTCTGGTTTTACTGTATACAACAATGAAACCCTCTCTCTGTATCTATGATCCCGAGCTACTACCTCTGGTTTCACTGTATACCTCAATGAAACCTTCTCTCTGTATCTATGATCCCAAGCTACTACCTCTGGTTTCACTGTATACAACAATGAAACCCTCTCTCTGTATCTATGATCCCGAGCTCCTACCTCATGGGTTCACTGTATACCTCAATGAAACCCTCTCTCTATGTCAATGATCCTAAGGAGGTTTCACTGTATACAACAATGAAACCCTCTCTCTGTATCTATGATCCCAAGCTACTACCTCTGGTTTTACTGTATACCTCAATGAAACCTTCTCTCTGTATCTATGATCCCAAGCTACTACCTCTGGTTTCACTGTATACAACAATGAAACCCTCTCTCTGTATCTATGATCCCGAGCTCCTACCTCATGGGTTCACTGTATACCTCAATGAAACCCTCTCTCTATGTCAATGATCCTAAGGAGGTTTCACTGTATACAACAATGAAACCCTCTCTCTGTATCTATGATCCCAAGCTACTACCTCTGGTTTTACTGTATACCTCAATGAAACCTTCTCTCTGTATCTATGATCCCAAGCTACTACCTCTGGTTTTACTGTATACCTCAATGAAACCCTCTCCCTATGTCAATGATCCCCAGGAGGTTTCACTGTATACAACAATGAAACCCTCTCTCTGTATCTATGATCCCAAGCTCCTACCTCATGGGTTCACTGTATACCTCAATGAAACCCTCTCTCTATGTCAATGATCCTAAGGAGGTTTCACTGTATACAACAATGAAACCCTCTCTCTGTATCTATGATCCCAAGCTCCTACCTCATGGGTTCACTGTATACCTCAATGAAACCCTCTCCCTATGTCAATGATCCCCAGGAGGTTTCACTGTATACAACAATGAAACCCTCTCTCTGTATCTATGATCCCAAGCTACTACCTCTGGTTTCACTGTATACAACAATGAAACCCTCTCTCTGTATCTATGATCCCAAGCTACTACCTCTGGTTTTACTGTATACCTCAATGAAACCTTCTCTCTGTATCTATGATCCCAAGCTACTACCTCTGGTTTCACTGTATACAACAATGAAACCCTCTCTCTGTATCTATGATCCCAAGCTACTACCTCTGGTTTCACTGTATACCTCAATGAAACCTTCTCTCTGTATCTATGATCCCAAGCTACTACCTCTGGTTTCAGTGTATACAACAATGAAACCTTCTCTCTGTATCTATGATCCCAAGCTACTACCTCTGGTTTCACTGTATACAACAATGAAACCCTCTCTCTGTATCTATGATCCCAAGCTACTACCTCATGGGTTCACTGTATACAACAATGAAACCTTCTCTCTGTATCTATGATCCCAAGCTACTACCTCTGGTTTTACTGTATACAACAATGAAACCCTCTCTCTGTATCTATGATCCCAAGCTACTACCTCATGGGTTCACTGTATACCTCAATGAAACCTTCTCTCTGTATCTATGATCCCAAGCTACTACCTCTGGTTTCACTGTATACAACAATGAAACCCTCTCTCTGTATCTATGATCCCAAGCTACTACCTCTGGTTTTACTGTATACCTCAATGAAACCTTCTCTCTGTATCTATGATCCCAAGCTACTACCTCTGGTTTCACTGTATACCTCAATGAAACCCTCTCTCTGTATCTATGATCCCAAGCTACTACCTCTGGTTTTACTGTATACAACAATGAAACCCTCTCTCTGTATCTATGATCCCAAGCTACTACCTCTGGGTTCACTGTATACCTCAATGAAACCCTCTCTCTGTATCTATGATCCCAAGCTACTACCTCTGGTTTCACTGTATACAACAATGAAACCCTCTCTCTGTATCTATGATCCCAAGCTACTACCTCTGGTTTTACTGTATACCTCAATGAAACCTTCTCTCTGTATCTATGATCCCAAGCTACTACCTCTGGTTTCACTGTATACAACAATGAAACCCTCTCTCTGTATCTATGATCCCAAGCTCCTACCTCATGGGTTCACTGTATACCTCAATGAAACCCTCTCCCTATGTCAATGATCCCCAGGAGGTTTCACTGTATACAACAATGAAACCCTCTCTCTGTATCTATGATCCCAAGCTACTACCTCTGGTTTTACTGTATACCTCAATGAAACCTTCTCTCTGTATCTATGATCCCAAGCTACTACCTCTGGTTTCACTGTATACAACAATGAAACCCTCTCTCTGTATCTATGATCCCAAGCTCCTACCTCATGGGTTCACTGTATACCTCAATGAAACCCTCTCCCTATGTCAATGATCCCCAGGAGGTTTCACTGTATACAACAATGAAACCCTCTCTCTGTATCTATGATCCCAAGCTACTACCTCTGGTTTTACTGTATACCTCAATGAAACCTTCTCTCTGTATCTATGATCCCAAGCTACTACCTCTGGTTTCACTGTATACAACAATGAAACCCTCTCTCTGTATCTATGATCCCAAGCTACTACCTCTGGTTTTACTGTATACCTCAATGAAACCTTCTCTCTGTATCTATGATCCCAAGCTACTACCTCTGGTTTCACTGTATACAACAATGAAACCCTCTCTCTGTATCTATGATCCCAAGCTACTACCTCTGGTTTCACTGTATACAACAATGAAACCCTCTCTCTGTATCTATGATCCCAAGCTACTACCTCTGGTTTCACTGTATACAACAATGAAACCCTCTCTCTGTATCTATGATCCAAAGCTACTACCTCTGGTTTTACTGTATACCTCAATGAAACCTTCTCTCTGTATCTATGATCCCAAGTTACTACCTCTGGTTTTACTGTATACCTCAATGAAACCTTCTCTCTGTATCTATGATCCCAAGCTACTACCTCTGGTTTCACTGTATACAACAATGAAACCCTCTCTCTGTATCTATGATCCCAAGCTCCTACCTCATGGGTTCACTGTATACAACAATGAAACCCTCTCTCTGTATCTATGATCCCAAGCTACTACCTCTGGTTTTACTGTATACCTCAATGAAACCTTCTCTCTGTATCTATGATCCCAAGCTACTACCTCTGGTTTTACTGTATACCTCAATGAAACCTTCTCTCTGTATCTATGATCCCAAGCTACTACCTCTGGTTTCACTGTATACAACAATGAAACCCTCTCTCTGTATCTATGATCCCAAGCTACTACCTCTGGTTTTACTGTATACCTCAATGAAACCTTCTCTCTGTATCTATGATCCCAAGCTACTACCTCTGGTTTTACTGTATACAACAATGAAACCTTCTCTCTGTATCTATGATCCCAAGCTACTACCTCTGGGTTCACTGTATACAACAATGAAACCTTCTCTCTGTATCTATGATCCCAAGCTACTACCTCATGGGTTCACTGTATACAACAATGAAACCCTCTCCCTATGTCAATGATCCTAAGGAGGTTTCACTGTATACAACAATGAAACCCTCTCTCTGTATCTATGATCCCAAGCTACTACCTCTGGGTTCACTGTATACAACAATGAAACCTTCTCTCTGTATCTATGATCCCAAGCTACTACCTCTGGTTTCACTGTATACAACAATGAAACCTTCTCTCTGTATCTATGATCCCAAGCTACTACCTCTGGGTTCACTGTATACCTCAATGAAACCTTCTCTCTGTATCTATGATCCCAAGCTACTACCTCTGGTTTCACTGTATACAACAATGAAACCCTCTCCCTACCTCTATGATCCCAAGCTACTACCTCTGGTTTCACTGTATACAACAATGAAACCCTCTCTCTGTATCTATGATCCCAAGCTACTACCTCTGGTTTCACTGTATACCTCAATGAAACCTTCTCTCTGTATCTATGATCCCAAGCTACTACCTCTGGTTTCACTGTATACCTCAATGAAACCTTCTCTCTGTATCTATGATCCCAAGCTACTACCTCTGGGTTCACTGTATACAACAATGAAACCCTCTCCCTACCTCTATGATCCCAAGCTACTACCTCTGGTTTCACTGTATACAACAATGAAACCTTCTCTCTGTATCTATGATCCCAAGCTACTACCTCTGGTTTCACTGTATACAACAATGAAACCCTCTCTCTGTATCTATGATCCCAAGCTACTACCTCTGGGTTCACTGTATACAACAATGAAACCTTCTCTCTGTATCTATGATCCCAAGCTACTACCTCTGGTTTTACTGTATACAACAATGAAACCTTCTCTCTGTATCTATGATCCCAAGCTCCTACCTCTGGTTTCACTGTATACAACAATGAAACCCTCTCCCTACCTCTATGATCCCAAGCTCCTACCTCTGGTTTCACTGTATACAACAATGAAACCCTCTCCCTACCTCTATGATCCCAAGCTACTACCTCTGGTTTCACTGTATACCTCAATGAAACCTTCTCTCTGTATCTATGATCCCAAGCTCCTACCTCTGGTTTTACTGTATACAACAATGAAACCCTCTCTCTGTATCTATGATCCCGAGCTACTACCTCTGGGTTCACTGTATACAACAATGAAACCTTCTCTCTGTATCTATGATCCCAAGCTACTACCTCTGGGTTCACTGTATACAACAATGAAACCCTCTCCCTACCTCTATGATCCCAAGCTACTACCTCTGGTTTCACTGTATACAACAATGAAACCCTCTCTCTGTATCTATGATCCCAAGCTACTACCTCTGGTTTCACTGTATACCTCAATGAAACCTTCTCTCTGTATCTATGATCCCAAGCTACTACCTCTGGTTTTACTGTATACCTCAATGAAACCTTCTCTCTGTATCTATGATCCCAAGCTACTACCTCTGGTTTTACTGTATACAACAATGAAACCCTCTCTCTGTATCTATGATCCCAAGCTACTACCTCTGGTTTTACTGTATACCTCAATGAAACCCTCTCTCTGTATCTATGATCCCAAGCTACTACCTCTGGTTTCACTGTATACCTCAATGAAACCTTCTCTCTGTATCTATGATCCCAAGCTACTACCTCATGGGTTCACTGTATACCTCAATGAAACCTTCTCTCTGTATCTATGATCCCAAGCTACTACCTCTGGGTTCACTGTATACAACAATGAAACCTTCTCTCTGTATCTATGATCCCAAGCTACTACCTCTGGTTTCACTGTATACAACAATGAAACCTTCTCTCTGTATCTATGATCCCAAGCTACTACCTCTGGTTTCACTGTATACAACAATGAAACCCTCTCTCTGTATCTATGATCCCAAGCTACTACCTCTGGTTTCACTGTATACAACAATGAAACCCTCTCTCTGTATCTATGATCCCAAGCTACTACCTCTGGTTTTACTGTATACCTCAATGAAACCTTCTCTCTGTATCTATGATCCCGAGCTACTACCTCTGGGTTCACTGTATACAACAATGAAACCTTCTCTCTGTATCTATGATCCCAAGCTACTACCTCTGGGTTCACTGTATACAACAATGAAACCCTCTCCCTACCTCTATGATCCCAAGCTACTACCTCTGGTTTCACTGTATACAACAATGAAACCCTCTCTCTGTATCTATGATCCCAAGCTACTACCTCTGGTTTCACTGTATACCTCAATGAAACCTTCTCTCTGTATCTATGATCCCAAGCTACTACCTCTGGTTTCACTGTATACAACAATGAAACCCTCTCCCTACCTCTATGATCCCAAGCTACTACCTCTGGTTTCACTGTATACAACAATGAAACCCTCTCTCTGTATCTATGATCCCAAGCTACTACCTCTGGTTTCACTGTATACCTCAATGAAACCTTCTCTCTGTATCTATGATCCCAAGCTACTACCTCTGGTTTTACTGTATACCTCAATGAAACCCTCTCTCTGTATCTATGATCCCAAGCTACTACCTCTGGGTTCACTGTATACAACAATGAAACCTTCTCTCTGTATCTATGATCCCAAGCTACTACCTCTGGTTTTACTGTATACCTCAATGAAACCTTCTCTCTGTATCTATGATCCCAAGCTACTACCTCATGGGTTCACTGTATACAACAATGAAACCCTCTCTCTGTATCTATGATCCCAAGCTACTACCTCATGGGTTCACTGTATACAACAATGAAACCCTCTCTCTGTATCTATGATCCCAAGCTACTACCTCTGGTTTCACTGTATACAACAATGAAACCCTCTCTCTGTATCTATGATCCCAAGCTACTACCTCTGGGTTCACTGTATACAACAATGAAACCCTCTCTCTGTATCTATGATCCCAAGCTACTACCTCTGGTTTCACTGTATACAACAATGAAACCCTCTCTCTGTATCTATGATCCCAAGCTACTACCTCTGGGTTCACTGTATACCTCAATGAAACCCTCTCTCTGTATCTATGATCCCAAGCTACTACCTCTGGTTTTACTGTATACCTCAATGAAACCCTCTCTCTGTATCTATGATCCCAAGCTACTACCTCTGGTTTCACTGTATACAACAATGAAACCCTCTCTCTGTATCTATGATCCCAAGCTCCTACCTCATGGGTTCACTGTATACAACAATGAAACCCTCTCTCTGTATCTATGATCCCAAGCTACTACCTCTGGTTTCAGTGAATATCTCAATGAAACCTTCTCTCTGTATCTATGATCCCAAGCTACTACCTCTGGTTTCACTGTATACAACAATGAAACCCTCTCTCTGTATCTATGATCCCAAGCTACTACCTCTGGTTTCACTGTATACAACAATGAAACCCTCTCTCTGTATCTATGATCCCAAGCTACTACCTCTGGTTTCACTGTATACCTCAATGAAACCCTCTCTCTGTATCTATGATCCCAAGCTCCTACCTCTGGTTTCACTGTATACCTCAATGAAACCCTCTCTCTGTATCTATGATCCCAAGCTCCTACCTCTGGTTTCACTGTATACAACAATGAAACCCTCTCTCTGTATCTATGATCCCAAGCTACTACCTCTGGTTTCAGTGAATATCTCAATGAAACCTTCTCTCTGTATCTATGATCCCAAGCTACTACCTCTGGTTTTACTGTATACAACAATGAAACCTTCTCTCTGTATCTATGATCCCAAGCTACTACCTCTGGTTTCACTGTATACCTCAATGAAACCCTCTCTCTGTATCTATGATCCCAAGCTACTACCTCTGGTTTCACTGTATACAACAATGAAACCCTCTCTCTGTATCTATGATCCCAAGCTACTACCTCTGGTTTCACTGTATACAACAATGAAACCCTCTCTCTGTATCTATGATCCCAAGCTACTACCTCTGGGTTCACTGTATACCTCAATGAAACCCTCTCTCTGTATCTATGATCCCAAGCTACTACCTCTGGTTTTACTGTATACCTCAATGAAACCCTCTCTCTGTATCTATGATCCCAAGCTACTACCTCTGGTTTCACTGTATACAACAATGAAACCCTCTCTCTGTATCTATGATCCCAAGCTCCTACCTCATGGGTTCACTGTATACAACAATGAAACCCTCTCTCTGTATCTATGATCCCAAGCTACTACCTCTGGTTTCAGTGAATATCTCAATGAAACCTTCTCTCTGTATCTATGATCCCAAGCTACTACCTCTGGGTTCACTGTATACCTCAATGAAACCCTCTCTCTGTATCTATGATCCCAAGCTCCTACCTCATGGGTTCACTGTATACCTCAATGAAACCCTCTCTCTGTATCTATGATCCCAAGCTCCTACCTCTGGTTTCACTGTATACCTCAATGAAACCCTCTCCCTATGGCAATGATCCCCAGGAGGTTTTACTGTATACCTCAATGAAACCCTCTCCCTATGTCAATGATCCCCAGGAGGTTTTACTGTATACCTCAATGAAACCCTCTCTCTGTATCTATGATCCCGAGCTCCTACCTCATGGGTTCACTGTATACCTCAATGAAACCCTCTCTCTGTATCTATGATCCCAAGCTCCTACCTCTGGTTTCACTGTATACCTCAATGAAACCCTCTCCCTATGTCAATGATCCCCAGGAGGTTTTACTGTATACCTCAATGAAACCCTCTCCCTATGTCAATGATCCCCAGGAGGTTTTACTGTATACCTCAATGAAACCCTCTATCTGTATCTATGATCCCGAGCTCCTACCTCATGGGTTCACTGTATACCTCAATGAAACCCTCTCTCTGTATCTATGATCCCAAGCTCCTACCTCATGGGTTCACTGTATACCTCAATGAAACCCTCTCTCTGTATCTATGATCCCAAGCTACTACCTCTGGTTTTACTGTATACCTCAATGAAACCTTCTCTCTGTATCTATGATCCCAAGCTACTACCTCTGGTTTTACTGTATACAACAATGAAACCCTCTCTCTGTATCTATGATCCCAAGCTACTACCTCTGGTTTTACTGTATACCTCAATGAAACCTTCTCTCTGTATCTATGATCCCAAGCTACTACCTCTGGTTTCACTGTATACAACAATGAAACCTTCTCTCTGTATCTATGATCCCAAGCTACTACCTCTGGTTTTACTGTATACAACAATGAAACCCTCTCTCTGTATCTATGATCCCAAGCTACTACCTCTGGTTTTACTGTATACCTCAATGAAACCCTCTCTCTGTATCTATGATCCCAAGCTACTACCTCTGGGTTCACTGTATACCTCAATGAAACCTTCTCTCTGTATCTATGATCCCAAGCTACTACCTCTGGTTTCACTGTATACAACAATGAAACCCTCTCTCTGTATCTATGATCCCAAGCTACTACCTCTGGTTTTACTGTATACCTCAATGAAACCCTCTCTCTGTATCTATGATCCCAAGCTACTACCTCTGGTTTCACTGTATACCTCAATGAAACCCTCTCTCTGTATCTATGATCCCAAGCTACTACCTCTGGTTTTACTGTATACCTCAATGAAACCTTCTCTCTGTATCTATGATCCCAAGCTCCTACCTCATGGGTTCACTGTATACAACAATGAAACCCTCTCGCTGTATCTATGATCCCGAGCTCCTACCTCATGGGTTCACTGTATACCTCAATGAAACCCTCTCTCTGTATCTATGATCCCAAGCTCCTACCTCATGGGTTCACTGTATACCTCAATGAAACCCTCTCTCTGTATCTATGATCCCAAGCTACTACCTCTGGGTTCACTGTATACCTCAATGAAACCCTCTCTCTGTATCTATGATCCCAAGCTACTACCTCTGGTTTTACTGTATACCTCAATGAAACCCTCTCTCTGTATCTATGATCCCAAGCTCCTACCTCATGGGTTCACTGTATACAACAATGAAACCTTCTCTCTGTATCTATGATCCCAAGCTACTACCTCTGGTTTCACTGTATACAACAATGAAACCCTCTCTCTGTATCTATGATCCCAAGCTACTACCTCTGGTTTCACTGTATACAACAATGAAACCCTCTCTCTGTATCTATGATCCCAAGCTACTACCTCTGGTTTTACTGTATACCTCAATGAAACCTTCTCTCTGTATCTATGATCCCAAGCTACTACCTCTGGTTTTACTGTATACAACAATGAAACCCTCTCTCTGTATCTATGTTCCCAAGCTACTACCTCTGGTTTTACTGTATACCTCAATGAAACCCTCTCTCTGTATCTATGATCCCAAGCTACTACCTCTGGGTTCACTGTATACCTCAATGAAACCCTCTCCCTATGTCAATGATCCCCAGGAGGTTTCACTGTATACAACAATGAAACCCTCTCTCTGTATCTATGATCCCAAGCTACTACCTCTGGTTTCACTGTATACCTCAATGAAACCTTCTCTCTGTATCTATGATCCCAAGCTACTACCTCTGGTTTCACTGTATACCTCAATGAAACCCTCTCTCTGTATCTATGATCCCAAGCTACTACCTCTGGTTTCACTGTATACAACAATGAAACCCTCTCTCTGTATCTATGATCCCAAGCTACTACCTCTGGTTTCACTGTATACAACAATGAAACCCTCTCTCTGTATCTATGATCCCAAGCTACTACCTCATGGGTTCACTGTATACAACAATGAAACCCTCTCTCTGTATCTATGATCCCAAGCTACTACCTCTGGTTTTACTGTATACCTCAATGAAACCTTCTCTCTGTATCTATGATCCCAAGCTACTACCTCTGGTTTCACTGTATACAACAATGAAACCCTCTCTCTGTATCTATGATCCCAAGCTACTACCTCTGGTTTCAGTGAATATCTCAATGAAACCTTCTCTCTGTATCTATGATCCCAAGCTACTACCTCTGGTTTCACTGTATACAACAATGAAACCCTCTCTCTGTATCTATGATCCCAAGCTACTACCTCTGGTTTCACTGTATACCTCAATGAAACCCTCTCTCTGTATCTATGATCCCAAGCTACTACCTCTGGTTTCACTGTATACAACAATGAAACCCTCTCCCTACCTCTATGATCCCAAGCTACTACCTCTGGTTTCACTGTATACCTCAATGAAACCCTCTCTCTGTATCTATGATCCCAAGCTACTACCTCATGGGTTCACTGTATACAACAATGAAACCCTCTCTCTGTATCTATGATCCCAAGCTACTACCTCTGGTTTCACTGTATACAACAATGAAACCCTCTCTCTGTATCTATGATCCCAAGCTCCTACCTCTGGTTTCACTGTATACAACAATGAAACCTTCTCTCTGTATCTATGATCCCAAGCTACTACCTCTGGTTTCACTGTATACAACAATGAAACCCTCTCTCTGTATCTATGATCCCAAGCTACTACCTCTGGTTTCACTGTATACAACAATGAAACCCTCTCTCTGTATCTATGATCCCAAGCTACTACCTCTGGTTTTACTGTATACCTCAATGAAACCCTCTCTCTGTATCTATGATCCCAAGCTACTACCTCTGGTTTCACTGTATACCTCAATGAAACCTTCTCTCTGTATCTATGATCCCAAGCTACTACCTCTGGTTTCACTGTATACAACAATGAAACCTTCTCTCTGTATCTATGATCCCAAGCTACTACCTCTGGTTTCACTGTATACAACAATGAAACCCTCTCTCTGTATCTATGATCCCAAGCTCCTACCTCATGGGTTCACTGTATACCTCAATGAAACCCTCTCTCTGTATCTATGATCCCAAGCTACTACCTCTGGTTTCAGTGAATATCTCAATGAAACCCTCTCTCTGTATCTATGATCCCAAGCTACTACCTCTGGGTTCACTGTATACAACAATGAAACCTTCTCTCTGTATCTATGATCCCAAGCTACTACCTCTGGTTTCACTGTATACAACAATGAAACCTTCTCTCTGTATCTATGATCCCAAGCTACTACCTCTGGTTTCACTGTATACAACAATGAAACCTTCTCTCTGTATCTATGATCCCAAGCTCCTACCTCTGGTTTCACTGTATACAACAATGAAACCCTCTCTCTGTATCTATGATCCCAAGCTACTACCTCTGGGTTCACTGTATACAACAATGAAACCCTCTCTCTGTATCTATGATCCCAAGCTACTACCTCTGGGTTCACTGTATACAACAATGAAACCCTCTCTCTGTATCTATGATCCCAAGCTACTACCTCTGGTTTCACTGTATACAACAATGAAACCCTCTCTCTGTATCTATGATCCCAAGCTACTACCTCTGGTTTCACTGTATACAACAATGAAACCCTCTCTCTGTATCTATGATCCCAAGCTACTACCTCTGGTTTTACTGTATACCTCAATGAAACCTTCTCTCTGTATCTATGATCCCGAGCTACTACCTCTGGGTTCACTGTATACAACAATGAAACCTTCTCTCTGTATCTATGATCCCAAGCTACTACCTCTGGGTTCACTGTATACAACAATGAAACCCTCTCCCTACCTCTATGATCCCAAGCTACTACCTCTGGTTTCACTGTATACAACAATGAAACCCTCTCTCTGTATCTATGATCCCAAGCTACTACCTCTGGTTTCACTGTATACCTCAATGAAACCTTCTCTCTGTATCTATGATCCCAAGCTACTACCTCTGGTTTCACTGTATACAACAATGAAACCCTCTCCCTACCTCTATGATCCCAAGCTACTACCTCTGGTTTCACTGTATACAACAATGAAACCCTCTCTCTGTATCTATGATCCCAAGCTACTACCTCTGGTTTCACTGTATACCTCAATGAAACCTTCTCTCTGTATCTATGATCCCAAGCTACTACCTCTGGTTTTACTGTATACCTCAATGAAACCCTCTCTCTGTATCTATGATCCCAAGCTACTACCTCTGGGTTCACTGTATACAACAATGAAACCTTCTCTCTGTATCTATGATCCCAAGCTACTACCTCTGGTTTTACTGTATACCTCAATGAAACCTTCTCTCTGTATCTATGATCCCAAGCTACTACCTCATGGGTTCACTGTATACAACAATGAAACCCTCTCTCTGTATCTATGATCCCAAGCTACTACCTCATGGGTTCACTGTATACAACAATGAAACCCTCTCTCTGTATCTATGATCCCAAGCTACTACCTCTGGTTTCACTGTATACAACAATGAAACCCTCTCTCTGTATCTATGATCCCAAGCTACTACCTCTGGGTTCACTGTATACAACAATGAAACCCTCTCTCTGTATCTATGATCCCAAGCTACTACCTCTGGTTTCACTGTATACAACAATGAAACCCTCTCTCTGTATCTATGATCCCAAGCTACTACCTCTGGGTTCACTGTATACCTCAATGAAACCCTCTCTCTGTATCTATGATCCCAAGCTACTACCTCTGGTTTCACTGTATACAACAATGAAACCCTCTCTCTGTATCTATGATCCCAAGCTACTACCTCTGGTTTTACTGTATACCTCAATGAAACCTTCTCTCTGTATCTATGATCCCGAGCTACTACCTCTGGGTTCACTGTATACAACAATGAAACCTTCTCTCTGTATCTATGATCCCAAGCTACTACCTCTGGGTTCACTGTATACAACAATGAAACCCTCTCCCTACCTCTATGATCCCAAGCTACTACCTCTGGTTTCACTGTATACAACAATGAAACCCTCTCTCTGTATCTATGATCCCAAGCTACTACCTCTGGTTTCACTGTATACCTCAATGAAACCTTCTCTCTGTATCTATGATCCCAAGCTACTACCTCTGGTTTCACTGTATACAACAATGAAACCCTCTCCCTACCTCTATGATCCCAAGCTACTACCTCTGGTTTCACTGTATACAACAATGAAACCCTCTCTCTGTATCTATGATCCCAAGCTACTACCTCTGGTTTCACTGTATACCTCAATGAAACCTTCTCTCTGTATCTATGATCCCAAGCTACTACCTCTGGTTTTACTGTATACCTCAATGAAACCCTCTCTCTGTATCTATGATCCCAAGCTACTACCTCTGGGTTCACTGTATACAACAATGAAACCTTCTCTCTGTATCTATGATCCCAAGCTACTACCTCTGGTTTTACTGTATACCTCAATGAAACCTTCTCTCTGTATCTATGATCCCAAGCTACTACCTCATGGGTTCACTGTATACAACAATGAAACCCTCTCTCTGTATCTATGATCCCAAGCTACTACCTCATGGGTTCACTGTATACAACAATGAAACCCTCTCTCTGTATCTATGATCCCAAGCTACTACCTCTGGTTTCACTGTATACAACAATGAAACCCTCTCTCTGTATCTATGATCCCAAGCTACTACCTCTGGGTTCACTGTATACAACAATGAAACCCTCTCTCTGTATCTATGATCCCAAGCTACTACCTCTGGTTTCACTGTATACAACAATGAAACCCTCTCTCTGTATCTATGATCCCAAGCTACTACCTCTGGGTTCACTGTATACCTCAATGAAACCCTCTCTCTGTATCTATGATCCCAAGCTACTACCTCTGGTTTTACTGTATACCTCAATGAAACCCTCTCTCTGTATCTATGATCCCAAGCTACTACCTCTGGTTTCACTGTATACAACAATGAAACCCTCTCTCTGTATCTATGATCCCAAGCTCCTACCTCATGGGTTCACTGTATACAACAATGAAACCCTCTCTCTGTATCTATGATCCCAAGCTACTACCTCTGGTTTCAGTGAATATCTCAATGAAACCTTCTCTCTGTATCTATGATCCCAAGCTACTACCTCTGGTTTCACTGTATACAACAATGAAACCCTCTCTCTGTATCTATGATCCCAAGCTACTACCTCTGGTTTCACTGTATACAACAATGAAACCCTCTCTCTGTATCTATGATCCCAAGCTACTACCTCTGGTTTCACTGTATACCTCAATGAAACCTTCTCTCTGTATCTATGATCCCAAGCTACTACCTCTGGTTTCACTGTATACAACAATGAAACCTTCTCTCTGTATCTATGATCCCAAGCTACTACCTCTGGTTTCACTGTATACAACAATGAAACCCTCTCTCTGTATCTATGATCCCAAGCTACTACCTCTGGGTTCACTGTATACCTCAATGAAACCCTCTCTCTGTATCTATGATCCCAAGCTACTACCTCTGGTTTTACTGTATACCTCAATGAAACCCTCTCTCTGTATCTATGATCCCAAGCTACTACCTCTGGTTTCACTGTATACAACAATGAAACCCTCTCTCTGTATCTATGATCCCAAGCTCCTACCTCATGGGTTCACTGTATACAACAATGAAACCCTCTCTCTGTATCTATGATCCCAAGCTACTACCTCTGGTTTCAGTGAATATCTCAATGAAACCTTCTCTCTGTATCTATGATCCCAAGCTACTACCTCTGGGTTCACTGTATACCTCAATGAAACCCTCTCTCTGTATCTATGATCCCAAGCTCCTACCTCATGGGTTCACTGTATACCTCAATGAAACCCTCTCTCTGTATCTATGATCCCAAGCTCCTACCTCTGGTTTCACTGTATACCTCAATGAAACCCTCTCCCTATGGCAATGATCCCCAGGAGGTTTTACTGTATACCTCAATGAAACCCTCTCCCTATGTCAATGATCCCCAGGAGGTTTTACTGTATACCTCAATGAAACCCTCTCTCTGTATCTATGATCCCGAGCTCCTACCTCATGGGTTCACTGTATACCTCAATGAAACCCTCTCTCTGTATCTATGATCCCAAGCTCCTACCTCTGGTTTCACTGTATACCTCAATGAAACCCTCTCCCTATGTCAATGATCCCCAGGAGGTTTTACTGTATACCTCAATGAAACCCTCTCCCTATGTCAATGATCCCCAGGAGGTTTTACTGTATACCTCAATGAAACCCTCTCTCTGTATCTATGATCCCAAGCTCCTACCTCTGGTTTCACTGTATACCTCAATGAAACCCTCTCCCTATGTCAATGATCCCCAGGAGGTTTTACTGTATACCTCAATGAAACCCTCTCCCTATGTCAATGATCCCCAGGAGGTTTTACTGTATACCTCAATGAAACCCTCTATCTGTATCTATGATCCCGAGCTCCTACCTCATGGGTTCACTGTATACCTCAATGAAACCCTCTCTCTGTATCTATGATCCCAAGCTCCTACCTCATGGGTTCACTGTATACCTCAATGAAACCCTCTCTCTGTATCTATGATCCCAAGCTACTACCTCTGGTTTTACTGTATACCTCAATGAAACCTTCTCTCTGTATCTATGATCCCAAGCTACTACCTCTGGTTTTACTGTATACAACAATGAAACCCTCTCTCTGTATCTATGATCCCAAGCTACTACCTCTGGTTTTACTGTATACCTCAATGAAACCTTCTCTCTGTATCTATGATCCCAAGCTACTACCTCTGGTTTCACTGTATACAACAATGAAACCTTCTCTCTGTATCTATGATCCCAAGCTACTACCTCTGGTTTTACTGTATACAACAATGAAACCCTCTCTCTGTATCTATGATCCCAAGCTACTACCTCTGGTTTTACTGTATACCTCAATGAAACCCTCTCTCTGTATCTATGATCCCAAGCTACTACCTCTGGGTTCACTGTATACCTCAATGAAACCTTCTCTCTGTATCTATGATCCCAAGCTACTACCTCTGGTTTCACTGTATACAACAATGAAACCCTCTCTCTGTATCTATGATCCCAAGCTACTACCTCTGGTTTTACTGTATACCTCAATGAAACCCTCTCTCTGTATCTATGATCCCAAGCTACTACCTCTGGTTTCACTGTATACCTCAATGAAACCCTCTCTCTGTATCTATGATCCCAAGCTACTACCTCTGGTTTTACTGTATACCTCAATGAAACCTTCTCTCTGTATCTATGATCCCAAGCTCCTACCTCATGGGTTCACTGTATACAACAATGAAACCCTCTCGCTGTATCTATGATCCCGAGCTCCTACCTCATGGGTTCACTGTATACCTCAATGAAACCCTCTCTCTGTATCTATGATCCCAAGCTCCTACCTCATGGGTTCACTGTATACCTCAATGAAACCCTCTCTCTGTATCTATGATCCCAAGCTACTACCTCTGGGTTCACTGTATACCTCAATGAAACCCTCTCTCTGTATCTATGATCCCAAGCTACTACCTCTGGTTTTACTGTATACCTCAATGAAACCCTCTCTCTGTATCTATGATCCCAAGCTCCTACCTCATGGGTTCACTGTATACAACAATGAAACCTTCTCTCTGTATCTATGATCCCAAGCTACTACCTCTGGTTTCACTGTATACAACAATGAAACCCTCTCTCTGTATCTATGATCCCAAGCTACTACCTCTGGTTTCACTGTATACAACAATGAAACCCTCTCTCTGTATCTATGATCCCAAGCTACTACCTCTGGTTTTACTGTATACCTCAATGAAACCTTCTCTCTGTATCTATGATCCCAAGCTACTACCTCTGGTTTTACTGTATACAACAATGAAACCCTCTCTCTGTATCTATGTTCCCAAGCTACTACCTCTGGTTTTACTGTATACCTCAATGAAACCCTCTCTCTGTATCTATGATCCCAAGCTACTACCTCTGGGTTCACTGTATACCTCAATGAAACCCTCTCCCTATGTCAATGATCCCCAGGAGGTTTCACTGTATACAACAATGAAACCCTCTCTCTGTATCTATGATCCCAAGCTACTACCTCTGGTTTCACTGTATACCTCAATGAAACCTTCTCTCTGTATCTATGATCCCAAGCTACTACCTCTGGTTTCACTGTATACCTCAATGAAACCCTCTCTCTGTATCTATGATCCCAAGCTACTACCTCTGGTTTCACTGTATACAACAATGAAACCCTCTCTCTGTATCTATGATCCCAAGCTACTACCTCTGGTTTCACTGTATACAACAATGAAACCCTCTCTCTGTATCTATGATCCCAAGCTACTACCTCATGGGTTCACTGTATACAACAATGAAACCCTCTCTCTGTATCTATGATCCCAAGCTACTACCTCTGGTTTTACTGTATACCTCAATGAAACCTTCTCTCTGTATCTATGATCCCAAGCTACTACCTCTGGTTTCACTGTATACAACAATGAAACCCTCTCTCTGTATCTATGATCCCAAGCTACTACCTCTGGTTTCAGTGAATATCTCAATGAAACCTTCTCTCTGTATCTATGATCCCAAGCTACTACCTCTGGTTTCACTGTATACAACAATGAAACCCTCTCTCTGTATCTATGATCCCAAGCTACTACCTCTGGTTTCACTGTATACCTCAATGAAACCCTCTCTCTGTATCTATGATCCCAAGCTACTACCTCTGGTTTCACTGTATACAACAATGAAACCCTCTCCCTACCTCTATGATCCCAAGCTACTACCTCTGGTTTCACTGTATACCTCAATGAAACCTTCTCTCTGTATCTATGATCCCAAGCTACTACCTCTGGTTTCACTGTATACAACAATGAAACCCTCTCTCTGTATCTATGATCCCAAGCTACTACCTCTGGTTTCACTGTATACCTCAATGAAACCTTCTCTCTGTATCTATGATCCCAAGCTACTACCTCATGGGTTCACTGTATACAACAATGAAACCCTCTCCCTACCTCTATGATCCCAAGCTACTACCTCTGGTTTCACTGTATACAACAATGAAACCCTCTCTCTGTATCTATGATCCCAAGCTACTACCTCTGGTTTCACTGTATACCTCAATGAAACCCTCTCTCTGTATCTATGATCCCAAGCTACTACCTCTGGTTTCACTGTATACAACAATGAAACCTTCTCTCTGTATCTATGATCCCAAGCTACTACCTCTGGTTTTACTGTATACAACAATGAAACCTTCTCTCTGTATCTATGATCCCAAGCTACTACCTCTGGTTTCACTGTATACCTCAATGAAACCTTCTCTCTGTATCTATGATCCCAAGCTACTACCTCTGGTTTCACTGTATACAACAATGAAACCCTCTCTCTGTATCTATGATCCCAAGCTACTACCTCTGGGTTCAGTGAATATCTCAATGAAACCTTCTCTCTGTATCTATGATCCCAAGCTACTACCTCTGGTTTCACTGTATACAACAATGAAACCCTCTCTCTGTATCTATGATCCCAAGCTACTACCTCTGGTTTCACTGTATACCTCAATGAAACCTTCTCTCTGTATCTATGATCCCAAGCTACTACCTCTGGGTTCAGTGAATATCTCAATGAAACCCTCTCTCTGTATCTATGATCCCAAGCTACTACCTCTGGTTTTACTGTATACAACAATGAAACCCTCTCTCTGTATCTATGATCCCAAGCTACTACCTCTGGTTTCACTGTATACAACAATGAAACCCTCTCTCTGTATCTATGATCCCAAGCTACTACCTCTGGTTTTACTGTATACCTCAATGAAACCCTCTCTCTGTATCTATGATCCCAAGCTCCTACCTCATGGGTTCACTGTATACCTCAATGAAACCCTCTCTCTGTATCTATGATCCCAAGCTACTACCTCTGGTTTTACTGTATACCTCAATGAAATCTTCTCTCTGTATCTATGATCCCAAGCTACTACCTCTGGTTTTACTGTATACAACAATGAAACCCTCTCTCTGTATCTATGATCCCAAGCTACTACCTCTGGTTTTACTGTATACCTCAATGAAACCTTCTCTCTGTATCTATGATCCCAAGCTACTACCTCTGGTTTCACTGTATACAACAATGAAACCCTCTCTCTGTATCTATGATCCCAAGCTACTACCTCTGGTTTCACTGTATACCTCAATGAAACCTTCTCTCTGTATCTATGATCCCAAGCTACTACCTCTGGTTTCACTGTATACAACAATGAAACCCTCTCTCTGTATCTATGATCCCAAGCTACTACCTCTGGTTTTACTGTATACCTCAATGAAACCTTCTCTCTGTATCTATGATCCCAAGCTACTACCTCTGGTTTCACTGTATACAACAATGAAACCTTCTCTCTGTATCTATGATCCCAAGCTACTACCTCTGGTTTTACTGTATACAACAATGAAACCCTCTCTCTGTATCTATGATCCCAAGCTACTACCTCTGGTTTTACTGTATACCTCAATGAAACCCTCTCTCTGTATCTATGATCCCAAGCTACTACCTCTGGGTTCACTGTATACCTCAATGAAACCTTCTCTCTGTATCTATGATCCCAAGCTACTACCTCTGGTTTCACTGTATACCTCAATGAAACCCTCTCTCTGTATCTATGATCCCGAGCTACTACCTCTGGGTTCACTGTATACCTCAATGAAACCTTCTCTCTGTATCTATGATCCCAAGCTACTACCTCTGGTTTCACTGTATACAACAATGAAACCTTCTCTCTGTATCTATGATCCCAAGCTACTACCTCTGGTTTTACTGTATACAACAATGAAACCCTCTCTCTGTATCTATGATCCCAAGCTACTACCTCTGGTTTCACTGTATACCTCAATGAAACCTTCTCTCTGTATCTATGATCCCAAGCTACTACCTCTGGTTTTACTGTATACAACAATGAAACCCTCTCTCTGTATCTATGATCCCGAGCTCCTACCTCATGGGTTCACTGTATACCTCAATGAAACCTTCTCTCTGTATCTATGATCCCAAGCTACTACCTCTGGTTTCACTGTATACAACAATGAAACCCTCTCTCTGTATCTATGATCCCAAGCTACTACCTCTGGTTTTACAGTATACCTCAATGAAACCCTCTCTCTGTATCTATGATCCCAAGCTACTACCTCTGGTTTCACTGTATACCTCAATGAAACCCTCTCTCTGTATCTATGATCCCAAGCTACTACCTCTGGTTTTACTGTATACCTCAATGAAACCTTCTCTCTGTATCTATGATCCCAAGCTCCTACCTCATGGGTTCACTGTATACAACAATGAAACCCTCTCGCTGTATCTATGATCCCGAGCTCCTACCTCATGGGTTCACTGTATACCTCAATGAAACCCTCTCTCTGTATCTATGATCCCAAGCTCCTACCTCATGGGTTCACTGTATACCTCAATGAAACCCTCTCTCTGTATCTATGATCCCGAGCTACTACCTCTGGGTTCACTGTATACCTCAATGAAACCCTCTCTCTGTATCTATGATCCCAAGCTACTACCTCTGGTTTTACTGTATACCTCAATGAAACCCTCTCTCTGTATCTATGATCCCAAGCTCCTACCTCATGGGTTCACTGTATACAACAATGAAACCTTCTCTCTGTATCTATGATCCCAAGCTACTACCTCTGGTTTCACTGTATACAACAATGAAACCCTCTCTCTGTATCTATGATCCCAAGCTACTACCTCTGGTTTCACTGTATACAACAATGAAACCCTCTCTCTGTATCTATGATCCCAAGCTACTACCTCTGGTTTTACTGTATACCTCAATGAAACCTTCTCTCTGTATCTATGATCCCAAGCTACTACCTCTGGTTTTACTGTATACAACAATGAAACCCTCTCTCTGTATCTATGTTCCCAAGCTACTACCTCTGGTTTTACTGTATACCTCAATGAAACCCTCTCTCTGTATCTATGATCCCAAGCTACTACCTCTGGGTTCACTGTATACCTCAATGAAACCCTCTCCCTATGTCAATGATCCCCAGGAGGTTTCACTGTATACAACAATGAAACCCTCTCTCTGTATCTATGATCCCAAGCTACTACCTCTGGTTTCACTGTATACCTCAATGAAACCTTCTCTCTGTATCTATGATCCAAAGCTACTACCTCTGGTTTCACTGTATACCTCAATGAAACCCTCTCTCTGTATCTATGATCCCAAGCTACTACCTCTGGTTTCACTGTATACAACAATGAAACCCTCTCTCTGTATCTATGATCCCAAGCTACTACCTCTGGTTTCACTGTATACAACAATGAAACCCTCTCTCTGTATCTATGATCCCAAGCTACTACCTCATGGGTTCACTGTATACAACAATGAAACCCTCTCTCTGTATCTATGATCCCAAGCTACTACCTCTGGTTTTACTGTATACCTCAATGAAACCTTCTCTCTGTATCTATGATCCCAAGCTACTACCTCTGGTTTCACTGTATACAACAATGAAACCCTCTCTCTGTATCTATGATCCCAAGCTACTACCTCTGGTTTCAGTGAATATCTCAATGAAACCTTCTCTCTGTATCTATGATCCCAAGCTACTACCTCTGGTTTCACTGTATACAACAATGAAACCCTCTCTCTGTATCTATGATCCCAAGCTACTACCTCTGGTTTCACTGTATACAACAATGAAACCCTCTCTCTGTATCTATGATCCCAAGCTACTACCTCTGGTTTCACTGTATACAACAATGAAACCCTCTCTCTGTATCTATGATCCCAAGCTACTACCTCTGGTTTCACTGTATACCTCAATGAAACCTTCTCTCTGTATCTATGATCCCAAGCTACTACCTCTGGTTTCACTGTATACAACAATGAAACCCTCTCTCTGTATCTATGATCCCAAGCTACTACCTCTGGTTTCACTGTATACAACAATGAAACCCTCTCTCTGTATCTATGATCCCAAGCTACTACCTCTGGTTTCACTGTATACAACAATGAAACCCTCTCTCTGTATCTATGATCCCAAGCTACTACCTCATGGGTTTACTGTATACAACAATGAAACCCTCTCTCTGTATCTATGATCCCAAGCTACTACCTCTGGGTTCAGTGTATACCTCAATGAAACCTTCTCTCTGTATCTATGATCCCAAGCTACTACCTCTGGGTTCACTGTATACAACAATGAAACCTTCTCTCTGTATCTATGATCCCAAGCTACTACCTCTGGTTTCACTGTATACAACAATGAAACCTTCTCTCTGTATCTATGATCCCAAGCTACTACCTCTGGGTTCACTGTATACAACAATGAAACCCTCTCTCTGTATCTATGATCCCAAGCTACTACCTCTGGTTTCACTGTATACCTCAATGAAACCTTCTCTCTGTATCTATGATCCCAAGCTACTACCTCTGGTTTTACTGTATACAACAATGAAACCCTCTCTCTGTATCTATGATCCCAAGCTACTACCTCTGGTTTTACTGTATACAACAATGAAACCTTCTCTCTGTATCTATGATCCCAAGCTACTACCTCTGGTTTCACTGTATACAACAATGAAACCTTCTCTCTGTATCTATGATCCCAAGCTACTACCTCTGGGTTCAGTGAATACCTCAATGAAACCTTCTCTCTGTATCTATGATCCCAAGCTACTACCTCTGGTTTTACTGTATACAACAATGAAACCCTCTCTCTGTATCTATGTTCCCAAGCTACTACCTCTGGTTTTACTGTATACCTCAATGAAACCCTCTCTCTGTATCTATGATCCCAAGCTACTACCTCTGGGTTCACTGTATACCTCAATGAAACCCTCTCCCTATGTCAATGATCCCCAGGAGGTTTCACTGTATACAACAATGAAACCCTCTCTCTGTATCTATGATCCCAAGCTACTACCTCTGGTTTCACTGTATACCTCAATGAAACCTTCTCTCTGTATCTATGATCCAAAGCTACTACCTCTGGTTTCACTGTATACCTCAATGAAACCCTCTCTCTGTATCTATGATCCCAAGCTACTACCTCTGGTTTCACTGTATACAACAATGAAACCCTCTCTCTGTATCTATGATCCCAAGCTACTACCTCTGGTTTCACTGTATACAACAATGAAACCCTCTCTCTGTATCTATGATCCCAAGCTACTACCTCATGGGTTCACTGTATACAACAATGAAACCCTCTCTCTGTATCTATGATCCCAAGCTACTACCTCTGGTTTTACTGTATACCTCAATGAAACCTTCTCTCTGTATCTATGATCCCAAGCTACTACCTCTGGTTTCACTGTATACAACAATGAAACCCTCTCTCTGTATCTATGATCCCAAGCTACTACCTCTGGTTTCAGTGAATATCTCAATGAAACCTTCTCTCTGTATCTATGATCCCAAGCTACTACCTCTGGTTTCACTGTATACAACAATGAAACCCTCTCTCTGTATCTATGATCCCAAGCTACTACCTCTGGTTTCACTGTATACAACAATGAAACCCTCTCTCTGTATCTATGATCCCAAGCTACTACCTCTGGTTTTACTGTATACCTCAATGAAACCCTCTCTCTGTATCTATGATCCCAAGCTACTACCTCTGGTTTCACTGTATACCTCAATGAAACCTTCTCTCTGTATCTATGATCCCAAGCTACTACCTCTGGTTTCACTGTATACAACAATGAAACCTTCTCTCTGTATCTATGATCCCAAGCTACTACCTCTGGGTTCACTGTATACAACAATGAAACCTTCTCTCTGTATCTATGATCCCAAGCTACTACCTCTGGTTTCACTGTATACAACAATGAAACCTTCTCTCTGTATCTATGATCCCAAGCTACTACCTCTGGTTTCACTGTATACAACAATGAAACCTTCTCTCTGTATCTATGATCCCAAGCTCCTACCTCTGGTTTCACTGTATACAACAATGAAACCCTCTCTCTGTATCTATGATCCCAAGCTACTACCTCTGGGTTCACTGTATACAACAATGAAACCCTCTCTGTATCTATGATCCCAAGCTACTACCTCTGGGTTCACTGTATACAACAATGAAACCCTCTCTCTGTATCTATGATCCCAAGCTACTACCTCTGGTTTCACTGTATACAACAATGAAACCCTCTCTCTGTATCTATGATCCCAAGCTACTACCTCTGGGTTCACTGTATACAACAATGAAACCCTCTCTCTGTATCTATGATCCCAAGCTACTACCTCTGGTTTCACTGTATACAACAATGAAACCCTCTCTCTGTATCTATGATCCCAAGCTACTACCTCTGGTTTCACTGTATACCTCAATGAAACCCTCTCTCTGTATCTATGATCCCAAGCTACTACCTCTGGTTTCACTGTATACAACAATGAAACCCTCTCTCTGTATCTATGATCCCAAGCTACTACCTCTGGTTTCACTGTATACAACAATGAAACCCTCTCTCTGTATCTATGATCCCAAGCTACTACCTCTGGTTTCACTGTATACCTCAATGAAACCCTCTCTCTGTATCTATGATCCCAAGCTACTACCTCTGGGTTCACTGTATACAACAATGAAACCCTCTCTCTGTATCTATGATCCCAAGCTACTACCTCTGGTTTTACTGTATACCTCAATGAAACCTTCTCTCTGTATCTATGATCCCAAGCTACTACCTCTGGTTTCACTGTATACAACAATGAAACCCTCTCTCTGTATCTATGATCCCAAGCTACTACCTCTGGTTTCACTGTATACAACAATGAAACCCTCTCTCTGTATCTATGATCCCAAGCTACTACCTCTGGTTTCACTGTATACCTCAATGAAACCCTCTCTCTGTATCTATGATCCCAAGCTACTACCTCTGGGTTCACTGTATACAACAATGAAACCCTCTCTCTGTATCTATGATCCCAAGCTACTACCTCTGGTTTTACTGTATACCTCAATGAAACCTTCTCTCTGTATCTATGATCCCAAGCTACTACCTCTGGTTTCACTGTATACAACAATGAAACCCTCTCTCTGTATCTATGATCCCAAGCTACTACCTCTGGTTTCACTGTATACAACAATGAAACCCTCTCTCTGTATCTATGATCCCAAGCTACTACCTCTGGTTTCACTGTATACCTCAATGAAACCCTCTCTCTGTATCTATGATCCCAAGCTACTACCTCTGGGTTCACTGTATACAACAATGAAACCCTCTCTCTGTATCTATGATCCCAAGCTACTACCTCTGGTTTTACTGTATACCTCAATGAAACCTTCTCTCTGTATCTATGATCCCAAGCTACTACCTCTGGTTTCACTGTATACAACAATGAAACCCTCTCTCTGTATCTATGATCCCAAGCTACTACCTCTGGTTTCACTGTATACCTCAATGAAACCCTCTCTCTGTATCTATGATCCCAAGCTACTACCTCTGGGTTCACTGTATACAACAATGAAACCCTCTCTCTGTATCTATGATCCCAAGCTACTACCTCTGGTTTTACTGTATACCTCAATGAAACCTTCTCTCTGTATCTATGATCCCAAGCTACTACCTCTGGTTTTACTGTATACCTCAATGAAACCTTCTCTCTGTATCTATGATCCCAAGCTCCTACCTCTGGTTTCACTGTATACAACAATGAAACCCTCTCTCTGTATCTATGATCCCAAGCTACTACCTCTGGTTTCACTGTATACAACAATGAAACCTTCTCTCTGTATCTATGATCCCAAGCTACTACCTCTGGTTTCACTGTATACAACAATGAAACCCTCTCTCTGTATCTATGATCCCAAGCTACTACCTCTGGTTTCACTGTATACAACAATGAAACCCTCTCTCTGTATCTATGATCCCAAGCTACTACCTCTGGTTTCACTGTATACCTCAATGAAACCCTCTCTCTGTATCTATGATCCCAAGCTACTACCTCTGGTTTTACTGTATACCTCAATGAAACCCTCTCTCTGTATCTATGATCCCAAGCTACTACCTCTGGTTTCACTGTATACAACAATGAAACCCTCTCTCTGTATCTATGATCCCAAGCTACTACCTCTGGTTTCACTGTATACAACAATGAAACCCTCTCTCTGTATCTATGATCCCAAGCTACTACCTCTGGTTTCACTGTATACCTCAATGAAACCTTCTCTCTGTATCTATGATCCCAAGCTCCTACCTCTGGGTTCACTGTATACAACAATGAAACCTTCTCTCTGTATCTATGATCCCAAGCTACTACCTCTGGTTTCACTGTATACCTCAATGAAACCCTCTCTCTGTATCTATGATCCCAAGCTACTACCTCTGGGTTCACTGTATACCTCAATGAAACCCTCTCTCTGTATCTATGATCCCAAGCTACTACCTCTGGGTTCACTGTATACAACAATGAAACCTTCTCTCTGTATCTATGATCCCAAGCTACTACCTCTGGGTTCACTGTATACCTCAATGAAACCCTCTCTCTGTATCTATGATCCCAAGCTACTACCTCTGGGTTCACTGTATACCTCAATGAAACCCTCTCTCTGTATCTATGATCCCAAGCTACTACCTCTGGGTTCACTGTATACAACAATGAAACCCTCTCTCTGTATCTATGATCCCAAGCTACTACCTCTGGTTTTACTGTATACCTCAATGAAACCTTCTCTCTGTATCTATGATCCCAAGCTCCTACCTCTGGTTTCACTGTATACAACAATGAAACCCTCTCTCTGTATCTATGATCCCAAGCTACTACCTCTGGGTTCACTGTATACCTCAATGAAACCCTCTCTCTGTATCTATGATCCCAAGCTACTACCTCTGGTTTCACTGTATACAACAATGAAACCCTCTCTCTGTATCTATGATCCCAAGCTACTACCTCTGGTTTCACTGTATACAACAATGAAACCCTCTCTCTGTATCTATGATCCCAAGCTACTACCTCTGGGTTCACTGTATACAACAATGAAACCCTCTCTCTGTATCTATGATCCCAAGCTACTACCTCTGGGTTCAGTGTATACAACAATGAAACCCTCTCTCTGTATCTATGATCCCAAGCTACTACCTCTGGTTTCACTGTATACAACAATGAAACCCTCTCTCTGTATCTATGATCCCAAGCTACTACCTCTGGTTTCACTGTATACAACAATGAAACCCTCTCTCTGTATCTATGATCCCAAGCTACTACCTCTGGGTTCACTGTATACAACAATGAAACCCTCTCTCTGTATCTATGATCCCAAGCTACTACCTCTGGGTTCAGTGTATACAACAATGAAACCCTCTCTCTGTATCTATGATCCCAAGCTACTACCTCTGGGTTCACTGTATACAACAATGAAACCTTCTCTCTGTATCTATGATCCCAAGCTACTACCATTGGTTTCACTGTATACAACAATGAAACCTTCTCTCTGTATCTATGATCCCAAGCTACTACCTCTGGTTTCAGTGAATATCTCAATGAAACCCTCTCTCTGTATCTATGATCCCAAGCTACTACCTCTGGTTTTACTGTATACCTCAATGAAACCCTCTCTCTGTATCTATGATCCCAAGCTACTACCTCTGGTTTTACTGTATACCTCAATGAAACCTTCTCTCTGTATCTATGATCCCAAGCTACTACCTCTGGTTTCACTGTATACAACAATGAAACCTTCTCTCTGTATCTATGATCCCAAGCTACTACCTCTGGTTTTACTGTATACAACAATGAAACCTTCTCTCTGTATCTATGATCCCAAGCTACTACCTCTGGGTTCACTGTATACCTCAATGAAACCTTCTCTCTGTATCTATGATCCCAAGCTACTACCTCTGGTTTCACTGTATACAACAATGAAACCCTCTCTCTGTATCTATGATCCCAAGCTACTACCTCTGGTTTTACTGTATACAACAATGAAACCTTCTCTCTGTATCTATGATCCCAAGCTACTACCTCTGGTTTTACTGTATACCTCAATGAAACCTTCTCTCTGTATCTATGATCCCAAGCTCCTACCTCATGGGTTCACTGTATACAACAATGAAACCCTCTCCCTACCTCTATGATCCCAAGCTACTACCTCATGGGTTCACTGTATACAACAATGAAACCCTCTCTCTGTATCTATGATCCCAAGCTCCTACCTCTGGTTTTACTGTATACCTCAATGAAACCTTCTCTCTGTATCTATGATCCCAAGCTACTACCTCTGGTTTCACTGTATACAACAATGAAACCCTCTCTCTGTATCTATGATCCCAAGCTACTACCTCTGGTTTCACTGTATACCTCAATGAAACCCTCTCTCTGTATCTATGATCCCAAGCTACTACCTCTGGTTTCACTGTATACAACAATGAAACCCTCTCTCTGTATCTATGATCCCAAGCTACTACCTCTGGTTTCACTGTATACAACAATGAAACCCTCTCTCTGTATCTATGATCCCAAGCTACTACCTCTGGTTTCACTGTATACCTCAATGAAACCCTCTCTCTGTATCTATGATCCCAAGCTACTACCTCTGGTTTCACTGTATACAACAATGAAACCTTCTCTCTGTATCTATGATCCCAAGCTACTACCTCTGGTTTCACTGTATACCTCAATGAAACCTTCTCTCTGTATCTATGATCCCAAGCTACTACCTCTGGTTTTACTGTATACAACAATGAAACCCTCTCTCTGTATCTATGATCCCAAGCTACTACCTCTGGTTTCACTGTATACCTCAATGAAACCCTCTCTCTGTATCTATGATCCCAAGCTACTACCTCTGGTTTTACTGTATACCTCAATGAAACCTTCTCTCTGTATCTATGATCCCAAGCTACTACCTCTGGGTTCACTGTATACAACAATGAAACCCTCTCTCTGTATCTATGATCCCAAGCTACTACCTCTGGGTTCACTGTATACAACAATGAAACCCTCTCTCTGTATCTATGATCCCAAGCTACTACCTCTGGTTTCACTGTATACAACAATGAAACCCTCTCTCTGTATCTATGATCCCAAGCTACTACCTCTGGTTTCACTGTATACCTCAATGAAACCCTCTCTCTGTATCTATGATCCCAAGCTACTACCTCTGGGTTCACTGTATACAACAATGAAACCCTCTCTCTGTATCTATGATCCCAAGCTACTACCTCTGGTTTTACTGTATACCTCAATGAAACCTTCTCTCTGTATCTATGATCCCAAGCTACTACCTCTGGTTTCACTGTATACAACAATGAAACCCTCTCTCTGTATCTATGATCCCAAGCTACTACCTCTGGGTTCACTGTATACAACAATGAAACCCTCTCCCTACCTCTATGATCCCAAGCTACTACCTCTGGTTTTACTGTATACCTCAATGAAACCTTCTCTCTGTATCTATGATCCCAAGCTACTACCTCTGGTTTTACTGTATACCTCAATGAAACCTTCTCTCTGTATCTATGATCCCAAGCTACTACCTCTGGGTTCACTGTATACAACAATGAAACCCTCTCTCTGTATCTATGATCCCAAGCTACTACCTCTGGTTTCACTGTATACAACAATGAAACCTTCTCTCTGTATCTATGATCCCAAGCTACTACCTCTGGTTTTACTGTATACCTCAATGAAACCTTCTCTCTGTATCTATGATCCCAAGCTACTACCTCTGGTTTCACTGTATACAACAATGAAACCCTCTCTCTGTATCTATGATCCCAAGCTACTACCTCTGGTTTCACTGTATACCTCAATGAAACCCTCTCTCTGTATCTATGATCCCAAGCTACTACCTCTGGTTTCACTGTATACAACAATGAAACCCTCTCTCTGTATCTATGATCCCAAGCTACTACCTCTGGGTTCACTGTATACAACAATGAAACCCTCTCTCTGTATCTATGATCCCAAGCTACTACCTCTGGTTTCACTGTATACCTCAATGAAACCCTCTCTCTGTATCTATGATCCCAAGCTACTACCTCTGGTTTCACTGTATACCTCAATGAAACCCTCTCTCTGTATCTATGATCCCAAGCTACTACCTCTGGGTTCACTGTATACAACAATGAAACCCTCTCTCTGTATCTATGATCCCGATCTCCTACCTCTGGTTTCACTGTATACCTTAATGAAACCCTCTCCCTATGTCAATGATCCAGAGGAGGTTTCCCTGAATACCTCAATAGAACCCTCACTCTACATCTATGATCCTGATCTCTTACCTCGTGGTTCTATGTTCTCCTCCTCCTCCTCCACCTCCACCTCCTCCGTGTGCTCCGTGTAGTACATCTTCATCAGACTAGCGTACTCCCTGTCCGAGGTCATCAGCTCCTCGTGACTCCCCTTCTCCGAGATCTGACCATCCTTCATGAACATCACCTCATCACAGTGCACAAGGTACTGAAATAGAGTTGGACATTGTTCAATGATAGCCAACAGATAAATGAATCACCTATGCGAGGGGGAAGGTGGATGTTAGGTTCACACAATCCTGTTTTAAATTGTGAAGAACCTCCTTCCCTCTTTGTATCTGTCATTTGATAGTTTACGAATTAGTCAGTATCTTAACGCAAATCGTTCAACTCCAAATTACCAATATGTCTATCTTACTTATGACTCTAACATAACCCTCACCCTTGAACCATTCTTAAACCTTAACCTAAACATGACTCTGACATGATCATAACTCAAACATATCGTAAGTTGAACTCAAACCTTTGAAAAATCTAAATCAATTAACCCTGTCTTAGATACTTATCAAATGCACCTTGATCTTCTTGTCTTCTCATTGAATGTCAATAAAATCTAAGCCCTTTTGCAGGCTTTGTAGTGGTTTTCAAAGCTTACAAATTCCAACCTTATAATTATTGTAAGAACCAATCTGATATAACATTCATGATGAAGATAACTTCAATCACCTGCAGCTGGTGAGTGACGAACAGGACCGTCTTCCCCTTGAGTTGATGCAGCAGACACTTCTCCACGATGTGATGACCCACGTGAACATCCACCGCCGACAGAGGATCGTCTAGGAGGTAGATCTCGTTGTTGCTGTACACAGCACGTGCCAGGGAGATCCTCTGCTTCTGTCCTCCGCTCAGGTTCAACCCTCGCTCTCCTATCTGGGAGAGAAAAATATGTTAGAATAATTATGAACAAATTGTTGATCAAACCTTCTATCATCGTAGTTCTTTCCATTACCTCAAATCCCGGAGAATCAACTGCTATTTCATTGTCCAGGGAAAAAGATATCAGTTTGATTGTTACTCTAATCATAACCATGATTAAAATGTCCTTTCCTTACTACCATAAAATGTTAAGCCAAACCACAAATCTTATCCTAAACAAACATACCCTAGAACTCTACTTATAACTTCCTCATCCGTTAGTTTCATTTCCAGAAATGTTTTGACAGTTGACACAATGAAGAACTTTTTCAATATTCAACTTTTTTACCATTTTATTCCAAATGATTAGATAATCATGTCCAAAAAAAATTTCAAAGAATAAAAAACTTGTTGATTTTTTATCAAATAATCCAAAAGCTTCAGCTTAATTTTGACAAATAATACTGTAATCATGGAACTCACCTCTGTCATATCTCCGGACACAAAGGATCGGAAGTCTGTTACTAAGGCACATGCAGACACCACTTCCTTGTATCTGGAACACAGAGCAACTCTTAAACTCATCTTTTCATCGCTTGAAGCTATCAAGTCAAATAAATTTTTTTTAGTGTATTACTCATATGGAAAGTTATTGAGTTGATAAAAATATAGATTGTCCCTTAAAACTAAAATTGAAAATCATCTTCAACCATTAACCCTGCATAAGATACATTGACGATCTGTTGCACTTAAAAACAAGTTAATGTGATGGTCAGTCTTTTTGCTCATAGCATGATTGATAATAGTCATGCTTCATGACTGCGTTTTAAATATAATATAAACTAGGTCCTTATACTGCAAGTCTAGATAGACTGAATTCGCATGAAAATGCAAAGCTAAAAGAAATAAGATAATATATCTTAAATATTCATAGACTGATTTCATAGAATTTTAGTCTTATTGATGGAACTCATTAAAGTGACAAACCTGGTTTCATTGTATGGAAGCCCAAAGAGGATATTATCTCTGACGGTGGTGTTCATGATCCAAGCCTGTTGAGGAACGTACGCCAGACTTCCGTTCACCGCTATCTTCCCACTCACCAGATCCATCTATATACATTTAGTATTATTCATCAAATTGTGAAATAGAAAACACAACCAACAATCCTGAGGCAATTCTCAGTGTGTTGAAATACTAGATGTTTCTTTAAAAGAAAGAAATTTGAGGACAAGAAGTGAAACCTTTTAATCAATATGCAAACTAAACACATTTTAAAACAAATGATCTTTTAAACATTGCAATTCCTGAATTTGGAGTAAATAAAGTCAATCCCCAATAGACTTTTACCGGAACAAGATTTTTATTATATTCAATTTTGAAAGCCAAAATTATTTGTTCACATTGATGACTACACTAAACACTATTATATATGAAATAGCATTAGTGAGATAGTTTCATATGCCAAGTTCAATTTCAGCAGTTTTCTTTTGCAAAAAAAACAGATATCTCATTTCTGTTTGCCACAAGTGTGTGTTCACCTACCCGACCCAGTATGGCGCTGATTAGCGAAGACTTGCCACATCCCACACTTCCACACACTCCCAGCAACTTGCCCTGAGCAACATAGATCATAAAACTCTTATGAACATAAAGCACTGACCATACCATTAGCTTACCCACTCAACCATCAGTCTTTGCATACTCAAAGAGTATGATCTGTAGAAGTTACTTCCCCTAGATTCATATACCAGAGTTATTTTTTTAAACTTGTTATAAGCTATAGTAGAAATAGAACATGAAACTTCAATAGCGTCTTTGAAATAACAAATTGAATAAATTGTATCCCAAATAAATGTACAACATTATTCAACAAACAACCTTAAATCTAATCAAACTGATATAAGAAAGTAAACATGATATAGTATGAAGGGTTTGAATGGCATTCTAGAATTTGGTAGTACAAGGAAAGATAGGGATACTCTTTGGATGAACAACATCTATATTTTACAATATCTACATTTCAATATAGGTTATAAACAGTTTTCCTGACACACCTTCTCGAGGACGAAGGACATCTCCGTGAGCGTGGGTTCCGCTACAGCATCCAGCATGGTTGTCTCGTCCGCCTCCCGCACTAGCGATGTCTGCTCCTGGTGAGTTCCTCCGTTCATCAGCGTTTTGGTTATATCTCCATTCTTAGCTGAATCTGTAAAAGCCAGATGGTTTGTAGAAGAATTTATCTATATCTTATATTGATTACCATTCACTGACCCTAAAGAAGAGATGAATTCTCAAGGCATGACTCAAATAATAGAATGTTTTAGGCTTTCTTAATTTTTTGGGCTGAAAAAAGATTTTTGTCACTCAGCATAAATGGGTGTGAATAATTTGATAATCCAATTGTAGCAAAGTATATGAGAATGATATTGCAAAAGAATACACTTCGCCATAAAAAGGATCTTATGATCTTCAGACAAATATCTGTAAATAATCTGATTTCATAAAACAAAGCCAATAGCCCTGTTGTTATCACAGACGAAATAATTTCCAAATCATAAATTCAGTTCAAAACTTCCATACAATCAAATATCAACAGAACTATGCCTTTTAAATTTTTTCTTCAGAATGTAATCTCCAAGTAATACAGTCCTTAGCAATGGATAGACAGACAGATATTTTATTTCAGTCTCACCTCACATAAAATACGTGATCAAAATTGGTTTTAAAAATAACATAAGCGAGCCACCCTTTAAGGGTTATGAGAGACTATCATAATGAAGGGAGGTAACTACTGACTATTCCCCTTCAGCTCCACGACCCCCCAGCTGAACGAGGCCTCCTTCATGGCTACTCGCTGGTCAGAGTTGGACACACTGCATCTCGGCTCCTCTATCTCCTCCATGCATAGAACACTCTGCAAACATAACCCAGTGCATAACAGTCATACCTTGCACATGTGTAATAATTCAAGGAATCTTTTATTGAATGTTACTAACCTGTTGTATGTAGGCATAACCTTTTACATGAAAGACACTTAATTTCAAATCACTCAGACTTGAGTCTTGCGATATAGTTCAGGGCAATACTCAATCTAGTTAAAACTAGCTGTAATATATATGTTTCATATACGTATACGTCCTCACGTTACATTTAGCTACTTACCCATCTGGTCTGTGTCGAGGATGCGTGGATATTAATGTGTAAAATGCATCATAAATCCTAACGACACCCGATTCAAAGAGATCAGCCAGTTCTTTTTCCATTGGCTGATTTCTGCGCATGCTCAACACGGACCAGGTTGGTATGTAGCTAGAAGTAACGTGAGGACTCATGGGCCGTATACATTACAGCTACGAGCGTAGTTTTAACTAGATTGGGGCAATACTGTACTTCATTGCAGAACACATGGTGCTTGAGCCTACTATTACTTTTACTTTAGAACGACAGCTTCCCTTTCTTTTTTCGTATTTATCAAACCCTTTATTCTTATCAGTTTTTATTTAATCAAATTTATAGAATCATAATGAATAAAGGCATAACCAAAAACGGTCAAAAGGTGGGAGTTTGGTCTCTTGTTATAGTAAAGGACCGAACTATACAAGACACAAAACACAAGATAGTTGATACTGTATTTCTTGAAATGGAATGAATGTACAGTGAATGGTTACCCACCTTGTACCTCTTGACAGAGACAGATGACTCCGCTAGAGCCTTGACAGCGTAGGGCATCACGCCCAGAGAGAACCGCATAGAGTTGAGGATAGCCACCAGGGTGAAGGCCTGGTCAAATACCATCACAAAATATATTCTTAAAATTGTGTCACCATTACAATGGAATACAACTATATACAGAGACCTTTGTTTGATTGAAGTGTACTGTCTGGCAGCCAATCGCTGATTGAAGATTGAGCTTGTTGACGATGATAAGGAAGCTTTTTGATAATGTTGGTTTACATTGAAAGGCCAAATTGTCAAAGTTTGAAAAGGGGTGGCAAGTGTTTATTACTACAGGCTTTAGTCTGACTGCATGTGCAAGTGAAATATATTCAGAACACTTTCCCCCATAACAAATACTTATAGTTTGAATCTTTTCAACATTACAAATTGCTGATATTTCTAAAACGTTAGTAGATGCCATGCCAAAACAGGACCAAGATTTCATCATTTCGATCTTGATTCAAAGCTTTCTCAAAGTTCAATAAAAGATGTGCAAAATGTTACACTTATTGCAATTCAAAATGGCCTCATGCAAAGTATAACTGAGTCCTCAAACTTGTTACGAAATCAATCTCAGAAAAAGCTTGACATTGTTGAAACATGAACAATGAACTCCAGGTAGTGAGTTTGAACAAAATCTTTATCACAACTATTGCTAACCTACTGACCTGTGCTGCTGTGAGATCGTTGCCGGCGGAGACGTAGACGATGATGGTGAGAGCAGCGGCGAGGACCGGAACCATGCTGGCTATAGACGTGCTAACACTCTGCACATACGCTCCCTTCTCCAGGACCTGCCGCTCACTGGCTCGGATACCTGTACAGGATTTCATTGGTCAGTTTA
Source organism: Steromphala cineraria (assembly GCA_916613615.1). Taxonomy (NCBI): domain Eukaryota; kingdom Metazoa; phylum Mollusca; class Gastropoda; order Trochida; family Trochidae; genus Steromphala; species Steromphala cineraria. The sequence continues at coordinate 3,416,794 of OU744734.1, forward strand.
CAGCCAATCAAATGATGGGCAGCTTCTTGAGAGCTTCATGGTTAATTGAATCAAAACATGAAAGGCAAAATGTTTATATTCTGGTGTAAACATGATCAAAGACAAGAGTAGAAAAATGATGGATTTTCGGTTCACATGTCAAACTATACCTACCAGTAGGCTATGAGAAGTGAAAGTTTGTTATTTACATGCATGGGGTATCAAGAGCAGAGACATACATAGAGGATATTATATGAATGTCCAAGAGCAAGGGATATAACTTTGAATTTTACCTGCTATTGTTTTGGCAAATGGCTTTTCCCAGGCATACATTTTTATCAGTTTTATGCATGTAAGAAGTTCTGTCATCATTCGAACCTGGAAAATAAATCCAAATTTTGATCAAAAACAAGAATATCAATTTCAACAATATAATTCTTATATTAAAGGGGATATTTATATTAAAAATTATATATGAAATTCTTGCTCAGATACTACTTCTCTTTCAAAAACAATTTCTATACAGTAACATATTGACAATTCATGTAACTAATTAATAATAATATCAGTTTATTATCCTCAGTACATACAATGTTGGAAATTCGGGTTGTGCCTAAGCACCCGGCAGCCACGGTGCAGCGCCAGTTAATGCGTTGTTCTGCCTTTACAATGCTGAGTGTCAAGCAAGGCAGCAACAACTCCCAACTTTTAACGTCTTTTGGTATTACGCGACCGGGAATCGAACCCTGGTCTTCCGGGTGACGAGCGGACACTCTACCACTGAGCTACGCCCCCGGTCATTTACATTATATACAAAATGTTAAACATCAATACATACCCGTTTGTCAGTAACTAAAATTCCCTCTCTTCTAAATTTGGCTGTTAGTTTTGATATTGATGCCTGAAAAAGAGTATTTTCAATTACAAGGAAGGTGAAAATCTAGCTAATGTCTTTCAGCACATGAAATAATAAGTTTTTGAGATTATTTTCAGTGCCTCCTTTCACAAAGCAATCTTAACTAAGGTTGACCTTTACTCACATTCATTAACATTGCAGTAAGGTTAACTTTAGAGACTTAAGATCACCGTAGTTTTTTGTGATAGGATGGGTGTGGACAGATGTGACACACTCAGGAAAACATTAGTAAGAATATTTTAATTATTTAGAGTGTTGACTGATCCAGGAGTATTCAGAAATAATAAATATTCAGAAAGTGGCCAATTACAAATTATTCCTGTTGTAGGATGTCAATGGTAAATTGATTTCAATGACTATTTACCACTAATTATTTTGTCTGAAAAATTCCAAATTGACAGAAAAAACAGGGTCATTTCTAAATATATTTATCAAAACATATCAAATATAAGTCACAATCATGCAAAAAATTAATAACAATAAATGACAAAGTATTGCCATAAGACAAATTCCAAATATTCTTAATTGAAATCAGTGATTGTTTCTTAAAGAAAATAGCATAAGAAATAATTGAACTTTTAGTTCAACAAAAACATACAAAGCGTTGTATAATGAATGAATGAATGAATGAATGAATGAATGAATGAATGAATGAATGAATGAATGAATGAATGAATGAATGAATGAATGAATGAATGAATGAATGAATATTCAAACTTGTACTTACAGAAAATGGATAAAATCCAAAAAAGATAGCACAAGCAATGATCCCGTAGGGTCCCATGAGATGTATGGTGGCTATAGATCCAAACAGTAGAACGGTTGGAGCACACATTATCAGCGGCCCAAGAGCCGTCGCCTCAAATAATCTCTGACCGTCATTTGCTACCAGATTTACCAACTGGAACATAACAATAGAGTCATATTTTTTAACTTTGTCAACAAACGATCCTCTCAACCAGATCTCATGACTGGAAATTAATTAAAGATATTTTCACATAATTGAAACAAGAAATGTGCAATACAAATAAAAGCATACCATATGGCACCATATGGCAAGCAGATTTTCAAATTGGAAAATAATGAGAGTCGATTTAACACAATTGAAACATGTTTGTATAAAACATACTGATCTTAAGACGTGATTATATGCAAATCAGATTAAATAATTAGAGTTCAGGTTATCTATAAGAGGGGTTGCTTGTAAGAGTGCACTTAATTAGGTTAATAAAATTAAAAGGGGGCCTAACCTATCTACAGATATAACCTGCTGAGTCCAGGGACTTGCTACCATAAATTCTTGTGAGTCCAAACAAACACAAACAAGACCTTCAATAAGGTATCAAAAAGTACCACCAAAACACTTTGCACCACTGGGCGAGGTGATATGGGGTTTATCGCTGCTTTCAAGAGTATTTCACTTATATTGCAGCAGCTAGTATTATTGCAGGGAGAAAGCCTGTAAAACTATTGTGGTTATGTATTGCGATGAAACCTACAAGCATCGGCTGGAACTAGCGAACATGGGTGGTACTGTGCTGAAATTCAGTGTAGCATTGCACCCAAACTTGACTGCAGACAAAGATGCCGAACCCCGCAACAGGATTCGAACCACAGGCCCCCTGATTCGAAGCCGAACGCGCTAACCACTGTTCTATCCCGCCCCTGGACCCCTGGACTCACAGGTTATTTTAATATGGGTCCTCTCTGAAATGTTCGAGTATTTGAGACAGGATTAGGGGGTTGATTTATCACTGATTAGGGAATCCTAGGCATGTTGTTTGTGTCAAGAAAGAACGCCTTATAAGTGTTTCTGACAAATGGTTTTCAAAGAATTGAAGAATTTTAATTACTTTGCTAAATGCAGTAAATTGACTTTACTCACCTCGCCAACTGTTTTATCTTTAAGATTTTTTAATCGTAAAATTCTTTTGAATAGAAAACTTGTAGCACCAGATCGCACCCTTACACCTGGAAAAAGGAACAATCAAGCAATTAATTTTAAGAGATAATGAACTTTAGGAACTTCCACTAGCACAATGTTTACTTAGATGCACATGTGCAGATATACAAGGTATGACACAACTTATCTTTTCTTATCATTCAAAGTAATATGGTAGCATCACTTTTACATTGTCATTTCACCTGAACTATAGCCAAGATACCAGGTACCCAGCAGAAGTAATATTGGTGCACATGCAAGATTTGATTTCTAATACCACATGTTTTTACTCCATAGACGCTCTTAAGAAATGTAGAATTCTTTTATATCAATTAAACTTAATCTCACCTGATCTATAGCCAAGAGATAAGGTAACCAGCTAAAGTGATATAGGTGCACATGCAAGTTATGACACACATATCTTTACTTCATAGGCAGTGTAAGATACATTTAATTTTTTATTCTTTAATCAAGATAGTACTCTATCTCACCTGATCTATAGCGGAGAGACCAGGTACCCAGCTAAAGTGATATTGGTGCACATGCAAGTTATGACAGCACATATCTTTACTACATAGTTAGCGTTAAGAAATTCTTGATTATTTTATAACAATGATACTCTATCTCACCTGATCTATAGCCGAGAGACCAGGTCCCAACACTGGTGAGAGCACGGCACATCTCACACAAAAATATACCCGCAACATATGCTAGACCAGTTCCTATGTCAATCTCGCCCTCTGATAAAAAGCTTAGAAAGTGTTGAATTAAAAATACCTGAAATTAGAATCAAATAGCTTAGAAAGTGTTGAATTAAAAATACCTGAAAATAGAAGTGTTGAATTAAAATACCTGAAATTAGAATCATATGATATTGGCACATACAATGTAATGGTTTCAATTCGGTTATTTGTTATTTGTGGAAACATAATCTACCTTAAAAAATTGCATGTGACTGAAAAGAGAATCACATGACATTAGCACTTACGGTAAATATATCAATTATAGGTCAATTAGTTCATTAATGTACCTTTATAAAACAAATTTGACTCAATTTTTCAAGGTCATACATAATCATTTGAATGGCTGTGCCCTCATTAGGGGTCACAGGGTCACCAAAGTAACAATTTCTAATCCCCACAAGTCAAGAAGTTCATACACAAGATTTCAGCTTTCTAAGCCTTTTGGTTCTGGAGAAGAAGAAGAAGAAAATAGGTTTTAAGGGTGTGGCCGTGCTCAGTGATAGAGGTCAATTATGTTTAATGACTAAAGATTATTGCCACGGGTAAAGTTTGAAATATAAGTCATGTGCCAAAGTCATATTCAGAGGGTAGGCTAAAACTTATGGAATAAAGAAACCTTGCAAATAAAAGTATTATGCTCTTTTTCAACTTAGCACGTATCTTGAAACATCATTCACCCCTTAAATATCACATAATACCTATAACCACATATGTGTTGATTAAGGATTGGTATCGTTATTCATTTCTGTATTGCAATATATTCCGATACAGGAAAGCGTATTGCAATACATATTGCAATATATTGGTACTTTTCAAATTCAAGAATTTGCATGCTATCTTGTCTACATATGAGCATCAACAACGATCATCATTGCTCAGCTATGAGCCGTTTTGGAAAGGGATATTTTTCTATCAATGTTTATGATCTGTATACATATTTGAGCTATTTTCACAACACAACTTTATTTAGAACTTTCCGTAATTCATGTTTATTTGGTTGTGTTTTGGGGCAATTTTAGATAGAAATTGCTCATTTTAAAATGTTCGATATATTGGACATTTTCAGATGTGTGTACCAATTCGTATCATGTTGTTCCTGTATTGCAATATACTGATATATCAATAATACCGCGCATCCTTAGTGTTGATGCCATTAATAAGTGTAACTGAAAATGTTGAAGAACTCACTGGGTTTATCAAGCTAAAGGCACAGTACAGTAAGACGATGGTACAGGACACGATTACACGAGTGCGGACAGATTGGAAGATGACCCGACCAAACGAAGCTTTAGCTGGGCCTTTCTTGTGATACTCCTCCTTCCATAGTCGCTCGATCCTGAAATAACAAAATAAATACAATCCTTACATTTCTTAAATATTGTAAAAACATTTATCATCTAAGGTTTATTTGATACATTATGCAGTTTATAAATAAATGAACAGTATGATACAAGTTAGATTGTAAGAGAAAAGAAGTGAACATTGAATCCTGTGAAGTGACATTTTCTACATTCTGCTCAAATTGTGATAAATCTATCAAATAGAAATGTGACTTAGTGCTGTATATCATAATAAAATCAAAGGATGTTGGATGATGTCAGAGTAGACAGATCATGTCATAGGCCAACCTGGCCTCATTGGCTAGATGGATTGTACATTCAATGAAAACTTCTAAACACCGAAACACTGAAGACTTTAAAATATCTGTTGAAATCCAAACAAAATTGTTTTAGGATGACAAACCCGGACATAACCCAACCTTGTCTTCATCCTGTCTCAGGGTATGAACATTATGCTAACTCTGGGCTCAGAAACTAGATTCGCTCACACAGCCCGACTTGGAATATAGCCAATCAAATCATTTTCTCGTTAAAAATTTTATCAAAAAGTCGGGCCGTGTGAACGCATCTAGCTTCTGAGCCCAGGGTGCAGATAAGTGGAGTTAGCGTAACGTTCGTACCCTGGGACAGGATTCCTTGTTTTATGGATCTATGAAGATGACAACAACTGGCGAGCAAAAATACCTAATTTCTGTGAACAAAATTAACCATTGAAATAAGTTTAGCCGACCTTTCAGCATTAACTTGGGCAGAGTCCTCCTCAAGGATCCGGAAGTTTTCCAGAAAGTCTGCTCCTTTCCGGAGAATCCTCCAGAGGTATGGGGTGAGCCACCCGTACATCATCGTGCTCAGACATCCTGCCCTCGCTAGCGGGAACTCGTACTTCGATCTGTGAAAAACATACCGTATTTTAGAAGTTTATTTGGCATACATTGAACTTTAATGCCCTCGCTAGCGGGAACTCGTACTTGGATCTGAGACAAACATACCGTATTTTAGAAGTTTGTTTTGTCATACATTGAACTTTAGCCTTTAGGAGATTTTTTGAAAAGTCTTTAGGAGCTTGTTGGTAAATTTGTTTATATCAGGAGTTTCATGACACGCTTTAGTGTAATAATTTCTTCAATACAGATTCTATTCCATAATACTCTCTTTGAAATAATCAGAAAACCGCTTCCCTTGCGCAGTCGGTGACAGCGACGTCACAAACAATGGTGTTATGATGTCACAGATGTAAATATACGAGTAGTTGAGCTACAACAATCGTTGTTAGACAAAAGTGATATGTCCACATGTGCTTATATCGTAAATGTGTCATGATTATCTTCCACCCTATGGGTAATAAAAGATGTTAACTACCTGTTTGATCGTCTGACGGGTATGAGATGAGACAGAGCATTGTTGTACTTCTTGAATCCTCCTTCTCGCTTTGGAGACAGAGAGAATCCAGCTTCGGATCTTGCTTCCAGCTCCAGTATTCTAAACACAAATGTCGTAAATTATATGAGCTGATATTGAGCTGATAAGTCCAAATACTTTGAAAAAGAACAGTGTTTCTCATTTAAGAAGCACTGATTGACTTGTGATCGCTGAGTCTTAGCTGTACCATATGCTTAGCATTCAAACATGAGTGTTTCTTCAATAACTCCTGCATTCTAAAAGCAATGAGAGTAAGCTTATCAGATAAGTATATATAATAATGGGTATTTAATAGGTGCACATTTCCATCCACCAGTGCAAGCTCAAGGCGCTACCAACATTTAGTTCTCATTGTGGCTGAGTGCAATTATGGAGGAACATGTCATTCTTATCACGGCAGCTATTGGGGGATTGAACAAGTGATAAATTGAAAATTTCATATACATGTATGAACTCCTTCTTCCGAATAGATTTTGAACAAACTTCATCTAATAAAATTTCAAAGACATTTGTGATTTCCTGAGATACTTTCATGGTGTTTTAATCAACTCATGTTATATTGACATTAAAATGAAAAACTGTGATATTAAGTCTATGTTTACCCTGTGCTAAGGTCGGAGACCCGGCCGTCTACATCCTTCTTGTCCCCCATCTCTCTCTCTTCTCTCTTCCCCTCCGCTGTGTAGATCAGCTCAACTCACTGGAACACACACAAATATTATAAAACAGTTAAACAATATTGATAAGTATAGATATAATCTGAGTAATAATTTGTGGATTGTGAAAATTGCTTACTGAATTTCATTACCGTATTCGTCCTATTAAGCGCCCCCTCCCTAATAAGCACCCCCTATTACAAATGTCCATATAACAGAGCGCCCCCCCCCCCCCCCCCCCCCTCCCATTCATACGTAAAATGGCCTAACTCTACTGCTTTTCCAATAGTTTTTATTTATCCAGGCCTGTGAATGTGTAGTTGCACTGAATTTCAACGATCGACCTATTTTCATTCTCGTTCAGAATCCCGACAAGTGCTAGTTTAGCTTGTCTATAACGTATTCCTAATAAGCGCCCCCCTTTCTGGGGTATCCTAATAAGCGCCCCCTTTGGATTTTTTAAAGCTAAGCCCCCGGGGCGCTTACTAAGGACGAATACAGTAATTAAGTTTTATAATTAGAAATTGGGGCATAAATTATAAATCAAAATGTTACTAAACCTAACCGGTGTAAAATAGCTGGTCATATGATTTAGTGGAAGCATCTCTTTAAAATTGGCCTATATCTCTAAGCATTCATCAATTCTTTCATTATATAATATGGAAATAACATATCTTTACAAGCACTATTGAGTCGCTCATGCAATTCTCTTCGAAATAAATGAGAATGAAATGTAAAACTAAAGACATTCATCTTCAGTATGAAAGACCAGTATTACTGGGGCTGGACCTAGTTGTGGAAATTGATAATTATATAATTTACATAGGTAAAAACCATTATATAACAGTCTACATGATCAAAGATTATTACAGACGGACCCAGCTAACCATAGTCGTGAATGCGTCAAAGCCATGCAAAGATCGAGAGAATTTTTTATTTTACAACCACCGTACTTTCAGAAGTTGGGAACGCCCTCTTACCCTTCGCTCATCCCACTCACCTGGTCAAAGCATTACATAAAGTCGTTAGAAAATCCTACGTTTTCTCCACAAGAACTTAGTTTATGACAGTATCATAAGGCCCAGTTGAATATATGACATATCATAATCACGAAATGATCTTTCACAGCTGGGTTTCCAATCAAAACAAACAAGTCAAAACTTCACCGGAAGCATCGTGCTTCCGTACTTTTAAAATCCGGGAAAACGTGCGACAAGTTTTAATCGGACTATGCATAGACGATGCTCTCGTCAAATTGTATTATACCAATCCGTCTTTATTGGTCTATTAGCTGGATTGATTTTAACGATTTGGTTAGTCATTTAAAACATGTGTTCTGACAAGTAGACTTATACAATAAAATAACAAATTTTGTTCGTAGGTAATTCTATTCGCTAAAAACTCTACACCAATTTTGAAGAAGAAGACATTATAAAACTAAGTTCGTTACTTTTAATAAACATATGCGACATTTGATTGATGATAAAGTTTAATTTGTGAATCATTTACTTGAATATATAATATTGAATTATTAAAGTTTACAATTATAACGGGAATTCAAATTTTAATTAAAAAAATATCAATCATTAAAAGGAATGACCATTCCGTAAAATCAGGGACGCGGCATCGCTCTTGAAGTCTTCAATATATATGTATATATTTAACGACTACAGTGTCTCATAGGCCATATGGCCGGGTACTTTTTACAATCGGTATATGTTTTTTATGTATTGTATCTTATTTTAAAGTACGTGACACTTAGATAAACATTTTCTCTCTATATATATAATTTTTTATCATAAATACACAACTTCCTGGTTAACTCAGATGAATAACAAATGGAGTAATTAACGTCACATATGTTACTAGTAATGTCACAACACATGTCCAGACAATCATCATTAACACTGCTACTGATTATTTATTGTGATCTATGCATGGAACCTGATATACTTATATTCATTGAAGCTTTTCCGGAACTAATTTGTTTTTAACATTATGATAATATAACAATAAATAAACATAGAAAATAACATCATCAACATAAACTTATCATACGAAAATTGATCACGTGGTTGAATTTGATTGCGTCATACCAATCAATATAGATCTACATTGAGGATCTTGTTTTGCATTCAACTTGTCATAATTCTATTGAATCGAATGATGCATCGGAAACTTCTGACATCACTGAGAAGGACACAGCTTACAATGAAATGACGTCACAGATATTGTAGTGATATAAACTTTATAAATGGACCGTCGAGATCATAAGTAAAGAAGGAAATGGCTTGCTAGAGATGCAATCTCATTAAAATCAAATCTAGGATTAGTGACAACCCAAATACGAAAACAAGCTTAGAGAACGAATCCTAGATTTGATTTTAATGAGATTGGCTATAGATGATAGTGATCTTCATACTAAACTGCTTGAATCTGGAGACCGCTGCAAGCTTATTCCAAATTAAACACTTTATCAATACAAAGTTAGATGAAAATTAATTGTATTCTTTCTATATGTTGAGCACCCATCACAAAAACCTTCAGGGTACATGTTCAAAATATCTGCCACGCCCTCAGGAAAAGTGATCGTTTCTTAGAAAATGTCATCACTTCCCTCGAAGCCTGGGCAAAAGAATCAACGAGGCAATGGATGACAATCGACAAAATTCTACAAATAAGATCAAGCAATCAAAATAGCAACATGTCCATGAAGTATTTTCTTGCTGATGACATTGCTTCCGGGATGCACTTCAGACGATTTCTGACGATCAATTTAGAGATAATCGTGGATAAAAGGGAATCGATAATGAGAATAACAACATATAAATGTGGACGAGACTTCCTCCGGGGTGTCAATCACCGTCATGCAATGAACGCTGTAATAGATAAACAGTTTAACCTTCCACATCAGGGCATCAGACAACGGAGCCAGGGCATGTAACTACCCTTTCCAGTGGCGGACCTAAGAGTTTTTGAAAGGGGGGTTGTTTTATTTATTGTGATAGAACATTATTTTTGAATCCGGACTCGGATGATTCGGTACGGTTACCTATATGATGTTGTTTTTAAACACTGCATCACTTAGTGCAAAATACCCTGCCTGTCTCTCTTATACGAGTTTATTTCAACGAGTATAAATCAGTCACTGTTAATCGTATCAGGAGTTGATAGTCATTGACATATCACCTTTGTTCTTTGTTCTTTGTTATTTGGAACCGCGGGAGATGTCCTGAAGCAAATGGGTTCTTAGACTTTAACTAAATCTGATTTTGTTGACATTGAGACGTCAATCAGAATTTCCAATTTTCTCCCTATAACTCCATGTCAACAATATTCACAGTGATGAGGTGAGTGAATGATATTATTTGTTAAGTTTTTAACCGAAATATGTACTGATTCGAAAAGATGAATGAGTGCCATTATGCAGAGCATAAAACGATTTGTGATGCGTTGTGTGGTAACGCTAATGATGTTAATGACGTTTCATGTTTAGCCATTTTTTATCATTTCAAGGAAACTGGTCGCAAGAATTTTGACAGACGAAGTTTGCCCTGCTTGCCAACACTTTCATTTGTTATTATCGTCGAGTTCAAATGCCATGATTGAATATTTCAAGAACATCTACTGTGATGTAACAGCGATTTAAAGTGTATATATATGTTGTATGAACATCAACTTAAAGAGCTAAAACACTATGAACAGTGTATTTGGCAAGGAGAAAGCCTGCAGAAGCAGTCTAATTACGAACTGAAGTGAACCTGCAGCATAAACAAAGCCCCAAATTTCAATGAAGCATTTCCATACCTAGCTGATTATACTGTTCTATACAATTGATAATGTTGCCGATGCCATTGGCACGTTAATCTAAAGGTGAAATTGTTCAAAATACTCAAGTTACAATGAAAATCTTTTGAGTGACTGGAATATATGGTGCCCTATAACTAGGATTACCGATAAAATGCTGATTCGATGTCAGATTGCGTGTGATTCTAACTCACCTTCCGTGACAAAGTCAATCCGTTAATGAAATATGTTTCAGAGGGCAACTGATTCATGACGACTGAGCGTAAAGTCACAAATACGTATATATACTCAAAGGGACTAAGGTTTCACTGAACAACGTTACAGTAGTACCAAGAGACCATATGTATGTCTATATATGAACAAAGAGTGAGTTGTTTTGCTTGAAAGTCTGTGTCAGATTATATTGTCTAGTGCATGCCTTCATGAACGACATGAACGTTACGTGGGAAATCTAAATTTCGTCGAAGTAGATTTCAAGTAATGAGATATCCTGTCTATTCTCATCCTTAAATCAAGATCACTTGTTGCTCGAGAAATAAATTAATAAGATACTCGTGACACATTTCCATTACCTAACGATATCCCTGTTTAAAAAAATAATCCACCATTACAAAGCAGGTTATTTCATGTCAGTGATTGATGGACTAATTTATAGCTTATTGAATAGTTTGCCATTGGAAATCTCCGCCATTTATTTAGTGCTTGGGGCACAATGAGATAAGGTTTGTGAGTACCTAGGTTCGATACGTATTTGGGGTCAATGTCTTTGAAGGTTCATTCTAGTTTCAATCATACACATTAAATACAGGATGGTTTATACCATAACCAAGAAACGCTCTGAACACAGGTACGAAGAGACGTCTTCTGATTTGTCGCCTCATTCACTGAAGAACTCACCATGGTTGTGCCTCATTGGGAACCAGTCAAAGTTTTAAAGGACTTATTTTCGTAAAAAGTCATTTTCTGTAGAGTTTTGTGAAAGAAATCCACATTGAAGCAATACCTTTGTTTATACCTCAACTACAATGAGCGCAACAATGCAAATAACAGAACCACGGGGCAGAATAAACGTCTAAACTAGGTATTTATAGCATAAGAAGGACGACTTGCTTATTTATCCACTATACAGGTACTAAAAGTCTTTTCAATGCATTTCGAATTAGTTGACACATAATAAAAAAAAAATTAAAAGTAAAAAGTAAATGTCACGTTAACTGCCAAGAATAAAAGCAATAATGTATCAAATACACATTAAAATAAAATCTTGGTGTCAACTTAACTTCCATAACCTTCTTCTTTTAGGGTGGCATTTATCATAAAACAAGCTCATTTAGAATTGACGTAGTGTGAGTCGATACTCGGAATCCACTTTAATCACTGATTTGTGTTTATGTCACTCTTATAATTGAACATGCTATTATTCCTACAGAGTGAGCCTCTGAAATCGTTTATTCCTCTTCCCACCACCGACAGGAAGTGTGATCTACGTCAATCTTATCGGCAGCTCAATTTAATTCCCAAAGATAAAAGTGACATGCGTCCAGGATATGGTGTCCATTTACCGGCTTTGTTTTGTATCAAGTTATTTAGTTAGAAACACTTATTGGAATCGATAAGGATATAAATAACATACAAATTCCTTTAGCGATGCTATGTAGCTAACATACAGCCTTATAAGAAGACTGAATTGTCACGGGGGAACAGTTTACTCCGGATAGAATAGCATTCAAATAACATTCAAATGGTCTTAAAGGGACAGTAGCACGTTTTTAGGGGGAATATAAGGTGATGTCAGGAAAATGAAAATTAATGGTTCCAATTGAAAAACAATGTATTAAAACTTAATGGGAGCAGTAGTAATTCAAATATATAAATTAAAGTTTAGCCTTGCGATTCCTTTTTCTTACACAAAATGAATTAAATGTGTACACAAAATGGCCGCCTATGGATTTAATGGGAATCTTCATACTTTGTCCTCTGACTATAGATGATTGGCTTGTGTAGTGCGATTTTTGACACTGTCAAAATAATACATTTAACATTAACTTACAATTATCAGTAAAAAAATTAAAATACAAAATTATCAAAAAAAGTGCTACTCTCCCTTTAACATTTAGAAACTAGTTCGCATCTTACAGGTTTTCAACCGTTTCAAAATCTGAATTTAGAAATGACGTAAGTTCGACAGGAAACACTACATTCTTTCAACGTCTAAACACAATTGCAAAGCTCGATCCACATTAAGCCCGGCCCGAGGCATTGGTTTTAAATCAGATATAGCACACGTTGATATATTAAACAATGAAGAAAACGTTTCGCTCTTGAAATAGATTGCTTTATATGGGGATGGTTCTTCGTATTTGTGTTGGGAATCTCTCATTATTATTTGCTTAGCTTTACATAGTTAGAGTTACAACGAGGTTGATGTGAAAAGATAACACCAACATAAATTTGTTTCTCTTCATTTTATGAATGGAATATTAAAGAGATTAAATGCAAATTTGTCCATCGACTTATATACTTTCATGCAATTGAAAAACCGACGTTCAGATAAATCATTTTTGTTATAAATATATATGTCCGTTACATAACAGAGGAAAAACCTCGATCTAAATGGAATTTTAACGGAAATTGATATCAAAACATTTCCATTTTGAATCTTATCTTATCTTTGTAGCCAAAGTTGTTGTTGATTTGAAAGTCCAAAGATATTAATGTCTTTTTAAAAAAATAATTTCCTGAAAGCTTTTGGTCAGAGCTATCCTTAATCCTAGGTTGAATATGTTTTGAAAATAGGAAAATATTTGGCTGCTTTAAACTTTGAATTGAATACGATATAGTACCAAAGTACTTGTTTATAATTTGAAAATCATGCAGGATTAAACTCCCTTTGATTAAAAGAATTCTTTCACATAATGTGATATCAAAATGTCAAATGTAGGTGCATCCTATACACGTTGTACACCCACAAAGAAAAGGACAATCTGAAGTCATCTGCAGCCAACGACTTCCGTGAGGGTGACAAGACGGATCGCTGTCCGGCTAATTGGTGTCACTTTCAGTGGGTCGGGAGCTGGTCTGCATTAGCTTCCATCACTTCAGAGCTTTTAAGGGATATTCAGAGATTCTTTATATAAAAAATCAATAATCTCGTTTATCTAAGTATCTTATTCTATGAAAAGAACGCCTCGCAGCAAAGGTGATGTAAGTCAGGAATATTGACCGAGTCTTTAATAGGTTTGAAAGAAATTGGAAAACCTTATATTTTTGTATATTCTTAAGATGGTGGCCCATCTTAGGGAAACATATTTCACAGTTGTTCATATGGTCATTTTTTAAAGATAACGGTTACTAGAAGCAGGTTCTTATCGAAGCCTCTTATAATGTTAGATTGTTGTAAATAAGCCAGGAATTTTGACCGAGTCTTAAATAGGTTTGAAAGAAATTGGAAAATCTTATATTTTGGTATATTCTTAAGATGGTGGCCCAGCTTAGGGGACATATTTCAAGTTGTTCAAATGATTGTTAATGATGACGGTTACTACCGAACACGTATTTAGTGTTCAACTAGAAGAAGGTTCTATAAATAATCGAAGCCTCTTATATATTGTTAGATAGTTGTAAGTACAATAGGTAAAACAAGAAGTGCTGACCTATCACCTTGTCAAAATATACATGTATTTAAATTAGTACAATCATTCATTAGTGAGACAAAGCGATTCTTGTAATATATCAGTTTTATCTTTTTTGTATTTTCATTTTCAATTTCTTATCTGTCTTGATGTTCATGCTCTGTCATCCTTGCAAAACATTGTAACTCATCCATGTACATTCCAAGGAGAAGGTATTCTAAGTTGGAGAACTTGTTCCTCATCCTTTTCATCATGAATAAAATATGTTTAAATCAAAAGTACAATTGGTAAAACAACATTGGCTTACGACAATCTTAGCACTAAGAGAGCTTCGAAAACCTAGGCTCTGTAACCTAAAAAGGTCTCTGAAACATATGAAATGTCACGATAAAAGTACTTAATATCTCTGAGAAAGAGAAAGTGCGAGTGTTAGCTCTAGATAATTCATCCCTTACCGTATATTCCTTAAATAGGATTCCATTGATCAATAAGTGACATTTGGGAAATTGATAAATAATAAAAAGTAAAATTGATAATTTTTTATATACGTTTTTTTCAAAAACTTCTTGCCAATTGAATACTTGATCACATGTAAGTTCATTGTCAGAAATATGATCCTCTCCGTCATATTTAGAAAGTCAAGACAGCTGATAGTTATTATTACCATAACTTTTCATATTTTCTTTGATATTTTCACGATTTTAAGTTTCAGAGAATAAATTCTAGAGTAAAGAAGACAATTGAGTACACAGCAGAGTCGATTGAGAATTATTATGTTTAGAATTCTAAAACAGCATGATCATTGTTATAGTGTTCTTTCCTATTTGTGTTGCAATTAACTTCGTGCACCTGTGAATTTAAAATAAACGTGTTCATTTATGCATGCATGTATACGCGTATGCTACATACAATCAATTATTTTTAGTAAAATCGAGTAGTAAATGAACTCATTCACTAAGATATGAGGTGCAAAAACACATTCACTGGCAGCTGCGACAAAGGTTGGTTTTTGCCCCGTCATGCCGATAAAGCTATTTGTTGCACATCCACATTCCAGGTTAAGGTTTGTCAATAGTGTGTGATTGGTATGCATTACAGATGTTAGCATTCTCGACCTTGACCTTTGATTATTTCATTTTTAACAAAATCACCAGATAGCATTTGGGAATTTTTCAATATTGCAACAGGCAATTTGTATACTAGATGGCTTCGGAGGATTCAATAATTAAACATCATTCTATTACCTTTAACAGTACTTAATTAATTAACCTTTACTGCTATATTAATGTTAAGAAAGTTTCAGTTAGGTATTGATTACCTTCGTTTCATACGCTAGCTTTCCGGTTATGTCGCTACGTTTTGCAAGTCAGTTTGAACACAGAATACAAATTATGTTATGTCAAGATGATATCTTCGTTCGTGTTATATAAGCTCTTATAGCTCGAAAGTGAACTCGGTGTAGGGTCACCTTAGGGTCATTTCTGGTATGATATAAGGGGTATTACCCACTTATGAGTGTAACCAGAAGGTGATATAGATGTTTTCATTCGACAGTGTAGGAGTCACTATAATGTTATAAAAGTGACACAACGAGGACAACACTTTACTCTAATGGTCATCCAAAAGTATCTGCAACAATATGTTGAATGATTGAGAAAAAGATTTATGTTGTAAAAATGACAGGTGTGTAATTAAGGTTTTGACCTATTTCACCTGTGCAAAAAATACGTTCTGGACAAACAGGCTGAAAAGTGTATTCATGCATATGTATCTGTAGGGGGCAAATTTATGAGTATAAAGCAGTTGAAGTGACACGGTAAAAAGGTCAAATAAATCACAAAAGGGTAAACGGTAAGTTATTTGCTGAAGCATAAAAAATAGGCTTTCTCCTCTGACATGAGGCGACTTGCTAAACCGATTGTAAGAAGGAGGGGGAGAAGGAGGGGACAGAGAATATTCTTATTTAATGAAATTGTCAAAAGATGTATTTATGAGCTATAATTTTAATACACAATTTAAAAATATCGTTGGTCCAGATGAGACACGGAATTTATGAGTCTACATGTATATATCTTATACAATAGATTATTTTTAACGAAGTTGTCACAAGCTGTATTAATGAACTTAATTTACAAAAACGTTGGGCCAGATGCGACAAGATAGAGACGCTATATAAGGAATAGGTTTAAAGGGTCTTTTTTCTATTGTCTTAAAGTTGAACTTCAATACTAATAGGTGGTATAGGTAAATATCCTACTAGGAAATTGTTTACACAGATAAAAACATTTTAATTCTCCTTGAGAACAATGCATACTTTTAGTTATCATTTTGTGCTGCATGGCGGACGGGGTTGAGATAGAGGGTACGTGAAGCACATAATGTAAAATCAGAATACATGTAGGCTCATAGACCATTTAGGTATGGGTGTAGGTCTATGTTTGCTTATGGTTTACCTTATGTTTACATCTGATGACGAGTTACCTAAACACCATTGAGCCTTGATTACAGGTAGCATAGCTCTAGGCTGTATCTCAACACAGGTATCTCAATGACCTGAATTCAAAAACGAAAGCATAGTAAACCTGGCAAGTATACCAAACACTTGCTTATACAGGTCAAGGTGCAGTCAATAAGCTTATCGCTACCATTGAAGCGTAGCTTCCCCATCAAATATCACGAGGATTAGAATAGCTAAAATTCAATACCTAGATTTGTACATTAGGACAACCATGCACGATTGAAGGTCTCGGTGCATACAAATATTTGACAAGTGATAGCGCTTTCCCTTTCTACGACATATATACAACCACGTACTTACTTGCGGTTCACCACACGGGGATGCCTCTGTTGGTGAGTTATAACCTTGTCAGGTATGATGTATCCAGGTATGGCAGCTAGGATGTATCACAGCTTGAGTGTATTCTCCGGGTTTATATGGTGTATCCCGGGTTGAGTCTGTATATCAAAGCTCACTTGGTATATCCTATTTACTTTCACTCAGTCATGTTCATTACATTTAGCCCAGGTATCAAATGGTCATAAAATATATCCCAGATTTAACACTGTATCCAAAGAATGAAGTAAATCCTGGCTTGAATCGATATTTCTATTGTTTATGAGGTATATCCCATGTTCTCGTCCAATATCCCAGGTTCACGTGTTATATCCCAGGTGAGTTCAACACCTTGATGATAATGCAGTTATACTCCGTCCGTGCACTATCCCACGTGTTTGCGACCAATCCTTGTAGGCTATACAGCTCGACCAGATAACGCCGGTTTAGCAAGGTCTAGCTGTAAATAGATTAAAAAGTGTGTTACACAAGCCAAGTACAACTGTAGAAAACCGCAGGGAGTCTAATTGTGAATATTGTCTATGTCATGTATGTAGGCAGCAAGAAGGTTAACTCCCCTTCCATCTGGACTTATCGATCCGCTCCTTTAACTGGTGTCTAAGTACGCTAGCAACTGGCTTCAGGCATAACCGCTATCACACGTCCGTAATTACGGGGCTAGATATAGCGCTGGGCTCTACATTAGTAATGAAGCACATAAGTGCCTCTGGACGCACATGGTGCACAGCAAAAACTCTTGATTTCCTTCAATATAAGTGAGAGAGAGACCTTTGAGTATGCTGAGCTCGATGCTATATAGGGCAAAAACAGCAAATACTCTTGATTTTCTTTAATATAAGTGAGAGAGAGAGAGAGAGAGACCTTTGAGTATATATGCTGAGATCGATGCTATATAGGGCAAAAATTCTTGATTTTCTTTAATATAAGTGAGAGACCTATGAGTATGCTGAGCTCGATGCTGCACAAGGCAAGTCGCAGATGGGAAAGTTATTTGTCATTGCCAGACAACTTTATGTTGTTATGATTGTTCTTGTGTGTACAAAGTTAGTAAACGATATCTTTTATAATCTACAAATTTCGAGAGAAAAAACATTCTTTTCATCCAAGGGTACACTTTTTGTGTTTACGATTACAGACTACACATTTGAGATGTGTGTGTTAATTAAGAGACATTCACATTCAAATTGATATGCACAAACTCATAAATCTCTATGAAAATTCATACCAAATGATGTTGAAATGATGTCCCATCACGGTAAGGACTTATTCATATGGAAACTAACCGGCAGTCATTATTTGAATGGACATTCAGACATACATCTTTAATCTCATCGATCAATATATATGCATCAATCAATTCTAGATTCAGGACTTCATACGCCACATGTTTCCATTTCATTTATAATGCACTGAGGACTAAAAGTAATTGAATGTTTTTCATCTGAATGTCTCCGGTAAGTAGCTTTAGCTTGCAGCTGCTGAATTCGGCGTTAAGGTTGTCTATAAATGTATGAATAAAAACAGCACTTATACAGGTTTTAATCAAAATATTGATTAGGCGCAATGTTTAAATTGAAGTTGTTAAAAAAACCGTTGCAATAAAGACGGCCTTGCTAAGTTTAACCTTATAGGTCACTCTGTCACTCTCATCCTTTTTCCCTAGTGTATATATATTCTGAATGTTGTGTATTTTATATATGTTTCATAGAAATAAAATATTGTTTAAATCATATGTCACTCTGTGGACAAACCCGACGTTCCTGTTTTACAATCCATTAAAGCTTTCTGAAAGTAAAATATATGACCAAATCTTTGTAAAATATGATCTAATTGCTATACTACGCTACATAACTGTATCTACGTAATGCTGTACAGGTAAATTGTGGTCATATTTTAATGAGATTAACATAGAGCAGTACATCAGTACTAGTGTTGATTACTTAGTACAAACGGTTCTCGATGAGCAGGTTTCACGGTAAACTTTACGTAAGCCTTTTTTGTGAGCTTTCCTCCTGATACATCGTAGCCACAGTGAGGTCAGTGCAATGTATGGTGTACTTTTGAACCGGTGTTAAATCTCGCCCAAAGTAGTTAGAGCAGATAAGAAGGCGAATATAACTCGATATTTACGGTATTGCCTGTTTTAATGTTTCAGTGTCGAGGGAATATATTTATGTTGCACTTTCCGCGTTTAATGTGGACTTTTCCAAGTTTTTCAAGTCTGCGCAGTGGAGATGTTTGGTTTGGTAGGTCTGGGTATACACATAAACAAAATAAATCAAATATTTGTTTCTTTCCTCTGCAATATGCCACTTTTCAAAAAAATCGAATTTGATGAACAATGAACTTGAAATATACGAAATAATATTCTGGTTATAATGAAATTAATAAATATAAGCGTGTACACAGATAATATTCATATCGGTACAGTTGAAATAACGTAGAAGTTCACCGTGACACATTCGTTGTTCAAAGTAGCGCCCTTCAAAGACATGAATGCGAGCAGGCGTTATCGGGAGAGTTCAATATATGGGACACATATCTTATCACTTCCTTGATAAGGAGCCACGTGTGGAAGTAGACTGATATCAATTTTGCGGAAACGCTTTCATTCAGGAAGTTTTACGCAATAGCCTATAACATTGGAAAATGCAGTTAACAAGCCAAACCAATTAGGAATATATTCATACTTGCAAACTGGTGTACAAAAGGCATCGTCTCGTGACGTTATAGTTTGTTACCACTGTATAATGTATGTATTGCGTGAAAAGGGGTAATATGAAAAATGAAATATCGATTGACACAATCAAAGGTCAAAATATAGGGCAAATATATTTTACTTCTAGTTAGCATTATTTCAGGTAAAATCAATCTCATTGCAACCAGATCTAACATAACATTCGTACCTCTCTGTATTTCTATTATATATGAGTACTCCTCGAGGGATCGCGGCAAATTCTGATTTAATATATTCGAAAGTGGTGTTTTTACACATCACGCGCCAAGAAGATTAATATTGAGATTACCAGGATATGCCCATGGCGTGATAGAGGGCGTTGACCATGTCCAATTTGCAGTTCTGAAAGTGGACTGTTGGCTCGTTTGGCCTGTTTCTTGCTTCAACCTTAGTGAGTTTAACGAACGTCGTAACAACGGTTATCGTAAATATGTACACCGCAGTGCTAGTTATTTGCCAACACGGTCGTTTCGATTTCCTTGTCAGGTTGAAGGGAAAGGGGTATCGGCGAAATAGTTATCAAGATCCTAATTAACACTCGGTCACGTACTTATATGCGTGCTTTGGTCACACTTGACCAGTTACTCGACATACCGTACGTGTTAGGGTCACCGTCTCTATTTTCCGTATTTCCTCTAATACAACCCGGGCCTCGAATAGAACCCGGGGGGCAAGGGGGTACTGAACGAAATAGAACCCCGGGGTTGTATACGAGGAAATACGGTACTTCATTAAGTCAACGTGACCGATTTGACATTGAGTGACTACACTGAGTGGTCACTACATTAGGCCCTTTACCCTCATCATCGAAACAGTGGAGAGGGTGACATTTTAACGAAAGATTGTACTAGAAGTAAACTAAAAGATGTTTTCCTTCATAAGATATTCCAAATTAATGTTGACACATATTTAAAATGAAAATGCATATTATTATCTCGGTATGATATGAAGTAACATAGATCAATAATCTATTACTACTTGTGATGGTCAGCGTGACAACAAAAGGACAATTGTCAGTTACGCCTTGGTTACACCGCACATAACGCTATTTTAATTACTTGGCCATAAGTTGAAATGATTATATTACTTCAACGATTATTCACAGTATTCTGTTTCTGTTCGGGTGGAAATTATGTAAATTTTGGACTTTATAATTCCAAATGTAACATTTTCTCTACAAGCCTTATGAGCAGTCCCAGGGTGATTCACTTTGTAAGAGATAATTATATCATGGTAAACTCTCCTTTGCGGCCACATTTACTTCGTCGCTTGTTACATTTGTAGAATTGAAAACACATCATATGACGTGGAAGACACGAGTAATTCTTTGGACGAACAACTTCTTTATTTGACAGTAGCGACGTTTCGGTATCGACTCTTATACTGTTTTTTAACCACTGCCAAATAAAGAAGTCGTTCATCCATAGCATCACTCTTGTCTTCCTTATACCATCAACTTCTAGAATGCCACTCAAACAGCTCATATGACACGGACAAATTATAAACGATATTTATAATCTATTTCCTCCTTGTAATAATATCCACAGTATGTTCACACTAGTCCTTTTTATTTATCTCTGTCCAAACATTACAGAAGAAGAAGAAAGAAGGAAAGTAATTTATTTCGGTGTCACGTGCTTACAAGTATATATTTCACATATTGCAGGATTAAACAATATATCACATGATAAAAAAAAACCTTACATATTAAAAGGTAGCACCCGGCCTACAAGGCCTATGAGACACCATAATACTTTCAATATCAATCATTATATATTAAAATATAGATAATAATATAAAACATGAAATATTAAGGATGGAGTAAAACTGTTGGTGGTTAAATGAGGCACAGCCTCCGTGTGTACATATAAGATATGTTAGGGCAGCAAGTGGCTTACATAACGTACTGTTAGATAAAAGATATACAGCCTGGTCAGTCGGATTGAGGTGTAAAAAAGAAGGATCAGCAGAAGAAACAGATTACAAATTACAAATTACAAATGTTCTCTGACGCTGATGGATCTAAGCTTGTCTACTTTGAAAACAGTCAGCGTAATGCACATTTCTTTGTGTTAGATATCCACAATAATCGAGATTAAACGTTCCAATAATTATCCTAAAACTATCCTTACATTTACCAGAACGTTTACACTGTGTTGTCGAGGGCGTACTTGTTGAATATTATTGTTGATAAGACTTGCCAAAAAATGAAACATGTTGTAATATTCACATTATCTGCAGTGCTAAGTAATACCAATGTATCTTAGAAACGATGTTTTATCACTCAACGGTCTAGATCTTTAAAGATATCATCATATATTCATCGTCAGTCACAAAGTGACTGTGATGTATGAATGTGAATTAGTATTATTCACAAAAAGAGCAATACTGCATGAATCAGCCATTTGATATTGTATTTTGATTATGAACTATGATTTTTTATTTTCTCATAAGATATGACTGTTCTATTCTAAAGGGTTTAAGATATTGTTGGTGTTTCAACACTTCATAGACGTTCAACATTTAATCTAGTAATCTTCTATAGAACAATACTTCGGTGGCAAAATTAACATGATAAATCCTTACTGTTGTTTTGTCCTATCCATATACTTAAAGTATAAAACAAACGCTCTTTCCTATAGTAAATAAATATTTATGACGTCACTCCATCTGTTATTTTATGGAGTGAACAAAGCATTGACTGTCTTGGTAATGGTTTTGTAAAGTTTTTAAATTTCAATTATACACATAGTCAGGTCAAGAAAAGAAAGTAATTTGTTTCTGGTTTCCGCCCGCGTCAGTTTCAAAACACCACATCAAGCCCTTTTATTCAAGATGTTGACAAGGGAAAAATGGAAATTTAGTCCCATTGCCTAGAAGAACTTTAAAACACAGGCTCTTTAAAATGTTACTCGTTTCTATCGACGCAGTAAAACGTTTTTCAAAGATTATATTTCTTTCTTTTATTCTTCATGTTCAATAATAAAACAAACTTGAAAATTAAAACAAAAAACGCGTCATGGCATCATTTTTGCCTAAATATTAAGACCAGAGACCTTTTTTTTTGGGGGGGGGGGGGGGGTCCTCATCGAAACTGACTGAATGAATACATCTAAACGCCATGGAAGGCATTTGTCATGATGACATGCCTTTGAAAGCGTTTCAATCATGAATGCAATCCCCATTATGCACATCGTTACAAAATTTGAGAAAAAAGCGTATACTAATTTCCCATTTCAAGGCAATGGTTCGTTCTCTGTTTCTTAGTTCGGTTACAATAGAGTGGCTACGCAAACACTTAAGTATGCCTGGAAAACGACTTAAAGGATTTGATTTTAATGAGATTGACTAATTCCCTACAAACCTTTAGTCACGAATTGTCTGTCGTACACAAACAATAAACCTTGAACATTATCCCGTCTATGATCCATACACCATTGTTCATGCTCGGGGGCTTTGTCAGAGGACATATTTCCAGCAGACCTTGATCATGATCAGATAAAGTTACATGGTTACAGAGAATGACATATCAAAAACTATTCACAATTGAGTTATTAATTAGTCTGCAATTCTGTAATCTCAGATTAGCTCGTTACCATGGAAGCATGACGACTTCTGTCAACATTTATTACATTTTGTATTTTGTGTTGTCAACTTGCCAAATGAGGTGTCAACTTTTTTATAGAAAAAATATTCAAATGGCCATATTCTTGGCATACCGAGTGAATATGCATTTTCAACTAATTTACCATCTTATCCCCTCTATAAATGGTAACTTTTAGTTACATGACACGTTATTGTTAGTATGAAACTCCAACATCACAAGTGCCTTGTGATAGTAAAGATATTTGAACAGGGTTATTAACGGCTTAGGCAAAGCTTTATCGATAATTCGAGGCTTTTTGTTATCCCAAACAGATTTAAATGTTCTGAAGAATTATTATTTAAGATAAACCTATTGTGCTTGTCCTTATCAGTGTTTTAGCATGGAATTATCACAAAAGCTTTAGTGACCCAAAGCAAAGAAAATACGTGCGTCACATTCATTAAGACGTGATATAAAAAAACAAAGAGATGATTCATTTTGTTCATATTCAACTTGAATCACGACAATGACCTACGAATGGTACTTTTTATAACAAGCATATCGATGACAATATGAATACACTTATCTAACAAGGACAATCATTTAATTTTTTTTTTCAGTTTTTCTTATCGTATTATTTATGCAAACAAAGGATTTTAATGAGATTTATTAATTCTTCACAAACCTTTAGTCACGAATTGTCTGTCGTACACAAACATACTTAATCATCCATAACACACCGCAGGAGTTCAAGAAATTTTAAAAGCCTACACATATGAAGAGCACAACCCTCTCCGTTTCCAAAATTCCGAAAACCCCCTCCCATTCCCCCTCGACCTCTCCCTCCCCTCCCCCAAAATGAGGGTCAAAGGTCAAGATAGTAAGTTTAGACTTACCTTTGCCTCACACAACGCTGCAGGTAGTCGTTGGCGTGTTTAAATGTAGGAATGTTTCGCTATGATTTCACACACTTGACCTAAAATACACACTGAACAGGTCTGCGTGTGGCTTTTTACGTACATTGATGTGAAATTATATGTTAAAATTAATGGAAGGATATTCTTGTGGATAATCCCAATACGTACAAATGTCGATCCAATTGGTTAAATGCATATTTTGACAGTTAATTAAATTAATATAGTAACGTTATTTGAAAATACGTTCCAATTCCTCAGTCAATGACTTGAATACTGTCCAACCATCCACCAGACATTAACATTAGCTCAAGAATGTCAAAACGCGGTGTTATGTTTCAAATCTGCTTTCAACATGATATTTTTGTATATTACTTCATTTTAGTTCAGCTCTTCCCCAGTTTGTGGGAAGATACACCTCTGACCTCTTCACATATCTTTTTCATTTACATGATATAAACTAAAATTCACATAATATTTAATAACAAAATGAATATATGCAATTGTGTATCAACTGGTATACTTCAAGTATAAAGTATAGTAAACAAATTTCAACATGTGCTCGGTGTATCATGTACACTCGTAGAGTTTACTGATAAAATTAATATTTGATATAAATGAAGATGATAATAATAACAATCTGCATTTTTCCTCCAAAAGCGTACTTAATCTGCGTGACATTTAATACTCTAAATGTATATAATTGTTAAATATTTAACCGTAATTATGCATGTTGGTCCGCGCACCCTGTTTCAGCTACGAGTTGAAACAATTGTATGGACTGAGTGGACAAAGTGTTTTCCCAGAACACCACAGTAAAAGAGAGTTACAAATTTGTGGTGTCTCAACCGGGATTCCAATTCGCGAGGGTCAAGCAGGCTGCCCCCTACAGCACTTCGCTCAACACGATTTGTTTAAATCTAAGTCCTGTTATGGCATATTATGCTTATTTTGAGTTACAGGTCGACAGCCGTACACGTACATATGCAGACTATTATTGTATGTACCAGGATATACACATACATGGCTACAACTGTCTCGATTATGCAACACTACCATACGAAATAACTTAAGCCATGGACACTTACACAAGAATGCACATTACCATGTAGGTCGACTGTGTACGTGCATGTTCCGCCTTCTTCGCCTGTCAATACCCTGAATGTCGTATACATACATATGTATGTATGTTGCACAACGGACACTCCATATGTTCAATTCATTTATGCTGGTCATACATGATAGTCATTATGTCCTCGTTAAGGTGGAGGTGATCTACATATGATTATTCCTACACAACACATACACTGTTTGTACATAAAGGACTTTTACAGTGGACGGATACATACATGCTTACTTGTGTGCTCTGAAATTGTGAATTGTGAACAAAAGACGAGCTAAAGAAGTTGCATTTTCAACAATTCCAATAACACTTACATGTAAGCATTGCCGTGTTT
Organism: Steromphala cineraria; assembly: GCA_916613615.1. NCBI lineage: Eukaryota > Metazoa > Mollusca > Gastropoda > Trochida > Trochidae > Steromphala > Steromphala cineraria. Next base: position 3,442,776 of record OU744734.1, read on the forward strand.
AAAACATCAAAAACAACTTGTCCCACTTGTTAGTTAGTTTTACCCGAGACGAATTAAGCGACTTATTGAAAATGACGGCGAGATAGCGCAGTGGTTAGCGCGTTCGGCTTCGGATCTGGAGATCCGTGGTTCGACAACTTTGTCTGCAGTAGTGAACTGTTCGGTTTAGTACCTGGAAAGCAACATTTGTGATGTCTAAACCAACATGCCAGGGGATTATATTGGTTGACTGCATCTTGCGAACAATAGATGTTCTGTGTGATGTTAACCATATTGGTGAAGCAAAATTGTGGACTGGTAATTGAATGAAAAACGCAAATGTTAGTAAAATGAATGATGACACGTTCGTTTTCATATAGGTAATGTATTTATTCGCAGCAGCGACGTTTTCATTCATAATGTTCATGGCCTCATGGTCTATAATACATACATAGAAATACATACGTAGAAATACATTTATCTTTATACATAACAAATATATACACAATAAAGCCTCATTGCCTTTAATACATACATAGAAATACATCCGAAGCGAAGAGAGCTTTTATATAGCTAATTTTTGTATATACACATTTACCTTGATGTATTTTAATAATCATGAAGTTTTATCCTTTAATCTTGAGATAGATTTTTGCTTGTTTAGTATCGTCTCTCATAAATCGCTGGGCGATTGGTTGTGTACGTTTTAAATCATTTTAAATGTTTATATTGTTCTATTTATATATGTATGTACACAAGTGAGACGGAAATAAACTTTTGATTGATTTGATTGATGATGTACATCAGATTTCATTTATTTAACCTTCAGTAGGTGGGACACTGTGTCCGCATACACAAATACACTCATGGTGCCATTCTGCAGGCTTTGCTTCAGGGTGCCTATCCTGGAATTCATGTTGCAGTATTTCCTTCTTTTGGGAGGTAGCCGCTGCCCTGCGCCATACTGCACAAGTTTAATTTCGTTCAGTTTTTGTTCATTCCACAGAAAGGCAAGCATCTCAAACACATTTGGATGCGCTTTGGCCACAATCTTCTTGACTCGGCCATGCCAGCCTTCAAGGTGGTTATTAGTCCTGGGGCCGGTGGTCTGGAAGTGGTTCCACGTAGCTAGGGGTACGTCTCCCTCTATCCAGTAGGTTGTGACGTAGTCTGCTAGTTGCAGACACCGGGGGTCGTCGGGCATGTCTGCCAGGGCGTTGAGCCAAACGTCTTCAACCTATAGAACAAAATAGTTATATTTAGAAAATTGAATTTTTTTGGACATTGACAAGTATTTATCATTAATATATTACCGTATTATTAATAATAATTATAATTTATAATATTTATAAATAAGTAATGTATATTACTTGAAATGAATACATTTAGAATGGATACTTACACGTCCTTCTGGCACCAAAGGCAAGACAGCAGCTCGTCTGACGAATCTAGTCACTTCCTCGTCGTGGTTGTAGACTGTCTGCAGACCTACAGCTTGGGTCTTCCTCCAAATACACTGAGTGTAATGGAAGAGACAACCCTTCCACGTCGAAGACGAAAGGCTCGGTTGTAAGTTTCCTTCGTCTTGTTGGGTAGCAGGAAGAAGACGAGGGGAAACATCTGACCTCCAACCATGGCGTGAAGAGTGTACAGCTGGAGGAAAAGCGATGGTGCAACATAAAATGTTCCATCGCCGTAGATGACATCAGCCGCACACAAATGTTCCAGATTCGATGTTGTCGTCATGCCCAGGATCTTGTTGTCTTCCCCGTCGTTGATGATGACGAAAGGTTCGCCGGCGTCGGTCGTCTTGTACTCGTCCGGGATGAGGATGTCACGTCGAGTTGTAGGAATGGCGGGGAACGTCGACCTACGAGCCTTGTAGAGTCTGTTTTTCACAGTGTCGTACGTAGGCATGGAGGCGACAAGTGATCGGTTTTCTTCTGTCCATGGACCATCTACCAATGAAGACACTTCCTCATTGTATAGCGTTGGCATTGCCGTCAAACACGTCTGAACACGGAATGAACATGAGACCTATCTGTTGATTTGTCATATTGCAATATATTGCCATATTACCTGACATCCAGGTACATTATATACCTATAATAATTGGTGAGTTAAAATCATGTAATAATTAGATAGTTAACAACGACTAATAACTGGTGAGTTAAAATCATGTAATAATCAGTTAATTATCAATAGGTGAGCGAACGTTCAATCAATAATCGTCAAAAATCGGCCGATAATTGCTGAGTTAAAATCAGCCGATTTCACAGCCAGGTGAGCGAACGTTCAATAGGTGAGCGAACGTTCAATCAATAATCGTCAAAAATCGGCCGATAATTGCTGAGTTAAAATCAGCCGATTTCACAGCCAGTTCACATTTCTGTATAACCCAGCGTTAAAACAACACATGTTGCCTTCGGTGAAACTTCAAAGGGTTTCTACTGTAATAACAATGTTGCTTTCCAGGTACGTCCCCAACTGTTCTACACGCAGTCAGGTTTGGGTGCAATGCTACACTGAACTTCAATTCAGTACCACCAATGGTTGCTAGTTCCAGCCGATGCTCGCAGGTTTCACCGCAATGCATAGCCACAATAGTGTTGCGGGCTTTCTCCCTGCAATAATACGAACAGCCGCTATATAAGTGAAATACTCTTGAAAATGGCGATAAACCCCACATCACCTCACCTCACCTCTCCTTGCAACGATTGTTGTAGCGCGATGTCCCGTATATTTATTTCTGTCATGACGTCACTGTATAGTCCACCGCCTCAAGGGAAGCATACCGTTTTCTGGATATTTCTCAGAGACTAAAATGGTATAGAATTATATGGAATTATCACCCACGGAAGTCTGTCTCTCGCTCGGGTTATAACAAAATTCTCACTCGTTACGTAAAAGTCAAATGTCACAGTTCATCGGGTAATAACCTCTATATATCTTACAGTAAGGCATCGTCATTGATGGGCATGAAGCTCCTCCATGAAATATACATTAGTGCACATTTTACTTCAAATAAAGCAATGCTTAAGTATTGCTTTTTGTGACGAGAAGATTCATCACAACATTGAACCTGCCTTTGAAACATGTTTGTTTGAAAGTTGATAACAATTAAGTACTAAGTACATCAGCAATACTACTTCAAACATCTGCAGAATGTCTACAAAGGTCCACTAACTCTTACATCAACCTTGCAATCCAAAAACCCCCAAGTAATTTATTCAACAGCACTGTTTTTGCATTATATTTTTAAAGAAAGGTATGATTCTAAATTATCACTGTATCACGAAATGATTACATTATGACTGTATTATAGGCCACGAGGCCGATATTACGTAGTAAAATTCTGATTCTAAGTACATGTTGAAAGCAACTTTCACATTGTAAAGACACATCACACATAAACGTACACCTTCCTACTTTCAGGGACTAAAGAGACTCAAACGTAACCTTTTAGACACATGCACGTGTACCTCATACTTTTAAAGAGACAAGCTGCATGCACACTATAGCTAGAGTATACCTTCGATTTTAAAAAAACATATAAGATGAGACGATGTCAACTATACTGTAAGGTTTGTCAAGCGATAATGAAAACTTTTCAATGTTATAGTATTATAGGGGAGACCGGGGCAGGTACGTCCCCTTAACACTAAAGCGATAATGAGCTGGTCTTTTTGCAATATACTAGTGTACGTTTCAATCTAAATAAATTTAGATCAACAGGTTTTATATTTGGTCATACTGTGTGACAAAATAAAAAATCTGTTGATCTAAATTTATTTAGATTGGTATACATTTGTACATGTATTGAGACATATCTTAACTTTTCTGCAATACTGAAAGTACCTCACGCAACTAGTTTTCCAATATAATTATGCTTTTAAGACGACGAGTTGAAAAAAAACCCGAACATACCCCGCATCGGGGCAGGTTCGGTTTCCCCCAGGAGCAGGTTCGGCCGTCGCTTAGAACAATCAGAGCATGTTCAGCCTACAATTACATGTATTAAAAAGAGATAAGATCCTATTCATAGTATTCGATATTTGGGACAGAAAAAATACTACATTACTTTACAAAGATATATTTTATAATGATGTGGACTTAGTTAACTTTCTATTACGAGAAGGATTCCAATTTTCTTTCCAACTAAAGGAGCCCACTCTTCAAGGACCTACAAGAGGGTCCTTTTGAGGAGATTGAGGAATGGTTTTGAAGGGGACCTTAACATTTTTGTGACCGTCCTCAAACCAAGTTTTCTCTTTTTTCTATGCTGGGAAAATACACAGCCCGTATACCAAAATAACTTGTTCGTTACATATACGTCTCTGCATGTTGGTTTATGCTCACTTAAGAATATATTCCTACACACAGTCAACATTTGTATATAAAAAAGTAAACTGAGTTCGAATAAATTACTGAGCTAGATGAAAAACGGTTTTTCTCTACGACAGTTTGTAAAGAACATGTTGGACTGTCGCCATGTTGAAGTCAGTGTGGGAGTAAAGTCATATTGTCTCTTAGGAATTGCCAATTTAAGTTAAAGTGGCCACCGAACAAAAATTACAGAGAATAGACAAACATGCCCTGGGGCCGTGCCTGCCCTGGTCTCCCCTATTGTATATTTCATAAACATACGAAATGACGCAGATGAACAATATTTGACATATTCATTGCATCTAATTTGAAACATTATTGACAAAATAATAATAATGTGTATAAAGTAAGCATCACATTGATGTGAATCGCCATGATAAAAAATAGCAACTCCGCATGTACCAAATCACATTTTGATACATGATGTAAAAACAGAATATTAGCCGATACTTACTATAACGTCCACGAAGCATATTTGCTAACGATTGTTTTATCTGGCGTCTAGTTTCCATGGTAATGTTAATTCTATATAAGATCAAAGAGAGGAGAAATTGATCCGCTAGCGTACAGTTTGTTGTGTGAAATATCTGATACTCTCACGTAACATGCAACAAGACTGTTCCATTCCACGACCAACAAGACTGTTCCATTCCACGACCAACAAGACTGTTAAGTCCATTCCACGACCAACAGTTCCATTCCACGACCAACAAGACTGTTAAGTCCATTCCACGACCAACAGTTCCATTCCACGACCAACAAGACTGTTAAGTCCATTCCACGACCAACAGTTCCATTCCACGACCAACAAGACTGTTAAGTCCATTCCACGACCAACAAGAATGTTCCATTACACGACCAACAAGACTGTTCCATTCCACGACCAACAGTTCCATTCCACGACCAACAAGACTGTTAAGTCCATTCCACGACCAACAGTTCCATTCCTCGACCAACAAGACTGTTAAGTCCATTCCACGACCAACAGTTCCATTCCACGACCAACAAGACTGTTAAGTCCATTCCACGACCAACAAGACTGTTCCATTACACGACCAACAAGACTGTTCCATTCCACGACCAACAGTTCCATTCCACGACCAACAAGACTGTTAAGTCCATTCCACGACCAACAGTTCCATTACACGACCAACAAGACTGTTAAGTCCATTCCACGACCAACAGTTCCATTCCACGACCAACAAGACTGTTAAGTCCATTCCACGACCAACAGTTCCATTACACGACCAACAAGACTGTTAAGTCCATTCCACGACCAACAGTTCCATTCCACGACCAACAAGACTGTTAAGTCCATTCCACGACCAACAAGACTGTTCCATTACACGACCAACAGTTCCATTCCACGACCAACAAGACTGTTAAGTCCATTCCACGACCAACAATACACTCCGGAACGTTGCAAGCATCGAAACAACAATGAAGTAGTACATTACACTTACGTTTGTAGCAAAAAACAAAATAGTTCCTACTTAGAAGTTGGTTCGCAAATTGGCTATTAAATTCACTACTATAAGATCTACCGGACACGTTATCATATCGATAAAAGTGCTTTTGGAAATTTGTAAAAAAAAAATGATACAACACCTGACATCATATGTTCTTGTTGCCACTTGTGAAGAAAAGAAGACAATGATAAGTTACTTTTATATCTATCTTCCTTGAAATATTTCGCAATGAAAAAATCCTGTATTTCGAAACTGCTGTTTGAATGACGTCATGAAGATATCTCTTATTTTTCAAAAGATTTAGACCGGATATTTGAGTTGAGCAATAATTACCTGAAAAAAGTACTAGTGGGTCACATTCAAAATGTTGCAAATTGTGTCTGATGTCGAAAGAATGAACAATGATTTCATTGTTTTCATTTCAATATTAATAACTGTACTCAGTTGTACATTGTACATACAGCTATGGAATAAAATGGATATAAAGGGAATATTGTCTTACTCTCACCACTCATCTTGAAACAGAACTCGCTGAAATGTACATGTCCATTTGTGTCCACACTCATCCATCACATTCATGACAAGGACACGTCTCACTTACCCAACTACAAGAGAAACTATACTTCCAACAAACAGAGAGCAAAATGGTGTTAAATGTGAGAATAAGAATATAAGGTCGATACTAAGTATTGCAGAAAATATATTTAGTATTTTATATCCATTAAGTCAGCACTCTCTTACACCAGAAAGGAGTTCTCGCCTGTATTCTCATGGCAATCTAACAACGAAGACAACATAGGATGTTTTAGTAACAGCTTGTCTTTTGTTGATTGCACGAAACATTATTCAATAATTAAATATTATACTCATATAGATGTATACTTTCCCCCATAAATTCACTCCTCTCATGTCATTTTAGAATATTGGATCAAATTTCTTTTGAAAACATCAGAATCTAAGAAATGTAATGAAGTAAAAGTCAAATATGTTCAGAGACAAAATGTCCTGTCAGTTCATAAAATATATCACAGAGCCGGGTTCGAATCTCGGAGTGGACCCTATAATTATTTTTTTCTCTCAAACTTTTGCACTCATATATCATATGAAAACGATATATGAGTGCAAAAGTTTTAAAAAACCGCGAGATTCGAACCTCTGTGAAATATACAAACAAGCATGCATATTCCTTCTATCGTAAATATGAATGCAATACTTACACTTGAATCGTGACCTAACGTGTATATCTCTTTTAAAATCCGCGCAATCCGTGTTGTATCTGTATCTCAGTGGAATGTTTATGACAAGTCGAATATAACTAAATTTGCACGTGTTGATACCTATATACGATACATCAGCAACACCTGCTGTAGACAACAATTATATGTAGCTTGTATGTGACACCACCATACCGTATATAGTGTGATAAATGGAGTTTTTATCACTGTTGTGAAAGTATGACTGGTAAATGTTAGTTTGTGACAGATGTAACAAGGTATAACTGAGGTCTTATCGGGTTATGTATATATTTGAGCATTCACTTTAGGAAAACCACATCAACGAATAGGAGAAGAAAGATAAAATCGATACTGAAGAATTTATTTTTCTCTTTTAACTAGAGAAAGTCACCATCACAAACCCATTTTACGAGAAATGGTCACGTCATCCACACAAATGATATTATTGTAGTATGTAAACAATCTTTAAAATAGAATATATTTTAAAACTCCTTATTGAAGAAGAGTTTTTCTCTTTTAACAAGAGTATATCACTACACAATGGTGCATACTGTAGTAGGTAAACAATCACGCCCCTGAATTCTTGATCTCCAGGCTGACGTTAGACTTCTGGTTTAACTTTTGTGAAATTATACCTTATCGGGGCCGCAGTCCACTTCCGTGATGCCCTAACTTAGCATTTCTGTTGGAGGTCAGCGTTTTTCACCTGTAGACATGCAACTATGATGTACAGTGGGTGACCTGACCGTGAAACAATGTCGTAACTCTGGTTGGTATGCTTGTCGACTGGTGAAAGGGGATATATAGAGGAACTTCATTTTTCTTTCATGTTACTCTCTGTGAACAAATTGATGTTCTGTGTTTCCCGATTCCATTTCAAGTTCAATTTCCTATTTCTGGGACAAAGGTGACTTCTGTTCTTCAATGCTCATTAGCCTACTTATTTGGTGTCACCAACGACGTTAGAGGGTTTTACCAATACAAGCATTGTATTGCAGAAGTTGTGTTTGATAACCTGTCAGATGTTTACATGCAGTGAAACGTGTAAATTTTCTCTTTAACCTTATATGTCTGTGTAATGTTGACCTGCTGAAATTGTGTAGACAGGGGCAGTAGCACGTTATTTTGATAATTTTATATTTTATATTTTTTCCTGATATTGTAAGTTAATGCTTAGTGTATTATTTTGACAGTGAAAAAAAATCTTATTACACTAGCCAATCATCCATAGTCAGAGGTCAAAGTATGAAGATTCACATAAAATCCATTGGCGGCCATTTTGTGTGAACACCTTTAATTCATTTTGTGTAAGAAAAAGGAATCGCATGGCTTAACTTTACATTATATATTTGAATTATTACTGCTCCATTTAGTTTAAATACGTTGTCTTTCAATTGGTACCATTAATTTTCAGTTTCCTGACATCACCTTATGTTCCCCCTTAAACGTGCTACTGCCTCTTCAAAGGGAATACTCAGTTATCTTTTTATCTCTATCAGGTGATTGAGCATGATTCGATACACCAACCTGTTTAAGTGTTGGAAAACTGCAAACTATCTTCTTGACTCTTTATATACTACCTATAAAATCTTATTGTATTTTGCTCAAAGCGTTTGCTGATTTATAACATATTGTCACAGTGGGTTTCATTCTCTTTTTAACTGATAGGACTGCCAACATACCATACCAGGTACCCAGGGAACTGTTAAGAAGTAAGAAGCATTTTAAATTATGTCAGGAATCGCGGTTGACACCAAGTCAGTCTTAGTAAACCTAGCCTCACTATTATCCGTTACACTGCTATACTGAGTCTAGAAAGGTCTGGTAGAGGGTCGCGTCAGCCGACCTTTCTGCGACCTATGACCCTCCAACGTTATACGTGCGAAGGCAGACTATTGTGGCTTGGTAAGATGAGTTCTGATTGGTCAACTTGGTCACGTGGGCTGACGCGACTCTCAACCAAGCCTTTCTAGACTCAGTATAGCAGTGTAACGGATCATAGTGAGGCTAGGTTTACTTAGACTGACACCAAGTAACAGTTCTCAGTCTGTTCTTAAACCGCTATACAAATATATATTTTTTTCTTTCAACTTGGGAAGATATATCATGTCAGTCATCTAGGATTTTTTTTTTAAATCTGGATTTCCTCAGCTTTGTGAAGACAACATTTTGTTACAAGAGCCCAATATCTACCAGATTAAAACCCCTTATATTCTGAAATTCTTCAAAGGCATTTATATTCTGCTTAACAGTTATAGGCTATCGGTTGCATCCTCTTTTCTTAAAGTAACAATCCGTATGTTGTTGGAGTCAAATAAGCCAAACTTTTTTTATTTTTTTATTTCCCAAAAATACATCATAGTTCACACATGACAAATAAGCCAAACTTAATCTATAATCACATTTGACATAGAGTTGTTGATGATGTTTGGTAAGTTTGGTCCATGTACTGTCATGTAAATATGAAATCTTATTTATATATAAAATGATTAAAATCAAATACATTTTAAATGAAAAAACAGTTCTCCTGTCATTGTTAATAGTTGTGTTATTAAGGAATGCTAAATTATTTTAAGGTTTGTATGAAATTGATTTCAACATAAGTTAATCAATAAATATACCCTGTAATGAACAAGTAGGTAACCTTGTCCGAGAAATGTCCAAACAAAATGTCCTTGAATGTCAGTGTATAGTGAGAGACGGGGAGTTAGCAAGGTTCCTAGTCAAGTTCGTTAAGGACTAAGCCCTTACCTTAATGAAGCTCATCAATAATGCACGTATGAGCGGATTTATCTATCTGCCTTTACATGGATTTCCAACATTAGAATCGTCCTTTCATGTTTCGTTCCATTCATAAAATCCCTTGGCGTCAAAGTTCCTATCTTATATTGACTGCTTTATCGTTTTTGCTCTTTTTTGATTAAAGGCATTTTGTTCACGAGCGGCAGTGTTCTTAATTTACTCTTACAGTAGAATTTCTCCAAGGTGAATTATTATATTATGAGTCTTCGGTGATGATTTTGTAGAAATGAACCTATTTTTGCCATATCATATGCCATAGCAATGGGCGACAGAGCCTTTTCAGCCGCAGCCCCACAACTCTAGAATAGCCTCCCAGCCACTATTAGAGAAATCAACTCCATAGACTCTTTCAAAAATGCCCTCAAAACTCACTTGTTAAAACTCAAACAAACTCTCTTATAAACTCTCAAACTTTACTCTTCAGCGCCGTTGAGCAGGAATACTTCTGGAAACAGGCGCTATACAAATTCATTATCATTGTCTTATAAATTCGAAGAAGGCGTCACGTGAAGTAGATGGTTATGCATATGAAATAGTTCAATCAATTCGTTCTACAAGTATGGTAATTGTTTGAATCTAAGTTAATGGAAGTAGAAGCTAGATCCTGGTTAGTTAAACGCGTATATTGACATCTGTTAAAGAGCCATGCAATCCGTGACATGTCAGGGGCCATATATGCCAAATTATTTCCAATAGCATCATCTGATCGAGAAGTATCATCTGTTGCAGGCAAGTGTCATTTTAAAGATTATTAACATCGTACAGTCACAACAGGATGGTTTGAAGTCGCGATTAAGATCGAAAACCGGACATCACTCTAATTTGATTTTAATGAAATGTAAAGTGTTGTACATGGTTGCAAGGTATTAAAATGTGTTATGTATATCCACACTGACTTTGACTTTTTGAATCGAAAACAGGTATGAATGTGTATATATGTGTTGCAGTAATGTCGCATTTGCAAGAGTTTTGTTGATCTGTAGTGAAATGGTCACATGGGCATAACATTTGGAAGTTATTAGTCAAGTAGTCGGTCATTTTTATGGATGAATACATGAATTGTCTTGTTTCTCTGAAAAACATGTGAAATGGATTGATACATACGATTAATTTTCGACTTCACTCCATTACTATCAAAAAGTTTTATCATCCCCTTTCTTAATTAATCAACTTAAAAGATCATGATGACATCTTATACAAAACATTGCCCTCAAAGAAATAGATCACAAGATGAAGGACCTACATCGCCAACGATGTGTAGGATTTTACGAGCGCTTCAAGTCCCTTCAAAGCCCACATGAACCCCCAACTCACCCCAGACGAAGTTCTATTGCTTGTGGCAAGGTCTAGAAAAAGAGTAATTGGTGTCTGGTTTCCGCCCGCGTCAGTTTCAAGTCATTCTGTGTACTAAGATTTACTGTTATATTAAACAATTACTTTCCATTCAAACGGAGACGGAGTTAATATTGAGGTGTTCCTTAGTGTTATTATCACATTTTTTATATTTATGCTGACTGAAACTTTTCTCAAATGCCAACCATTTCAGTGATCAATTATACAGTGATAGAATGTGTGCCAAAATTATTTGATCAAAGCCAATGAGTGCAATCGTCAGTTAGAGTAAATATGGTTCAAAATTAAACAGCCACGAGTTATCTCCCTTCAACTATACAGGACAACCTTAGAATTATCGACACTCTCGCAAGAATTTAAGGTGAAGGATTTGTGAATAGCACGTATATAATAAAGTTAATGAGTTCAAATAGGTGTTTTTGCTTTTTTTCAAATGTCTCTTCAACGTATTTAAAATTAGATGTTATAATGTTTAATAATTTAAAGGCGCAGTAGCACGTTTTTAGAAAATTGTATATTTTAAATTGTTTGTAATTTTTGATAATTGTACGTTAATGCTAAATGTATTATTATGATAGTGTCCAAAATCTCATTACATAAACTATTCACCCATAGTCAGAGAACAAATGATATTGGCGTATTGGCCGCCATTTTTATGTGAACACCTTTAATTCATTTTGTATAAGAAAAAGAAATCGCATGGCTGAATTAAACATTGTATATCTGATTTATTACTTCTTTATTTAGTTGAAATACATGTTTTTCCTTGGACCAATTTATTTAAATTTACTTGCATCACCTTTTATTCCCCCTAAAACATGCTACTGTCCCTTTAAATGTTATCATATGTCAATAAATGACCGTATAGTGACAAGGAGAAGAACTATGGGCTTATTTGGAACATGGAAAATAACAACAACGATAAATGTGAATAAAATTCAATTTTATTCTTATAAGACTAGAATAAATTATCAACTTTTGAATAAACGATAAACAATTAAAAATGATAATGTGCACAAGAATCACCTAAACGTTTTGTCAACAATAGAAAATTGTCTTAATATCTAATTATAAATTTGAATTTGATAAACGAAAATCGTTTCTCGAAGATACAATTTCGTTTTCGCATATATATGATATGGGCTTGGCCTTAAATATACATTAAGTTGTATCATTTTCTAAATACAGAAATAGATTTCAAGATTTTAATGAAGAAAACGTCAGGGTGATTCGTGTGCAGAAGTAGTGGCCAGTTTACACTGTGCGATTGGTTGACACATCTTGACGTACGTTGGCTTACAATATTTTGTTTTCCAAAATAAAGAAACTTCAATGTTTCAATCTTCTTCAATTAATGAATCATTCAACCTTTTGAATCAACACAGAATCGAATTCTGTTAATTCGAACAAACAGTTTGTCCACTTGATTCATAATGGATGCGTAAATGTACAAAATCGCACAGTGTAAACAGGCCACATCTATATCACGTGGTAACTATGGTAACTGACGGCGTTTGCATAGAACATTCTAAAGAAGCCAACTGCTGACACATGCACTAAAATTGGAACTCCTAGACGCCGTCAAGATATCTTCGTTGTCATGGGAACTTGCCCTTATTTGGAGTCATATCATACTTTGGATAGGGACACGCAAAGTGCCCGTGGTTTAGTGTATCAAGCATACAGTGCAGTGTAGTCGTGTAAGTAGAGAGATGAGGCCACTTGCAATAAGTCCTAGACGATCACAGTACCTGGAGGATACATAAGGAGACAGAAGAAGAACCATCGAGCCGAAGGAACCAAGAGCCTTTGCAATCATATTAGCTGGAGGAAACCAGAGCCTTTGCAATCATATTAGCTGGAGTAAACCAGAGCCTTTGCAATCATAGTACCTGGAGGAAACCAGAGCCTTTGCAATCATAGTACCTGTAGGAAACCAGAGCCTTTGCAATCATATTACCTAGAGAAAACCAGAGCTTTTGCAATCATATTACCTGGAGGAAACCAGAGCCTTTGCAATCATATCACCTAGAGGAAACCAGAGCCTTTGCAATCATATTACCTAGAGAAAACCAGAGCTTTTGCAATCATATTACCTGGAGGAAACCAAGAACCTTTGCAATCATATCACCTAGAGGAAACCAGAGCCTTTGCAATCATATTACCTAGAGAAAACCAGAGCTTTTGCAATCATATTACCTGGAGGAAACCAGAGCCTTTGCAATCATATAACCTTGAGGAAACCAGAACCTTTGCAATCATATTAGCTGGAGGAACCAAGAGCCTTTGTAATCATATTACCTGGAGGAAACCAGAGCCTTTGCAATTATATCACCTGGATGAAACCAGAGCCTTTGCAATCATATTACCTGGAGGAAACCAGAGCCTTTGCAATCATGTTACCTGGAGGAAACCAGAGCCTTTGCAATCATGTTACCTGGAGGAAACCAGAGCCTTTGCAATCATATTACTGGAGGAAAACAGAGCCTTTGCAATCATATTACCTGGAGGAAACCAAGAACCTTTGCAATCATATTACCTGTAGGAAACCAGAGCCTTTGCAATCATATTACCTTGTGGAAACCAGAGCTTTTGCAATCATGTTACCTGGAGGAAACCAGAGCCTTTGCAATCATATCACCTAGAGGAAACCAGAGCCTTTGCAATCATATTACCTAGAGAAAACCAGAGCTTTTGCAATCATATTACCTGGAGGAAACCAGAGCCTTTGCAATCATATCACCTAGAGGAAACCAGAGCCTTTGCAATCATATTACCTAGAGAAAACCAGAGCTTTTGCAATCATATTACCTGGAGGAAACCAAGAACCTTTGCAATCATATCACCTAGAGGAAACCAGAGCCTTTGCAATCATATTACCTAGAGAAAACCAGAGCTTTTGCAATCATATTACCTGGAGGAAACCAGAGCCTTTGCAATCATATAACCTTGAGGAAACCAGAACCTTTGCAATCATATTAGCTGGAGGAACCAAGAGCCTTTGTAATCATATTACCTGGAGGAAACCAGAGCCTTTGCAATCATATTACCTGGATGAAACCAGAGTCTTTGCAATCATATTATCTGGAGGAAACCAGAGCCTTTGCAATCATATTACCTGTAGGAACCCAGAGCCTTTGCAATCATGTTACCTGGAGGAAACCAGAGCCTTTGCAATCATATTACTGGAGGAAAACAGAGCCTTTGCAATCATATTACCTGGAGGAAACCAAGAACCTTTGCAATCATATTACCTGTAGGAAACCAGAGCCTTTGCAATCATATTACCTGGTGGAAACCAGAGCTTTTGCAATCATGTTACCTGGAGGAAACCAGAGCCTTTGCAATCATGTTACCTGGAGGAAACCAGAGCCTTTGCAATCATATTACCTGGAGGAAACCAGAGCCTTTGCAATCATATTACCTGGAGGAAACCAGAGTCTTTGCAATCATATTATCTGGAGGAAACCAGAGCCTTTGCAATCATGTTACCTGGAGGAACCCAGAGCCAGAAGAGAAACAAATAAACTGAGGCATCTTATACGAGAAAGTGACATTTTTTAACTTGAGGCATCTTCAGTGATGCCATCAGGCAAGGGTCTTTCTTGGCCACGCCATCGAGCAAAGCTCAGTTTAACTTTATCATCGAATCTAGAGCCTCTTTAGCTATGCAAAAGGACATATGACGACTCGTATGCACATGTCATCGAGGTAGGACTATATCAAGACATGCCATCAAGCTTGGGACTCTGTAGCAAGCCACAAAGCCATGGACATATCCAGCCGTCGTAGGTGAGCGAGTTGGGGCATACTTAGCCGTAACATTTAGCTGCTGGGCATAGTTTATCAGATACCATCCATATTGAAAAGTTGTTGACGTATTTACGGAGCAATGCTCTATATATGTGACGAAGGCATTGAGCTTGTGGAAATTACAATCATCTATTCAAGTAGCATGTAAGAATTCTTTAACAAAAGTATATCCTCTGATAGAGAACCCAAAGAGAGAAAGCTAAGGTCGACAGAGGTCTGGAAAGACGTTTTTGCAAGTGGCCATGGCCTGGTGCTACACCTGTTTTGGTTAATTGAATGGTAGTTTGAGTTGAGATTTCTATGTCAAAAGAACAGTTGGTTCCAATTCAAAAATGAAAACGAATGGAAAATTCGGACAAAATTATTTATAAATTATATAAGTAAATGGTTTGTGTCTAAATTCATTAAACCTAACACCTACATCCATAATCTTTATAGTGTGAAGATCTCGTAAAACTATTCGATGCCAATTTCCTATATTTCTACCTCTCCACAACACGTCGTAAAACTTAAGAATGTATGTGAAAACGTGACGGTGTCAAAGAAAAAACAGCGAGATTTGGCGTTAAGTCTCGTGAGATTTGGTTGTTGCTTTGACGTCACAAACGTCAGCAATGTGAAAGCACATGATACGTTACAATCACAACAGAAAAAAAATCATCACTCAGATGAAAAAGAGTAAATATTTCATTTAGAAAAAAATCGTCTATTGCTAAGTACTATTCAGTGACCATTCCACAATAGTTGAAAATATAGCTGTAAGAAAATGGACATGACTAAACTCATGTAGGCTACGTCTTGCGTACCGGGAACATCTCACCCTCAGACCGTCTTTCATACGCATGCGCAGACACACGAAAACAACAACAATCGCAACACGTAACAATTACACTTGACGATTCTGCAGAACACGGTTCGACTGATATGTCATGCTTTGCTCTGTTTAAGTCAAACGAAAAGTAAATTATTTAATTTCAAAATTGTGAGTATGTCTTATCAGCTTTCTGCAATCCATATGGTTTCTATGGTCATATGGTCATAGCTTTTGGTGAAAAGAGGAAAACATCGATTGGATAAGAAGGTATCAAGTTCAAGTCAAATCATGATTCAATGGTAGAACATTTCACTTATTAGATTCAGCTTTCAATTAGGAAATGGCCAGACCTTTGCATCAATTATAATAGTGCAATGGCCCAATGGCTTACTTTCCGTTTAAACCAGGTTGTTTTAACAAATAAAGCAACCTGTTTGGTAATATGACTCAAAAGATATTTGACAATATTGGATCTACAGAATTGAATTCGGTAGAAACCCAATTGCAAGAAGCAGCATGATCTAAATAAGATGCGTATATTCTTTCATTTAAATTTCAACAGCAACCACTAGTTGAATAGATAAGACCTACCGTGTTTTCTCAAACCTCGTCAATTTCACAAGACCCGTTGTTATACAAGGGTTTCCTATTACAACGCGAAGCATTCAACTTCTATAACGATTTGTCATTGAGTTGGGTGGAAGTTGGAACTTTGTTTTAAAAAAACAAGTCTTTCCAACAAAAGAGACAAACGAAAATGACATTCAAATGAAAAAATTGCGAAGTTGGAAAAGTGGAATGTTTGACTGCAGTTTGGTTTATATACTTGGTGCTAACTCTCAAAGTGAACAAAAGGTTCTGTGTACAGGCTCATATAATCGCTAACACACACACCACCTCACGACAAACCCTTGCACTCCATTTGCATTTTAGTTACAAGAGCACGATCAAAATCAATACCAACAAAGATGGAAGAAATAACCGGGCGTGAAATATAGCCCATACACGAAAAATATAAATAAAAATGAATAAAAAATCTAAACATGAACAAATATTTTTAAAAAGCGAATCACTTGTAAACATGAACTTTCGCCTCGTTTGATATCGTGTTTTGCTTCATATACTTGCTGAACATTCTAACAAAAGAAGATATTATTGGGTCGTTACGTATATGTACCAGATCTGGGAAGGCCTTCCGGAAGTGGAGGGTGGCCTCCTCGAGGTGGTAGTGCGGAATCCTGGGAAAGAGATGGTGTATCTGGTGGGTGCCGATGTTGTGGATGATGCCGTGCGACCAGCCGTAGTCGCGGTCGATGGAGCTGATCTGGCCGCGGACGTACTCCCACTCAGAGTCCCCGTACCAGGGCACCTCCTCCTCCGTGTGGTGCAGGAAGGTCACGATGACCAGGAAGGAGGCGAAGACGAAGACTGGGACTCCGTAGTAGTAGAGGACGTGGCCGTAGCCCCAGGAGTGGCAGAGAGACAGGACGTAGACGATCCAGAGAGCCATGTAGAGCAGGGAGAGACACACACCCAGCACGTGACGGGCGTAGATGGGGTCACGCGGGTCGAAGTGGCGGGTGGACCTGTGCTTGTAGCCGTTCACTAGGTAATAGAACCACCCGACACCTAGCCCGAAACCGGGTATGAACTTGATGCCGTTGTTGTATTTTTCTCTGAGCGGGAAGAATATCTCGTCCTTGTCGATATTCCCGGTGTTCTTGTGGTGCATGCGGTGAGAAATCTTCCAGCTGTAGTAGGGCGTCAGGATGGAGCTGTGGAGGATCGTGCCCACGACGTCGTTCAGGAGCTCGCTGTTGGAGAAGGAGCCGTGCCCACAGTCGTGTCCCAGAACAAAGATGGCCATGAAGAGAGTTCCCTGGAGCAGCCAGTACAGAGGGGTCAACACCAGTCCCACAGATGGCGGGAAGACGTACCACACGATGCGCGCGCACACATAGAGAAGGAACACGAGCGCGATGTCTTTGGCCACGAAGTAAAGAGACCTTGGAATGGATGCTTCGAAACAGTGGCTTGGAATCTGGCGCTTGATATCGATGATGGAGGGGAACTTCTTTGTGGTGAGATCCTCTTCCGCCGAGATGGTGGAGGTGCCGGTGATCGTCTGCTTCTGGGGCGCCATGATGGTCGAGAGAGAGACAGAGAGAGAAGTGCCGCCGCACAAACCGGAACACGATCTAGATCCTGTCAGAACTCGTCACACCTGAAACATGCAACATCAAGTTGAAATATATACTCTTTTTAAATACTCCCCTAATTGATGTACATTTTCCGCCTGTCCTTGTTATTGTAACTCTCCATTGGAGGAATAAAGAATTATTTTATTTTTTTAATTATTATTATGCAACATCAAGTTTAAATCAAATCAAGCGACAATTCGGGTGTCCACATATCCTGACTAAAATCGAATTAAGAAAATATATCGCTTCCACTTACAATTGTACATGGCATGAAAACTAATCAAGCCCCATCGTATGAAATCAAATAGCTGAAGTACAACAATGGTTTGCAAAACTCTGGCAAAGGGTTGTCAGACACCCATTCTGGTTATAAAAACATTCAAAGAATGACTCATTCAAGGTCCTTTGGTATATCAGGATCGTGAAAAGTCGAAAGGTTGGTTATTCATCTACGGTAGCGTTTCTTTGGCTCGTCAGTTTATGTTCAGTAGGTAAAGGCATATGTAGACTCTAACATGTCTTATATAAATTCATTCCGTACCTTATTATTTAAGTCGCATTGAAACGAAATGATATAAAGGATGTAAATAGGAATTTATTCTTAGAAAAACGGAGACGAACTTTGGATATAGATATTTTTTACATAGCAATAACGACTTTTTGAAATAGAGTCGCAATTTCCTTTCGTCCGAGATTTTCATGACGTTCTCCATCTAATGTATCTGATAACAAATATATTTTTCTATAATATAGTCATCCTTCTTCACCTTTCCCATTGCCATATACAATAAACTTGAATTTCAACATAAAAATCGTAAAATATTGGTGAAAAATAAACCTTCATGATAATTGTTCGAAATATTTCACACTTTTCACACTACGATTGGATCCATTCTGATGGACTTAATTATGTTACATATTTCAACTATAGATTGTGGTTCTGACAATTTCTCGATGAGCGGTAAGTATTACCGATGGTATCGATATCGTGGTTATACATATAAAACACCAATCCAATTTCACTCAATACATGTTAAACTTATTCAATATTTATATTTCCAAATGGAGAAAGAAAATCAATATGCGGCCTACTTCTATTTCAGATTCGACCGTAGGTTGAAGTGAAAGACAAGCGACAAGAGTAACTAACTCTAAAGTATGTAATATGCCATTGCTAAAGGCACTCGAAACAGGATCAATATTTTGTGTGCGTAAAAGATATATACAGAGTCAATAGAATACATTGCATTATCCAATAACGTAAAAAACATGGTCCGCATTTGCTTCGGTGACTCTGCAGTATATCAATAAATTTCCATCGATTTATATGTATATATGTAGTCTCTCATAATCCCATGTGGGATGGCTCATCACTTTATATTTTAACGACTTGCTTAATAAACATTTGTATGAGGTGTGACTCTGTAATAAAATATCTGTCTGTCTGTCTTCAAAACTGAAATTTATATAAATGGCAACTACATTCGATAAAGTGTACAACCCACACATGACGAGCCGGAATCAAATGCGGGTTAACTTATTTGTAGTTTACTTTCGCACCGAAGAAGTTGGAAGCAGAAGCGCAATTGGTATGATGGTAAAACAGTTTGCAGTTTACTTTGATGCCATCTGTTGGCAAAGCTTGCATTGTGTAGTACAGTGTTCAGTACACATGGGGGAAAATGGATAAATGTTTGCCTCCGATGATCATGTATCTGCTTATCGTTTCATATAGCAAACTGCACGCGCTATTTCAGAGTATACAAACAAAACTACTGTGGTAGATATACAGTCATATAAAACCTGCATCGCATTTTAAAAATCTGTACCTTTGGAAGAGTATGTAACATTGAATAGCAGTCTCATTTTAGATGCTAATGTGAAATTTTTAATAGACCCTGCGTGAAAATGGTAAAAAACGATGTTCCTATTTTACTGTTCGCAATTTGTTCTTTGGAAAATGATGTTTCACGTTACAGGAGTAACAAATCAAACTTATATGATTTTAGTCAAGAAGGGGTAAAACCGTTGCTATTTTTGAAAACGTACAACATACTTAGGACAAAAATAGATCGTTTCAACTCACGGTCTGTATCGCAGTCTCCTTAACAACTTTCTAGCCCTTGGTTCGATCATATGCTACCTCACAGTATTGTCATTGCCAACAAGTATACGCATATCACTATGATCTGGACACTAAATGAAATCAGGTAAAATAATATTGAAACTATGTGTGCGAAAATTTTAGCAAATCTGCTTGTACAACACAAAGCGCATATTTACCGAACGTAATACCACTTGGTAGATGTATTTATAACAGAGCGAGGCAAGATTTCGAAAACATGTTTGGGAATATTTCTTATGCCGGGCTCTTTGAAACTACTGAGCATGAAAGATGGCCAAATGCCAGGACTTCAACTGCTATATGAAAGTAATGAGATATTTGTTCTTCCCAAGAATCAATGCATGGAGATTATAGGGCGTGGCCGCTCTAGCAGGGACCTATAATGATCGATAAGAGGTTGCTTTAGTGGATCGATCACACAGCCGTACTCTATCTAATGGTCAAGGATTCTGGTTCAAACACTCTCCAACACCTAAACAGCAAATACATGCATCCTTCAAAAATGAAATTTCTAAGTGACACAAACACGATAGAGTTGATTGAAGTGTAAGTACGATATAGGATTTTTTTTTCAAAATACAACCCCGTGTTTCTATAATTATTAAAGCATTATTCAAGGTCTGGAGTCAATGAGGTAAAAAGGCATTGGTCCCCAACAATGATAAAAGTGACCTTTGTGAAACTCAAAACGTTTACAACCTTTAAAAAGAGACAGTTCATAAATCGACAAGATGTACATTGTTCTAAGATCGTACATAAGGGGAACTACGGTAATCGTTCTACTACCGAACGTGTCCTATCTAAACATTTGATAATGAAGATGTGAAGATGGTGAAGATCCATAATGTGATGTCTTGCACTGGAATAAACAAGTAATTCCATAGAGTAAAATGCGCCCATAACGATATTTCTTGTAGGCCTACTTAATTAGCACTATCATATCCGATACCTTGATTCTACCACATTGGAAGTGCAGATAAGTAACATAGACTTTCGTCAAGTCCCAAATGATAAAGAAAAAGACGTCAATTTCTTGAAAAAGAACATAGTTATCCATAGAAAAAGAATATAGGATATACTTTTCAATGAGGCATGTTTGTTGGACCGAATCGTTTTTCTTTTGTCGATTTATCCTGGAGATAGCGCGTTTTTTAATTACCAATAGATACATGTACAAAGAACTATATCCAAAACGACTGTGAGGTTAAAAAGAATAAATTAAAAACGATATAAAATGTTAGTTAAAACAAATATGTTTTTAAAATATCACATCAAAAAAAGATTGTTTGACAATGACTGTTATATAATCATGCCAAGACTCGACCAATGGCAGTAAACTACTAATTGCATCAATTAGGTCTGGTATGTTTGCCAATTACTGAAAATATGACATTTATTGAGTGAAACGTTCGCCCACTTTCGTAACAGTAATTGTCATAATTGAGTGTAAATGGTTTTTAATCAGGCAATAAATTCAAAGAAAGGGCATTTTGTCTCTGTAGTTCTTGGGTTTTGTTTGATTAATTTTGCATTAAACAAGACAAGAGTATTTGTATGGATTAACAACTTCTTTATTTGACAATATCGACTTTTCGGTATAGAATAACTTCTAGAATGCCACTCTAACAGCTCGTTATGAATTGTATAATAATATTTCAAATTGTCATAGAATTAATAAAACGATAATTTGTAAACATGGTTTCTCGTGATTGTCAAATGTCTTGAAATCGGTAGTAATTATTGTATAACATGGTGACATGTAACAGAGTAAACAAGTAAACGGAGCACCGTATAACCAAATTATACGCCCTCTGATTTTTCACTGCAGCCAATCAAAAAAGAGTATTTTGCACATTTATGGTAGAATCATCGTTACATACTCACTATCACACTATTTGTTCATTTGTAAATATTTTTATATTTCATTTGTATATATTTGTATATATGTATGTGTATTTATTTAGAATATTGTGTATTTTTGAATTTCATACTTACTTAAATGTAACACAAATTCCTTACCGGGCAATAAAGAATTATCTTATCTTATTTTAACAAATAGTCAAAATACCATTTTTAAATATTTCCTCAAACAAGAAAGAATTGTCAATCAAACACACACAGATATAGGCCTATTTACCTTGCATGCATTTACAGAGTAGAGTCTCGACTTTTCCCATCAATAACTGCATTCTACATTATAATCGTTTACAAATAAAGATCAAGCGAGGAAACATCGTTGTGCACAACGTCCGTGCGAAATGACAATGTTTTCAAGCATCAACTTCAGGGCTCACAATGCTATGACGTAACGTCAAAGCAAGTTGACATCACAATGTTATGACGTAAGAAGATTAATGACGTCATAATGCTATATCGGCATCAATTGATCGAAATCAAAAGGGAAAATACGCAATATGGATGATGAAAAGAACTTTGACTGTGTCCTTTCATTATGATCCTTTGAAGGTAACGAAAAAATCTAATTATCATTTATATCCGTATCTTGTTTAGGGGTAACGTGGAATGATAAACTATTAGAAATATCATCTAATCTTCAAGTCTCAGATATAAAAGACATGAACACCTATCGATAAAAGTAAAACAAAAATCTCAAACAAGGCCAGCAAACTCGTGTTGAACCATTTGATATAAAAAAGGAGTGTGACATTTTCAACATTTTATGAAATGGGATCTATTTCAGATGTCCTAGTTCAGTTTTACATTACTCGGTGCCGCATAGCGGGAGTATGTAGAAGGTGACCTTTCTCTCAGAACTAGAGCAGAAATAGTGCCTGATGTTTACATAGAGAGAGGTAAACTGGATCCCACCTGGATCACAGCTAGACAGGTCCTGAGTCTCATGCAGAGGAATAGTGGATAGTCGATAATGGTACGGCAGAGGAATAGCGAACAGTGAATAACGGTATGGTAGAGGAATAGTGAATAGTGAATAGCGAATAGTGAATAACGGTATGGCAGAGGAATAGTGAATAGTGAATAGTGAATAACGGTATGGTAGAGGAATAGTGAATAGTAAATAACGGTATGGTAGAGGAATAGTGAATAGTGAATAGCGAATAGTGAATAGTGAATAACGGTATGGTAGAGGAATAGTGAATAGTGAATAGTGAAAAACGGTATGGTAGAGGAATAGTGAATAGTAAATAACGGTATGGTAGAGGAATAGTGAATAGTGAATAACAAGATATTGATATTGAAGAGGAATAATGCAGTCAATAACGGTATGGCAGAGGAATAGTGAATAACAATATTGCAAAGTAATATTTTATAGTGAATAACGGTATTACAGAGAAATAGTATATAGTTGATTGCGGTATATATGGAAGAGGAATAGTGAATAGCGATACTGCAAAGTAATATTTTATAGTGAATAACGGTATTACAGAGAAATAGTGCACAGTGAATAACGGTATGGCAGAGAGATAGTACATAGCGGATAACGATATGGACTATGGTAGAGGAATAGTGAATAGTATTAAGACCGAAACATATTTTCCCGTATCTATTCAAAATGGAATAAAATGAAAGAGTGTGCACATACCCAGGCAGATGTTCGCCTAATTCATGAAGGGGTTACATTAATAATTAATTCATAAAGGAAAGAATAAGGAGATTGTGATGTGAACCCACCAAGTAACATATGCATCTAATTTACACCAAAAAAAACCCATGACAGAATTTACCAAGAAAACGAAAGGATATAAATTATATATATATTGTGTTATCAAAGAGGAAACGATAATGATAGAATGTGTACAGTTGGATAGACACAGTATGGCCAATATGAGAAATAATGTCAAAGATATTTTCTCTTTTTTGGATGCAAATCTTCTCTCAATTAAAGGTATGTAAAACATCTAAACAATGTCCATAGTAGAAGTGTTATCAAATAGCAGCATATAACATGATCGTTCATACCATAGAGGCATGTGGACCTATTGCCGCTATATCCAGGACTAGTGTACATTGAATGGAATGAAGCTCATTGCAGATGCAAGAATAGAAAAAGCCCGTTTAATGAACAACATAACAAAACCCTGTTCTATTACACATGTATTTATAGCATACTGCATACAAATCGAGTGGGATATGCAAGTATCATAATCAGGCAGTAATAAATACTAAAGGAGACAATGAACACGCATGTATTGACACATATTGACAGGGGTGAACAAAGTATGTACAGTACCTGCTAAAACATGAGGGGGACATTGCACGTGAGGATGGTATCCACGCACGTGCAGGCGGCACCACTGCAAGACGACCGGTGAGCTGTGCGGTATAGCGCGTGTGTGTGTGTGTGTGAGAGATATCGCCGATATTACAGCACGTACGGCCTCGCGAGCTGATATGGATCCTGTTACCCCTATCATGAGATAATTGACATTATTGTGTAGGAATGTGGTCCCTGGAGATGACGTATGGCCGATTAATTGTAAAGGTTCCATACCAATCTGTATAACAATCAAGTCTATATGTATAGATGCGGGCGTATTCTCTATTCACTGCCCGATATTCAGTGCATTGAGCCAAAAGCTTTGGCAGATGGCATCCTTGTTTCGCTCTGTGCTACTGACGTAATTGTGGGGTTTTTCTTGATGAAAGCCTGTCATGATCTCGCCGTTACACGTTTGATTGATTAGACCCAGATCTGAATAAAACTTTAATGAGGCCAGCAGATCTTCTGAAAACATGCCATTCAAATGGTTTTTGATTCTGGTTAATCGGAATCAAAGTGAACCATTTTTGACACTAAATAAAATGCAGGTAAACCGTGGATTTATGTGCCTTTTTGGTTGACTTGCTAAGAAATATCCAGATGAAGTTAACATTAAAAAGAGAGGAAGTTAACATTAAAAAGAGAGAGAGAGAGAGAGAGAGAGATAGAGAGAGAGAGAGAGAGAGAGAGAGAGAGAGAGAGAGAGAGAGAGAGAGAGAGAGAGAGACAGACAGACAGACAGACAGACAGACAGACAGACAGACAGACAGAGACAGAGACAGAGACAGAGACAGAGACAGAGACAGAGACAGAGACAGACAGACAGAGACAGAGAGACAGACATACAGACAGAGAGAGAGACAGAGACAGACAGAGACAGAGAAAGGCAGACAAAGAAAGGCAGACAGACAGATAGACCGTGTAAGATAGAGAGAGGGGGAGAAAGTAACAGACAGAGACAGACAGACAGACAGTCATACAGACAGACAGACAGACATACAGAGACAGACAGAGACAGACATACAGAGAGACAGAGAGACAGAGAAAGACAGACACAGAAAGGCAGACAGACAGATAGACCGTGAAAGATAGAGAGAGGGGGAGAAAGAAACAGACAGAGAGACAGACTGACAGACAGACAGACAGACAGACACAGAGAGTCTATGTAGATACAGATTTGGTTGAGGTAAGCAGCGAAAGTGGGGTGGAAAAAATCCAAAACAGGCTAATGAAATATGGCTGAAAAAATACTAATACGATTGTTTGAAATTCATGGGCGGAAACCGGATCATCTTTCCAATCTGCAAACTAATGAATAAATGATTAAAACCGACTAATTAACTAATGCTTTTGGGATTACATCAGTTGCATGTTCAATGTATGTTGACGATTTCATCAGTACATACATGACACGCTATACAAGACAACCAGTTTAAATGTATTATTAAGAAGGTTATCACAAATTACTTTACTGCGCCTTCTTAAAGGATTCCGCCAAAGACTACATACCTGTACTTAGTCTAAGATAGCTCTCATTCGTTTTAGTTTAACTTTGGTGTGATTGGTTTATAATTAAAAATCATTGTCTGTACTAAACTGGAAGCAGAACATTCCCCTATAGTGGATGTTGTTAGACCGTTGTTGAGAGACATGATACTATCCAAATGAAGGAAATCGAATACAGGTAGAGAGAATATTAAAGATATTTGTCAATGTTCATTAATGGAATATGATTCGATAAACATCCCTAAGCATAGCGAAATAATCGCAAGTAAGGAACAAGGAAGAAACCGAAGATTATGAAATCGATATCCGGAAGCTTGATGTAAGATGAACCGGAGCTGGATTTGCGCACCGACATGCGCGATCAAAAAAGTATATTCTTGTAAGCATCATATTTGAAGGTCGCGTTAAAGTTGCGATTATAACGCAACTTGAGTGTGGAATTGGGTACACGATATGCGGCAGTCTGCTAACTAGGAAGTTATCAGATAAAGGAAATGATATAGGTCTACCTCAGTTTTAGCTCAACTTCGTCACAATCAGGAAGGTGACATAATCGGAAAAAGAAGAAAAACTTCTATCGCTGAGCTATTTATAAAAGCCATCACGAATTTCCAAAGTTGGAATCATATATGAAGAAGGTTTCAACCGATTACGCTAAATTTATCTGTAAACAATTTCAGTCGGATTAAAAGAATCCCTCCAGCGAGGAATAGGGTTCGAACTTTATCCAGTGACGGAGAGGATATCCCGGCTGGATTGAGTTCGAACCCCGGTAGAAACGATATTTCTTAAAATGTATTCCTTGGAGCTTGGTCAATTTAATCAGACTGTAAACAGTATAACTTCAGTGCAAGAGAATTTATTTTCTCCCCCAACGTAGTAGATCGTAACTTTGTCTACCAGAAAAGTTCAAAATCGTTCCGCTTTCGGAATTTTGGGTTCACTTCTGAGTGACATACCGCAAAAGAAGGATCTTTGATTACAGTTCAGGTCAATATTCAGAATTAAGAACAAAAATGTGACAGGAAGATCAAGAAATTAACGCATGCGTTTACGTCAACTTAATTTCACGAACTAAAGAACATCAAGTTCCATGAAGGTACTATAGGTCACCTTGACCTCTGGCGAGAAATTACCCAGCCGCTGCATTGTGAAGCACTTGCATTAAAAATTATTCCCAAGACACTCCACCTATCGGTTGTGGCAGTTTATAGTACTAATTAAGAACTGGTTCAAATGTTTCCCTGCCAAACGATTTACAAGACGTGTGCCTGTTGTGAAAGATCACGAAAGGTCACGACCTGTATTTTACTACAATCACGTTAATAACCCAGCTATGTATCAGTTGCAAAAGTCACTGATGAAATCTTAAAATCATGAATAGTTTAACGTTCAAGAATGTTATTTTTAAAATGTTTATCATCGTGTGTCCAGTTTTCTATTTCGGTTGTCATTTGGAGTCCTGAACAGAAGATGTCATTCTATTTACGTACCATTACAAGTCGTTAGTCTATTAATATACAAGGAACTGTCTATCTTCAGCCGTTTATCTTCTATTTCTGATAACGATAACATTATAGATCTATTTGAGTCCATGGATAGTATTGTTGGTAAGTTAAAACCATCTGTGCTCATAGAGACACGTCAATTTCTTCGATCGATACAACGCTTCCCTGTTCTATTTTTAGACTAATTACCCATCATTCCTTTGCACAGAGCGAAAGCTCCCCGAGTCTCTCGCTCCAAAGAATCAATAGGCATACTAGCTGCTCGTGGCTCCACTCGCCATTCAACAGTAAACTCGTATCACAGTATTACAGTCTTACAGTAGTAAACTAGAGTTGATGGCAATATGAAACTCATGCATATGTCAATAGTAAACGCGAACAGATCTCAATAGTAAACGCGTACAGATCTCAATAGCAAATAGTAAACTCGTGTACATGCCATTAGTAAACTTGTGTACATATCAATAGTAAACTCGTGTAGATGTTAATAGTAAACTTGTGTAGATATCAATAGTAAACTCGTGTAGATGTCAATAGTAAACCTGTGTAGATGCTCATAGTAAACTCGTGTAGATATCAATAGTAAACTCGTGTATATAAATAGTAAACTCGTGTAGATATCAATAGTAAACTCGTGTAGATGTCAATAGTAAACCTGTGTAGATGTCAATAGTAAACTCGTGTACATGTCAATAGTAAACTCGTGTAGATATCAATAGTAAACTCGTGTATATATCAATAGTAAACTCGTGTATATATCAATAGTAAACTCGTGTAGATGCCCATAGTAAACTCGTGTAGATATCAATAGTAAACTCGTGTATATAAATAGTAAACTTGTGTAGATATCAATAGTAAACTCGTGTAGATGTCAATAGTAAACTCGTGTAGATGTCAAAAGTAAACTCGTGTAGATGTCAATAGTAAACTTGTGCATATGTCAATAGTAAACTCGTGTAGATGTCAAAAGTAAACTCATGTAGATGTCAATAGTAAACTTGTGTACATATCAATAGTAAACTCGTGTAGATGTCAAAAGTAAACTCGTGTAGATGTCAATAGTAAATTCTTGTAGATTTCAGTAGTAAACTTGTGTAGATGTCAATAGTAAACTTGTGTAGATGTCAATAGTAAACTCGAGTTGTTGCGAAAAGTTAACTCGCATTGATGCCAAAAGATAATTCGCGTAGATACCAACAGCAAATTAAATTAATGCATATGGCAATAATGAATTCCTGTTTATGGCAACAGCAAATTAATGCATATGGCAATAATGAATTCCTGTTTATGGCAACAGCAAATTCATGCATATGTCAATAGTTAATTCCTGTTTATGGTTACAGCAAATTCATGCATATGTCAATACTTAACTTGTGTTGATGCCAACAGTATATTGCTATTTCTTTTTTCTACCAGATTACCCATCACGTATAACGCCATGCGGCTCTGTTTGCTGTGACCACTTTGGAATCATTTCAGTTGATAAAGGGATGTACGTAGCTCGACCGGACTTTTCGTTTAAACATTTCGTATTTCTTTTCGTATTTTCTTTACTAATACCAAAAAATATAATTGAAATGAGTTAATCATCTTTTTCCGTGAAATTCTATGTTTCATAAGAAAACGATCTACTGCAGCGTGTAAACTTCACTTCTAATCATCGTCTGCAGCGCTATTTACTTCACATCGATTTTTAAATGAACTACCAAACAATGGGTATTGTGAGTTATACAATCAAGCAAGTGTTGCATCATACTTTTAAGGAGTTAGCGTTATTACATTCAGCACTTACGATTAACCTTCGATCACATTAACCCCCTCACTCCCCAAATTGCCTCCATTTATCAATCTAGTTAGTCCCTTTATCCCTCGTCTCTCTAGGTAGTGTACACTATAGCTATTTCACATACACCACTCGAACATCAATCCCCCAAAGGTATGTACCAGTTATATTCCTCCTCGTGTGACGAGTGTTAATTGTAGTAATATATAACTCTCAATCCGTCTTCTTTTTATCACTGAACCATGCCATTAAAGGCGAGTACCTGAGTCCAAAGGATACGACACTAACTGTCCCTCGCAAGGTATAACTCGTTTCAGTTTCAATCACTGATTAGGGCTTGCTGCTAAGCGCTGAAATCCGTTGTTTCAGTACAGCGAACTCCTTGGTAACCTTCATAAGATTTGTGGACTTATGGAACATAAGGACTACGTAAATCTATAAGTTAGAGGTTTTGCAAAAAGCTGTTTGGATGCAGAAAGGCTTTAATTCTATGAATTAATTCTGAATGTTATTATATGGATATCGTTACTTTGGTATTATACAATTATATACACATAATATTTTTCAGGTTTTCATCATAATTGAAATATGACAAAAATATTTAATAGAATATCTGATTAATGATATAATATTGCATATGCAAATATCCAAGCTCTCAAAATATGCATTCAATTTAATTCAGAGAGTTCACCATGAAAACGCGATACCCATAACTATTTATGACATAATTAATTCATTTGATTAAAGACCTATATATTATTGATCACTGCTATTACATACCTTTGTAACTATATATATTACTGTTCCCATTTCAACACAGTTTCATATCTTTTGGGGGGATTTTTAGAAGCAGGTTTGATGAAGTAGAACAAGTTCTTATGGACTATCAACTTCTTTATTGCATGAAATGCGACGTTTCGGTGTAAGTGCTAACACCGTTATCAAGCAAGGGTACAAGTGATTTGATGAAGGAGACTTTATACATTATATGTGATGTTTTTACAATTAAAAAGGTTTGATGAGCATATTGGTTTGATAAGAAGTTAATAGTGCTGAGTAGTTGATAAAAGGAACAGGGTTGATGTACAAGGTCATGATTGGTTCATACATGTAACCTATGATTACCACGAAAGAAGCATGATCAACATTCTGTTTTTAAAAGGTTTGGAAAGGGTAAATGACATCGTTTACCACATGTGAACATATATTTTATTTAGTTACCATGATAACAACATGTTTTGAACGGTTTCTCGATTACCATGAATAATATATGGCCTTTGTTCTAGAGTAACTGTTGAATTTGGGCTGGTAATGGATGATCTATAATGCATCATATCTTCTATTATACACAGGTGTTACAGGTATACTTATAGTATCACGATATCATTCGATTTAAGGATTTTGATGATTATTGAATGATATAGAATACCATATGTTAGATATGGGTGCACCAATAACCGTGATAATATCTACGAGCTGGACTCGCTGCAATTTTATGTGAACACCTTTTAATTCAGTTTGTGAAAGAAAAAAGAATCGCATGGCTAAATTTTACATTATATATTTGAATTATTACTGTAACAGTAACCGTGATAATTTCTACGAGCTGGACTCGCTGCCATTTTGTGTGAACACCTTAAATTCAGTTTGCGAAAGAAAAGGGAATCGCATGGCTAAATTTTACATTATATATTTGAATTATTACTGTAACAGTAACCGTGATAATTTCTACGAGCTGGACTCGCTGCCATTTTGTGTGAACACCTTTAATTCAGTTTGCGAAAGAAAAGGGAATCGCATGGCTAAATTTTACATTATATATTTGAATTATTACTGTAACAGTAACCGTGATAATTTCTGCGAGCTGGACTCGCTGCCATTTTGTGTGAACACCTTTAATTCAGTTTGCGAAAGAAAAGGGAATCGCATGGCTAAATTTTACATTATATATTTGAATTATTACTGTAACAGTAACCGTGATAATTTCTACGAGATGGACTCGCTGCCATTTTTTTTGAACACCTTTAATTCAGTTTGTGAAAGAAAAGGGAATCGCATGGCTAAACTTTACATTATATATTTGAATTATTACTGCTTCATTTAGTTTTAATACATTGTCTTTTAATTGGAAAAACAATCAATTTTCATTTTCCTGACATCACCTTAATATCCCCCTAAAAACGTGCTGCTTCCCCTTTAAATAACCGAAGTTCTATGATATCGCAGCATAGCGCACTTGTCTAACGGATCATGTTGTTATCTACGATGATGTAGGGGCGTGTACATTTTGCTCACCATCATCATATTGTCTAATAATCATGTACAATGTAACACAAAGTATCAAAGCAGGGGAGTAATTGCTAGTTAGAAGAAAAAAATATTGACAGACTCCACCGTGGACAGGTGAACAGTCCCACAATTTAAGTTTTTTCAATAAAATTAATTCTTTATATATGATAAGATATAACTTAAAGGCTCGGGGCAGGTCATGTTTTCTTTAATTGACAAAAACCGGTTCAAAGTAATTTTATATAAAACTTTGTAATACTATGACAGAGACGAATTCCTACAAACACATTGGGAACGAAAAAAAACAAAAAAACACACCGCTTATGTTCTCAATGATAATTGATTTCATATGCAGAATTTCAGCTGTTTACATGTTGCTACTTTCGAAAAAAGCCTAAGCTCAACTGAAACTATTGCAACTAGAACAACATTTCTTTATAGTTAAATTCATTGGTCAACCCGAAATGCATGGAACGAAAAGAAATATGTTCAATCTAAGTCATTATGGCCACCTTCAAGTCTCAATTGCACTCAAGAATATCATTAGCATGCTTGGTATTTGATTCCATTTTGTGCACTCAAACTTACCACTGAATAATAATGGAAGTAATTAATGTAAACTGTACACAAATAAGATTAAATAATGTTTCGAAGTCGATTCTTGGAGTGGTAGATAACAATAAGAAACAACACATTGACAGACATGGAGGTAAATCGTTGTCTTGAATCAATTAATGTAAACTGTGAAAAATAAAAAATAAAATTTGATGTAAACTCTCTTGAAGTCAATTAATGGTGTGGAAGATATGATAGGCTAGTGTATGTCAGTAACGTTATAACCTGAATGGTAGATTTGATGATGTAACGCAGATCTTTAAATATCAATATATTGCAAACTGCAAAGTATCGACCGAATTTTAAATTGAATGTAACATACATCGGTTACTGCTTTCATACAGGACTTACGATGTTTCTAAGCAGATGCTGAATCTTTTATTACTTTCATGCAATGAACTTTCCTAAAAATCGATAAATGTACACGTACTTGCTTATGAATTGGACAAACATATTTACTACATGGAGACTAGTAAAAAAATTCAAATTGAGTGTCCAAATCGATAAACCTGTTATTTCTTAAAGGGATAGATCGATGAAAGTTGAGTATTCCGCAGAATGATGACAATTGGATATATTTGACGATTATACCATGGTGCCAGCGGAACTATCAGTTTTCTTCTCTTGGTGCCTCCATGAAATATATATTTCATTAAAATAGAATGGTGATAAAGTATGTCGCTAGATATATAGAAGACTTTCTAAATACCTACATGAGGCAAGGTAACCGGTGTCATAGATAATATGATTGTGGTTATTTGCCTATTTAATATAAGTCAACCATTGGCTCTTCACTTTTTGAGATTTTTGGTCCACGATTTCTTGGTCTACTTTACTCACCGAAGTTTAAACTTCCCTCGTATAGTATTTATATATAATTTTTTTTTAGGGAAAGCTATTATTTTTTTCATTGCTTTGGCATATCAAATGTTTTGGAACACAGACGTTTATCAAGGTTTAAGAAAAACACAATATTATACCATACCATGATAAATGCCTGCTAAATTCATACACATACCTCCAGTCCTCTAGGTTAACCCTTCAAATACCAGATTATTTAACAGAGTAAGTTAGCCCAAAGACATTTTCAGTGACAGTCAAATGGTTTACCTGATACCGCCTCTAGTACACTCCAAAACAGAACTTAAGTGACTATAAGATATTCCAAGGTAAACCCGACGACCGTGAGTTTCATCACTATTCTTTCCTTGTGCGTCTTTGCATACTGATTAGTAGCTAAATGCTCATCTGCATTCCTGCGCCTATCGATTTGTTTCTGCAACGATGGAACCGCAGTAACTTGGTTCACATTCTGAAACCAAACTAAGTAAGTACGCTTTTGAAATTCTTATATAAGTTTATGTATGTCAGTTGTAAGAACAAAAAGGTGAGAAAATATCATATGCTATGGATGATACTACTGTAGGTTTCCAAACCTTGAATACACGTTCAAAGGATGAACGGTAGACGAATGTTAACATCTTTGAGGGGCATTTCAGAAGTTGGAATGAGAATAATGAAGAGGAATTATTATTATATGGATATTTATATAGCGCTCATATCCAACCGCTAGTGGTAGCTCAAGGCACTTCATATATGAATAAAAAATTTAATGCGACGTTTCAACAGAGGTTCTTATGTTCTTCCTCAAGCGAAGGTTAAGAATAATAAATTGTGAATATATAAATTGGTAATGGCAACAAAGCACAGTGAAGTTTAATCAGGTATGTCACTTCACTTGGCACGGCTTTTTACAGAATGGGTGAGCGACACCATAGCTACATAATGGTTTGCTAGGTCGATATAACATCCAACTTAAGACATAAGTTGATTAATTTGTGATGTCATCGAAGGCAAGAAACATTTCACAAGCAGTGCAATAAGGTGATGAATGTTAGAGGTGACCTTCCAGCACTATAAATGGCAGAGTTGGTCATAGACCAGGGTTATGATGCGAGGACAGCCTCCAGATGTAAGGCATGGATATTTACTCTATATTACTGTCCTCATTATTCGCATTAGAGAGTGTGCAATATATAGTGTTTGACTTGGAGTATCAAGTATGAGTGTTGCTGGTTTATGTCAAAATATTCCTCTGGTACCTATCCTCTTCCTGGCGGTTGTCAGCAAGTCAATGATGTCATATTTCGTGTCTTCCATGGACAAATTCTTTCCGAAACAACAGTTTTATCAATCACGCTTGTATATCTTGATGTATTTTCCTCAAAACTTCAGTAATACATAGAAAATCATACGTTTCTTTATACCGTACGAATACCTCTTCAGGACACTAATGCCAATTGTGATAACATCCATCTGCCTTGCTTGATGAGACCTAGACAACTATACACTACTCTCTATATATAAAAAGTATCCCTTTTAGGACACCATAAGAATAACAATATACTATCATTAGTAGATGAACTTATCAAGTTTTCTTTTAAAACCTCGCATTCAAGAATACCAAGACATGGTATTTTCAAAAACACAGACTTACGTTGTGATTAATTCATCTGTTCAGCTAAGTAATATCGACTTTGTATCAACAGCATGTAGACTTTTTAAAATCTCCTCGAAAAAAATTATTTTTAAAGGAATGCCACGGTTGTACCCTACCATTTAAAGATAAATTGGTCTGATTTTTTTATCCTAACATCATGAACATAATTGACACTAAGTTCATCCAAACATCATGAACATACATCATTAGGTTTTTCACACTAAGTTCATACAAACATCGTGAAAAGACATCATGAACATATTTGACACTAAGTTCATCCAAACATCATGAACATACATCATCAGGTATTTGACACTTATATAATTCATCCAGACATCATGAACAAGCAGTTTCGAAATAAGGTTACCCAGTCGCTTTACAGCCTTTAATCAATAGCATAGTCATATATAACTTGTCCGAAATATAAGTCAAGTCAATATTGTATTCAAAACGTGCAGCACTGTGCATCACAAGCGTTCAATCGTCACAGGGTTGATCCAAGCACTCCCTTGTTGCCTACTCTTCAATAGGTTATGAAACAAAAGCATGGCACCAGTTGTTGTACCACCTGTTTCATGAGGAAGTCTCTCTTCCTCGCCCGTACAGGAGTGCACTATCACCAAGTCTAAGCTTTCAATCGTCTTAGCGTGAATCGACCTGGAACAGCACGATTCCCTCTGTTTTGAAACAGACCCATTCTTGATCCTTCCACTTCACCTCCAACGGTGAAGCTGGTTTATGAATAATTTTACTTTTTTAGGATTGATTTCCGCGTGTGATGCCCGAGCGTGAACTCGATTCCCATATTAACGGAATACAACAAATCCGATAAATGCCAACTGGTATTGACCATATAATTCTAAGCCTTTGCTGTAATACGAATGCTGACGTTCCGACTTACAAAGGCATGTTAATGGCTGCTTGCATTATGTCAATTTTATATAAAATGGCTGTATGATCGTGTATCTAGGCTTTCATTTGTAGCGTCAATCGAAATGTTCGTTTCCTCTTCGGTCGCGACGTTATGAAACAGAAGTATATACATTAAGCAAATGAGACATCTATTATGTACATGTGTGGTAATTAATATGCTGGGCCTTTCTTCAAACTTGTATTATATTCGCCCTTGAGACTATGTTGCAGGGTGGTAAGTACGTCAAGGATAGTCGGCATGGTTTGGCAGTGATCATCAAAATCAAACAGTAAAACGTATTTTCCGATGCGAGCTGAAGACAGGCAGAAGGAGGCCGGACATCTTGAAGCAGCTCGGGCTGTCACGATCATGTTCAGCACATCCTGAGCCCTCGCTTTGATGTTTTCAAGGTCTTTTCTCTTACTTTTCCCCCTGAAATGTAACCTCACCTTTTAGACAAAGACAAAGACAAAAGATTACTCACCATTTTAGTGCACTGTTGTTGTCCCTTTAAACCAGACACCGCTCTACCCAGCAGACGACATGGCCGCCATATTGATTGAGAGCGCGTGCAGGCGAATCGACCAATGGACGAAGCAGAAGACGATGGAGGAATCAGTCGTGATGCTTTCACTTTGTTAATTGATTCGGTTCTCTTTGCTCAATACGTCTTTCGTCCAGGATTGGGTTCGTGATACAACTAAGTCTCCATGAGAGAGTTACGTTCAGGGTTGTACTGCATGTCTGCACTTGTTAGTTAGTGGCTGCCGTAGACTGACATTTGGTCTTTGGAAATCTGGTGCACTCTTGGAGAATTTAGACGCTCATTTTGTCAGAAGTGTCCAAGAGATCAGGATCTGACACTTTGGTCTGTAAACTATAAGATCCGTCATCTTTTATAACATCGGGGGTTTTAATTTAAAAGTACAAAAGAGTTCGAGATCGTTGTTTTGGAGGTCTCTGAAGACTCGAAAGCTCCAACTCTTTAATATTTCAATTAAAATGTAACCATAGCCTTTGATATGGGGAATATCTCAAAAAGCTAGTCTAGATTGGTGTCCCATTTCAATGAGGCTAATTTACAATATTAAATGAACTGGGTTTATTTCATTATGAATAAAACATTAAAATTCATATCATTTCCAGAAACTAATAAATTGTTTCTGTGACAAATTTGACCTGGGGCATTGTAGATATTGGAATGAGAAAAAGAGTGCGTTATAGATTCTTTTTCTTCACAATAACGACGTTTTCGACAAGATCGGTTGATGGTTCGGTTCATACAGTGTTGCCTCGTCAACGTACAAAGTAGGAACAAACTGTATGAGAGGCAATCAAGAAATTTGTAGCATAGAGGAGACCATGTTGATTGTCTTTTCAATCTCTGTTTTCTCTTCTGAAATGAGTGTTGTGTTAACAATTTAGCAAAACTAATGTAAAAGAATAAGAAGTTTAAAAAGTCATTCTCAACTTTATGAGTAGATTTCTGTGTCACAAGTTGTTTCATCTCCCATATCACTACTACGGTTCTTTTCCTAAACCTTTAAAAATATTATAATGAGGAAACATATATGGATGACAAATTCTTTATTCATGATAAATGATGATGATTGTCATCTATATATGTTTCCTCATTATCATCATTCCAACTTCTAAAATGGCCCTTAAAGAAGCTTTGAAATATTCATCTTCACATTTTTTTCTTACCAGTGGCTACTCAACAGTTAATCTCCAGTGTGTCACAAAGACATTGTACTTTGTTAGATATAAAGCAAGGCGCTTTTGATCAGTCTACTACTCTACTGCTGCTAACAATACTAAATGCATTTTATAAAACTTCTATCCCTTGAGTTAAGATATCTGTAAATAGGAACCATGTTATTGATAATAAATGTTAAGAAACAGTTTGTTAAACAGTGATAAAACATGCTATACAACATTTGATCCAAGACCATATACCTTTAAATCATATTCTTTAACTGGCCATTTTGATTTCTTAAAACTCTTTTCTTACTTTTAAGTTGAAGTTGAGCTGCTTCCTAACTGATTTGTTTCATTTCACTTCTGTCTTCAACGCTCAGTCATCGTTTTTATAGCGGCTGGTGTGATTAGAAAAGGCTTACCAAATATCGAATTCAACATATACGATATTGTTTAATGGAAAGGGTTGCATACATCATTGTCGTCGTACCATGTACATACATATATATATGGTCATATTTACATCAGTAAGTGTCTTGTTATAACAAAATCATAATGGTGACTTAATAACGGAACCATAATTTTAACAGATAGAAGTTGTTCTATAGGCACAGTTGAAAATTTCCTTTCGAAATCTCGCAACATAATAAGTAAGTGTCATAAAATACGAAAACAAAGTAAAATTATCTGTGAAAACTTAATTATAGATACATGAATAAAATCAAGAAACCGTCACCCTCTCAATCCGTGATGTTGTCAGATCTTACTTTCTTCTAAAGTGAATATTGATGAAAACATTTGAAGACAAACAAGGAAGTGGTGCTAAACTGATTTGACCTGACCGTGGGAATTATATGCCTTTGTCACGAACTCTGTAGCTTAATTATTCCTTGCATGATCACGTCATTAACCCTAAATTAGTATTCAAGGAACAACATTTATCATCTAAACCTGGGTTTCACAGGAGAAATCGCTTGTATGAGATCTAGCTTTATTCCCTAGGAGATATCGTTTTGGCAGTAGATTTTGAACAATGCCCTTTTGGCGTACCTACGTGACACCACAACAATTTTGCATCATCAAATAATGACATCACAATGCTATGACATCATAAACATGGTTATGTCATAATGCTATGACATCACAATACTGAAAAGCCAAATGTCAGTTTTGTGTCTAGAAATGTTGTTTTATTATTGAAAAAACAAAACAAATGAGAAACATTTTGGATGATAAATAGAATCTCACCCCGGTGTCATACAACTTTATCAACAGTTAAAGGGACAGTAGCACGTTTTTTGATAATTTTGTATTTTAAATTTTTCACTGATAATTGTAAATTAATGCTAAATGTATTGTAGTGATAGTGTCAAAAATGTCATAACACAAACCAATTATCCATAGTCAGGGGACAAAATATGAAGATTCACCTAAAATCCATGGGCGCCCATTTTGTGTGAACACCTTTAATTAATTTTTTGTAAGAAAAGGGAATCGCATGGCTAAACTTTACATTATATATTTGAATTGTTACTGCTCCATTTAATTTAATTGCATTGTCTTTCAATTGGAATCATTAATTTTCATTTTCCTGACATCACCTTTTATTACCTCTAAAAACGTGCTACTGCCCCTTTAAAGTAAAAAATACTCAGCAATATTTTAACAACGTGTTGATATATGTGATATCAGTAGACACTTGGGCGAGATTCTCTATATTCATGTCTTATTTTTAAGTTCTTCATACAACTAGACATTCTCAAACGTCGAAACGTTCATGTATGACGAATTGAAGCATTTGAAATAAATCAACAGAGGCAGGGGCACTTGTTAATCTATCAGTCTAAGTAAACCTAGCCTCAATATTATCCGTGTCACTACAGTATAGTAGTGAAACGGATAATATTGAGGCTAGGTTTACTTAGACTGGTTAGTATGGTAGTGAAACGGATAATATTGAGGCTAGATTTACTTAGACTGGTTAATCTCTAGACTCAAATGTTATACATAGAAACATAAATATGCACTGCATCTAATATTTTAATATATTTGATAAAATTGACATAATGGACACAAGGCGAAATATAAGTACGAAATATCAATGTCAATATCAATAATAGGTAAGTAATTTGCAAGAAATACGTTAACAAATAACAAAGCATTGATCTTTATATGTTTACTACCAATGCATGCCTTCCATGTCAAACCCCTTTCAAGAATTCCAGGTTTGACGTTTATCCGGCTGACAGGAAACAAAGAGGATTAAGGGACAGTTCAGAGGTCTAAACTGCTGCCATTGCCTCCACATCTGTCTTAGAATGGCGGAATTGGTCTTTCGTGTATTTGATTGATGTGATGAGGTGCTTGTAAAGTTAGAGGTGAAAAGGCATAACTCTTTTTTTAAGGTCTGACTATTCAATTTCGGTCATAGTAATCGTTAAAAGTCGGGACTGGATTGGCGGATATGGGGACACTTTCGGTTGTGTTATGTTATGATTTGGTTGTAACATAGTAAAAAATATCTTCAAAACCATCTTAAAACATTTTTCAATGTTTGACTTGCTTTACAAGTTAAACATGTATAGCAGTATATATCATTTTAGGCGGTCCTGGTATCTGCAATTCGGCTGATTTCGTGGAGAAATTTTGTTTCCTTGTTTTATCATTTGTAGCAAGCATTAATCTTTTGTTAATAAAATATTATTCAAATTCATCATATAACATTATTTCATTCATTTGATTATTACAATGGCTTACAACAAAACTCATGACCGACCAAGTAATCTCACTCTATCGAATGTGTTTGTGACAAATGTATTTCTTTTCTTTAGACAAAAAAAAAGCAGTGTATTCACGCGACACCATTGCATAAGGGCACAAGAAACCGAATGACGTCATTCCTCAGGCCTGAGTCATACGTAAAGCTTCAAATTGACTACCAACTTATTATTAATTTAAAAGACAAATTTTTCTGAAATACTTTCACATGACCGACACCAATTTCCTTTGTCCCTTGCATCTTAAATTTTCTCTTTATAGCTGAAGATATTTTCAAACAAAATCCTTGAATCACTAAAACAATTTCTACCGTAGAACAATAATATTGATTTTCAAAACGCACTGGAGATATTTTATAGCGTTTGTAGTATTGAATGGATTACATTTATCCTTCACCCAACTGACTTAACATAACCATCTACCTACATCTACGGCTATAAATATTGACACAAACGAAACAGCAGATATAACAGCAGTTTCACGAGTGACTTGGGATACAGACAGCGGCAGATTGATATCCGACGTTAGATTGCTTGCCCTGCAGTTACACGCGTCTCAACATGGATTTCATCATCCACTCTCTCCAACCTACGTCAAAGCGACGTTTCGTTTCCATGGTAACAAGAGAAATGACGACAGGCGGCGTCTGGCACACAGAAAGATACTAGCACGGTGCACAGAGGGCAGTGATGCTGTGGTTTGCATGAGACTCGTGTAGTGATCGGCGGCTGAGATCGATATCCCCTACCCCCTTCATGAACTCCGCTCCGTGACCTCGTTAGGAAAAAGGGCAACAGATTGTGGAATTATTGTGAGTTGTGGTAAGGGGGAAGGATAGAGATAGAGATCGAGGCTCGACCCCAGTGATCGGTGGTAGGGATCGATATTTGTAACCCTTTTTGAACCTATGATCTGTAACACCGTGTCCCTAATTCGGAGTTCGGAAACAGAAATGATGTTGGGATCGCTATGTGCTACCCCCTTATGTTCTTTGACGCAGTGACTATTCAAGGGAACGGGGCGACAGATGAGGGGGCGGGGAGTAGTGGGCGTGGTGGGGGTAGAATTTGGGGAGGAGGGGGTGGGGGATGGAGGAAAGAAGAGAAGGTAAAAGGGTCGATATTCCCCTACCCTCTATTTTTAGCAGAAGTGAGACAGCATAAAAGAAGTATGAGTACATGGGATATGGAGTCGGTGCTCCCCGGCCTCGTTACTCGAAGCAGTCGCTATTTTCGATTCTTGACACATACCTAATGAACGCTTTCGGATTACTGTCATTTTATTATAGTTGTGTAGCACAAAACATTCGTTAAACAATCCTAAGCCGTTCGTTAGACGAGCGTAGCTCGAAACATTGATAGGTTAAAGTAAGGTTAAAGA
Organism: Steromphala cineraria; assembly: GCA_916613615.1. Lineage (NCBI taxonomy): Eukaryota > Metazoa > Mollusca > Gastropoda > Trochida > Trochidae > Steromphala > Steromphala cineraria. Next base: position 3,484,166 of record OU744734.1, read on the forward strand.
CAATGGGATTCCCCGTGACACACTACAAACACTGCATAGTCCATTAATGCATGCTAGTTCCTACAATTGTTACTTGTATGATTATCAAAGTTCGAGGGAAAAAACTCTCACAAAATTATTAATTCACCACGCATTATTTTATCAACTGCGGAGGTGCCCTTGGTATGTTATGATAAATTGTTCGCATGAAGATCCTTCGAATATCTACTTTCAGGGTAGAAAGAATCTAATCTAAAAAATAAATGAACTAGTCATTCCGACATAATTGATAAAATCATTAAAACTAGAGGACAAAGTATGAAGATTCACATAAAATCAATTGGCGGCCATTTTTTGTGAACACTTTTTATTCATTTTGTGTAAGTAAAATCAATCGCATGGCAAAACTTTACGTTATACAATGTATATTTGAATTATTACTGCTCCATTTTGTTTAAATACATTGTCTTTCAATTGGAACTATTAATTTTCATTTTTCCTGACATCACCTTATATCCCCCCTAAAAACGTGCTACTGCCTCTTTAAGGACTACTTTGAGTTATACAACGTTACAGTAATGCATGCATAACGACGATAAAGTGAAGACTTAAAGAGACACAGAGTATGTTGATAGGATCATATATGTCAAATTTTGAAATCGATGTTATTACATCGGGAACCACTAACTGTTACTGAAAATAACAAGTTTAAGGTCAATCAATACATTAGAGCGAAAATACGGCCATTCAAAGTCGGGATTTTGATCGAAAACCGGACAGTATGGCTTGAGTTGCGCACGCAAATTCGCCAAACGTAATTTTAAAACCTTGTCATAAGCTGACAGGAAGATATATTCGATTCGATAGTGTTTATTAGGTATTGTAACTAATAGTAAGATTAATCGGATGCATAATTTCGAATATTAAAAGTATTTGAGATGTTTTCTTGATTTTTCCATAAAATAAAGGATTTCAGAGATATTATGCATAAATGGATATATTTGCAAGTCCAGTGATGAGATATGAACTTCAATCAGCATATTAGATATTTTGTAGCTAATCAAAACCAAATAAAATTTAAAGAAAGATACTCTGTGTCACTGTGATCAAATGTAATCAATGGGTTTTGATAAAAGTAGACAAATTGTTACGACAGCATGAAAACATGATTTTATAGATTTGAGGTTTCGATAAAGAGTAGTAAGGACTATGGTAATGTTTAGACAGGAGGTTAAGATAAAATATAAACAAGAGGTTATTAAACATTAAATACAAGGGTTATGATAAGAGTGCGCAGAGGGATATGATAATATGTAGATATTGGGTTGTGAAAAAGTATAGATAGGGGTTATGATACCTATGCTTTTGAGAGTGAAGAGAAAGTCGAAGAAAGAAATGATAAAGGAGTTAATTTTCGTAGCATACTTGGGTAATGTTCGATACAGTACGAACGCTGATTGTAGATGTCAGATTCACTTGTGTGGCATTTGAGTTTTGAGATAATGGACATTATTCCTAAAATCTGCTAGCGTCATTTAAACTTATTGTCTGAAGAATATCAGAAACAACTGCACATAGAGTAAATAAATGTTGTTAAGTGTACTACGTCATGGCAACAGTGACATGTCGTTCAAGAGGAACAAACAAAGACGTTTCAACTGTAATGTCATCTTCCGAACGCATCGAGCGAGATATGCATTTACAAGAAATCCAATTTCTTGTTAATGCATATCTCGCCCGATGCGTGCGGAAGATACTGTAATGTCAACACATTGAAATACCTGTAAACTTCATTTGAGACAGCGAAGGTTGTAAGAGTTGTCTCCCTTACCTTTTCAAATAGCCCCGCCCCCTTCACATGTACTTCATCTGCTAATTTATATACCATATGGCCATGGGTTGCAATGCTTCTTAGCTAAAGTACAATGTATTACACTGTAATATAACCTACTTATGAATTTTGTGAATGAGGAAGTGTATATCAATTGTTCATTTAAAGCCCCTGTCACAACCCATCGTGCGTGCAATTCGTTCGTACGTTTTTTGGGGAGGCCACGGTCGCTACGTTTTTCTGAAAACGTAGGGTGGATTTATCAAGAACAGAGAGGGAGTTTGCCAACGCACGTCACACGCACGTCGTACGTACGTAGCCCGTCGACACGTCTGGCAGTGAGGAGCTGCGTGCATCGTACGATGCGCACGTGGTACGTGCGTGTGGCGTGCGTACAACGTGCGTACAACGTGCGTGTGATGTGCGATTGTCACATTGTCGTACGGGGGCCGTGCGCATCACTTACAGTGTCCTTACACCACGCACGTTGTAAGTGCGTGCGAGTGCAACGAGGTTTTTCCCGCCCGATTGACAGGTGCTTGGTACACATTGTCACATGTGCTGGAGCCATAAGATGCCGCCCTTTCCATCGCTCCGGGTCCTGATGCTGCAAGAGCATGTTCTCTTCAAATGATGGCAATCGTCCGTCGGCTCGGCTTATATCCTAAAAAAGGTGCCCAAAACGTGCGCTGTACGTGCTTACTCGGTACGTTGTACGTGCTTACTCGGTACGATCGACGTGAGTTTTCTTTAATTATTTGATAGTAAAACTTTGGACGTGCCGAGTAAGCACGAACTACGCACGTACAACGCACGTTGTACGCACGTGCAACGTGCGTCGTTCGTAGAGAAAGTTTGAGTGGGTAAGCTTGAAAAAAACGCACGATGTCGGTGCGTTGTGCGTGCGGTTGTCGTACAGGGCACGCACGTCGATCGTACGGAGGAAAATTCGCAGTCCGTTCGTAGACTGCACGCAGCGAAAGTTCTGCATGCACTAAAAGTTCTACGACGAGTCTGCGTGCTCGAAATTTGTCCAAAATCGGTACGGCGTCAGTAAAGAGGACGCACGAATTCCCCAATTTACCCCACGTTTTTGTCGGTAGACAGCACGCAGCTGCACGTACGACGGGTTGTGACGGGGGCTTAAGCCATCGTACCAATTGTGAAAGTGATATATATATGTACAGAAGTTTAGAGATGTAAAGAAAACAGCTGACAATATTTGTGAGTACAACCAATGATAGCTTATCTAGTCTATCTAAAACCATCGTATGTCTTGACCTGGTTTAAAAGGGGCAGTAGCACGTTTTATGGGGAATATATGGTGATGTCCGGAAAATGAAAATTAATGGTTCCAATTGAAAGACAATGTATTTAAACTAAATGGAGCCGTAATAATTCAAATATGTAACGTAAAGTTTCGCTATGCGATTCCTTTTTCTTACACAAAATGAATTAAAGGTGTTCACACAAAATGGCCGCAAATGGATTTTATGTGAATCTTTATACTTTGTCCTCTGACTATGGATGATTGATTTGTGTTACGAGATTTTTGAAATTTTCAAAATAATACATTTAGCATAAACGTACAAATATCAGTGAAAAAATGAAATATAAAATTTTAAAAAAAACGTGCTACTGCCCCTTTAACACCAAGAAGGTAGTTCGTGATATTTTGGAGTTTAGATCTAGTCTAGATCTGAAATGAACTCACCATTTGTTAGAGGTTCCGTTCCTATCAAAAATGAAGATTGAGGGTTATGATAAAGTGTAGACTTGGCACTTCCTTATAGGTTGTCCTTGCAAAGCCTCTCGGAAATTGGTTTAGATCTGACAGAACTCTGAAATAACCGTTTTTAGGAGGCTCCATTTCTATTAGAAATGAAATAACCGTTGTTTGAAATCGCTTTTGTAAACTGAATACCAGTCTAGTCTAGATGATACTGTCTAGATAACCTCGGCTCTAAGAGTCCCCTTTTCATTAAACATATGAAGTAAAGTTAAACTTTCAACGTCCTTTTCTAGGGACAACTCTTTATCTGAAATCCATTTCTAACAGTAAAAATGGTTTATTATATATAATGAATAAAAATATAAATAATAGTTTCAACGTCATTTTCTAGGGACAACACGTTATCTGAGATCCATTTCTATCATTAAAATCGGTGTATTATATATATAATTAAGATAATTTTTAAATATTATGATTTATAACTTTAAGAGATTTTAATTATGAGTCAGCAGCATCACCTGGTCTTTAGTCATGATAATCGTGTCATTAAACTAAACTTATAATCATCAAAATTATAAATACGACACAAAGTACTTCTAGAGTACTTCTCGATTAAGATATATCGATCTATGTCACACCATGTACTCCATGTTCCCTTTAAAGGGGCAGTAGCACGTTTTTTGATAACTTTATATTTTAAAATTTTCACTGATAATTGTAAGTTAATGTTAAATGTATTATATTGACAGTGTCAAAAATCTCATTAAACAAGTCAATCATCCATAGTCAGAGGACAACGTTTGAAGATTCACATGAAATCCATTGGCGGCCATTTTTGTGTGAACACCTTTAATTCATTTTGAGTAAGAAAAAGGAATCGCATGGCTAAACTTTACAATATATATTTGAATTATTACTGCTCCATTTAGTTTAAATACATTGTCTTTCAATTGGAACCATTAATTTTCATTTTCCTGACAACACCTTATATTCCCCCTAAAAACGTGCTACTGCCCCTTTAAGGGACAACAACACGTTTTTGATAATTATATATTTTTAATTTTTCACTGATAATTGTGTGTGGCTGTTTATTGTAGCTTGACCCAGCATGCGGCGCTTGAGTGTTCTAGACTTGCTTTTAGCCTGCTTTAGTTATTCATGATTTTAAGTGCATTTTTTAAAAAAACGTTTGAGTGTCTGGTCCTTTATACTTTGTTTATGCTACGATTGCGTCTGAATTCTTTTGTCGTCGCTTGCGACTATATTTACAGTTTATTTCCTAATTTCCCGAGTCTAAATTGATACAAAGAATAGCAAAAGCATCAATCAATAAAATCATGTGTGGGTAAAGTAATCGTCTTTATAATATCATAGACTTGATTGAAATCTTTTATAATGCTTTACCTGTTCACTAATCCAATTATATGCATCGTGGGTTTCTATTCGTCTTCTAATAACCATCAAAACATGTAAAATGGTATAAATAATTAAAAGTGCCAAAAGTGACCGACCTGAATCAGGCAGTAGATAACCCACACCTGTAAGAGTTCCTTCGACTCAGAAATTGTATTAGTGACTGGTTAGCATGATAACGGTTTAGTATCCGTCCAACAACCCGGCGCCTATTGTAAAAAATATCTAATTAACGAATTTTTTTAAAAAGCAAATTTATTCATATTTACTGCAATGACTGTTACTTTATTTTAATGTATCATATTTCTATTTTTACATGTATATTTTTAGCACGTTTATCATGTTATATGTACTTAAAATCGATATGTACTTTTATACTTCATCCTATGTATTTATAAACTGTTGTTTACGTCCTTTTACGACGATTAGTCTCTCATAACCCTATTCATTATTTGGGTGGCTCATGTCTTTTAACAATGTATCATCATTTTATGTACATAAGAGGTGAGACTGAATAAAATATGTGTCTGTATGTATGTCTGTCTATGATAACGGTTAAGTAACCGTCCAACAACCAGGTGCCTATTGTGAAAAATATCTAATTAACGAATTTTTAAAAAAAAAGCAAATTTATTCATATTTACTGCAATAACTGTCGTATATATAATTGCGTGCATGACCTTTTCCCACAAATTTATAGTCAGTTTCCTTTCTTTCAATTTAGCATTGTTGCTATGACTTGCCCCGTTCCGGACTTTAAATCAACTATGTGCAACTATCCAAGTCATTTTTGAAAATATAGAACGAGCCACTCCGTGAGCATTCTCGATTATCCAGAGTTCCGATTATATCTCCACTAACCTCTGGAACCAATATAAACTAGTGTCCAAAAGAAACGATACCAAGTTTTCAACGTCCTCCGAAACAAAATTCTATTACCTGACGGAGTCGAATTTAAGTGTGCCTAACAGCCATATATGTCTTGTAAATAAGTATGCACATTTTCAGTCTTCAGGAAAAGATACTTTTGATTTTGTGTCTCTTCAAACGCACATGGGGTGCATAAATCGAAATTTCAAGTTGTTTTATGCACAGAACTTTTGTCATTTCACTATAAAATTGATAAAATATTGAATTTAGGTAAGAATACAATCTTGTTGATACAATGCACTTTATTTGACATACATTCATTGAAGCGTCACTGCACTAGAACGTTTTAAAACAAGCAAAGGTGTCCAATTTCTCTCTGCTATCTCGCCTAGTTAAGGAGAATCCGAATCGATGTTTATTTTAAATGCGTGTTTCTCGCAAACATGAAAAGATAATGTTTTGAAATTTTGCATAGAGGTGAATTGACTACTGAAGAAATGATAAAACTATGTTTTAGTCGTATCAATCTGCAGTGGGTTGAGTTATCTTGCCATGTGTATGGTAACGTTTCTTTTGGACATTAGTTTAGGCTCAATGCGATTCAAAAATTACCTTACCATGCTCCATGAGTTGTCAGGGGTCATACATGCCAAACTTTACCAGTAGTGTAATCTGATTGATTGTTGAAGGTAAGTATCATTTAAAAACTAATCGACGTCGTATAGTGAAAACAGGAAGGTTGAATTCGCGATTGTGGTCGAAAAATCGGACAATGTTTGATAGTTTTTTTATGACTAGTTATGATGAAAGTTGGACGCGTGAATTTGGCTTTTGTGAATAAACATGACAGTTATAAGATTTTGATGAAAATAAGTTTTTATCATTTGATTGGCATTTGGGAATGAATAAGTGATATATATTGAAGTAATATCATAGATTTAAGTTCGTATAAAAGCAATACAGTGTGTCATGAAATCACGGAGTGGCTCTATAATCTTTCGAAAAGGAAAACAAATATAACAAACTGCAGGAACATAAACTAGCTTCTTGATGTATCGACAAGGCTGTATAACTCCGAAGCTCATTTTCAATATCATAATATACAATTTAGAAATACGTTTGAAAATTTAAAAAATGTATAAACATTTATTTTCAAAGAGCAAGTGTCTAAGACTAGTACTGCAGTCGTCATATATCGTATATTAATCAGACCCTAAAGCAAAAAAAAGTAATTGATGACCAACCCAGTCTAGAAAAGTAAAGCAAGTCTAGATAGCTCAGCTTCTGAAGTTAAAGCTTCTTCTGGGCTCCATTTTTTTATTATACATGAATTGTCTAAAATGTTGTCAATATTGAGAATAAGTGTTAGTCTAATCGTATATATACGGGAGTTTCAAATAAATTTCTAAAATCACAAAAAACTCATTCCAGGAAATTGAAAGTAAGTCTTGATAGACCCGGTGTCCAAAATCTGGGCCAAGTGTGCTTTTCCAATTTGTCCCAGTTGCTTCCTCAATATCATATATTATTGCGTGTATTATTGTTGATAAGCTAGATGAGATATCTAGTCTTTAAACAAGATGAACATTTCTAGTACATTACAGGAATACCATGTATTCGTCTTTTTGATCATCATAAGAAGACCGCGAGCAAGTCTACATAGTTTTACTGTCCATTATCTGGGCCCATGGTTAACGTCCACGTGCACTCGGCAACTACAAAGGTCATGCGCATGTCACGTTTCGTCATCACGCGATAACTGTCAAAGTCAAGAAGCTCTTAATTGTTTGAATTGTTGATATGCTATATTTGAATTCTCTTGAAAACTACAATTTCAGATGTTTATCTTCAACTTAGCTGTTTAAAGAATCCCTGTATTAATTCAGGTAGTTCGTCTATGTCACAGCCATCTGGGACAATAGTTAGGGATGTATATCAATTTCTAAATCATTAAGAATGATCTATTAATTCATTGATAAACATGGACAATATCAATCATGCGAATGCACATACCTCTTACTTATTTTTATTAATTCCAAAGGCATAGTTATTCCATGTATAGAATACCTGCACTCTATTTACAATTCGAACATAGGCTTATAGCTAGTTTAACAGCTGTATGAATCATAGAATATCAGAATATTTAACACTGAATTTATCATTTATCCAAAATGAAAGTTTCTTTGTGTGTATAAATTGCAGATTAAGACATTTCTTTGTCGTTTTAATCATCGTTCTTTGAACAATTAAAAATTGATATTAAATTTCTTGTTTTTATTATTAATTTCTAACTTGAGATACAGTTTTAATAATATGTTTACGACTTGATTTAGAGCTTATATGTTATATGTAAGGGTATGACTCTGCTATGATTCCACGTGGTGTTATGGTTTTATTCCATCCCGAATCATGAACAAGGTTGCACTCTTATGACCTAGACCTTCTTAATGGACACAGGCGTGAATGGCCAGTTTCAAGATAAAAGATCCGATAAATATATAGGGCCAATACCATCACAGCCTTCAACATAAAATTGGAAACTCTCCTTTAAACCACGTATACGTTTAGCTGAGATGGTTCAGCCAATGAAATTTGGTAAAATTTGATGGGCTGATGCTGACCCTACTCGATAAATACTTTACGTCATACCATACCTGTTATGAGGTGTTGATAACTTAATATGGCTTGTTTACAATTGGATAGATACATAGATTTCAATTATCACCATAAGAGATTAAAATATCGAATTTTTCACGACAATATATAGGGATGAAGTTGAAGGATTTATCGACTAGTAATGCCTGCTGTCATTGACTACAACCGGGTCCATGTGCTCGTGGCACGTTACTTATAGCAAACAGGTGCTTGAAAATCACATACCGGCTTAACGTTGCAAACCATCAGAATCAAAGGTAAGTAACAAATATGTTGTAGTTTATAAAGAACATCTTATAAGGAATGCCGACGAGCGATAGTATTACATGCTCTTGTAATGAAAGTCACCCCTGAATAGTTAGTAGGCCTACATACGATGGCTATTTCACACTGACTGAAACAAGGATGCTACTTCGCAGTGTTGGTGTTTACGAGTATTGAATTAGAAGCAATGTCGTGTTTATTAAATACCATATATATTTAAGTAGACACGAATACATTTATTTGAACCATTAAATAAATTAAGTGACAATTTTAGACAATTAAGAGGCTTCACAGCTTGTGTAACTAACTGAACATAAAGGGTTATTCCGGACACGTTTCCGGATGTTGGGCGGCGATACAGGATTGTCGTGTTGGGTCCTTGTCCAGATAACAGCGATTTGTAAGTAATTCAATCCATTATTTGGTCTTAAAGTAACTTTGAGAAGTATTTTCCGCGTAGTATTCGTGTTGGTTTTGGTATTTGTTTATTTACCATAGTGCTGCAGCTGATATAGACTCGAAACATCTAAGCTTATAACAATGTTATATTTGGGATTACACTATTTTGAATAGTACAGATTCTTGTACTTTTTTCGGGTCGAATCCCATGCGCGATTCGAACCCACACCCTCAGAGTCAGGCAACACCGCCAGCAATGACCATACCAACAGCTAACCAACTCGCCCGTTTCGCCATCCACAAAAATGGTGGTCCAACAAGCGGTAGTTAATCTTACTCTGTAGTAATTGCATACATATGACATTAAATCTATTCAATAAGACTCGTAAAACACTGTCTAAAGAGTATTTGCAGAAGCCGATTCATTCTCAGGCATGCATGGTTGTAAAATGATAGTTTTGATATAATGAAAACATTGTTTCTATATCTGATTATTAACTATGAAAATTAACGTTTTACTGCTTGTCACCCACTAGAGACAGTGAAGACTCCAGTTTTCCATCTCATAACCTCGACCTATATTACCTTTTACGGTACGGAACCTAATTTTATCAAAGTGGTTTTACAGATACAATATTTCGCGATTAGAAATAACACGAAAATGAGCATATTTGCAAACTGTTCTTTTGTAAAATTTAAGCCTAGGTCTTTATTTAGGAAATTTCAAACAATTTATTTGAATACAAATTTGCTATACTTCAATGAAAATGTTTCATAAATTTGAAAAATTCTCCCTGTTAAACAAAAATAAGTGTCAACTGACTTGTTTTCATTTACAAGTGTTTATCACACCTACGGGTTGGTGATAAGCGGTTGTCAAGCTCGTTAGCACGCCCCTGGTGATTAATAATATTTATCTATACTATCAAACGATTTTAGCTTTTGAAACATTTATTTCCTATATTTGCTAGAAATTCTACTTCACATAAGGTTCATCAATAAGGAAGATTGTTTTATGGATAATCAACTTCTTTATTCTTTGAAAGCGACGTTTCGACATAGATCCTAATGTCGTTGTCTTAGGATCTATGTCGAAACGTCGCTTTCAAAGAATAAAGAAGTTGATTTTCCATAAACAATCTTCCTTATTGATCATCACACCAACTTCTAGAATGCAAAGAATTCACGTAAGGTTGTTTGTGTCAAGCACGAAGATCACCGTGTATACGATCACAAACGTTGTTGTTACTGTTGTGGACAATGACGTCGTCTTCGGCTGCTTCACAAAAGTTTGTTTGAATGATTTCTTGTAAAATTGTGTTCTTTCAATTTCGGCTCAATCAATCAGTATCGAACCAAAAATTATGAAAGTTTAACTAGATGAAGAAATATCAATTTGATATCACATACTAATAGGTCCTCCTCATGGGAACACATTTGACAGGGATTCATGCAACACTGGGGCCAAAATGTAAAACTTAAATTTCTTGATTTCCTCGTCAATTGTCCTTTAGAAATATTTTTTTGAAAAAAAAGGGAAAGTTTATTATTATTTTGACCGGTATTCATTATTTTAACCGAAATTTTTAATGAAAAATTGAAAAAGTAGGATTTCCGAATTTTAACCCCATGCCGCTCTATCAGAATGCGAAAATTGTTTCTTGTATGTCACATATCTGTCCTTTAATGTTATGAAAATCAGAGTGTTTCTTAGATGAATGGAAGTTCATCTTTGAAACTATTTTCATATATTTTCTTAAACGTTTAGGTGTCTCAATGGACCGTTTTTAGGTTTGATTAAGAACACTTCTTTTTACAAATTTAAGATATGTATGATCATCAATGTTTCCTTGTTTCTTCAGGCAATGGCTGAATCAACGCAAAAGAGAACATTTTCATTTTGGACGCTCTTGAAGTTCTTTCTTGTAACCTTGGTAACAGAGGAGAAGTCGGAAGCTGCGCAGACGTCTACTGAGCCGGTAGCCGAAGAGGAACCACACGATGCTCTGAGTAAAGTCAAGCTGCCAAGGAACCTGCCGTCCATAATTGAAATCAAAAAGAAAATCCCAAGTCATTGTTTTGAGCGTAATCTTTCAACTTCAATGTACTTTGCAATCAAAGACATAGCAATTGTTGGCGTACTTTACGTAGTGGGAGAGTTGATGTGGAATTATCTCCCCTGGGTACCATTTTTGGCCTTGACACCCGTGTTCTGGTTCCTTCAAGGGACGATGTTTACTGCTTTATTTGTTGTCGGCCATGATGCCGGCCATGACTCTTTCTCCAACTGTGACCTCGCTAACGACACTGTTGGAACCATAATGCACACGTTCCTGATGGCGCCATTCTACACTTGGAAGATCTCGCATCGGAACCACCACAAAAACACAGGTAATATCGACAAAGACGAAGTGTTCTTTCCAGTTCGGAAAAGCCAGGACGACGGATCAGCCACACTCCCCCTCTTCGGACTCGGAATAGGATGGTACGGGTACATCGTCCGTGGATACAAACCCCGTCCTGTCCCGCATCTTAACCCTCTCCACCCAATCTTCTCAAACCACGTGTTTGGTTGCATCGTTTCCTTGGTTGCCATGGCAACCTGGGGCACATGTTTGTATTCCTACGCGGCAACCTACGGTTTCTGGAAGCTGTTTTTCCATTACATAGTCCCTGATTTCATCTTCGCAATCTACATCGTAGTTATCACCTTCCTTCACCACACAGAAGAGGAGATTCCCTGGTACGCCGACCATCTCTGGACCAACGTACGAGGTCAGCTAAGCACTGTGGACCGACATTACGGGATCGTACACGACGTCCTTCACAACATAACGACTCACCAGATCCATCACCTCTTTCCGAAAATGCCTCACTATCATCTCGAGGAAGCTACACGTCACTTCCGGAAAGAGTTTCCAGATTTCGTTAACATCCGAGAGGAGCGAATTTTTCCCGCGTTTTATCGGATGTTCAAGAAATTCGCCAAGCAGAGTGTTATAGGAGACGATACTGAAGTTCATGTATACAAGTAGGACTGTTTGCTGATGTTGCAAAAGTGCAGATATCAAATTTCTTTATGTTTTATTATTTTTTTATATAAGCTAGGTTTTATCTTCGATACATCTGAAGAATGTACTAAGAGACATTATTAAGTTTGTGCAATTAATAGCAAGGGGTGTTGTCTTAAAGTCGGTGACGATTAAGCTTTGATAAGGTACCTGATGTTGGACATACAGATATAGCAATAGGGTAGGCCTAATCTACAAATGTAGACTGAATAGATGTAATTGTCTTGTCAGACACACTTTTGTCAGACATGTCTCTATGTTCATCAGGTTGATCTGTGTTAATTGAACGTACTGGCGTTGTTTCTCATATAGAAGTCTTACTATTGCGTTCATATTGGACATATTGAGACGCTGGTTCAGGGAATTCAACCCCACCCTTTTAGATGTTTTAAAAAAAAAAGATTTCCCCGCTAATCCCCTTACTGAGTTAAACCCCTCCCCCTTTCAAAATCTTTGAAACTGCTATAATATTTGAGGAAATGTACCCCCTGTCCCTTGAGTCTGGATAGATGGGGCAACCCCATCCCGTTCATAAGGTGACCCTCCCCTTTCGAAACCTATGGAACCGCTACTATGTAGCTGTATACCTGAAGCAAAATATCAGAACACTTTGGAGGTTTATCTGTTAAATTATATGCAAAGTAGTAGTCGCCCGGTGGTATTGTTTGTACCCTCTGGAGTTCATTTATACAATACTTATGACGTGCCTTCTTATTTTCATGTTATTGTGGACTGACTTTATGTTTTATGTCAGTGAATGTAAATAATTTGTCAAATCATATCAAAGCGTGTTGTTTATCCTTCCATGTTTCGATTTAAATGTTTCTTGTTATGTTTAGTATCAATAAATATGCTTGACTTTATTGCATTAAGGAGACACATTGTGTGTGTTAATTTATCAGTCATTATCTCCGTATTATCGAATCGTTACTGATTCCGATGTGATTGAAACGTATGGGTATTGTCACCAACCAAAATGATAAATATGATGATGAAATTATAGACTGTACACCCTTTGGAGACTAGTATTGGGACATAAACTCACGGGCAAAAGAAAGGTTTCACCTTAGTTGATTTCATCATATACATTAATTTTCAATTACAAATATTTTCATTTTTAGACGTCGTACGCTAAAACGAACAGTGCAAGCCTTTAGTTATCAATCAAAGAATACTTCTAGACGTGTTTGATTTTTTTTGTGGAAAATTGAAATTTTTAATTATTTTAGTTTTGAAAATTAATTTTAATAAACAACAAATGGCCATCGATATATAAGCTATATTTTACTAAAAAATCACAAAACAAACCTTGTTTTCCACTCATTTACACCCTTTTTAACATGGTAGGGGTCATGTTGGTGTAAATTTCATTTTTTACCCCGGTCTTCTTTAAACAAAGATATCTTAACAAAAAATGAATCAATCAACGATCAATTCATATGAAATATTGTAGATATGATTAATGTTGATGATTCCATAATCAAATGCGTCATATATATTTCAAATCGTTGTAAAATCGAAACCAACTGAGGTGAAACCTTTCTTTTGCCCGTTAGTTTACAACATAACTTTAGCGGTCTTCATGCTGATGTCAATCCTTATAGATATCAAAATAAAAAATAAAAAAGATGTTTGCTTTTTCAACTTTGCATTGCCAATTACAGTGGGATGTTGTGTTTATAAATTAAACGCCTATACATTCAGATCTTGCTAAAGAAGCGATATGCTCCCTCGTTTTTGGTCATGATTGTGATTGGTATGTATACATTCACTGAAGTTTATAAACGTAAGTACAACCGCCGTATTTTGGAGTAAACACAAAATGTTGAATTCTGATTGCACAGTACGAGGTAATGTTTACATAAGGACTACATTATCAATGTACCCTTGCGCAGTAATTGCGCGGTTTCATCCTCTTTTGGAGTGATTAGATAAGACTGGATATTCATTAAGCTATTGAGATGTTTATGCCCTCGCTACGACGTAGTCGGGGGTATATAGCGTTCCGCGTGTCCGTCCGTCCGTGCGTCCGACATCGTTTCCAGAGCATAATTTTGCATTGAAAACTTTGTGAGTTAGGAACTTCAAATTTGGTTTGGATGTCATCTTTGTTGTTTAAAATTCCAGGGTATCAAACTTTCTTAAAGTTCTTGGCCATAAAACGGCCTAAATGATGACTATGTTCCGTTCCGGAGCATAACTTGAAATATATTTGACTCAGGAACTTCAAATTTGGTGTAAATGTAACCTATGTGGTGCATATGTGCCTTTTGGAACAGAGACTTCTAGTTCTAATAAAAACGTTCCTAGTAAGCATACTTGAATACGATAATACATTATTGCTAATAATGCTGTAATAGGGGATTATCGTATTCAAGTGTTCTTACTAGGAACCGTATTCATCAGCAATACAAGTCCCTGTACATGTGCATTTTGGAGGTAACAGTTCCAGGGTATCACATTTGTATCCCCCGTCGTCCGTCAGTACGTCCGTACGTATGAAATTGAATTACTCAAAAACTATTGACCAGATTCTCTTCATTTTTAGCAGCCCCGTCTAAGGACGGGGCTGCTATCAGTTTTTGTGAAGTTTCCATCGCCGCCGCCGCCGCCGCCGCCGCCGCCGCCGCACTCGTACTACTAGCTATAACTTTTTTCCACTAAGCTTTCCAGAACTCTCATTCATACCTTACTACTCATACCTCGGGGGAACGATTTTGACACGTTCACTTTCAAGGTCAAAGGTCAAGGTCACGAGCTATGTATTCACTCTAAGAATTCCTTGTAAACGCGATAACTTGAAAAGTTTTTGTGCTATGAAGCTTTAACTTGATATATATCATCCTTGGAAAAGTAAAAAAATTTGAAAAGGTTTCGGCTACAATCCGTCAAAGGTCAAGGTCACAGCAAGGTCATGACGTAAGCATGGTTTAGCGAAAATGCTTTATTTTAACTATGAACACTTTTAATCAATACATGATTGTTATACTCAATAAAAAGTGTTCAATTATTGTGTGACCTTGAAGGTCAAAGGTCAAGGTCATGAGTTATGAGTTATTACAAAATGCACTAAAGTTGGGTATAACTCTATCCCATTTAGCTTTTCAGAACTCATGAACATGTCTAAATGTTAATACTTCCAGGGAATCATTATGACATGCTCACTTTCAAGTTCAAAGGTCAAGGTCACGAGTTATAAAAATTACCGCAAAATTCCTTGTAAACGCGATAACTTGAAAAGTTTTTGTGCTATGAAGCTTTAACTTGATATATATCATCCTTGGAAAAGTAAAAAATTTTGAAAAGGTTTCGGCTACAATCCGTCAAAGGTCAAGGTCACAGCAAGGTCTTGACTTAAGCATGGTTTAGCGAAAATGGTTAATTTTACCTATGATGACTTTTAATCAATACATGATTGTTATACTCAATAAAAAGTGTTCAATTATTGTGTGACCTTGAAGGTCAAAGGTCAAGGTCATGAGATATGAGTTATTGCAATACCTTGTAAACACAATAACTTGAAAAGTTTTTGTGCTATGAAGTTTATATTAGATTTAGATTAGATTTTGTATATATTATCTCTTGAGAAGTACAACATTTTCAAAAAGTTTTGGGCACGAACTGTCGAAGGTCAAGGTCACAGCAAGGTCAACATATATGGAGAAAATGGATTAATTTAACTTTTAACACTTTATTTCATTACAATAATGTTCTACTCAATGAAATGTGTTCATTGATTGTGTGACCTTGAGTGTCAAAGGTCAAGGTCACGAGAAAATTCCCAATTTGGTGAGGCCTGTAAAAGGCGGAACAGGGTAAGGCGAAACCCCAAGTTCCGGGGCTGCTCTGCTTTTGCGGTATCCCGCAAACGCTAATCTAGTTTGTATATAGCTTCATCACCTTGAGATTAAGGTCCCTATAGACCCCTTTTCGCGAGAAATTTCACGCGATGGTTAGCTCATGATTATATAATGGAGGCAGAAAGACCGAAAGCTCCATAGCTTGCCTCCAGTCGCCTCAACATTTCGAGCGCATAGTTTCCAAATATTTAAAGTAATTCAACCGCACAAATAGAATTATTTGCTAGTATTTACTGTAATTTAGTCAT
Organism: Steromphala cineraria; assembly: GCA_916613615.1. Taxonomy (NCBI): domain Eukaryota; kingdom Metazoa; phylum Mollusca; class Gastropoda; order Trochida; family Trochidae; genus Steromphala; species Steromphala cineraria. The sequence goes on from OU744734.1 coordinate 3,500,488, forward strand.
GCTAAAAGGAATATTTGACTTTACTGGTTTATAAAACAATTGTTTGACGGAGTGTATGTTGACTTTGCGACGACACCTTCGATGTTTGTTTACAAACACACATCGAAGTATGTCGGCAAGTAAATGATCTTCTACCGTAGAAATATATGAATTAAATGAAATATTTAAGCCTGTACTGATCCCTGATTGATGTTTTGAAAATATAGATCTACTAAGCATTAATTAACATATAAATGATTTATAACATCCCCAATTTTACAGTGAGTCAAGACTGTCGACATTCCAGTTGACTTGCATGATGGTGAGGTGGTTATATAATTTTATTTTATTAATTGACTTATGGCTAAATTGTTGCCGAATATGTATTGATAATAATGGAAATAATCCCAGCGACAAAAACATATTAATGGTCATTTAAAAATCGGATAATTATTAAGACAACTGCAGCACACATCATATATATAGAGCAAACAACAGCCATCTCAAGATTTAACATCGAGGTCAAAGAAACAGTCGCCAAAAATGTATATTTCATATCGCTTGAATCCGTCGTCATTCAAGAACTAATCAATGGGAAAGGCAGAGGAAATTACGTAACCTCAGCTGGGATGATTTCCTAGCTTTGCGTTATTTAAATGTATAAAATAACGTTATCTTGCAACAGGCATTCAATATGTAAGTGTATGGACATTTTATTTAACCTCATTCGACATTTTCCAAATACATGGTGTGGTTTGGTACCCTATATCCATATCTAAAGACTACTGAATCATATCATCATCTCTTCAAAGAGGCATACATGTACGTATTTATGCCGCATAGGAAATGAACTTCCCAATCTTCAATTATAAATAAAAAGACTTGGACAAATATTTTTGTTAAAAACTTATTTCAAAAGAGACTAGAAAATTTGTGTCCATGGAACACAGATACCCCCACTTATAAAAAGCCCTCAATGTTTTCAACCATAGAATTTAAAACAAAATAAGAGATGCACACCTTTAGCTTCATTTAAGTTCAAACATCCATAAAAATGTAGAAAACTAAAATTTCCCAAAACAAAATTTAAGATTCCCCTTTAAGTTACCTATAAAAACATGTTTGAAAGATCAGCGCAGTCTATCCAGTACTTTTTGAGGAGAAGTGCATAAAGTGCATGAACAGCAATGAACTAAGAACACAACCCTGCCTAACACCGACAGAAGTATTGAAAGTTTCAGTAACGCCCGAATCTGTTCAAACACATGTTTCAACAGATTTATACATACAATTTAATATACAATACATTTGTCCGCGACGTCCTTTAGTATGTAACAAAAACAACTTTTTGCGGTCAACATAATCAAAAGCTTTTTTAAAATCTATAAAAGCGCAATAAAATCTCCCTTTGGGTCTGCAGAGATATTTCGTGCAAAGTGCTTGTAATACAAAAATACTATCAGTTGTGCTGTAATCTGGTCTAAATCCAGCTTGAGCTTCATCAAGTAATTCATTAAGATCCACCCAAGCTGCACACCCTTAGGATGCCTATAAGCCCTGTGTGCAATTTCAATTAGATCTGATGAACGTTTTTTTGAGGAGAAGTGGATAAACGATACCCTGTATAGAGTGGTTACGTACGTACGGACGGAAAACCGAGGATAATCCAATATGCCCCTGCCATACTGCGGGGGCATTAAAAATTATTCAGAAAATTTCAATCGAAAATGGAACCCTTTCATTCCAGTACTTACTTGACCAACATGACCGTTTCTTGCATCCATGAAATATTCTCATATTATGGTTAAATAATTAGTTATGTACTATAATCACAACTGTAACCTTATGTCCTGCTGTCTATTGTTTTGTCATGACTATTACATGTATATGTAATCTTTGGAACCAATAAAAAGCAAACAAACTTTTATCACAACTGTACTCATGGCAACATAATTAGTTTTATTGTAATATAATTTTGCTTCATTTTCATTGAGACTGCTCAAGACAAAATGTATTCATAGTAATCATGTGTACTCAAAACATTCATATGAGAGAAATGCATTTAATTCATTTTAATAAAAAGATTCATGATATGATATGATAGAATTAATGAAAGGTAGCTTAATTATGAAACTGAAATTTGTAAAAATTGTAAAGAGAATCTTTTATGTCTAATTCACATGTGTGGGGTTGAGGCACAAATCCTGTTCTTACAATTTCATAAAAGAAATCTTGAATAAGTTTGCTTTAAGTGATAAATTAGGATAATCAAACAATATATTGAAGTTAATTCTAGAAATATAAAGGGGTGGAATTTTGTCCCTAGTCACTAGTATTGTTTTTACAATGAAAAGATATAATATCATGCAATAAAATCTCTGGTGTCTGAACCGATTTTAAAGTTTTCCAAAAGGAACACGCTTTTCTTGAGGAATGAAAGAGTACACTACACTTTTTTATGGGACTTGTGCATGCACACTATTACGACTTGCTTCCGGGTTCCATAAGTGTCAGTTTCCCCGAAAAGGGTAACCTTAAATTTTGTACTGATAGCAAGTTTTCTTTAAAACTTTAAAACTGTCACTGCTTCTAACATAATATATGTGTCCTATACATTGTTAATGTGTTTTTAACAACATTCACCCTTTGAAGAAGTTAAGCCATATATATATAACAGCTCTTGAGGATAATTGTCATCTAATAAGGAATGGAAAAATGGAGAAGGCTAACCGTTGTAATTATTTTTGTACTAATGTGATAATGATTGATGTAGCAATAAGAATCAGAAAACAAAAACGTTGGACTTATATCTTCGTTCACCGGCGTCCGCTCGTCAGTGCGTGCGTACTATAGCGATTTGCTTCCGGGTTTGATCAACTCATGAACTTCATGTCATCGCATAAGTGTCAGTTACCCTGGGAAGGGTATCCTTGAATTGTTTACAGAAATAAACACAGCTGATAGCAAGTTTTCTTAAAGAATGGCAATGCTTCTTTCATCGAGTTGTTTGTCTTCTTTTGGTGTCGACAAACTTCGATGTTTTATCACGTTGACGTGATGTGGGAGTGGAGAGTGGACATTTAAACGGGGAAATTAGCTGTCCCACGGTCGAGCACACTGAGCCTCAGGAGGATAAATCCAAAGATAACCTGGACACAGATGAGAGTTGATGTTGTATTTCGAAGTGAAGATATAAAGTCATCAATACGATATGAATCAGTTTAAAAAAATACATAAGAATAACATGAAAACATATGTACTTATTAAATATTAATGTCTCAAATATATGTTGATATAAGTCAACATTTTAAAACTGATACAATTCACATAACAGAGTTATACAGTTAACACGGTAGGACGCATTTTCTTTGATTTAACTAACATATTACATTTTGATTAGTATGTTTAGGTAATAAACAGTTATAATTGTATCAAAATATATGATGATATAAATCAACACTTTTAAGCTATTGATTTGATAAATTTACATTATAGATTGAAACAGTAAATACGGTATGACGCATTTACTATGATCTAAATGATACATTACAATTTGAACAGTATGTAAAGGTTATACACACTTATTATTAAATGGAGATAAAATTAACACTTTACTCTTGACCTAATGCAATGCTTTATACGGTAAATGCGATAGGACGAATTTACTTGTAAAATGGTTATACAGTAGGTTTTATAAAGTGCTACACAGACTTGGCCGAATGCTGATGGACTCTCATTTTAATATATAAGAAACATCTATGTAATACGGTGGCATGTGGTAGAGATAATTGACGGCTACATTGATAGGATTGTAAAATATTATATATAAAGGATATCTTTTGTTTTGAGTGTGATATCACTTATCTCTCATCGAGTGACGGGGTAGAGCCAGTATTTTCACGAGTACCGCAGCCACGAGTGAAAATATAGGCTTTACCTCGTCACGAGATGAGAGATAAGTGATATCACACTCAAAACAAAAGATATTCTGTTTATTTTATGCCTCTGTGGTCAAACATGTGGTAGTTTATGTCCGAAAGATCTTGACTCGAGAGTTTTCTGGCGACGTCATACCATTGTTGATCTAACTTAGCGACGGCGATGACGTCGCGTTGATTGTAGAAGTGACGTCAAACCATTGTTCACACGACGTCATCCTCTTTGTGATATTTTCACTGACTTGAAAAAGTGATATCACACTCAGTGGCGAGAACACATTTCTAGAACTGAAAAAACTCAGTCTCTCACCGCTTGTCATATAATAAAAGATAGATATCAAATCGCCGTTGCTTGAGTGCACACTGCCTGAGGCAATGGCCGGAATGTTGCATCATGTGATTTCACCAGTTGAAATTTATAACAATATTAAAGGATGAACTGGTCTGTGACACTTTTAACATAAGATATGTGTCCTACACATTGTTAACGTATATATAACAACATTCCCAATTCGAAGAAATCAAACGTCATAACTTCTCTTTATGAGAATTATAATCCAATAAGAAATGAAAGAATGGAGAAGGGTAACTGTTATAATTGTACTATCGTGATATACTTACCAAAGCAGGCTAGGGTATGCCGGGTGTTAAAGTTTGCATAATGGTCATGAGAATTACAGTTTTTCTAAAAATAACTCGCATTTTGATTGGTTGACGGAACTCTTTTGCATCCATTCATGATTTGCCTGGATCTTATATTTCAGTTGAGAGATATAGATGAAGAGAGTCACACATTACTACAACATTTTTAATGAGAAATCAAGACCTCTGATTTTTTTTTTTTTTTTTGCTGTATATACAAGTTTGAATCTTCAAGGCGGCGCTAGGTGGGAGAGTCGCCGGCCGAACTGTCGTTACGTCATAGCTCTAGGACGTCATTAAACATGACGTCAAACAGTGACGTCATACATTCCTCACTAGGCTTGTCAAACGAAAGCTAAAGTCTTGTTTTTATTTGCGGTTGTACGCGTTCAATAAAAGTTTTATTTATGATATGAGATAATATTTTTTTATATAATGTGACATCAATACGTTAAACTATTTCAAATAAGATCGCGAGTTGCGAACTACTTAGAGCCGCCCATCCTGTCATGATCCTGAAGTAGTGAGCAAAATTATGAATGGCGTATGAGTACAATTTGTACTTTACCGGCAGAGCGTAGTCTTGTAATGTTTCTTTTTCTTTTCCCGTTTTTACGCATCAAAATTATCTTGGGTAAGAAAAAGAATAACCAATTCGATGCTCGGAATTACGGATTATCTGTCCCTCGTGAATTATTTGTCAAACTCCTCGCTGAAGCTGAGTTTATCACAATAATTAACTCAAGACAGATAACCCGAAATACCTCGCAACTCGTTGATTGTTCTTATAATGATTGATGTCACAATACGAATCAGAAAACAAAAACAAAGTATTAATATTGTTATCATTGTCATTTTCTCTGTGATACCAGGGATGAATTTGAAGGGGCAGTAGCACGTTTTAGGGGGGATTTGAGGTGATGTCAGGAAAATCAAAATTAATGGTTCCAAATTTAACATCAACTAACCTCTACCTTACCACTTTTCGATTTTCGTTCAAAGATTTTTCAAAAAAATAAAAGCTGGACTTCATTTTTGTGAATTTGTCCAATAAACACCTTTTATTAGCCTTTCATTTAGACAGCGTAATTATCGGCTGTGAAGACCCCACCTGGGTTAGGGGCGATAAAACTCGCGCGGGTGTGACGTAATAAACAGACTATACAGAGTAACTCATCATTATTTCAACTGAAATAACGCCTAAATAATTGTTTAATTACCATCGATGTGGATATCTTTTTCACACCAAATGCTTAGTAGTGTTACGTGGTCAAATGCTTTATCTAACTTAGTTGAAAACATTTCCTGAAAATCGTTAATTATCAGTTGTTATCCTGTGGTATTGTTACGATGTATGTATAGATAACGAGGCTGATTCTGTTTATGACGTCACAAAATGAGGGCGTGACCAGTCATGCATTCACTTGTTTGTTGTCAGATAGGTCTAAGCGGACCATCAAAAGTGGCTTTCAAAAACGGCTTTCATTACCTAACTAAAGATATTTGAGTAGCGACCTTTAACGCACTATACAAAATTGTAATCAGACTTTCTATAATCCAAAGAAGATAGTGAAATATGTTTGTGGTTATGTGAACTTTAAAGACAATGTATTTAAACTAAGTGAAGCAGTGATAATTCAAATCTATCTTCTAAATGTAGTTTAGCAATGTGATTCCTTTTTCTTACACAAAATGAATTAAAGGTGTTCACACAAAATGGCCGCTAATTGGATTTTAGGTGAATCTTCATAATTTGTCCTCTGACTATGAAAAATTGGTTTCTGTTATGAAGTTTTTGAAACTATCAAAATAATACATTTAGCATTAATGTACAATTATCAGTGAAAAATCAAAAATATAAAATTATCAAAAAACTTGTAACTGCCCCTTAAATGTTTTGTCATTTATTTACAGCTGTGTTGTTGTATTCAAAAGACAACTCATATAATACGTTTATATAACCAAGTTTCAATAGGACGTTTTATTTGAATGGTACTCGTTAATTTCACATTAATTTATAACTGTCATACAAGGTAAGCAATTTCTTTGTTTCGAAAAGACATTTTCACTTCATCTAACCGTAACACATGGTGCTTTAGTTTTTAAATGAATATATAATTGATTTGAAGTGATATTTGTTGTTGTTTTTTGTCATTGTTTGTTGATATATGTTTATATGTATGTATTTCGTGTTTGTTTTATTCGATATAAAATTTACGTAGAAACGGATACATTCATTAGAATCTTCACAGCTTGTGAGACTGCACATTCGACTAACAAGCTTGTCCCGGAATCCTTTCTGGATGTTTGTCAACGATACGAGGTTGGCCTTTTAGTTGTCTTGTCTTGATAGCAGCAATTTGTAAGTAATTTGAACCATTGTTTTATCTTAAAGTCAGTTTAAGTATTTTTCATACTATTCTTTTTGGCTTTGATCTTGGTTGACCCACCAAAGTGCTACAGAAGCGTTTAAGCTTACTCAACCTGCATATACTTGTAATTGCCAACAAATTCCATTTACATAAATGTTTGTCAACAAATTCCATTTACATAAATGTTTAAATATGACACTAAAAACGGTCTATGTATGTACAGAACCTAGTTCATTGTCTTGTATGGTAGTAAAAAACAATATTTTTGACATAACAAAAACTAAATTCTTTCTTTCTGTTTAATTGAATAAGATTGGAAAATAACGTTTCACAAATTGTTATCCATCACCGACACTCATCTAAGTGGTTATTAAAAAAATCGTGATTCGGAATGATATGAAAATGCTATATGGCATCAGCAAAGATGCATCGGATCACTTAACCCCCTTAGTGCTTCATTAACGTTGTCGCTAAATTTCTGTGACGTTATCGAAAATTGATATATTTCCGTAATTTAGGTGTATCAATATTGTCCCACACATTAAATCTCCAAATTACACACCATTGTTCACAGTTGGCAAGGAAAGGTTGGAACAAATGAAGCTGTCCTATTGTTTACATTACGATCTATTGTTGTCAAGTTTTTTGAGACGTCATAGGTTCCTTTGTGACGTCATAAGGCTTTGTATGTGTGTCAGTTATTGCATTTAATCATCCAAAACTGTGAAATGCAAAAACTCGCTTATGATCAAGCGATACCGTTTAGACAATGCCCTGTCCTCAGCGGGTACATGACATCACAGACGTTTTGCATCATCAATAACGATGACTGTCACTTTGCTATGACGTCATATACACAACAATGTCAGAATGCTATGATGTCATTAACATGATGACGACACAACACCATGACGTCATAAGCATGCTGACGTCACAATGCTATGACATCACCACCTTTGGAGTTTTGAGGTAATGCAGTGTTGTAAATTCTATATTTTCCAAACAAATGTAATGAAGAAATAAACAATATCAAAATTTTCATAAAAATTGGCAAATTTATGATCCCATGAAGAATGTAGGGGTCAAAATCGACTGGGAATATGAAAATATGAATGCACGGATTACAATTTTATACAATATATATTCCAATACAAATTCTCACATCGCATTATACCAACAAAATCCTTTCACTATAAAAGAGGATTAAAAGAGGATAATTTCTGTACATTGTGCTAATCATAAAATGAAACACTCTAAGAATTTATTTTTCATTTGAAAAGGTTCAAATTCTGCTGAGCAAACTCATTAGCTGGTAGGAAACGAAAGCGAGTGGAAAACATAGACAGACAGACAGACAGACAGACAGAAATTTTATTTCAGTCTTACCTTGTACATCTATTAAAATGTTGATAAAATATACTTGGAGGATATCTGTCAATTCTTGACTAATACCATGTTTATCTCATCGAGTGAGGTGGAACGTTTATATTTTCACGAGTGGTGCAGCCACGAGCGAAAATATTTAACTTGTCTACCTCACGAGATGAGATAAACATGGTATTAGTCAAGAATTGACAGATATCCTCTATGTATATTTTATCAACTTCTAATTACGTCAATAAAAAAAGGCCCGTCACCGCGGTAACAGAGTGACGTCATATGAGAATTAATGACGTCAGACCATTGTTACATGACGTCAAAGTCTTGAACTTGACGTCACTCGAGTGGTGGTAAAGTTTATCACCACTCAGTAGAGTGACGATAAAGGTTATCGCCACTGTAGCTAGATAGAGAGTATATTTAACTGATAGAACAGAGTATCTCACCCTCATTCATATAATAAAAGCCACTCCTTCTGGAGTTATAACCGAATTTTAAAGACAAAATCATATGTTAAATAAATAAATCATTGTAAGACAAAGGTAAACATTAAAATAATATACATAGGTAAAATATTCTTAATATGATTAGCCGCCTCCTGGGCGATGTAAATCACATTTGTATTGCAAAACGTCATATACAAAATTATCAATATAATACATCTACTCCAAATGTTTTGGTATTTTTTGTGGAAACAAAGTTTAAGAGAATTTGCCTTTTATACTGATTATCACATGACTATTACAAATCAATTTCATATATGTTTTCCTTTTTTCACAGGCAATGGCTGAATCACCACAAAAGAGAACATTTTCATTTTGGACACTCTTGAAGTTCTTTCTGGTAACCTTGGTATCAGAGGAGAAGACGGAAGCTGCGCAGACGTCTACTGAGCCGGTAGCAGAAGAGGAACCACACGATGCTTTGAGTCAAGTCAAATTGCCAAGGAACCTGCCGTCCATAATTGAAATCAAAAAGAAAATCCCAAGTCATTGCTTTGAGCGTAAACTGTCCACTTCCATGTACTATGTAATCAAAGACGTAGCAATTGTTGGCGTACTTTATGTAGTGGGAGAGTTGATGTGGAATTATCTCCCCTTGGTACCATTTTTAGCCTTGACACCTCTGTTCTGGTTCTTTCAAGGAACGATGTTCATGGCTTTTTTTGTTCTCGGTCATGACGCCGGTCATGACGCCTTCTCAAACTTTGATCTTGTTAACGACATCATTGGAACCATATTGCACACATTCCTGATGATGCCATTTTACTCATGGAAGCTCTCGCATCGGAACCATCACAAAAACACGGGGAATATCGACAAAGATGAAGTGTACTTTCCAGTTCGGAAAAGCCAATTCAATGGGGCAGCCGCACCGCCCTTCTTCGCACTTGGAATTGGCTGGTACAGTTACCTAATCCGTGGATATCACCCCCGTCCTGTCCCGCATTTTAACCCACTGCATCCCCTCTTCTCAAATCACGTGTTTGGTTGTATCGTTTCTTTGGTTGCCTTGGCCGTCTGGGGCACTTGCTTGTATTCCTACGCGGCGACCTATTGTTTCTGGAAGTTGTTTTTCCACTACATAGTCCCTGATTTCATCTTCGCAATGTACGTCGTCATCTTAACTTTCCTTCAACATACGGAAGAAGGGGTTCCCTGGTACGCCGACCATCTCTGGACCAACGTACGAGGTAAGCTCTGCGCTGTTGACCGACATAACGGGTTCCTACACGAGATCCTTCACAACTTAACGACTCATCAGGTACACCACCTCTTCCCGAAAATACCTCACTATCATCTTGAGGAAGCAACACGTCACTTCCGGAAAGAGTTTCCAGATCTTGTCAACTTCCGAGAGGAACGAATTCTTCCTGCGTTTTACCGAATGTTCAAAAAATATGCAGAGCAGAGTATTATAGGAGACGATACTGAGGTTCACTTATACAAGTAGGACAGTTTTGCAGAAAAGTGCAGATGTCAACTTTCTTTATAGATCCTTATGTTCTATATAAAACTAGGTTCCATGTTAGAAGTATTAGGCTATTATTATGCGTTTGTGCAAATATAGAAAGGGACGTTCTCTTGAACAGTGATGTGTCGGAGTATACATGTCTTGCTTTTCCCGCATTAATTTTGTTCTGTTTAAATGTGTACTGATGTAATTCAACTGTCAAATGGAGTTTTATCAGGCATGTCAGTTTGTCTTTTTGCAGAATACGAACATATATTGTTAATAATATAATCAAGGATGTTGCAAACGGTACCTTGCGCAGGACAAAAAGGGGTGGAATCCGACCAGCCAGATCTTTCCGGATCCCACCATTTTCTTACCTTTTTAGATACGGAGATATTCTGAGGTATCCGGAAGCGGAAAAAAATGGCAAGTCAGATTATTGGAATCCCGAAGTCATATACTTTCCAGATCCTAGATCCGGACGAACTATTCGGGATCCTAAGTACATGAGAGTACAGAAGGATCCGGTTGGTCGTATTCCACTCCTTTTTTGAATCTGATGTAGCATCTTTGTTAAGGTGTTCATTCCTGCTTGTTACCAAACATAAATATCATACCCAGCTGCTTATCTAAATAATGGTTCAGGGAATTCAACCCTACTCTCTTAATGTTTTTTAATTGATTTCCCAGTTAAGGGCATGCCCTACCCAAAATCAATTAAGAAAATTACATTTTTGTGAAAAAAGCCAAAAATATCAAGTTTTGTATTTGATCACAATTTTCGTGTAAGCATGAAATGTCCAAAAATACCAATGCTTAAAGTGAAACATGAATTGTTGTCCATGTTAAACATGTGTGAATGTTTGATAAAAAAAATTCTGTTAATACATTTTTCAGATTTATTTGTCACACAAAATAATATTTTTTTCACTCCAAAAACGAACGGATTTCTTTAAAAAATAACTTTTAAAGATTTAGAATATTTCAATATTCTCTTAATATGAACCTGACAAAGGATATAAGAATCTGAAATTCGAAGAAAAAAATTGAGGTCACGTAGAAAAAAATTTTCCCCTGAAAATGAATATAAGCAGTAAAAAAGATTACTGCAGCCGGAGAGAGTCTAGAATGCTGTATATTTTCCTTGACAAGCAACAGTTCGGCTTGTGCAAAATATAGTTAAGAATTATATATTTTACTCTAAAAGACACACAACTTAACCTCTTTATCTCTTTATTTTCCACAAACTTGAAAAAATGAAAAAGAGAAACAAAGTATCCTGGGTATCTTGTGACATTTTAAGTCAATAAGCAACGAATCAAGTGTGAACATTCGCAATATGCACTGAATTAAAACATCACCATGCAATGAGCATGCATGCCTTTCCTTGTTCTTCACAAATCTATAAAAGACCCGGTTTATTCAAGTTATTTTCACTCTCAAAATTTACGAGAGAAGCATTATTTCATAAGCACTCAAGACAAATCTGTAAACAGACGATCGATGACACATGTAAACTTCCGCTTGGACTGTACAGTACTTCGTTCTCGACTACTTTTTCGTTACTCACATGTTTAGATCAACTTTGCAAAATTTACGATGGATGTCAGTTTTTTTTTTAATAAACTGTTATTATCTTCTGAAAATGTTTATTTGGAAACTTGGAATAAAAACATATCTTTGTCTTGATAAGAATGGAGCCCCTAGCAAGTCTAGCTGACATCACCCGTAGGTAGTCAACCATGTCGTGGTCACAAAATAAATTCTACCTTCACATCGACTATTCTCCATAGATTATCATTTTCTATTTAAGCTAGGTTCTATTTTCCATACACCTGATGACGTAATAGGCTAGTATTATTGAGTTTGTGCAACTATAGAAAGGGGTGTTCTCTTAAATAGTGATGTTTACCGTCGAGTATACATGTTTTGTTATTCCTGTGTTTATATTGTTCCCGATGTACACCTTTTGCAATAACGTTGACTTCAAATGTGTACTTTTCACATGTAATTCACCTGTAAAATGAAGGTTTGTCAAGCATGTCAGTATGTCTTTCTGCAAATTACGAACATGTATTGATAACAATATCATCAGGAATCAAGACTTGAACTGAAGTTGAATCTGATGAAGTAGCTTTGGTAACGTGTTCATTCCCACATGTTTCCAAACATTAATGACATATCCAGCTGCTGATCTAAAGGATTGTTCAGGGAATTCTCCTCCGCCCATTTAAATGTGTTTGAATTGATTTTCCAGTTAATCCTCTCTTTTAGGGAGTTAAACCGTCCCCCCATTCAAAATTGTTGTGTACAGTATAATCAAAAGAATAAAAACAAAAGAAACGTCACCTCTCTTTTTTACCATATAAAATACAACAAAGTAAGATATTTCTAATGTTACAGTTATATTTGAAAAATTAATGTATTGACAACTTTGTGAATCAGAAAAGGGGGAATTAGAAGTCAGCATTGTCACACAGTGTAGCTTTCAATCATACATGTAGATTGTTAATTGTCCGGTTTTCGAGCACGTTCGTTTTTGGCTAATAGTGGCTCTAAAATGACGACAGAACGGTCAACACAGTCAATATCGTGTGTGGTCACCCCCAGATTGCATGCAAGTATGAACACGTCATCTTGCAGATGATGTCAGCCGTCTTATGGCTGCTATCAGGATTCTTCGCCATTCTTCCTGTAGGGCATGTGCCAACGCCGCTACTGTCTTCGTTCCGCGTGCTAATCTCGTGATTCAAATTAACCAATAGGAGTGCTATCTGATTCTCATTGCAGTCTCCCGTTAAGCTCCAAATCATGCGCTCTTAGATTCCCACGTGCGACATCACTAGACAACAGTGTATGGAGTTTAAAATAGTTTGACTGAAAACAGACAGGCTATAAATAGCGCTGAGCAACCACCCGTCAGCGATACGACAGAAGACTATAGGAGGACATCAGGGGACTATTGTAGCATTAGGGGAGACATCACAGTACATCACATACACATATTTCTAGTTATTTTATACTAACAAAATACACATATATATATTGTTCCAATCTGAGACGAATGTTCAACAGTAGATATGTACCCCATCTCAATCTCAATCATGATTTAAAGTTATAAAGCATTTGAAATTTAATGTACACCCTATAAAAAGTTTGATGATGTATCTAACATCGGCATTTCAAAGTGCAATGGCTTCAGTGGGAACATCAAAGCAATTGTGAATATGGAACCTACACTGCCGCCTTCGAAGGCAGACTACCTTACCTTACAACAGAGACATGCTGATTGGACTCTAACACGAGTTTGATGAATTGGAGTCTGCAGGTGTATTTGCCGACCCATAACAAGTTCATGTACCTGTTGATTATGCCACCATGACAGTAAACAACACAATCTAAATAAATTTAGATCAACAGATTTTTTATTCTGTCATACTGTTGATCTAAGATTGACCAGTGTGAGAGGTCGTCCCGGTGACCTTTCGTATGCAAATAAGAAATTCGCGATTTGATCAATCAAATTCGACGTTACAAACAGTTCATAGTCGCTCATTGAAGGTGTGAACGGAAGAAACATATAATAGCTTATGGCTGTTCTCAATAATAGTGTGCCTTGAGAAAAATAAATCTTGTTTTTTGATACTGATAAGAAAAATATCGGTAGGTTGATTTTATTTTGGTTGTATGAAATATATTTAGTTTTATGGTTGACAAAAAAATCTATATTTTTGAATTATTTGGATGGAAATGGAAGAAATTAGTACAAACGAGTTTGATCAAAAGGAGTTACCTCCCCTTGCATGAGGATTTTCGTAAATATTGACATTTATCATGCTTTAACTCTATGATTATTATTCGCCACGTTAGTATCTGTGCGATGTGCAATCATCATTTGTCATTGACAACTAGCAAATACGCTAAATCATTTTAAAAAGAAAAAATATAATCTATTAATACATCCAAGCAATCGAATAATTCATCGCTCTACTCCGCTCCAAATGACAGAGCTCCGAACATCATCCATTTCAAAAGATGTGTTGCTGAGTTGTGTAACTTCCAGCGAGCTAGGGCAACTTTTCTGATTGGCCGAGCGGCTGATTTCAGAGGTCACCGGGATGACCCGCCTTACGGGCCAATCTTAGATCAACATGTATGACCAAATATAAAACCTGTTGATCTAAATTTATTTAGATTGTAAACAACACCACCATTTTTTGGGTTCAGACACGGCGAGGCCGGACGTTTAATACAAACCAGGAATGGGTTACAAGAAAAGTGGAAACACCAAACGAAACGAAATAAAAGTAATGCTGCTGTTTGTAAAACTTACATTTCACCGTTAAATGAAATCGAGTCTTAAAAAAATAAATGCCACCTTCTTTTTGTAAATAGAAGTTGCATAAGCCTGCTTAAATGAGAAAATGTCAGGTCATCCAAAAAAACGAAAAATTATTCATCGTTACAAATTTAAGAAGAAAGTAGGGTCATTCAATGCTAGCCGATTTCTTTAGACTGATCTGAAAGCTGATCATGCAGTGAATGTTGATTTCAGGTAAATGGTCGCAGGACGTTTCCAATTGGATAATAAAGATAGATGATGACACTAGGTAGCTCGCTGATATTACGTGTACATAGATAATCTCACCCAAGTGTCTTCTGATATCAAATATATCAACACAAGTTGATAAAAGTAACAAAATTAATATCCGAGGCTTGCCGAGGATATTTTACTTTTATCAACGAGTGTTGATATATTTGATATCAGAAGAAACGAGGGTGAGATTCTCTTTATCATTCTATATCCTTTTTCATCACATTTGCATTAAAAATGTGCACCTTTGAACACTTGCTCTAAAACTCCTAAACCAGTGATGTCATAGCATTGTGACATCATTGAGTTCATAGTGTCGTAGCAGTGTGATGTCATTGTGTTTATGACGTCATGGCATTGTGGCGTCATTTTTGATGATGCAAAACGTTTGTGATGTCATGTCCCTTATGTTGACAGGGCATTGTTAAAAATCTACTGTCAAAGCAGTATCTTCCAAAGGCGATATCTCCTGTGGAACACAGTTTGGGATGATTAACCCCTTTTGTCATCATCTATCAATTACTGATAACTAACAGTTACAGTTTGAATTTGGTGTCAGCTAACCCTGAACTCTAAATTGTTGATGGAAATAAGCACGACCGATTGGAAGTTTTATTAAGAATGTCGTTTCCGAAATAACATTCGTTATTTCTGCTGCATGCATATTCTTGAGGTACATTTCGCAACATTCACATTCACTGGGGCGGTCGATTACACATTAAATGGTTTTTCAGGAGTTCAGATCTCAACTGATCTTGAGGAGAAGGATCTTGTAAGGAATGAAAAGAATGAGAAGGCTGATCTTTAGATTTCTTTCTGTACTTCTGTTTTTAATGTTTTATCATTAACCTACAGCTGTGTTTTTATATTGCAAAGACAACTCATTAACTACCTAAAAATAATCAAATTTCAATAGGACAGTTTTAAATGGTTCTTGTAAATTTTACATTAATTTATGGCTAACATTCAAGGTAGGCAATTTTGTTGTATTAGAAAGACATTTTCACTTTATCTTACCATAACATAATTGTCTTTTAGAATTTTAAATGAATGTATAATTATACCCCTGCTTCGACGTAGTCGGGGTATGTAGCGCTCTGTGTGTCCGTTCGACCGTTTCGATTGTGCGTGTGTTTGTGGGTCCGACATCGTTTCCGGAGGATGACTTGAAAAGTATTTCACTCAGAAACTTCAAATTTGGAATGGATTTTATACCTATGTGGTGTAAAGGTGTCTTTTTGGGTGTCAATTCAAGGGTACAATTTTTTTTAATGTTTGGACCTTAATCGGCAAGATGTCTAACTTCGTTCTGTCTTTGGAGCTTAAATTGACAAAATTTTGACTCAGAAACTTCAAATTTGATATGGATGTAACATATGTGGTGTAGATTTACCTTTTGTGGTTTTAAATCATGGGTTCCAAATTTCCTGAATTTTTAGCCCTAAAAGGGAGTAAATTTCTGACTTTGTTCAGTCTCCGAACTTGAGACTTTTTAGCTTAGAAACTTAATATAGCAAATGTGAGATTTCCATTTCCCACTGATTTGCCTTATGAGACATAACTTCTAGGTGGCCATAACATTTTTAAAGTTTGACCATTATTAACCTAATGTAAACTTCTAGAATTCAGTTATTATTTTGTTCAAACTCACCCTAAATCCATTGACAGTTATCATTCATTCACACAAACTAGCGTCCACAAGAAATGCTACAATGTTTTCAAAATTATCAAAAATAAAATTCTATTACAAGACAAAATTGTTTTTGATATATTTGATGAGCATATATCGTGAAAAAGGTTACATGATTTCATTTACTAGGAACAGATACCTATTGTTGATTGTGTGGCAATTCAAAAACACTTGTCGTGCAAATATCGCAATTTTAAGATATTTTTTGGACAGAATGTTTTCCATTTCAATTTTTAATGAAAACGTTTTAGAAATCATGTTAGAAAACGATGTTGCCGACATAACGCACTGAGATTAATTTGTTGACGTGACTTTGCTGTAGATATTTAGAAAATGCAAAAGTGTTCATTTCAGTTCATACAAATACAAAAAAACATATTACATGTATATCTCATCAGCTGAAAGCTTATTATCAATTGTTAAAAATACCCAGCTTGTTTTCTAATCAGCTTGGGCTTTTAACCTAATTGGGAGCTTGTCGCTTCTACACTCTATCAGCAAGTTCAATCACAATCTAAATAAATTTAGATCAACAGGTTTTATATTTGGTCATACATGTTGATCTAAGATTGGCCCCTAAGGCGGGTCATCCCAGTGACCTCTGAAATCAGCCGCTCGGCCAATCAGAAAAGTTGCCCTAGCTCGCTGGAAGTTAAAACAACTCAGCAGCACATCTTTTGAAATGGATGATGTTCGGAACTCTGTCATTTGGAGCGGAGTAGAGCGATGAATTATCCGATTGCTTGGATGTATTAAAAGATTATATTTTTTCTTTTTAAAATGATTTAGCGTATTTGCTAGTTGTCAATGACAAATGATGATTGCACATCGCACAGATACTAACGTGGCGAATAATAATCATAAAGTTAGAGCATGATAAATGTCAATATTTACGAAAATCCTCATGCAAGGGGAGGTAACTCCTTTTGATCAAACTCGTTTGTACTAATTTCTTCCATTTCCATCGAAATAATTTAAACAATATTGATTTTTTGTCAATTATAAAACTAAATATATTTCATACAACCAAAATAAAACCAACCTACAGATATTTTTCTTATCAGTATCAAAAACAAGATTTATTTTTCTCAAAGCACATTATTATTGAGAACAGCAAAAGCTATTATATGTTTCTTCCGTTCACACTTTGAATGAGCGACTATGAACTGTTTGTAACGTCGAATTTGATTGATCAAATCGCGAATTCCTTATTTGCATATGAAAGGTCACCGGGACGACCTCTCACACTGGTCAATCTTAGATCAACAGTATGACAAAATAAAAAATCTGTTGATCTAAATTTATTTAAATTGGCTCAATCACTTCCATAGCTTATCACTTTAACTTTTACCATGAAAACCCTGTAGTAGAACAAATCTGCAGGCTTCGTTTTTGGACATTACCCTTTCGTTTGTGCATACTACAAGTGGTGAGGTAAATGTTAACTACACAATCACTTCCATAGCTTATCACTTTAACTTTTACCATGAAAACCCTGTAGTAGAACAAATCTGCAGGCTTCGTTTTTGGACATTACCCTTTCGTTTGTGCATACTACAAGTGGTGAGGTAAATGTTAACTACACATTCATTTCTGAGCAAGGAGCCAGTGTGGTTGACTACGTTTTGGCGACAAGTTTTCTTTTTTAAAAAATCGTTGATATGTGTGTGATCCCAAGGGTAGAATATGATCACATGCCTGTAGCCTGTACTTTTAAGGGCCTTTTAGAAAATGTCAGTGCAACAACGGTTGGGGCAGATATGAAACTTTTTAAGATTCCCAAGTACAAATACAGTAAAACAGACAAAGTCCAGTTAATTTTTTTTAAACGACAAGATAAATGGACTGTTATCTGAGTTCTTAGAATTCTTGAATTTGGACATCAATCGTGCAGTGGCTAAATTATCAGACAGTGTGGCCGCAACGGGTTCACAAGTAATATGCCGGAATGCAAGCAAGGATACAGCAATGAAAGCAACTTAAAACAGCAAAGTACAGGTTTCCCCATAAATTACGGAATTTCTATTGTGATAAAAACAGACTATAATAATAATAGTTGATTTATAAAGCGCATTATCCATGCTTAATGCATGCTCTAGACTATATTTAAGCAAAGAAAGCCTTCATAGAATGTTGAAAACAAAAGAGAACAAGATTTAACATAACGATCAGAGATGTCAGAGTGGATATGAACTTACAAACAGAGGCTTTTGACACTTCACTTCACTGGTGGTACTTTAAGGCATTCGGAAAAATGATTTTTTTGTAATATTCCACTAGGTAGTTAACTAACACAAATATTTAGGTATACTCTTTTCGTCGAGACTCCTGTGGAAAAGGTTTGTGAAACACTAGCCCAACAAGCAAGTAAAGCCTGCCTTCAAATCTTTAGGCTATGTAACAGTTTTAGTAGATATAATATGGGGTAACTGCCTCATGAGGATTTTTTAACGTGTTTTTAATGTATAAAATACATTAAAATACACCTTTTTAGACACACGTATATTTTATTGTATAAAATACGGTAAAAAATATGGTAACTTATATAAATAAATATGAATAATTATAAATAAAGGGGTAATAAAGGCTTAACGTATCTCACCGGGGTCCAAAATATATTTTTATCCTAATTTATACATTAAAATACATTAACAACACTTCACTATGAGGATCGAACCCACAACTCATAGCGAGAGCCCAATCAATAATAGCTGGTGTTTACTATAGTTACGACGTAACAGCTGTTATTGATTGAGACCTTCAAACTAGGTCCCTCCATAAGTCTATATACCGTTTAGAACTTTGTAAAACTTACATTTCACCATTAAATGAAATCGAGTCTTAAAAAAATAAATGTTACCTTCTTTTTGTAAATAGAAGTTGCATAAGCCTGCTTAAATAAGAAAATGTCAGGTCATCCAAAAAAACGAAAAATTATTCATCGTTACAAATTTAAGAAGAAAGTAGGGTCATTCCGACATTCAACGCTAGCCGATTTCTTTAGACTGATCTGAAAGCTGATCATGCAGTGAATGTTGATTTCAGGTAAATGGTCGCAGGACGTTTCCAATTGGATAATAAAGATAGATGATGACACTAGGTAGCTCGCTGATATTACGTGTACATAGATAATCTCACCCAAGTGTCTTCTGATATCAAATATATCAACACAAGTTGATAAAAGTAACAAAATTAATATCCGAGGCTTGCCGAGGATATTTTACTTTTATCAACAAGTGTTGATATATTTGATATCAGAAGAAACGAGGGTGAGATTCTCTTTATCATTCTATATCCTTTTTCATCACATTTGCATTAAAAATGTGCACCTTTGAACACTTGCTCTAAAACTCCTAAACCAGTGATGTCATAGCATTGTGACATCATTGAGTTCATAGTGTCGTAGCAGTGTGATGTCATTGTGTTTATGACGTCATGGCATTGTGGCGTCATTTTTGATGATGCAAAACGTTTGTGATGTCATGTCCCTTATGTTGACAGGGCATTGTTAAAAATCTACTGTCAAAGCAGTATCTTCCAAAGGCGATATCTCCTGTGGAACACAGTTTGGGATGATTAACCCCTTTTGTCATCATCTATCAATTACTGATAACTAACAGTTACAGTTTGAATTTGGTGTCAGCTAACCCTGAACTCTAAATTGTTGATGGAAATAAGCACGACCGATTGGAAGTTTTATTAAGAATGTTGTTTCCAAAATAACATTCGTTATTTCTGATGCATGCATATTCTTGAGGTACATTTCGCAACATTCACATGCACTAGGGCGGTCGATTACACATTAAATGGTTTTTCAGGAGTTCAGATCTCAACTGATCTTGGGGAGAAGGATCTTGTAAGGAATGAAAAGAATGAGAAGGCTGATCTTTAGATTTCTTTCTGTACTTCTGTTCTTAATGTTTTATCATTAACCTACAGCTGTGTTTTTATATTGCAAAGACAACTCATTAACTACCTAAAAATAATCAAATTTCAATAGGACAGTTTTCAATGGTTCTTGTAAATTTTACATTAATTTATGGCTAACATTCAAGGTAAGCAATTTTGTTGTATTAGAAAGACATTTTCACTTCATCTTACCATAACATAATTGTCTTTTAGAATTTTAAATGAATGTATAATTATACCCCTGCTTCGACGTAGTCGGGGTATGTAGCGCTCTGTGTGTCTGTTCGACCGTTTCGATCGTGCGTGTGTTTGTGCGTCCGACATCGTTTCCGGAGGATGACTTGAAAAGTATTTCACTCAGAAACTTCAAATTTGGTATGGATTTTATACCTATGTGGTGTAGAGGTGTCTTTTGGGGTGTCAATTCAAGGGTACAGTTTTTTTAATGTTTGGACCTTAATCGGCAAGATGTCTAACTTCGTTCTGTCTTTGGAGCATAAATTGACAAAATTTTGACTCAGAAACTTCAAATTTGATATGGATGTAACATATGTGGTGTAGATTTACCTTTTGTGGTTTTAAATCCAGGGTTCCAAATTTCCTGATTTTTTTGCCCTAAAAGGGTTTAAATTTCTGACTTTGTTCAGTCTCCAAACTTGAGACTTTTTAGCTTAGAAACTTAATATAGCAAATGTGAGATTTCCATTTCCCACTGATTTGCCTTTATGAGACATAACTTCTAGGTGGCCATAACATTTTTTTAAATTTGACCATCATTAACCTAATGTTAACTTCTAGAATTCAGTTATTATTTTGTTTAAACTCACCCTAAATCCATTGACAGTTATCATTCATTCACACAAACTAGCGTCCACAAGAAATGTTTTAAAAATTATCAAAAATAAAATTCTATTACAAGACAAAATTGTTTTTGATATATTTGATGAGCATATATCATGAAAAAGGTTACATAATTCATTTACTAGGAACAGATAGAAATTGTTGATTGTGTGGCAATTCAAAAACACTTGTCGTGCAAATATCGCAATTTTAAGATATTTTTGGACAGAATGTTTGCCATTTCAATTTTTAATGAAAACGTTTTAGAAATCATGTTAGAAAACGATGTTGCCGACATAACGCACTGAGATTAATTTGTTGACGTGACTTTGCTGTAGATATTTTAGAAAATGCAAAAGTGTTCATTTCAGTTCATACAAATACAAAAAAACATATTACAAGTATATCTCATCAGCTGAAAGCTTATTATCAATTGTTAAAAATACCCAGCTTGTTTTCTAATCAGCTTGGGCTTTTAACCTTATTGGGAGCTTGTCGCTTCTACACTCTATCTGCAAGCTCAATCACTTCCATAGCTTATCACTTTAACTTTTACCGTGAAAACCCTGTAGTAGAACAAATCTGCAGACTTCGTTTTTGGACATTATCCTTTCGTTTGTGCATACTACAAGTGGTGATGTAAATGGTAACTACACATTCATTTCTGAGCAAGGAGCCAGTGTGGTTGACTACGTTTTGGCGACAAGTTCTCTTTTCTCAAAAATCGTTGATATGTCTGTGATTCCAAGGGTAGAATATGATCACATGCCTGTAGCCTGTACTTTTAAGGGCCTTTTAGAAAATGTCAGTGCAACAACGGTTGGGGCAGATATGAAACCTTTTAAGATTCCCAAGTACAAATACAGTAAAACAGACAAAGTCCAGTTAATTTTTTTTAAACGACAAGATAAATGGACTGTTATCTGAGTTCTTAGAATTCTTAAATTTGGACATCAATCGTGCAGTGGCTAAATTATCAGACAGTGTGGCCGCAACGAGTTCACAAGTAATATGCCGGAATTCAAGCAAGGATACAGCTTCAAAACAACCACATTGGTTTGACGGTGAATGCAAGCAACTTAAAACAGCGAAGTACAGGTTTCCCCATAAATTACGGAATTTCTATTGTGATAAAAACAGACTAGATTATATTTAAGCAAAGAAAGCCTTCACAGAATGTTAAAAACAAAAGAGAACAAGATTTAACATAACGATCAGAGATGTCAGAGTGGATACGGACTTACAAACAGAGGCTTTCGACACTTCACGTGGAGTGAGGCAAGGATGTATTCTTAGACCTCTACTATTTCTCCTCTTTGTAAATGAATTTGCAACAGAACTCAACAAATCAGATATAACTGGAATTTTTGTAACTCAAAGTATACAAGATCTGCTACTACTGATGTTTGCTGATGATATTTTTCTTTTTGCCACCAGTGTAATTGGTCTACATCGTCAACTTGATATTCTCGAATCATTCTGCACCAATTGGGACTATGACTGAATCTTAATAAAACAGACATCATAGTGTTTCGTTATGGTGGTACTTTAAGGTATTCGGGAAAATGAATTTTTTGTAATATTCCACTAGGTAGTTAACTAACACAAATATTAAGGTATACTCTTTTCGTCGAGGCTCCTGTGGACAAGGTTTGTGAAACACTAGCCCAACAAGCAAGTAAAACCTTCCTTCCAATCTTTAAGCTATGTAACAGTTTTCTTCAGCAAGAACAATATTTGATCAAAAAGTGGCACCTATATTACTGAACGGGTCAGAAATTTGGGGGTATTAACATCTGATGCAATAGAAAGGGTGCAGACCATGTTTTTCAAACGTTTTCTAACCATTGGGAAATATGCTTCAAATAAAAGCAATACTGGGAGAACTTAGGCGATACCCCATCTTCGTGTCCACACAGATACGACTTATCAAATTCTGGTTTAAAGTACTTGACATGGACGATCAGCGATATCCACTTTTTACAGGCAGATAACCAAAGGTGTATTGATATAGATACTCTGAAATTGTTTATGCTTTTGTTTGCAGACGATATTGTAGTATTAGATAGTACTGTTATTGGCCTACAAAAGAGATTAGACAAACTTTCGCAATATTATGATAAGTGGCAACTTAAAATTAATTTTCTTAAAAGTAAAGTAATCATCTTTAGAAAGGGGGGCCGTTTAAGAAATTATGAGCACTTCTCTCTAAATGGCAATCCACTAGAAATAGTTTCATCCTACAAATATTTAGGAATCCATCTATCATCTTCTGGATCTTGGTTTATTACCCAAAAGACTTTAACTCTCCTGGCTAATAAAGCCCTACAACTTTTGAAATGTAAACTTACAAATTTTTTTAAATTACCTCTTCACGTTTTGATGCACTTATTTGATGCCAAAATCTTACCAATTTTATTGTACGGTAGTGAAATTTGGGGGTTTCATCCCGCACCAGATGTAAATAGTTTTCATGATAGATTTTGTAAACAATTATTGTGTCTGAGAAGAGGTACCCCTAATATTGTTGCAAGAGGTGAACTGGGCCGCCATTCCCTTCAAGTGAATATGTATTTAAAAGTTATCAAATATTGGTGCAGATTGCTTTCCCAGACTGAAAACCCGATTTTACAACATGTTTATACATACCAGGTATCATTAGCTAACAAGGGAGTTAAATGTTGGGCATTAAGTGTAAAAATGCTTTTAGCATCGTATGGTTTTGGACATGTGTGGTGCAACCAAGATGTATCAAATGTAAGTAAATTTATTGCTTGCTTTAGACAAAGATGTTTAGATATTGATCAACAAGAGTGGCTTTGTAACATAAAAAAGTATTCCAAACTTGAAGTGTATTCGGAAATAAAACCATGTATTGTTTTTGAAAAATATTTATCTACTATCTCTGTTAGAGCATACCAATGTGCCCTCAGTGCCTTTCGATGTTCTAGTCATAGTTTGTTGATCGAAGAGGGAAGAAAGATTGGTTTAAAAAGATATTTAAGACTATGTCCATTTTGTGAAGTACGTGTTATCGAAACTGAATATCACTTTTGCCTGATATGTCCATTTTACTATGATCTAAGAAGGTCTATTTTACCTACTTACTACTGTGTACAACCTTCTTTCGACAAATGTTGTAGCCTCATGTCGTGTCAAAATAATACTATTATCAACAAATTAGCTAAATATATCTTTTTAGCCTTTAAGAAACGTGAATTATTTCTGAAAGGTATTCCACTCTAGAAATATCAAGCCAAGACAAACTTGTATTATATTTCAATTAATATGTCCAAATGGGCGCTTTGTTGTTGCCTTTAAACTGTTGTTAATGCACTGTATAACGGGCCTGTGGCCTCTTTACGGAATAAACTCATTCACTACAAAGATACAGAATGCTAAAAACTTTTAATGATATGGGCAGAACTAACTGGTCTTCAAACGTTAGAAATTTATTATTAGGAAAAGGGTTTCTCATGTCTGGCTAAACCAGGGCGTCGCAAACATTAAACAATTTATGTACATTTCCGAACAACGTCTAATGCCCCTATTTCACTACGAGAGGAATTCTCACGAATCGCCACGAATAGGTGATTGTAAAAATTCGTGAATATTCTTGAATATTCGGCAACATTCGTGAACTGCAATTTCACTTGTACGAAACGTTTACGAAAATTCGTAGCTTTTCATGCTAAAACACTACGAAACCAATACGAATTGCTTACGAATAATGTACGAATTGTACGATATAACAATGAAACAACTACGAATATACTACGAATTTTCACGAATATGATACGATAACACAAATGATGTAGGAATAGATTACGATAATTCGTGACTGTTTCGTAGATGATTCGTAAATAATTCGGGGAGAGACCATCAAAAATATCAACCACGAATTTCCAAGAACTCGTTACGAATTTGTTACGAATGACCCGAATTAATTACGAATAGTTTACGAGACAACTACGATAACACAATTCGTAGTTGATTCGGGAAAATCTTTTGACAAACAAAAAAAATTTCACGAATGCCACGAATTGTAAGAATATTGCCGAATCAATCACGAATTCATTACGAATCACAAGAATAAATCACGAATTGTCTACGAATGTTCACGAATGTGAAATATTTCTCTATCGTGGCGATTCGTGAGAATTCCTCTCGTAGTGAAATAGGGGCATAAGGGTTACTTCACTCCAAACATGGCAAAACGAAATTAACAGCTCTTCTTATTTCAAATATTATTCACGGTTCAAATACGAACTTCAACTTGAGCCCTACATAACAAGTTTAAAATACGAGCACCTTATCCGTTCACTGATCACGTTCGGTATATCAAATAACAACTTTAAAGTAAACATGTACATATTAAAGAAGGACGTCCCTGCAACAGACATCTTGTGCCAACTTTGTGATGCTAAAGCCACAAAAACTGAAAATCACCTATTCTTTCGATGTGATAGGTATCAGTAATACAGAGATAACTACTTCAAACATCTGCAGAATGTCTACAAAGGTCCACTAACTCTTACATCAACCTTGCAATCCAAAAACCCCCAAATAATTTATTAAAAATTAAAATTTTGCATTATATTTTTAAAGAAAGGTATCATTCGAAACTGTACCACGAAATGATTACATTGTGCCAAGAGGCAAAATATTGGCGTAATAAAATTCTGATTCTGAAATAAATTTCACTTTTTAATGGGTAATTACCTCATTTTTACCACCATTTGCGGCGGAGTACTTGACCCTGGAGAGAATGGTACTCTTATATGAAATGGACAAATGAGAAGGGTAACCTTAATGTTTAATTTTGGACTATCGTGATAATTATTTATGTAACAATAAGAACCTGATATCAAAACAAAGGTATACTCTGTGATACCAGTGATGACATTGCTTTAATGTATCGTCATTTATGTACAGCTGTGCTGTTGAATTGAAAAAAAACTCATTTGATAAGTCAATATAATCAAATATCAAGAGGACTTTTTTAAATGGCTCTCGTAACTTTCACATTAATTTATAACTAACATACAAAGTAAGCAATTACTTTGTTTTGGAAAGACATTTTCACTTCATCTAACCATAACACATTGTGCTTTAGAATTTTAAATGAATGTATGATTTACAATGATTTAAAGTGGCATGTGTTATCGTAATTGTCATAGCTGATTTTCTTCTGGGTTTAAAGGGGCGATAGCACTTTAACAAAAAAACAGTTCACTGATAATTGAACGTTATTGCTGAATGTACTATTTTGATGTCAAAAATCTCATAACACAAATCAACCATCCTTAGTCAGAGGACAAAGTATAGCTCCGAGCAAAAAAAATGAGACAATTCTCAAAATTAGTTTTTCGGTTGCCACTCGAAAATTTCGGACATGGTTTGGAAATGTTTAGCCGCTGTGACATTGCTATGATGTTCTGTGCATTATATACCCTGTCGTTGGGTCGGGTCATGTGACTACGCTGTAGCAGACGACTTCCTAGTGACCGCCGGGATGCAGAAAAACAAAGCGATACAAAGACTTCTCGTTTTTGATCATGCAGTATGGAAATGAGATAAGAAAGTGTTGAAAATAAAGGGTATACCTTGGGGTATCTTTTAACCAATTTGGCGAGATTTCGACTTGCAAACTGGTGCCCGAAAAATTGAAAAAAATCTATTATCGATGCTCTTTTAAAACACGGGTTTTATTCATTCAAGTAAAGGCTTTTGGTTTTTATGTGATTGGTTGCTGAACACAAATATTACAGAAAGTGGAATTGTTTTTGTTATGCAACAGGCTGATGACCAAATTTACACATTAAAAAAACCGAAAAAATGACTTCCTCGCGTTCATATACAAATTATGTATTTCTTGTAGTTTTGAAAGATCAAGACACAATTAAAGTTGTCAAGCGAATGATTACGTGTAAATTTGTAACATTAGAATCAAAACATTCTGCAGATTTGGAACAAAAGGTTCATTTAACTTTGCATAAGTTGTTTTCAGAACCAACAGAGGATTTGAAAAAAATCTATGTTTGAGCAGATTTCACAATGTTTATCATGAAATAGTAGACTGATTGAGTTTCAGCTTCTTTCATACAATTTGTATATGAATTATCTAAATCTGTTCCAAATTTCATAAGTTTATGTCAAAAATGTAATAAATACGGTTAATCTAAAATTGTCTCATTTGTTTTGCCCAGAGGTAAATAAAGATTAACATAATATCCATTGGCGACCATTTAGTGTGAACACCTTTAAAACCTTTTGTGCAATAAAAGGGAATCGTATGGCTAAACTTTACATCATATATTTGAATAATTACAGTTTCATCTAGTTTAAATACATTGTCTTTCATTTGGAACCATTAATTTTCATTTTCCTGACATCACATTATATTCCCCCTAAAACGTGTTACTGCCCCTTTAAGGTATATATGTATATATGTCGTGTTTATTTCATTCCACATAAAAAGTTAGTAGAAACGAATACATTCATTAAAACCCTCACAGCTTGTGAAACAGCACATTCGACTAACAAGCTTGTCCCGGAATCCTTTCTGGATGTTTGTCAGCGATACGGGATTGGCCTTTTAGTTGTCTTGTCTTGATAGCAGCAATTTGTAAGTAATTTGAACCATTGTTTCATTTTAAAGTCAGTTTAAGTATTTTTCGTACTATTCTTTTTGGCTTTGATATCTGTTGATTCACCATAGTGCTGGAGATGATATGCATGTTATTGCCAACAAATTCCATTTACATAAAAATACATACACGGTCTTAAGCGGTCTATGTATGTGCAGAAGCTGGTTCATTGTCATGTATGGTAGTAAAACAATATTTTTGACAAAAAATAAAAAAATGGATAAGAATGGAAAACAACGTTTCACTAATTTTATCCATCGCTGATGGTAAAGTGTCCATTGTCTATCTCACAACTCAACTTATCGCCTACCACAGGTTAAGTGACCGATTACTATTTAAGAATTTTGAAAATGACATGAAAATGTTATCTGGGAACAGCAAATGTTTCCTCGGATCACTGAAAGATGTTTGTAAAGTGTTGTTTTAGATAATTAGTTACCAATTTAACAGTACATTTAAACGTTTTCAAACATTTCATTTTAATCAAAATTTGCAATACCTCAATGCAAATATTTTTAATTTTCCTCTAGTTAGACACTCAACAATAAAGTTTGTGTCAAGGACCAAGAAGAATATAATGTGTATACGATCACAAACGTTGCTGTTGATGTTTTAAACAATGACTACAGCTGCCTAAATGGACAGTCAGATCGTTTTTTTTTTGTTTTTTTTTTGTGGAATCAAACTTTAAGAGTATTTCCCTGTTTATACTATTAAATGATTATTACATGATTATTTCAAACTTATTTTCGTATATATTTTTTAGTGTAACATTTTGGTTGTTTCATATTTTAAACTTTGTTAAAGAATAAAATGCATCACTGCGTCCTTTTGAATTTCGTATAAAAAACCGACAGGTCTGTCGCTTTAACAAAAGCTTTCTTTTTTTTATTTTAAATCTAAGGGAAAAGATGTTTATTGTAGTCTCACAGGACTACACTACAGGGATTTATGCAACACTTGGGAAAAGTGATGAAGGGAGTTTTAAGAAATGGTTATCAATTTAGAATTGAGATTGACCAACAAATGAAGATTATAAGTGTTTACCGAGTCTTGAAACTATTTTAATATATTTCCTGATATGTCAAGGTGTTGTAACTTTTCTTTTTTTAAGGTTTGATCACAAACCACAATCTTTTCAAAATTATAAAATTTGTTTGATCATCAATGTTCCCTTTTTTCCGCAGGCAATGGCTGAATCAACGCAAAAGAGAACATTTTCATTCTTGACGCTATTGAAGTTCGTTCTGGTAACCTTGGTATCAGAGGCGAAGACGGAAGCTGCGCAGAAGTCTACTGAGCCGGAAGCCGAAGAGGAACCACACGATGCTTTGAGTAAAGTCAAGCTGCCAAGGAACCTGCCGTCCATAATTGAAATCAAAAAGAAAATCCCAAGTCATTGTTTTGAGCGTAAACTTTCAACTTCAATGTACTTTGCAATCAAAGACGTAGCAATTGTTGTCGTACTTTACGTAGTGGGCGAGTTGATGTGGAATTACCTCCCCTTGGTGCCGTTTTTGGCCTTGACGCCCGTGTTCTGGTTCCTCCAAGGAACGATGTTCATGGCTTTTTTTGTTCTCGGTCATGACGCAAGTCACGACGCCTTCTCCAACTATGACCTCGTTAATGACACCATTGGAACGATATTGCACACGTTCCTGATGATGCCATTTTACACATGGAAGATCACGCATCGAAACCACCACAAAAACACGGGGAATATCGACAAAGACGAATTGTACTATCCAGTTCGGAAGAGCCAAGACAACGGTTCAGCCGCACCCCCCTTGTTTGGACTTGGAATAAGCTGGTACATTTACCTAGTCCGTGGATATCACCCTCGACCTGTTTCGCATCTCAACCCACTACATCCGCTCTTCTCCAATCACCTTTTTGGTTGCATCGTTTCCTTGATTGCTCTGGCTGTCTGGGGCACTTGTTTGTATTCCTACGCGGCAACCTACGGTTTCTGGAAGCTGTGTTTCCACTACCTAGTCCCTAATTTCATCTTTGCAATAAATCTCGTTATCATTACTTTCCTTCACCATACGGAAGAAGAGACTCCCTGGTACGCCGACAATCTCTGGACCAACGTACGAGGTCAGCTCAGCACTGTGGACCGACATTACGGCATCTTTCACGACGTCCTTCACAACATAACGACTCACCAGATCCATCACCTCTTCCCGAAAATGCCTCACTATCATCTTGAGGAAGCAACACGTCACTTCCGGAAAGAGTTTCCAGATCTCGTCAACTTCCGAGAGGAACGAATTCTTCCTGCGTTTTACCGAATGTTCCAGAAATACGCCACGCAGAGTGTTATAGGAGACGATACTGAAATTCATGTATACAAGTAGGACGACTATTTTGCTGATAATGCAAAAGTGCAGACGTGTAAACGGTACGTCCTGCTGCAACCTAGTTAAACTAGCTGTAGTGTATACGTCCTCTAAGTCATCACGTCGTATACATTACAGCTAGTTTTTACTAGATTGGTCCTGCTATTGAATCTGTTGTAGAAGCTTTGTTAATGTGTCCTTACCAAAGATAAATGACATATCCAGCTGCCGACCCAAAGGATTGTTCAGGGTATTCAACCCTACCCTTTTAAATGTGTTTGAATAGATTTGCCCATTGATCCCCTCACATACTGCGTTAAACCCCTCCCCCTTTTAAAATCTTCTGGAGCTGCTGTACTCTTTAACTGTGCACTTGAACTTTGGAAGTTTCTCCTGTAAAACTTTGTGCATAGTCGATGGCGCGCGGTGGTTGGCAGAGACCACTAGAGTTCATTATATACTACTAAACAATATTCAAGTGTTCAAATACTGACGTGTCTTGTTATTAACCTGTTGTTGGGAGCTTTCTGGTCATCTTTTATATCAATGAATGTTACTAAATTAGTCCACTCATACCACAGGCTGTTGTTCAACTTTTGAACTATAAATAGAAAATGCCTTTTGTTATGTTTTGTTGCAATAAATAGGCTTGACTTCATTGAATGCAGAATACATATTGTGTGTGTTTAGTTATCAATATCTCCATATTATCGAATCGTTACTGATCTCGGAATGATGGAAACCTATATCTTTATATTGCCACCAAGCAAAATTGTATGATGATAACAAGGTAATGTCAACATGAGTTACATTGCTTACTGTTTGAACTACATAATATTCTATTTTCAAGCTCTCTTTGGGGTACTTAGATAAGACATGAAATTGACAATTTCTTTTCGATTGAAACAGTTCATTAGAAAGATCAACTACATGTAATTATTTTTCATTATAATCTTTGTGAACACGTTTGGCAAGTGATCTCATATGAGTGAAGGGACACTTAAGTGGGAGTCGTTAAAGGGCCTGTTACATTGAAACAGTTGTTTTGCTGTAATTTGTTTTTGCATTTAATTGAATTTTAATCAATATAATAAGAAAAATAAAAGATCCTTTAAAATTCAAAAGAAGAATGTTTCGTCACAAGCTGACGGTTTGACGATTTGTCTGTCAAGATGGTCCCAGAGTTGCTCTATTGGGTTCATGGCCGGGGAACAGGCGAGCCATGACAGAACGTGAACAATGGGGAAGGAACGGTAAGGTCTGATACATGCAAAACAAAATCTTTAGTACTGTGCGTTGACGATGTAATGTACTAGTAGAGATGGTGCTGCAGGTAGCTCTTTCTTTGGTGTTGTCACACGTGATCCTCGGTGCTGGGCTTGTCTGGAATCGTTGGAGGAGTCTTGCAACCGTTAATGCCGTGCACCAGAGCCTTCTTGCAATATAAAAAAATAGATTAAATTTGTATTCAGCGGCGTCCGTCCGTCTGAACATACGTACGTTTCAAGTAATAATTTACGAACAGTTGCACTTCGAATTTTGTGTCAGTTTACCCTGAGCCTTAAATTGTTGACGGAAATAAGCACGACTGATTGGATGATTTCTTTAAAATGTCGTTTTTGATATATCATTAGCTATGTTTCCTGCATATTGTCAATGTTGTTCATATTTAGTCTCTATGGCTTTCGTTAAAGTTTACATAACCACAAACATTATTCACTATATTCTTTGAAATATATGAATGTCCGATTGCAATATTGTATGATGCGTTAAAGGTCACTATTCAAATATGTTCAGTTTGGTAATGAAAGCCGTTTTTAAATGCCACTATTGATGCGCCGCTTAGATCTATCTGGCCACAAACCAGTGAATGGATGACTGGTCAAACGCCCTTTTTGTGTCGTCATAAACAGAATCATGATCGTGATATATACGTCTATTAGCAGTGTTTAAAATATAGCCCGTCCGCCAGTCCTTGACAGGCTACTTTTTCCCATGACTGGTTACTTTTTGGTCAGGACTGGTAACTTTTCAATTTTTTTCTTTATTTTCCCCTTAGGAATTGACCAATTAATTTTCAGGACAGGCTAGGTTTCCAATCTATTTTATACACTGCGTCTATCGTAACAATATCACAGAAAAAAAATTAACGTATTTCAGAAAATGTTTTAACGTATTTCAGAGAAAGTTCCCCTCAGTTAGATAAATCATTCATTTCCAGTTGAATTTAACATTAGGTTCACCAGTAAGGTTATCCGCAGATAAAAGTAACCGAGTTCGAGGTTTCTTTCACTCTCTCCCCACAGAGGCAGTTCAAGTCATGAAATGTTGAGACAGCCTCTGTTCTATAACGCCAAGTTTGTGGGCTAGTAAAATGGTAGAAATATGAGTTGTTAGTTGTGTTATCAGCGAAGCTGTTCTTAAAACGTCATTTTGGCTACTGAATCATATGGCAAAGGCATTGTGATATGAACAACCCTTTCCATGCGAGAAGCGTTGTCATTTGATAAAGAAATCCAAATGGATTTTGGTGCAATTAATTTCCGCCAGGGGAAACTGCCGGAACCCTCAGAACCTCACCTATTAGAACAGAGGCTGTATCAACATAATGTCATTTCATGTGTTGATCGGCCTCTGTGGGGAGAGAATGAGTTTTTTTATGAGCACAGGGAAAAAGAGAGTAAAAGAAGCAGTCGTAAAATATGTAAAGTGTAACCGGTTCCGGCGCCTTGTAGAAATAAATGATGGTTTATATTCAAAAGATGGTTACGAGGGTTGCATGAATCAAAAGAGAACAGGTGGCATAGAAACAGTTGGGAAACGTGTGACAGTATGAGAAGGCCATCTAAGTTGTCACAAATTTAGAAACTCCATCGAAGATGTTTGTTAAACTTGTCGTAAAAGTTTTTGGCGCTTATGAATGCCATCAAATTTCTGAAAATATTGTTATTTTACTCTACTAAGCGTTAGAAGTGTCTCATATCAGATAGCATTTTATAAAAGTGCTTTTTGAGACTGTATGTATAAATAGATATACAATAATACGGAATGTCCCTGTAAATCTTGTCTGGGAACTCAGGTGCATTTTCATGAAATAGGATTCACACTTGATCAGTTTTTATTTATCTACAGATGTTGCAGTTATAACGTGTTTATACACGTATTATGGAAACAAATCATATGGAAAGTAAATATACAGCTTGTTATGACACAGTATTATATAACAATGAAACTTTGAAAGATTCATCTAATAGCATTTTTCCCTCAGCAAGGTGTATACACACTTTTATATAAACCCTGTCAATATGTTCGCTTCGGCAGTGATGTTGTGGAGATGAACTAAAAGTAATATGTTCAATGGTAAAGATACGTAATAGAAACGTTATTTATTTATTTGTCAATCAAGGTATTTTACATATCATACTTGATATTCATGTTGAAGCTCAGTTAACTTAATTCGAGATACCGAAGAACGTTTGATAATTCTTCAATGAATCTTCAGTTGTCTATTCAGTTGCAAAATTTTCACAATTACAACATTTCTAATTATTTTTGTAATGCACCGTTTATTTATTTTTTAATATGTATGAAAAAAATTAAAAGCTGGTTTAATCGGACCAAAACAGGTTCGGGTAATCAGCAGGAAATTTTGAAAACATGAATATGAACACACAAAAACCATAGTACTTCATTGAAAACAAAACCTGTCCCGCTTTTATCTCTTTGAACATTATATAGAATATGTTAGTCGACTAATGTGATTAGAACTATTTATCACCCAACAAGCACTCGTTCGTTAACTAGCAAACTTATTACCTACAAGGACAGTCGTATCATATTTTTCATACGATGAATTGGGGCCAACTATCACTTTTTCATTCTGATAGATAATAAACAATACTTTGACGTCACAGCGTCTTCCGTAATGGTCATGTCACTCTCATCATTCCATAAAGATATCATTCAGTGATTTTCTAAATAAGACAATTGCTAAGAATCTCGTGAATGGTATGGGTATCTAACTCGCTTTACCTCGCTAAATACCATTACAAAAATAGAGATTAATACCCAAGCAGAGATGTCATATTGTTTTTATAACACGAGTGACTGTAAAATGATCTCACTCGGGAAATACGTTTTACTGGCACGAGTGTTAAAGCAAAAGGTCGGGTAGCTCGTAAAGTAGTCCCACCTTCCGATGTCACGTGGTCTTCTTAACTGACCAATAGTATTACCGCTAGGGTTTATTACACATGTGCAGCATATCGTTTTTTATGAACCATCCTTTTGGGTCATCAACGTCATCAACTTCCTCAGTGATGTTGCACGGCCCCTTCATCAATCGCTCTCCATGCAACGCGTTTGCCTCGATCTCACGAAACATTCATTACTCTATTAGCATTTATTGTAAATAATAATTTGGGTTATTAAAAATTTTTTGGTTCAGAAATATGAGAGTCATTACAAATATAATTTTGCACATTTTGTAAACTTTTTATAAGTTGATTATCATTTGTAAAATATTTTATATACAATCAAATTGCTAATCATATCTTAAATGTCAAATTTTTATGTATGTAGAAGATTATTACATGACCATTTCCACTATTTAATTTAACTTCATTGCTTTATGGTTATTTATTACTCAATTATCACACTACCATAATGGGAAAACAATTAATGACACGTGTTAATTTAATGAAAGTCGTGCGTGTCGAAGTATATGAGTAGGTAGGTTTTTGATTTTGACATTAAAA
Source organism: Steromphala cineraria (assembly GCA_916613615.1). Taxonomy (NCBI): domain Eukaryota; kingdom Metazoa; phylum Mollusca; class Gastropoda; order Trochida; family Trochidae; genus Steromphala; species Steromphala cineraria. Next base: position 3,535,537 of record OU744734.1, read on the forward strand.
ATAACATTTCACAGTCATTTCGGAAGGTATACTGGTAACAAGGCTTCAATATTACAAATTGTTGTCCCCAGTCTGGGTCTGTTTCTATCTACAGCCCCGTCAACAGGATTCCTGGTGCTTTCTTATCTTTTTCATCTCCCCTGTCAATTGCTGTTAAACAGACATAAACTGAGGAGACCCGTTGACCCTCCTGTGGCCCATATTGAGAAGAACTCCCGTGCCTCCCAGTTCAGTGAGACCCGTTGACCCTCCTGTGGCCCAGATTGAGAAGAGCTCCCGTGCCTCCCAGTTCAGTGAGACCCGTTGACCCTCCTGTGGCCCAGATTGAGAAGAGCTCCCGTGCCTCCCAGTTCAGTGAGACCCGTTGACCCTCCTGTGGCCCAGATTGAGAAGAGCTCCCGTGCCTCCCAGTTCAGTGAGACCCGTTGATCCTCCTGTGGCCCAGATTGAGAAGAGCTCCCGTGCCTCCCAGTTCAGTGAGACCCGTTGACCCTCCTGTGGCCCAGATTGAGAAGAGCTCCCGTGCCTCCCAGTTCAGTGAGACCCGTTGATCCTCCTGTGGCCCAGATTGAGAAGAGCTCCCGTGCCTCCCAGTTCAGTGAGACCCGTTGACCCTCCTGTGGCCCAGATTTAGAAGAGCTCCCGTGCCTCCCAGTTCAGTGAGACCCGTTGACCCTCCTGTGGCCCAGATTGAGAAGAGCTCCCGTGCCTCCCAGTTCAGTGAGACCCGTTGACCCTCCTGTGGCCCAGATTGAGAAGAGCTCCCGTGCCTCCCAGTTCAGTGAGACCCGTTGACCCTCCTGTGGCCCAGATTGAGAAGAGCTCCCGTGCCTCCCAGTTCAGTGAGACCCGTTGACCCTCCTGTGGCCCAGATTGAGAAGAGCTCCCGTGCCTCCTAGTTCAGTGAGACCCTTTGACCCTCCTGTGGCCCAGATTGAGAAGGGCTCCCGTGCCTCCCAGTTCAGTGAGACCCGTTGACCCTCCTGTGGCCCAGATTGAGAAGAACTCCCGTGCCTCCCAGTTCAGTGAGACCCGTTGACCCTCCTGTGGCCCAGATTGAGAAGAGCTCCCGTGCCTCCCAGTTCAGTGAGACCCGTTGACCCTCCTGTGGCCCTTATTGAGAAGAGCTCCCGTGCCTCCCAGTTCAGTGAGACCCGTTGACCCTCCTGTGGCCCAGATTGAGAAGAGCTCCCGTGCCTCCCAGTTCAGTGAGACCCGTTGACCCTCCTGTGGCCCAGATTGAGAAGAGCTCCCGTGCCTCCCAGTTCAGTGAGACCCGTTGACCCTCCTGTGGCCCAGATTGAGAAGAGCTCCCGTGCCTCCCAGTTCAGTGAGACCCGTTGACCCTCCTGTGGCCCAGATTGAGAAGAGCTCCCGTGCCTCCCAGTTCAGTGAGATCCGTTGACCCTCCTGTGGCCCAGATTGAGAAGAGCTCCCGTGCCTCCCAGTTCAGTGAGACCCGTTGACCCTCCTATGGACCAGATTGAGAGGAGCTCCCGTGCCTCCCAGTTCAGTGAGACCCGTTGACCCTCCTGTGGCCCAGATTGAGAAGAGCTCCCGTGCCTCCCAGTTCAGTGAGACCCGTTGACCCTCCTGTGGCCCAGATTGAGAAGATCTCCCGTGCCTCCCAGTTCAGTGAGACCCGTTGACCCTCCTGTGGCCCAGATTGAGAAGAGCTCCCGTGCCTCCCAGTTCAGTGAGACCCGTTGACCCTCCTGTGGCCCAGATTGAGAAGAGCTCCCGTGCCTCCCAGTTCAGTCTGAAGTAGACTATACACACAGTCCCTGATTCCGTACATATAGCTTATTTTCAACCATAAGAAAGCGGTTACTAAGGTAGCCTTTGTTAAATAGGACAGTTTTGTCTTTTCAAAGAGATATCATACTTCAGCAACGTACGAATTTTATGTAAAGATAACGATATTAATATAAGAGTTCTTCACGGAGAAGCAATATATTTTTGGTCCATAAACAGTAAGAGTTCAAAACTACTGAAACCTGAAGCAAACTAGTTCTGGTATTTCAACTGGTTGAGGTGCCTGGTCACATCCTTCAAATGGTTCAGTTAACTATGTTGATGTTGTTACTTTATAAGTATGTCAAAAGCCCAGTTAAGATATATACAGTTCTGATAATACAGGTTAAGCATATATGCTGTATGTGGAAACATTTCTCCTGTAAGCTGTAAGAGTTTTCGTTCTGCCATATTGCCAACCTTCAGATACTATGACCAAGTCTATGGAACTTCAAGCCTGGAAGTGCATGGCAGGATGAGCAGCGAGGCTTGAAAATGGTTCGGTAGATACCAGCAGAGATCATAAATTGACCAGTTGAGAACTTTCAACTCTAATAATCTTTATTAATACATCTTCCGCACGCATCGGGCTAAATATGCATTTACAAGAAATTCATATTCACCCTTGCGACAACTCGACGGGAAAGTTGTAACAGGAAGTAGCCTGATTATTGAGCTTTGGTGTAGGCCAATCAAAAACGAGGATATATTTCAATTGAGCACACGTCGAGTTGTCGCAAGGGTGCATATGAATTTATTGTAAATGCATAGCTCGCCCGATGCGTGCGGAAGATGTATTAATACGGCTCCAGAACTCCTTTTCATTTAATTTTAAACATAAACAACGTTTAAGTAAGTACTAATACGCTGAACTTCGATAAACCAAACCTACATGTAACTAGGCTCGTTCAAGTGATAATGAAATTAAATTTCTAAAGAATCATCATTCCAAATATAACAAAGTCTTTGGTGTATTTAAAATCCACCAAATTTACCAATGCATCTATTTTCAACAATGTTATTCTACACCTTGGGTCTTTAGATTTGATATATTTTCATACAGAAAACATTGTTGAATATTTGTAAATTTCAGCACAACCATATACATTTTATTTTTATGTTCCTCGGTATAAACACCTTGTGTTTCCCAAAACAAACCATTATGAACAGCATTTCGCCAAAATAACAAAGTGTACCTAGACATTGTAACATAATTGGAACAAATGAAAGTAATAAAATATCAACAAAAATATCTGCATGTAAGCAGTAAAAGTTTGCATCCACTTGAACTCAAACTTATATAACTTAATATGAAATTGTTAACCACATATCATTGCTGGTAACATAATCAAAGTATATCCTCTATACAAAATAATGCATTGAATTATAAATTATCTTAAAATCTTAAAATCAAGCATTCAATAAAGTAGTTGAAGAAGTTTTCTTAAATCTCCTCCCAAAAACCTAAACTGAAGACAAAGCATTATTCGCTCTAATTATCGAGGAAAGGCCATTAAATTCTATAAAAAACCAATAAACCTATAAAATTTAGTATGTAGCAATATTCGCCTAAGAACCAGTTTACCTGCAAGCTTCATCTGCCACATTTGATTTCTCAAAATGTACAGTCAAGTCCCATCTTTTGACAAAATTCATCCTGCTACATCAGCGTTCATATATCTCCACGCTATACTACAACCTATCCCCTGATAACCTTCTATCGTATTCGCTACATATAGCAAGCCAATCAAATTATGCCCTTTCAGCGATAGCGGCAAACTGGTTTCTGGGCTTGGTAGCATAACGCGGAGACATACACTTCTGATGTAGCAGGCTGGACAAAATTTTACAAAACGCTCATTTCTTATTGATGAATAATGGCGAAATCTACTGACAACGAAATCGTCTGCATACAGTGACGAATGCAATTCTTTAAACTGTAGTAGCATAAATAGCCCCTTTTCTGCACAAGAAGATAATTCAGCATTTAACTGATTAACAAATAACAAAAACGTGGTGGAGGAATTAGGATGCATAGTATAACGCTCTAATGTGAATTTCATCGTACATACACGTATATTGCATTGAAACGTTGTTTTACGTAGTTACGAAAACTGCACACAATTTCATCTCGTTAGTGGTAACATTCAATAGACTAACTTCAACTACATGTATTAATGCAATTGTAAATATCCATAATACACGTCATGTAATTGATTTAAAAGTATGGAATTAGAAAATTTAAAAACGTTTAATTCGTTTAATTTTAATTTACATAAACCCCTGCTCAAAAGAAAGTATACTAAGAAAAAATTTGAATAATTTTTTTAATACCTAGATTTTATATATGAAATGATTCTTAAACACGTCGCAGGAACACCATTCTCTCCCCACAGAGGCAACTCAGTCATACCTGAATTAGCCTCTGTTCTATTACGGCTAACATACGGGATAGAAAGGTAGAAATCTTATTGGAGGCAATCGAAGTTAGTTGTGCAATCAGCGACGCCGTTTCAAAAGTAGTCATTCACAAAAGTTCGGCTATTCCCGTGTGGATCCGCATCAAAGGGAGATAACTCTTCCTTCTACAAAACAATCGCTTTTTACCTTCTCATTGGTTTGGTGAATTATTAAAATAAAATTGATCATAAAACGAAGAACAATTTACACAATTATAAAACAATATGTTTCTAATGAAAAACCCTATACATATCTGATTTTAAAATAGTTTCCCTCTCTGAGACTCACACTGTTAATGAAAAAGAAACCTAAAGGCATGATTCTTTTGAAAGTCACTGAGCCACCGTTGAGTATTCCCGAAGTCGTGGACATCTAAAAGGTGTTATCATTGGCTGCAAATAAGGGAGACATCACAAGTTACAACTTTTTGCCGCTAGGGCGATCTGCCGGAACCCCAGGAGTTTAGCGTTATGGAACAGAGGCTAATTCAGGTATGACTGAGTTGCCTCTGTGGGGAGAGAATGCAGGAACACAACACACTGTTTTCATTGACAATAAGCGGAGAATAGTGAGAACTTTCTTGCAACACGTGATTTTACCAATGATGACGTTGAGTCGCATCCCATGTAATGCATGTGCAAAATCACTGTATAAAACACATGATACTGTACATCAAGACAGTAGCAACAAAAAACACATGAAAGAAATGCCGAGGTTAACGGCAATACAGAGAGAGAGAGAGCAATTGGTATGGCCCAGCATGGTGCCACACACGTCGCCATTGCCAGAACGTTTGGATGAACGCGTGTTTGCATTTCCCGATTAATGCAACGACTTCGTCAGACAGGTCAGACGTTAGACAGGCCTAGAAGTGGTAGACCACGGGTCACCACGCCCGTGGAAGACCGTCATATCCGGGTTATTCACTTAAGAAACCGGTTCGTCACTGCGACAGAAACAACAGCGACGGCATTGGGACATCCGGTCAGTAGACACACGGTGTACCGCAGATTACGTCAGGCTGGTATTCGAGCACCTCGACCCTACCGTGGCGTGACGCTGACGCGCCAACATCGACGCAACATATTGATATGGGCCCGACGAGTTCAACGCTGGCAAGTACGAGATTGGAGACGTGTTCTGTTCTCGGATGAGAGTAGGTTTGCCTTGTTCCGGTGTGATGGTCGGCAGCGAGTCTACAGAAGGCAAGGGGAACGTTTAGCGCCAAACTGTATCCAGCAAGTTGTTCCATTTGGAGGCGGTGGTGTGATGATCTGGGGAAGTATATGCGGTGATCTCAAGACGAGACTGATTGTTATTCGTGGCAATCTTAATGCGCAGAGGTATCGTGATGAGATCTTGCGACCAGTCGTGCAGCCTCAACAACAGCCACGCGGGATTATCTTTCAGCAGGACAATGCTCGCCCGCATACTGCTAGGCTAACACAAGACTTTCTAAACACCGCCAACATTCAGGTCTTGCCCTGGCCCGCGTGCTCACCAGACATGAATCCTATAGAATACCTGTGGGACCACCTTGACTGTCAAGTCAGGAAACGACCAGCACAACTGGACAATCTTCAAGCCTTAGAACAGTGTCTAAATGATGAATGGCAGCGACTGACCCCAACGTCATCCGGCGTTTGACGTCATCGATGCGGCGGCGAGCTCAGGCATGCATTGATGCCCATGGTGGACATACTCGGTATTGAACACGTGTTGAAGGACTATTCCTTTACTTAAGATCTCATTTTCAGCATATACAGCTTGACAGTCATATTGAGAATTGTGAATTTTTTACCCCATGTGTCTTTGTACCTCTGTTGGGCATTCAGTTTCTTTTTTAGTGACATGAACGTTTGCGTTAGTTATGTTAAAATACAACTCTACTGATATATACAAAAAATTGATTCAGTATCTTCATCTGTTTTTCTTCCATGCTTCTTCAAATCCTTGGTATACTTTCTTTTGAGCAGGGGTTTATAATGACAATGATAACTAACTGTATAGGATATTGTTTTAACTAAATAAGGTTAATTGGCATGTCTCAAATCAATTGACACTGGGTGCACATTGATATACTCAGATGTATGATTGAAAAGCATTAATTACTTGAGTGACATTCCACTTATATTGTTGACAAATTCATCACTTCTTTAAGTAGTGGCATTACCTTACCTAGGTGTAATGCCAACCTGGATATAGTGTCATATGTTCCCTTGGACAAATGATGGCATTATCAGAAGATTTAACTGTATATATATGTTTTGTACGTGGGCCAAAGACCTTTACTGAAGTAAAAAATAGACAAAGACCCCTCACCGCCCCGGCCGTTTCTGAGACACAAGAAGGGGAACCTCCAGAAGGTCCCGACCCCCACAGACCACCCCAACACCGTCACGATGTAGTCCACGTGGGCCCCCCACGTCACCTGGGTCATAGCTTACAGCGGGGGTCTTAGCACACTTACAACTGCAATAACGCGAAAAACAAAACTTCATCGAAAACTGTTATCTGTCGGTATAATAATTAATGAATTTGTTATCTCTTCAGTACAGTGACAAAAAAGGTTTAATTCCTTAATTATTGGTTATTGACAGTTTCCGAACTGTCAGTTTTATGCCTTGCTGCCGACCCTTGAGATTTTTGTGCTTGCTCTCTGGCTTACTACGAGGGAAAGAAATAGTCCAATCAAAGAAACTGGAGGTTGCTAACAATCGCCTGTAGAAGCGCTGGTATCAGTACATAAAATCAAGGGTCAGCAGCAAGGCATAAAACTGACAGTTCGGAAACTGGCGTTTTAGGCTTTGCGTAGGAAGATGGAGCATCAAAGGCCTTTAAAAACGTTTGATCAACCAATAAAGATTCACATAAAGTCCTTTGGCGGCCATTTTGTGTGATGAACTTTAATTCATTTTGTGTAACAAAAGGGAATAGCATGGCTGCACTTTACATTTGGATTTATTGCTGCTTCATTTAGTTTAAAAACATTGTCGTTCAACTGGAACCATTTAGTTCCTGAGATCACCTAAAAACGTGCTACTTCCCCTTTAAACAGACGCCCTTTAGTTATTCTCCTCCAATATCATAGATGCTCTTTAGTCAAGAGAAAGGCAGACATTTATTCAAGTGTGTTTTGTGTGTGGTTTTTAGATTCAATGTTAGATGAATGTATAACTTCAGTAACTACCTGTTCTGTAACTGTGTTTACTTAAAAATCTATATTATTCTGGATAAACATAACCGGTGTAATTTTCTCCAATGGTGCATATGTGTACAAAACAATTTTATCTTTTCATTGGCTATGACGTCACAAACAAGTCTACCTAAAGTTACTGTAGCCTATGGTCACATTAAACAAGATTTTTTCTGAATATCATAAGCATATAGTATTGAAAAAACAAAATAGACTAATGATATTTTTCAGTTTACTGATGTTTGGCCATTTCGCTGTTTCAAATTATCTGTGCCAGAAGGGTAGGATTTTACAGTTTCAAATAACACCATTTTTGCCATCTTCTCCCTTCTTGGCAACACCATTTTGCCAGATAGTTTACCAAAACCCTGAGCTTGGATAATATCAACAGCATAGGAGCGAATGCATTGAATGAAACAACATAATTGGTTCTGTCAAGTCAACACGATTGACCCCTCGTGTAATGACCCTTGAGACTCTCTAAATATTATGATGCCAAGCAGCTGTCACTCTTATTAGGATAAATTTTATGATACAGAAAACTTTATTTTTTTTGTCACCACGCGGCATGTGTAAATAGGTAAATACTAATAAAGGTTAAAAACGATTTGACAGGCAATTAATTAAGTTTTGAAATCGCCGATATGATTATTCTTATTGCAGTATATAGGAATTGAAGATTAAATGCTATTCGATTAGTTCTGAATGCTGTCACTAAATACAAGTGGTCGATGTCTGTGGCTGTCTCTTAATTATACATAAGGGTCTTCGATTGTCACTTGTAACCTAGAAAACTAAAACCAAAGGTAAGTAATAAGTTTATTTTCATGTCTTTGTACAGTTTATCAAAATTAATTTTGTTAATAATACAGTAAATACTGGTAACAGTGCCAAACTGGATATAATGCCATGTTTTGCCAGAACTGATTTCCTGTCCTTATATTTCACTGGTTATAATGCCAAACTGGACATATAGTGCCATCTGCCGATGCGAAGTCAATTTTCTCTATCTATAATGCCAATGACATTGACATTCTTAAAATCAATTGATACTGGGTGCATGTTGCATAGATACTTCGATTGGTGGTTAATTGGCATTAATTACATGAGTGGCATTATTCTTGCCTCAAACTGATTGATATAATTCATCACTTCTGTAGGTAGTGGCTCTTTTTGGCAACACGTTTCTAAATGCCTTACCTGGGTGTAATGCCAACCTTGCATAGTGCCATATTTACTCTTGGACAAATGGTGGCATAATTACCAGGTTTTACTGTATTTCATTTTCGTGTAAAAATACATCTTTGAATACATCACATGGTGTTGAAAATTAAACCGTCGTTAAGACTTTCCACATATATCAGTGATGGCAGATGCAGAGAAAATATACCTTTGAGTGAATTGAATGCAGAAACTGAACGTAAGGACGAAATCATTCCCGTTTTATAAGACATATTTATAGGACATATTTCATGGTACACACTGTACCATGACATATGTCCTAGTCAGAAGCTATGAGTACCGTAGTGCATCACATTCATCAAACTTGATGTCCATTTAACCAGTATTATTATGATTCATGTTTTGCTTAAAGGGACACAATATATTATGTTTGTCGGAAGGTTGTAAATGCCTTTATTTAACAAGCAGTTTGGACTATTACTGAACATTAACATTAAAATGCTAATTGACTCAAAATACTTCCAATTCGATGGTAATAGTCATTCATTGCTTTTGGCATCGACAGACAAGTAAAGTTATTATTAGAATTTCATAAATAAGTAATGCATTTAATGTACATGTGTTTGGCATTTTTGATATATGAAATGATTACAATAAATATATTCAAGACAGGTATCTGAACACGTTTCAAAGCCAAATACAAAAACGATGATACTCACGGAATGCCTCTTAAAAATCAGATGACTTCTTTTCACATGGAATCTGTTGAATAAAACAGGGTTTCTTTTCCGAGATCTTTGGAATTTTCTCTGTTTTTATTCTGTTCGAAAACAGTTTAGGGTGATGGTGTAAAACATGTACTTTAAACAAGTAGTACCTGAAGGAGGATGCTATGGAAAAAATATTTTAACATGTTCTTAAATGTTTCTTAAATCAGACAAAGTATGTCAATACAAATTCAAAATGCATCATTTGATATATAAAGATAATGAAAAAAAATACGGGTCTGGTGTAAGTCATTTTCCGGAAATCCTTCATACTTCTTGATTTGTTTTTCATCTAAGTAATATCGAATTCCTTGACGATGGGAACTAACTTGGAAAAGTCTCTGTTTTGTAACAATCGTAGGGATACAATATTTTCTGCTGAATAAAAAGCTAAGAAATCTAAATCTTTTGGTAAGTTCTTTCATCATATTCTGTAGTTAAATTTACACTTTGTCGTTTATTTTCATTGAATTATATATGTTCAACATTAATAATACTGACCAAAAGAACTATAAAGACCATCTCCCAGAAGTAATTTAATTTAACGAAGAGACAACGGTGTAATGTTTGATCAAGAAATCACGATTAAACATGGTTCATACATTTTTCTCCAGGGCATGTTGGAACCAAAGCATCCGAAAACCGTGGAAACATCGGAAATTGCCCAAACCTCTCTTTTGCAAGTCGATGAAAGGGAGCAAGCTGATGCTCTGAGTAAAGTTAAGCTGCCAAGGAATCTACCTTCTATTATTAAAATCAAGGAGAAACTTCCAAAGCACTGCTTTGAGCGTAAATTTTCCACTTCTATCTACTATGCAGTCAAAGACTTTGCGATTGTTGGCATTGTATATGTATTGGGGGAGCTAATGTGGAATTATCTCCCCTTGGTACCATTTCTGGCCCTGACGCCTGTGTTCTGGTTTCTTCAAGGAACGATGTTTACCGCCATATTTGTCCTTGGCCATGACGCAGGTCATGGAACATTCTCGAATCATGAGTTCATCAACGACACCATTGGAACATTCCTGCACACGTTCCTGATGATTCCTTACTACCCGTGGAAGTTATCGCACAGGAACCATCACAAGAACACGGGCAATATCGACCGGGAGGAAGTCTACTTCCCAGTTAGGGAAAGTCAAACAAACAGTTCGTTTCTACTCCCCCTTTTCGGACTTGGAACAGGATGGTATGGGTATCTGATCCGTGGATATAACCCAAGACCAACTCCCCACTTTAACCCCCTCCATCCCCTCTTCTCGAAACATGTGTTTGCTTGCATCGTTTCTCTGGTTTCAATGGCAGTCTGGGGCACATGTTTGTATTCCTACGCTGCGACCTACGGCTTCTGGAAGTTGTTTTACCACTACATAGTTCCTGACTTCACTTTAGCAACGTACATAGTGATTATCACCTTTCTACAACACGTCGAGGTTGACATTCCCTGGTACGCCGACCATCTCTGGACCAACGTACGAGGTCAGCTCAGCACTGTGGACCGACATTACGGGATCGTTCACGACGTCCTCCACAACGTCACCACCCACCAAGTCCATCACCTCTTCCCGAAAATGCCTCACTATCATCTTGAGGAAGCAACACGTCACTTCCGGAAAGAGTTTCCAGATCTCGTCAACCTCCGAGAAGAGCGAATTCTTCCTGCGTTTTACCGGATGTTCCAGAAATACGCAAAGCAGAGTATTATAGGAGACGATACTGAGGTTCATTTGTACAAGTAGGCAATGTTTCATGTAATGGCTAATGTAAGAGATAGCTAGCTAGACTATCCCATTTGAGGACTCAGAAGTTTACCTATGGAAAGCTTGTGCACCTGATTGTAACGTTGAGGCAAACGTTCCTGTATTTGCCATCATCAGATATTGCCACTAGCTTATTTAACGTAGAAGTCCGACCAATAGTTGCTCATTCCTGCCTGTTTTCAAAGTTAAAAGTAAACGTTAAGCAGAATACTACATTAGAGAGCTCAGATGTCCACCTTTGGATATTTTGTCTTCGAATGTGTTCATTCTCAGCCGCTTAGACGATATTCAGCCACAGGTAAAGTCGCTTAAAGACTATAAAGAGGCAGTAGCACGTTGTAGGGGTGGATATAAGGTGATGTCAGGAAAATGAAAAAAAAAGGTTCCAATTGAAAAACAGCTTATTTAAATCAAATGAACTAGTAAAAAAATCAAATATATAATGTAATGTTCATCCATGCGAACCCCTTATACTACATAAAATGAATTAAAGGTGTTCACACAAAAATTAACGTCAATGGACTTTATGTAAATCTTTGTATAATTTGTTCTCGGACTATGGATGATTGGTTTGTGTGTTGAGATTTTTGACACTACCAAAATGCTACATTTAGCATTAACGTACAATTATCAATGAAAAATTCAAAATATAAAATTATCAAAAAACGTGCTACTGTCTCTTTAAGGCCCTTTTCTCATGCACGAATTTACATACATGAGTAAATTTACACACTATGTAATTATACATACATGTGTAATAGTAAATATACTTTCTGTTCACATGTAGTTAAGCATTATGTTGTATTTGTCAATTACATACAGTCATGTATTATAATAAACGAAAATATATGAGTAGATTCAGTCTAGCGCCAGCTTTCATGATGTTAAGACTTCTTGGCTCCAAGAGAAGAAGAGATTTTCCCTATATGTATATGTAAATTTACATTTACATGACCTCCTGAGGTCGTGTAAAGTTACTCCTAGTGCAATAATACTCATGTATGTAATTGCGTTCTCATGACACTTTTACATACCCCAAATACATTTACATACATACGTAAATTTACTAACATATGTAAAGGTGTGCATGAGAAAAGGGCCTAAGATGTGGTAACTTTGACTCTGTTATTATTATCACACCAGCCTGCTTTATCCATAACATACCATTTTGAGCCACTGTCATTTAAGGATGACTTCAATGTTGATATAGAATGATAATGCTGTTGATGTAGAACGATGGTTGTCTGTTTAAAAACTCTAGTAGTATGATAACAGAATACTAATATCTAAGATGTGACACTTGTTTTTCTTTACAACTAAAGAACCTTAAATTTTGTTTTCAAATGATACTTTCGCTTAAGAATTATAACAATGTTGTTTTTGAACGATGACACATCGGAGTTTACAGTCATGTTTTAGGAAAAGTTGATTTTAATAAATCATTTTTGAGAATGGTGTCATTTTTATTTTTAAAATGTATGTATTGATTTCACTTTTGTTTTAGAATGGTCTTAATGTTGTCTTAGAATGGTTTTTCTGTTCATTTGGAATGATTTCACTGTTCTTTTTATTTAATGTTGTTTTAGAACGATTTTTATGGTATTGTAGAATGGTGTGGTTATGTAGAAGGGTGTATGAATAATAAACTATGAAGATTTTCAAAGTAGATAACTCAGTCTCATCAACATCGGCCTAGTTCCTAGGAATAAAAGCTATAAATATTAACTATCGAGAATCGAACTTCATATTTCGACAGGTTTCCTCTCCACCAGTGTAGAGGATTTCATATCTCCGTAGAGTTAATATTTATAATTTTGTATTCCTCGGAACTAGGCCGATTTCAATCTGAGCGAAAGATTTCTTGTGTTTTAGATTACACTTGTAGCAGAATGATGACACATTTCCTTCACAACCAACTCGATTGATGCAGCTGTCGTTAAAACGCTTCATGGAAATTTAATGATAAATGATAATATGATTTCAAAATGGAAAACAAATTTACTTTTCTAATAAAAGGATATATATGATTTTTATTCCCTATGTTATTTCAGAAGTGATGTTTTCTTCTCAAGCAGCTATTATTTTTGGTTCTAAGTAATTGAAAATGGTGACCTTAATTAAAACACCTCAGTGGATTTTGTGTTAGCATTTTATCTCAAACTAATAATTTGATTATGTCAATATTATTCAGCAACAAGGCCAAAAGTTGGAATATTAATTTATCCAGATGTGAAAATAATTAACGCCCACAAACATTATTTCAAATATTATCGATGCGTTGATTAATAAACAGGGTCGAACAACTGAAGCAGGTGCCCGTTTGGTGTGTGATGATATTTTTGCAATCTATTTATTATAGGAGAAAATAGAGCCATTGGCTCTGTAGCTCATCAGGCATCATATCAAGTTTGCTACAATTTAGAATCCCCATTTGCCAAGGAGTCTGCACATATAATTTCAGCTCTCTAGACCTTTTGGAACTTGAGAAGAAGATGAAAATAGTTTTTTAAGGTTGTGACCCCTGTGACCCTAATTGGGGTCACAGGGTCACCAAAGTTACAAATTAGAATCCCCATTGTCCAAGGAGTCTGCACATATCAATATTAACTCTCTAGACCTTTTGGAACTGGAGAAGAAGATGAGAATTGGTTTTTAAGGTTGTGACCCCTGTGACCCTATTTGGGGTCATGGGGTCACGAAATCTACAATTAAGAATCCCGATTGGCTGCACATATCATTTTCAACTCTATAGTCCTTTCAGTACTAGAGAAGAAGATGAAAATAGGTATTTAAGGTTGTGACCCCTGTGACCCTATTTGGGGTCACAGGGTCACCAAAGTTACAAATTAGAATCCCCATTGTCCAAGGAGTCTGCACATATCACTTTCAACTTTCTAGTCCTTTTAGAACTGGAGAAGAAGATGAAAATAGATTTTTAAGGTTGTGACCCCTGTGACCCTATTTGGGGTCACAGGTTCACCAAAGTTACAAACTAGAATCCCCATTGTCCAAGGAGTCTGCACATATCACTTTCAACTCTCTAGTCCTTTTAGAACTGGAGAAGAAGATGAAAATAGGTTTTTAAGGTTGTGACCCCTGTGACCCTATTTGTGGTCATGGGGTCACGAAATCTACAATTTAGAATCCCCATTGGCCAAGGAGTCTGCACATATCGTTTTTAACTCTCTAGTCCTTTTAGAACTGGAGAAGAAGATGAAAATAGGTTTTTAAGGTTGTGACCCCTGTGACCCTATTTGAGGTCACAGGGTCACCAAAGTTACAAATTAGGATCTCCATTGTCCAAGGAGTCTGTACATATAATTTTTAACTCTCTACTCCTTTTGGAACTGGAGAAGAAGATGAAAATAGGTTTTTAAGGTTGTGACCCCTGTGACCCTATTTGGGGTCACAGGGTCACCAAAGTTACAAATTAGAATCCCCATTGGCCAAGGAGTCTGCACATATCATTTTTAACTCTCTAGTCCTTCTGGAACTGGAGAAGAAGATGAAAATAGGTTTTTAAAGTTGTGACCCCTGTGACCCTATTTGGGGTCACAGGGTCATCAAAGTTACAAATTAGAATCTCCATATGCTAAGGTACTTGAACACAAAATTTCAGCTCTCTAATGTGTATGGTTCATGAGGAGAAGTCGAAAGTGTCAAAAGTTTACGGACGGACGGACGGACGGACGACGGACGGACGCCGGACGACGGGCCATGCCATAAGCCCATTTGGCCTTTCAGTCCTGATGAGCTAAAAAATGGAACATGACATTAACTGGCGGCATTAATTTTAGATACATGTAACAGTTATCGATGTTTTGAGTGAATTAAATGAAAGAAGCATTTGATATTTATTTCATTTAGTTTCACACGAAACGAAATTTCCATCGAGGGGTAGGTGTGTGTTGGTCTGGTTGTTTCATCCTCCCCAAACGTTGGGGCCCAATTTTTTCATAATTTATCTCGGTGGTGGGGGGTGGTGGCGAAGATTTACGATACTTTAGCTTAGTTGTACGGTTGTTTCAGCATTCAAAACACACTTTCTTTAGCCTGATGTATACACATATCATTTTCACCTCACGAAATTATAGTACTCCCGCCCGTTTGCTAAGGTAACTGCTTACAGTGTCTAAAATAGTTGAGGTTACCTTCCCTTGTCAAAGCGTTCTGTTACCAGTTTGATGCAGACACAAATGTCATAAGCTTACCATTGGCACCATCATGTTTGAAGAGGAACAAGAGCGATACTGCAGTTAAAATGGTTCTTAGGAGTTAACATGGACATCATGACTGGTACAAAGAATCAGTAATCCTCTGCAGCTAATATTGATAAGACTGGGTGAAGAGGTTAATCAAACCCTACAGGTCTCCATGTAGCAGGATCAATTATTCAGTTTAATGCAGACAAACTACGTCATAAGCTTATCATTGATACCATCAGGTTTGAACAGGACCAACAGTGATACAGCAGTTAAAAGGGTTCTGAGAAGTTACCCCACTAATCCTGTGCAGCTGATTTAGATAAGACTGGGTGAAGAGGTGTATCAAACCCTTCAAGTCTCAGGTAGCAGGCACGATTATTCAACTGTGTGTTTAAAAGTCAGCCTTTCATAAATATATCAAAAGCTATTTTCAAATCTTGAAGTGGCTAATGTGGGCAACACAGTCTATGAATAATTTTCTGGGATTACACTATCTGCTATCTGCAATAGTACGCGAATCTGTTCTTCAGATGAATACAATTGGAGTCATGGTGGCTAAGTGGTAAAGTGTAAGGATATTCAGTGCTAGCTTATCACTGTTCCTTCCTATGGCAATCCAATACTCTTCCTCAACACTTAAGAGACTGTCAAAATCTAGCCACTTTCAAATCTCAACTAGAGACATACTTCTACAGGACTGCTTTCTATTAACCTTTCTCATTACCTAATTGTCGGCGCTCTGAGCATGTAATGAGCATGGATATATGCGCAATACAAGTACACTATTATTATTATTATTTGAAATGGATCTGAGTGATTAAAATTGCAGCATGATTAGGCAATCTGTAAAATAAAAACAGAAATCAAAATTAGTTTTCATTTTTTCTAAGTCTTTATTGTCCCGTACAAATGGAATATACAACAAACAAACCTTTAAAATCAAGCTGTGTGACACATAACACCTGACTATCATACAGCAATTAAAGGTAAGAGCTTGACCAAACATGATCAGCCTCCTTCATAAAGCATCTATAATGTCATATTCTGAAGGTGAGCCAGCAAGTACACTACAGCTTATTATGGAGTTTACCCTGGTGGATGTAAATAACCTTAATGAATGTGGCAACACTAGAAAATTCTTTCACAATGTCCAATATCTTAGGAAAACATGAGAATAAATAAATGATAAAGTCAGCATGCTGATTTTCCAAGATTTATGTAAAATATGTAAAATACTGATTAAGAATGATTAACCTTTGACCTGCACAGTGAGGAAAAAAGACCCAGAACCATATATGCAATTTTAGATAATTGATTAGGTTACAAAATGATTCCTTCAAGTGTGGCTTAATAACATTTTCAATAGTTTCCAGAAAGATAGACTTCATTACATATTTAATTGAAACATTGGGGCTAGATTTTCAAAGCTCTCCTCATGCTAAGACTTTCATAAGCCAAAAATAATGGATGGCAAATACAATATTCATCAGAATGAGAGAGCGCTTTAAAATTGAAGCCATTAGCAATCCAGGATTAAATGGAAGCTGTTAAGTAGGTTAAAGAACATGGAAAGGTTACCAAGAAGACATTTTATGGATATATCAATTTCAGCAGAAAATACATATTGGTACATTCAAAACATTCAAATTTTATAGATAGAGGGCTCAAGGCCAGTCTAAGTAAACCTAGCCTCAATATTACCCGTTTCACCAAGATATTGAGTCTAGAAAAGTCTGGTAGAGGGTCGCATCAGCCGACCTTTCTGCGACCTTTGACCCTCCAACGTTATACGTGTGAAGGCAGATTATTGTGGCTTGATAAGATGAGTTCTGATTGGTCAATTCAATACGTGGGCTGATGTGACCCTCTACTAGATCTTTCTAGACTCAAAATCGGAATGAGACATGTAATAATGAGGCTAGGTTTACTTCGACTGGCTCAAGGCAAAATTAGCAAATGTTTAATCTTGCTAACTACAATTTCGGAGGAGATCACACATCAACTTCATTTCGTCAAAATGTCATTATGGTAGTTTATTTAATACATTTGACAAAACAAGTTGCAACTGTTATCAAATTCACTACAAAATACCCCTTGTTGTATGTTTTACAATTGTAAATTACAGTCATGCTAACAATATGAAGAGCAATGCATAAAGTTTCAATGGCTACAAGTAGAAGTACTCATACTTTCTCATTTTTACTAGAAAATCACACATAGATTAAAGCATTAGATAATAAATAGGGATCATTCAAAAGTCATTAAAAAACATATAAAAGCTTTATAGATAGCTGTTTAAATAACATTAAGTGGACTAGAAATACCAGTTTTTCCATTAAACCATGCAATGAATTACGGTTAATCATCAAATAGGTACCTCTCAACTTAAAGTGTTAATCACACAAAGTATCAGAATCAGTTTTGCAAAAGTTATTTAAATAACATTAAGTGAACTAGAAATGACAGTTTTTCCATTAAACCGTGCAATGAATTAATCATCAAATAGGTACATCTTAGGTGTAGGTGTTAATCACACTTCAAGTAACAGAATCAGTATTGCACAAGTTATTGGACTACACAGAATAAATAGTTGGCAAGCTGGACACAGGGAAAAAACTTGATTGATACTGAAGACATCAACATGAACAAATAACGTCTTAATAAAACTAAGTTAAAAAAAGTTAAATCTTTCAAATTAATAATGCTTGTGTTGAATTTGGCAGTCACCTTCTAGTGTGACCGTGAATTAACAATTTTCATTGACAGAAAGTATTTCCAAAATCAATTTTGGTAAATCAGGATTTACGTGGGATCACAAAAGTATAAGGGAACATGCAGTTTTATTCGAGGTATGAGAACAACCAAGTTTTATAAGGAAATATAAGAATTTGGGGTTTTTTTTTAGTATAAACCAATAAACATATCTTATAGAAATAAAGACTTGGATTAGTTGCATATTCATTGAAGCATACATAAAATACTTAAAATCTTTACACACACAGGGAGTTGTTGGTGTTTAGTATGTTTTTATTCAATGTTAGGCTGCTACAATAGTTGCCATCAGCAAATTCTATCTATGACATGCACACATGTAAATATACAGGTTTAAAAGAACATCTACGTCACATTTAGCAAAAATAGACTAGTTTATTAGTACAGCAGAAAGCTTAATACTTCTATTTGCAAGAATCTGCAAGTTACCACCGGAACATTGTTTGAATAATACAGTCTGGTTACCATGGAAATGAAATGGACTCTTGTCATAAATACATGAAATTAATTATATCAACACGTATACATCATCTACTCAAAATACAGATTCAAACTATTCAACATTTATTTATGGACATTCCACCATTTATATAGTATTATCAATTCTTCTTGAATTAAAAAAATAGAGCCATGGGCTCTGTAGCTCATCAGACTTTTGATTAAAATATGTTTTGACCCCTGTGACCCTATTTAGGGTCATGGGGTCACGAAATCTACAATTCAGAATCCCCATTTGCCAAGGGGTCTACACACAACTTTTCAGCTCTCTAGACCTTTTGGAACTGGAGAAGAAGATGAAAATAGGTTTTTAAGGTTTTGACCCCTGTGACCCCATTTGGGGTCATGGGGTCACGAAATCTACAATTTAGAATCCCCATTGGCCAAGGAGTCTACGCACAACTTTTCAGCTCTCTAGACCTTTTGGAACTGGAGGAGAAGATGAAAATAGGTTTTTAAGGTTTTGACCCCTGTGACCCCATTTTGGGTCATGGGGTCACAAAATCTACAATTAAGAATCCCCATTGGCCAAGGAGTCTACACACAACTTTTTAGCTCTCTAGACCTTTTGGAACTGGAGAAGAAGATGAAAATAGGTTTTTAAGGTTTTGACCCCTGTGACCCCATTTGGGGTCATGGGGTCATGAAATCTACAATTTAGAATCCCCATTTGCCAAGGAGTCTGCACATCAAATTTCAGCTCTCTAGAGTCATTGGTTTCGGAGAAGAAGATGAAAATGTGAAAAGTTTACGGATGGACGGATGGACGGATGGACGGATGGACGGACGCCGGACGCCATGCCATGCCATAAGCCCATCGGGTCTTTCAGACCTGATGAGCTAATAAAAAGGAGATGAAACTTAGCTTAACATCAAGGAAGATTTTCAAATTAATTACTCCTTATTTTAGTTATTTTAGCATTGTATCAATACTCATTTTTTTATTTACTTCACAAAAACTTCTTTTAACAGAAAAAATGAAAATGAATCAAAGACATTTAAGTTCAAATCAAAAGTAAGATAAAATCCAGTTGAAGCATTAATACACAGAGAGAGTAAACTTATGAATCCATGTAAACTAAAGAAAACTAAATATTTCCAAAAATATTTGAGACAGCTTTGAATATAAGTGGTCGTCAGGACGCTGTCACCAGTCATTCACTATCAAGATAAATATAAATTAAGGCAAAAGGGAATGATAAGTCACAATATTACCCCTGGGCTCTGATATTTACAAATACATTATTTTCATTATTCTATATTCATCACAATCTAACAAACTAAACACAAAATTCATGATCACTTCATATGTGGTGAATGATGATTCAAATTCTTAAACACACAATGAAGGCTGATAAAATTATAACATATTGCTATCATAATGAAAACACATACCTTTATTTATGTCATAGTTTGTATTATGCCATTAGAATATCTAGATATAGACAATATAGATATTAGACAATCATAAGTGCCATTAAAAAGAATAAATGTTTCAAATACTCCTCTTAACATGACAATAACCACTATGAAAAATCTTGGCAATAAGCATATTTCTTTTTTACACATCATATTGATCATTCAGATTTGGAAATTACTTGAATATTTGAATATTCAATATTACGTTTTTTTATGTAAACCTTACAAGTTGAATGAGTAAGAATAAATAACATATGGCAGATAAGCAATTCATACAAATTATCCATAA
Source organism: Steromphala cineraria (assembly GCA_916613615.1). Lineage (NCBI taxonomy): Eukaryota > Metazoa > Mollusca > Gastropoda > Trochida > Trochidae > Steromphala > Steromphala cineraria. The sequence continues at coordinate 3,555,879 of OU744734.1, forward strand.
AAGATGACATTTAATCGACAATACCGTACTCAAAAACACATACTGTTTTCTTCACAACAACATATCATTTATTCATTAACACATGGAATATATATATATATGTGATGGTCTTGATTGGTAAAGCAAATAAATATGTTTGTGCATCATTGGTCAACGAGTAAATTACTTGCATTAAATAAATAACATGAACTGATTTGTTTTTCAATCAAAGAGTACACAGTGAAGCAAATAAATAAATCTTTCTTACTGGATTATGATGGATTATGATAAAGTCTTTAGGATAATAGCATATTCTCCAGGGTTTCCGAGCTCTGTGGCTATGCTTGATAAGAAGCACAGCCATATTGATTAGCGTAAGTCACTAGAATAGACACAGAATACATATTTCAAATATACTAAGAAAAAACAAGCTTAGACTCACTATTAAACGAAGGTATGAAATTAAACTATCAACTGGTATTGTAAAACTGAATCATGCTTTCACAGGCCCAATCTTTAAACCCAAGAATTAAACTCATGAATTTAAAATTTACGGATTTTGACAAATATGAGCATCATAAAACTTTACTGACAAAAGCTCAGGAGATGTCCTTAAGACTACCCTGAAAATGCAAAATTTTAAGTCATCAGGCCCAATAATATGGGGACAGAATTGCATTATTAGGATCGATTGAAATGTTTAAGGTTTCTGTGAGTCATAGTTACTGCATTAATGCTAAAACTTGTAGATTAAAACTAGTTCTGACGGAATTTGCGCTAGAAATATGACATTTCATCAAGCAATGAGTCTGAACTTTTGTCGAGTGATATATAAAGCAATAAACAGATACAACGGATCAAACTCAGTGTCATTTATCCTCCAGGACCTGGATTTACGAAGCTCTCTTAGCGCTAAGATAACCATAAGTACCACACATTAAAGGGGCAGTAGCACATTTTTATTGGGAACATAAGGTGATGTCAGGAAAAGGAAAATTAATGGTTCCAATTGAAAGACAGTGTATTTTAACTAAATGACACAAAATTAATTCAAATATATAATGTAAAGTTTAGCCATGCGATTCCCTTTTCTTACACAAAATGAATTAAAGGTGTTCACACAAAATGGCCGCCAATGAATTTTTATGTGAATCTCCATACTTTGTCTTCTGACTATGGATGATTGGCTTGTGTTATGAGATTTTTGACACTGTCAAATTAATACATTGAGCATTAACTTACGTTTATCAGTAAAATATTTGAAATATAAAATTATCAAAAAACGTGCTACTGCCCCTTTAACATTGACTAAAGACAAGAGAGCTTATAAATTTTATGCCCTGGTAACTTCAGAACATGTATATAAAATAAGAGAGAGAAAACAAAGGTATAAAGGAGGAGAGATACAATGTATCTAAGTAGGGAGAAACATGTAGGATATAAAGTCATGTCTGGCTGCTTATAGAGGTAATATACCAGGAAATATCTTTCATTCATTGTCAAGATGGCATGGGTTATTGGTTCATTTGATAAGGATCATATACACAGAATGAAATGAACAGTTAGACATGTGATAACAAAAGGGGGTAGGAATAAATGGGATGAAAAGGTCATTAATTGTAAATAAAAAAATGAATTCAACAGTTTTTTTCACAAATGATATAAAATCAAACAAAGAATGCATAACTTTCCGTTATACTTCAAATTAACTAAAAATACAAACTCCTTGCATAGAACTGCAAGGTGTAAAAAGTCATAAGCACTATGTGAAATAAAACCAAATACATGATATGCAAACAGTTTCATAACACATTATACATAGTCTGTTTAAAGTATGTCGTTAAAACAGTAGTTATAATTAAAATAACATGATTATATATAAAGACAATTCTTTGGTTTTTGCAAGGTCCACAAAAAATTCCTTGAAATGTTCAAAGTCATATGTTTCAGAGCCTTTTATCTATTACAATGGATGGGATACGTTATAAGTTGTTTTTATTAATTTTCATCTATAAATACTCTTCAGTGCAATGTTGATAAACAGTCATGAAACAGAAAAGTCAAAAACACAAAAAATATCATCGATTACCCATTGTATGGATCACTATGTATAAATTATAAAATACTTTAAAAATAAGAAGGTTCTTAAATTATTTTGTTGAAAACTAAAAACTTAACAAAATGCCTAATCAGAAATAGAATAATACCATAAGCTACAGAGAATAAATAATTAAACTATTTTTTTCTAAACATAATCATACAAACTAAACACATCACACAAAGGCCACAAATATCAATAAACTTGACCCAAAAGCTTTAGCAACATGTTGTATTCCTGATAGAAATATTATTCCAGTGAAGAAATGAATGGGAAAGCACTTTGTTATTATTGATTACCCAACTATTATATTAATTTTTCTCTAAAATTCAACTAGAAGAAGTAGACAAATTACCCTTTTCCCTTTGAGATGAGGTCAAGGTAGTTTTACAACAGTTTAATATGAATGATGCTAACAGGACTGAAAAACCTGAAGATCCCAGACATGGTCAGTGGGCAGAGGGTTTGGACAAATACAAGTGACTAGTGTCCTCACATCTCAACTCTCCCTTCTCATGTTTTTCCTCTAAACTTAAACAAACTTCATTGCAAAAATGTCCTGTTTTTTGGCATTCTCTAACAGCATTGATGTCATAAGCAAAAAAAAGTTCCTTACCAGCATCTTCTTTAAAGCTTTTTTCCTGATTTGTAAACAGCAATATTTATCATTATGGAACTTACCCTCTCACTCTTCTCCCTATAATCTTTAGCTTCAATATCTCTATTTCAAAGATCAGTAGCATTTATCACAATTATTTTACACTGATTTTAATTTAAATTGAGTTTTTGCACATTTATGGTAGAATTGCAGTTTGTCTACTCAATTCCTCTGCCAATTCACTGTCCTCAACTTCCTTGTTGCAATGAAGCACTCTTCTTCTATCGTCATAAAGTTTGACCCAAGCACTTGCTAACAATGCGTGATGTTGATGCATGTAATTTGCTACCCTATGCCCACTTTCATCCTCTGCCTTGTCACTGTCCTAAGCTTTGATGTCCTGATAGCAATTAAGCACTCTCCCTTTATCATTGATGCGTTCCACTCAAGCACTTGCTAACAATATGTGATGAAGTATGATGCTTGTAACAGTTTGCTAGCAATGCCTACTCTGTTCCTGCCTATTCGCTGTCCTCTGCCTCAATGTCCTCGAAGCAGAAGTCCGGAGAGTAGCGCCCTCTCTTGGCCGGGGGACTGTAGGGCTCGGAGGAGGACGGAGAGGGGGGGTCTTCACCATCGGGGCTCGGACTGCTTGATGTCGGTGACATCGCCCGACCGATACGCATCTTGCTCTCTTGGAACCAGGTGCTCTGGGATAGAATATGAAGAATGTAAGTGAAAAAGTTATTACAGTAAAATGTATTCAGGGTTTTAGATCATATTGATCTTCTTGAGTTTTGTATTTTGACACCGAAAACTAATTAACTTCATTAAAACTTAAAATTTTCTATATCTAAAACTTCACATACCTACAATATCAATATTTTTACTCTTTGCAAAAGTAACATTCTTGTACTATTCCTTTAGGATTCATTATTGTTTCTTTTAAACAATTAAAATCCATCTAAGGGATAATGAATGTAGAAATAGTAAAAGTAACTGTTTGATTTTAATGTTAAACTTGTTTGTGTTTAAACTTTTGGTTGATTCCAGTCCAAGTAAACCTAGCCTCAATATTATCCATTTCACTCCTATACCGAGTCTAAAATGGCCAAGAAGAGGGTCGTGTCAGCCAACGTATCGAATTGACCAATCAGAACTCAGCTTACCAAGCCACAATAGTCTGCCATCGCACGTATAACGTTGGAGGGTCATAGGTCGCAGAAAGGTCGGCTGATGCAACCCTCTACTAGACCTTTCTGGACTCAGTGTAGTAGTGAAACGGAGGCTAGGTTAGACTGGGTTGATTCTAACAGTTTCGTTTTGATTTAGGCCAACTGACTCCACCAAAACAAGTAAACAAAATTGTAGAGAGATACATTGATCCCAAAACTAACAAAACATTCCTCACCAACTTAATGGCATGTTGTCTAAACAGATATAAGATAAAACACCCAGGTACTAACAAGTTTGCCATTGTTGCCGAACATGTCGAGGAAGTTTCCGATGAACTCCTTGGACTTCTCCTCCCACTTGTGAAGCATGACGTTGCCCTTGTCCATGGACTCCTTCCACTTGTCGTAGAACTCCTTGCCCTTCTCCTTCATACGCTCGCTCATCTTCTCCGCATTAGCCTTGAAGATGATTCGCTTCTCCTGGGAGAGATATTGAGGGAATGTTTGGTATTTGGTAAACTACATTCTGCATAGATACCTTAAAACCCTTAACCTGATCAATACTATGGTATACAATGTTTTTAACCACTCCAACATTGTATTACAATTATGATTTATATTGAAACAATTTAAAACAATGTTTTTAACATTTCAACATTGTAATACAATGATAACTTACATGTAATACATTTTTTTTCAGCAATTATTAATGTCATTCAAAGGTTCTTAAGGTAGTAAAAGTAACTGAAAAAGAGAGTTCTTCATAAGAAGGTTCACTCACAACTGATTTCAATAAAGAATCTTACCTTCATATACCCAACATTGAGTTCCTTTGCCGTGTATCCACGCTGGAGATTTCTTCTCACGTACATGTCATAGTCCTTGATGATGCGAGCGATCACGTCCGTTGTTGAGATACCCTCTGTTCTCTCCGTTGGCAGGAACCTAAACACACAACATGTGCGATCTTACGTTTACACATCTTAACATGGTAAACCATGACTGTCATTTGAAATTTCTTCGACTTGCATTCTACAAGTAGAAGTGATTGACAATACGGACAATCCCAATAGATGAACATATTCTTTAATCTGTAATCTATGACGTTTGGACAAGCATCTCCTGCAGAATATTCCATATTATCCATATATATATGAAAAAGAAATATCAAGTAAGATTAAAATCGAATGTGCTTCGAGGATAAAGAGTGTAAACATTTTATCTCTGTTGGGGTTTGAACCATACTTAGCCCGGCTTTCTTCTCATTCACAGTCTGAAGGCACCACCATTACCCCCATGTTCTGATGTAAGCTCATCTAGCCAATCACAAGGACAGCGGTAAAAGCTTTTGATATTGAGATAGGGGCACATAACTCCTGTAAAATCCATTTCTACATAGTTGCTGCCATGTTGGTTTTTGAAACGGACAACGTGATAGGTCCGCTTGTGACTAGGTTTCGTCTGTGCTAAACTGGTGTCCAACAAGTGCCTAGCTTGGATGCTTTCAGACCGTTGTTGAGAGGAAAGCCCTGATACATATTTATCGTTTCCCTCGAAACATGATCGATTTTAATCAGACTGAAAAAATATCCCTCAGCTTAAAAACTTTCATACCCCCATAATATTTGCTAACACTGGTATTATTCAATGGTATGGAAAATAATTCAGAATTTCTCTTTCCTACATTCTTAGAAGATATGGGTCTGATTTGCAATAATTTGCAATATAAAAACAGTATGAGAGAACCAATATGTTAACACAAAGAGAGAGAGTTGACCTACATCCCCTTCGCCTTGATGTCCTGGTATACGTCCCCGTTGCTGGCCCCGGTCGTGTAGGGCAGCTCATCGTGGGCCACGAAGTCTATCTGGAGACAGAAACATACCCCTTGATCAAATTAAATAGCAATTTAAGCCAATATTAAAAGATAGGCCTATTACTGAACTGGAATCAACAATTTGAATATGTCCCTTGTCAAGCAATATCAAAGTCTATCAAAGTCAAGTGATATCATAATAGCATTAATACCAGAACGAGAGAGAGCGTGAGAAGATGAGGCTCATTGTTTACCCAGGAAAAATGATTAGGTCTAACTTCCCTAATGTTATGGTTCAAAAGTAACCAGTTCATGGTGAACAAGAAGAAGAAATTATATTAAGATCCAACTCACTTTATGGTCGTCAAGGAACTTCTCGTTAAGTACCCAGGGAGCATCAGTAACAACCTCATCCACGTAGCGGCAGTGTCGCACGGCCTCGTACCTCTCGGCTTCGTTCATAACAGTTCGACCCTTCATCTTGTGTGTCAGGCGGTCGTTGCATACTGGAACCAACGTCGGATATCATACAATAATGGATTTTACAAAAGGATCATATCACACATCTTATAATATTGAGTTATAACTTTTGCAACATTTGACTCTTTATCACAACTTAGGTTGGAAAAGGATACATACCTGAAAGAGCATATTGCTGAGGTGACGTTAAATCTGGTATTGATGGATAAGAGACAAAAGGAAACTTTCAGTTGACCCTTGACCTGAATGCTGTTTGATATTTAGCTAAAGTCTTTGTCTGTGGCCAAACAAGGCTTGTTACTAATGACAAAGTTATAATGTGCACTCTCCCCTGTATTGGCAAAATACCATAAGAAGTAATGACAGGCGTATCATAATAGCTGAGTCAGCAGAAATAAGATTGGTGTTATTATCTAGAAATTATGTAATTGACAAGAAATGACAATGTTCCCACCTCCCACTATGAGGTAGATGTTGGGGAACGCCATCTTGGCCTGCATGAGTTGCCGGGCGTGGCCACTGTGGAACATGTCGTAGATACCGTCAGCGTAGACTCGCACCGGTCGGGGAGCTGCACCATGGAATAAGAGATATCTTTTTATTAATGGATCATTCAATGGAAGCTAAAGTATAATCAGAAGACTTTATTTCTTTGTCATGATGATTACCTTCCCAAATATTACAATATTGCTTTCGACTTCAAATGAATATTGCTTTATTATGAAGGACTATTTATATCACTTTCGAGCTTTATACATGCAGATTAATACAATATCATATTTCAGTTTATCATCTTATTATTAGTACTAATGAACATAGAGGGTCAAGAAGGACCCAAACACTGGATAACAATTTCAAAATGTGTATGAGTATAAGCTTACTCATTCATCAAGTGGAATGTTATCAAAAAATAATGGATTACGATGACAAAAAATTGACTTTATTACCTATCCAAGAATTCTATCTTACCTTCCCCCGACTTGGCCAGGTCCATGCTGATCCTGCATGTGTAGTCAACCTTGGCCAGTCTCTCCAGAGCCAGGGCTTCATGGTGGAACGGGGCCGGGCCGATGTGCTGGAACACAAACACTGACATCAAACATTGATCATAGCACACACACTCAAGGGTTAATACAATTAGCTTCAACAAATCTTGTGGCAAGTTCTGCAAGTTATACACAGCTCTCATGAAGGTCAAGTTAATATTGCTGTAATTATCTAAGTTTTTTAACACTAGTTAATAAACCCTTAAAATAACATCAGCATATACAGTAGAACACAGATACAAGAAACTCCATGGGAGCAAAGAATTTAGTTCGCTATATCTGTGTTCTCCTGTACAGTTTACACTGTAAGAAAAGACACCTGACAGACAGCCTAAAACATGGTTACTGTTGTTCACGGCTGGAAACTTTACTTTACTTTAAAGGTTTTTTAACTTTTCCATTCAAATAAATGAAATAATGCTTGTGCACTGGCTACTCTACAGGCTGTGGCTGCAGTCAGATAAAACTAGATATGTCTTAGTAAGTAAAACTCGCTATATATATATATATGTTACAGGCAGCCTGACTTACTGAGAAATTGATCTGTCTAGGTTTTAGAGTAGAGAGAACTCAATGTTATACAATGCAATTTTTTGTTTAATAGCAAAAATATCCATCTGATATATTTATTACCGGTATATATAAACCTTATTATATCTAAACCTTAACCTGATGAAAGACGACTGGAAAAACATAACCAATAACCTGCAAAAGCAAATACCTTGAGGTTTACATTTCCGACCTTAAACATGACAAATATGTCCTCTTCAGCATCTACAGTTTGTACTTCATTACCCAGTTGAAGTTGACATTCACGGTTGAATGATTTATTAAAGAATAAATCATTAGAGTTATCTCCCTTGGGACATATTTCTATGGAAACTGGGCTTGATTAAAATGGCCACAATGGGGGGCTCAATAACAGTACATTGACTCTCTCATTTCCAGATGTGAATATTAACATTCACAGTAATAAACCTAATAATCTGTTAGTAATAACTACAATTCACTATATGTAAACCCAAAACCTGTTAATAAAAGTTCCATGTTTCCTGCAATTGAAAACCCAATGAAAAGTACAAAGAATGTTTGTACTTCAGATTCAGAATTTAGTGGATAGTTTGTAATTTTTTTTAGTTATCAAATAAATATATTTTCATAGTATTGTACATGTGTACATTCATAATTTCCCTAAATATGCCAATTAATTATTCATAACACTCCCAATTAGGGTTGCTATGGATAGTTAGGCACTTTGATCTGAGTTGAATCCTGTTCGCGAAAACTTGCCATATATAGGAAAGAAATGTGTGGTTCAAACTTTCATTGTTCTTGTGACGTATTCACTTCACATTACCTCAATCAATTTGCCACTATTACGAGTACTATATGTATTATGTAGGGGTAACAATTATCAAGTGAAAGTGCCTAATAATGGCACATCTTTAGCTCATGAAAGGTTGATGTTAATTCCATGTTTTCAGGTCATCTTTATGTATGTAAGTTTTTGTAGAGGGAAGTTTTAAAAACCTTTGCTGGTTTAGAAAAGTAGGAAACCTTATTAGGAATTGGCAAAAAGTTATGGAAAGATGTAATTTTGGCTTCTTTTTTTTCATTTCTTACTGTTAGTTTACATTTTATAGCTTTTAACTTTTCTGGTATTATAATAATTTGCAACCATGTTTCAAATTCATTATTTTAAACTATCTAACTATAACTATTTCAATTTCAATTGTAAGATTAACATAAACGGCATTCTCTCCCCACAGAGGCAACTCAGTCATACCTAAATTAGCCTCTGTTCTATTACGGCTAATACACTGGATAGAAAAGTAGAAATCTGATTGGAGGCAATCGAAGTTAGTTGTGCAATCAGCGACGCCGTTTTAAAAGTTGTCATTCGCAAAACCTCGGCCATCTCCGTGTGATTCGTCAAAGCTTTCGTTGAAATTTAACATTCAGGGGAGGTAATTCTTCTTTTACAAACCATCGGTTTTTACCTTCTCATTTGTCATTATTTGGTTGATTAGTAAAATAAAATATATCATAAAACAAATAATAATTGACACAATTATAAAACAGTTTCTATCTAATAAAAAACCCTATCCATATCTGATTTTCAAATATTTTCCCGCTCACACTGTTGGTGAAAAATAATCATAAAGGCATGATATTTTCCATGTCACTTTAAGACCCTTAAAGGGGCAGTAGCACGTTTTTTGATAATTTTACATTTTAAATATTTTACTTATAATTGTTAGTAAATGCTAAATGTATCATATTGACAGTGTCAACAATCTCATTACACAAGCCAATCACCCATAGTCAGAGGACAAGTATGAGGCTTCACATAAAATCCATTGGCGGCCATTTTTGTGTGAACACCTTTAATTCATTTTTGTAAGAAAAATGAATCGAATGGCTGAACTTAACGTTATATATTTGAATTATTATTGCTTCATTTAGTTTGAATACATTGTCTTTCAATTGGAACCATTTATTTTCATTTTCCTGACATCACCTTATATTCCCCCTAAAAACGTGCTACTGCCCCTTTAAGAATTCCTAAAGTCATGGTTATCCAAAAGGTGTTTTTATTGGCTGCAAATAAGGGAGATATCTTAAGTTACAACTGTTTGCCGCTAGGGCAATCTGCCCGATCCCCTTGATCTTGGCGTAAGAGAACAGAGGCTAACTCAGGTTGGACTGAACTGCCTCTGTGGGGAGAGAATGCATCAACGGATGTTTCATTTTAATCAATATCTAAGTCATTGCATGAGGTAATCAATGCCACTTTCTGATTGACAAATTTACCAGCTTCTCCCAGAGATCAGGCAGATTTACACCTGGCAGGATTAGGGAATGATCGCCCGGCAATTAATTATTTCAGACACCGATTTTACCCAGAAATTATCCAAGGCAGGCGATTATTCAATGCAGGCGATTATTATTTTCGAAGCCTATATAGCTGAAAGAATATTTCAAAATTGAAACCAAAAATGTGTGGATATTGTGATTGAGGCCCAAATGATTGAGATTTCATAGCTATGCAAAAGAGAAAAGTGAAAGAGTAAATTTCAAAGGTTTGTTAACATATGTAAAATAAACCTGGCCATTATTTATGGAAGGTGATTATTTTTTTCAATGGGGACATAGACCCTGCGTTGAGTCAAGACAGGCAATTATTCAATGATTTACGGTTAGTGGAGTTCATGATAACCTTCACCACCGGTAAGGTGTCAAACTCTCCTCTGCTTATTATTTCACACGGGTCATTAACTTCATTATCTATAGATAGCTATTTAGTACAAAACGGTGCCAGATGATTGGCTTGTATCAATTCTCAAAGACTTCTGTGCTTTCATAAGATTATAACTGTATCCAAAAAGTGTGTATCACCAATATAGAACAATAAAACGAATGAATAATATTTTGTGGCCTTGTTATGATTATTATGTAAGAAGTGCGGACTTTGGACCCAGCTACCCCCACTGTGATAGATGTACAGTAAGTGTATCAGCTGTCAAAGGTCAAAGGTCAGATAGATAGTGGAATCCCTTTTGTTATCATACAAGGTTAAAAACTGACACTAAATAGAAGGTAAATTAAAAAGAGTATTTGATAATGGATTTTTTTGTTCAGAAATAAAGTAAAAATTTGATTAGAAATATATTGTCTTTTGCCTAAATCAACAGAAATATCATTAAATTAAATCAAATTTTTAAAAAAGAGATACATATTAATATTTGTGATTTTTTCAAATGAAATATTTCCCAAAGGTTGTACATTGTTTTCATACACATGATATTGAGGATTAGTATAGTAAATACTTATCAAAGTTGTCTTTTATGTCAATACATATTGTTGTAACATTGATAATATTGAGCACTAAGAAGATGTCATTCCATTTCTTTCCCTTTTTTTGCTTATCAAAAAAAAAATTGTTTTGTATTATACTAACTTTTGATTTAAACTTTGGAAGCTTTAAGCTCAAAGTGAACAAATTGTCTTTTTCTTTTTAAATTTTGTTCATCATACTTAATTTTTATCAAGTTACATCAGAAATGATTTTTGTTACTCAAGTCAACTCATAATAAAATTAATAACTTTATTGAATTATCAATATTGACACTTCTTCGTCCATGATTAAATTTCTGTCAAATTATTTTGATGTATAGATTGAAAAAGACATAATTGTTTTGTTGCCATTGTTCTTTAAATGAAAATTTGCCTATTTTGATACCTTCATGATATTGATATAGGTTTTTGTTCAGCATATTCATCATTTAATGACATATCATTGTTTCTAATTAAAGTTTTGTCAAACAACTTTGATCTTTGGCAATACATAATAATTTCATATGACAATAATAATGAATTCTGTATAAAATGAACTTCTGGTAAAAACTATCATCAATGATATTTTATCATAATGTTTATTTCTTGTTCTAATTAATCATTTTCAACTAATTGATTATTCAGAAAACTGAGCATATATCAATTACACATATTGAACTGCAAATAATAAAAACAAATATTTTATTTTGACATGGTGTTCTTTATAAACTCACTGGGGCAAACACAAATTCTGATATAATTTGCTTAACCTACTGAAAACACTATCAACACTTAGAATACTTTTAATAATCTCATCAAAATGCTTATATATGGTTTCAATTAGTTCAAGCTGCTTCAAATAATCGTGCTTGATAATATAATTACCAGTTCAGATAGAAATATCATGCCTGCGGCAGGTGTTGCAAGGTAAAACGTAATAATGCAAACTATACAATCAATATCAAGTCGGTAAGCTAGTTGGTACTCGACTCAGATGCCGGTATCTTTCCTCAACTGCTTATTGATCAACTCCCAATTGGTTCAACATGAATCTAATTGATTTTGCATAGATACCGAGATTAGTGCATCATGAACGACCAGAAATATCTTAATCAATGCACCACATTACGCATTACTGTGTATATCAAGAAATCTTTACTTTCCTCATTGAGTATATCTTGCAGCCAGAGATTAACTCTAGTAGAGAAGTAAAGGAAAATAACTAAAAGTCTATCTTCTGTTTAAAAAAATAATTTTTTTTAGTTCAATTAAAAAATGCATTCAATAAATGTCATCTTAGTTGTGAAAATATCTCTTTTAAGCTAATTCATTTCCAGCATATTTGATACACTGACATCTAGTAGCAAAACGATAGTTCAAAACATATACTACACATTTAATTTATGTGTTACAAAGGCTTTACAATCAACTTCAAACTTGAAATATAAATTTCCTTAATTTACACATTAGGGTTCCAGATAAACACTTACAAGCACAAATTGTTTACTGGATTGTACAAATATTATTGTTCTATGAGGTGTTTTTAACAAGTATTTTGACAGGTCAGGGATGGATCAAAATGAAAATTCATATTTAACAGCATTTAGATTAGACATGAAATTAAACTATGTGGTCACTAATATAATAATATTTGATTTTAATTGATCAAGGGATTGGCATGAAATTACTGTATTTCCTCTAATAGGGGCCCGGGCCCTTATTAACATTTAGGGGGTATTACCCCCCGGCCCTTATTAGAGGCCCGGCTCTATTGGAAGCCCGGCCCTTATTATGATAAAAGGTTTTCCAAAGTCAACTTGAGATCTGTATTCTAATTTTTGAAACAAAGGTTACCGGTGTACACGACATAGGCTTATTATAGTTATATGTGTGGTATTAAAAAGGTTAAAGGGAGGGAATATTTAAGTCGAATATACAGAAGGGAGTAATTATTGACTAGACCCGGCCCCTATTAGAGGCCCGGCTCTTATTCACGTTTAGGTACCTTTACCCCCGGCAGCTATTAGAGGCCCGGCCCCTATTGGAGACCCGGCCCAAATTACAGGAAATACGGTATTCTAAATACACCACATAACATTTATGTAATTATATTTGGCTAGCTGGAATGGTATGGGCGTTGACTTTGACAAATGTACCTATCTGAATGGCTATCAAAACCTTAATAATGTAATATTTTACCCTGTTCTGTTGAGGGTTAAAGATAAGCACTAACTAGTCTTTAAACAGTTTGACTAGCTGTCAAGATAGTACTAATGTTAAATAAATGTAAAAACATATCTATAATGAAAAAATATATTACAAAACTGGATTTGATTTTGGATTTAAGCAATGTACTAGTAAAAATTGTCAATGCTATAATAGTATTAACTGTGAACCTCGCCTGGTTAGTCAAAATGGTACTAAATGTTATACAAATTTTAACAAAATGTCCATGACTGGAATGGGTTTGGACTTTTACCAATTTATCTATCAGAATGTGAATGCTTTGATAGTGTTTATTTGACTCCTGCCCTTGTTAGCTATCTTATCAGAGATATGAAACTTACCGGTTTGTCAATCTCAATGGCCTCTGCCTGTCCGGAATTGACCTCTGCCTGTCCGGAATTGACCTCTGCCTGTCCGGAATTGACCTCTGCCTGTCCGGAATTGACCTCTGCCTCGTCTGAAATGACCTCCACATGGTCCGGAATGACCTCTCCATTTCTCCCCCTCTTTCTGCTTGCCATTCTCCTTCGTCTGAAGACACATTCATAAATTTAATAAATGTTTATAATATATGATATTGAAATTCATTAATATAAATAATACTCATTTAGTTCTTTTATTAAGACAGAAAAGTTGAAGAAATAAAAGAAACAAATTAGAAACCAATTTTAACATTGTATTAATTGTATTTAAGCAATGTCAGGATTAAGCATGAAAAGAAAAACATATTGATAATTTTGTTAAGTATGAAAATATATATGAAGTTAGCAAAGAGCAATTGTTTATCCTAATTTAACATTTGCTAAAAACAATAGTCATTGTCATATATAACCTTAAACCACCTCACTAAAATCTACCTTCCATCGACTTCAAAGCTATTCAACCGCAACCAAGGGAATATTGAATAACGTGACCATAAAATATCATAATAATCAGAACAGTAAAAATCATTAGTCCCTCTTGTAAAAGAGTAAGAGAATCATGGGTATGTGTTCTATTATTGATAGCATTTCTCACAGGAACTCTTGACTGTTGGGACCAAATAAAGACATCATTCGTCAAATAATTTCAGAAAAGGATAGACTGGCTGTTTTTTGTAAATTGCATTTGCATTTTCTTAAAAATATGATTGTATTCTTAATCGGATTGCTTATGAATGGGGCACCTACCAAGTTGATAAGTTTAATTATGAAATTAAATTAAGGCAGTCAAAATAATGAATGAATTGGTATAAATAACAATGCATTTTAACAAAATTAAGATCAGCATAGAAAATAAAGATAGCAATTGGTACCCACGATACCTTTTATAAATGAAATATAATCATATAATTATAACATTAACCTATTTTTTGAAAACTTGATTTCTCTGCTAATCATGAAAAATTGCTTTTAATTAAGGTGAAAATAAAATTTAAATGAAATAAAACAGAAATTGGCTAATATTATTCCCTCTTTGTACAAAATTAATAACTTACGATCTTCTCATAGCTGGGTACAGAAAAAAAGATAACATGCATACAATTTTGCCTTGAAGATATTGCTTAGTAAATATGACTCGCCAACACATCAGTAGCCTAACAATCAGAACAGTCAATCACCTTGACATAAATTTTTCATAAAACGTAAATAACAACACGGAAGGAGTTACCTTTTCTTCTCAATAAACGAGATACAAATAGATTGTAAACTTGGATATGAACATCTTATTTAGTAGTGAAAACCTTTATATAATCTTGATTTATAACATAGATTTAGGAGATAAACCTACTGTGTTTTTTAATTTTTGTGGTCTAACGTAGATTCGATACCTGTTGATGTCATTCGTAACCGATTGCATGAGCGTGAGGCTTCGAATGTAACATCAACGGTATCGAATCTATGTTAAACCACAAAAATTAAAAAACACAGTAGGTTTATCTCCATTCTACCATGACAAGTTTTTTAGCGTTTTAAATGTCATTTCTTTTCTACCGCGTAACGTCAGTTGTGTTTCGGTCAATACTGTGACGTCATAATGTCTTGTGCTTATGACGTCAAATGTTGACGTCACTGTTGACATCACTCAAACCAAAACCGGTTGCGGTAACTTATTGATCTAAATTCAGCCTTTCGCTTAAAATTACACTATTTCCTGGACATAAACATGCATAATATTGATGCGAACCAAACTCTACTTATATACAAGTACGGGTAGTACAATGTTAAAATACTTTTAGTAGTATTCAGACGAAGCAACTCCCGAAGCGTACGATGACTGCATGCATGTCAACTCGTTCGTTTCTATGGCAGTGTGTATCAAACAAATATTGTTTAGATATTGTAAGGATAACAACTGCAATCTTACACATCCTGAAAACAATGATTTATATAGGTATAATTGTAAGCTTGCAGACATCATGATTATGACCATAGAACTATATTAATAAAAATTGATAATAATATATAATAGAATTTGAAAGATGATGCATGTCATAATGATGCAAGAAAATAAATGAAAGGTCTTACGTGCGAGAGTAGCTCATTTTTCCTGATTGTTTCAATAGACAATACGAAAATGTGAAAATATCCTCTTTTTCTGATATTATTTTCACTAGAGACTATTGGACTGAATTTGCGGTGAAGCTTATATTGGCTGATACTCAGCCTGATAGGATATCATTCATTCATTCACCTCATTTCTGAGTTATCACTCAGTTGGTCAGCTGGTGACAAGAACTCTTGACTCTTGCTCTAAGGTTAGATTATCAGAATGGAATTGACAAGATGAACACATATTGATAAGTCTTCCAGCATGACGTATAGAGTTCAAAGATAGGAGTTCATGGTTCGGTGTGACGTAAACACCTCTACATATGTAGCTGACCTATTACGAGAGAGATACTCTCACATATACATGCTACTACAGTACGTACATGGATGGACAGCTGATAGTAAAATCACCTGATACAAGTCAAAGGGTCGCCTCAACCTTTACCCGGTTACCGTTATCTTTCGCGAGCAGATCGAAGATACAAGTGTGATTGAATGTTGAGCTTACCTTCAAAATCGATGAAATATGTTGCTCTCCGTTATTTAAACACGTTTATTTTCGGATTTCACATTCATAAACATCGGCATATGAATCAGTTCCGCAATGTCAGTTCCTGCCATGTGTACTAACGTACTACGTCATCAGTTTTGTTGTTGATTATATTTTGGACCGGAGTGGATTATCGGGCGAGACCAAAATCAAACAGAACATAGAACTTTTTTATGTTATTTTCATTCGTACATTTCATATCATATCATTGACAGGACTTATTCGAGTTAAATACCCTTAAATCATATTTAAAGAGAGGTCTTGTTTCACTTGTGACATATAATTTATTTACAACATTATAATTTTCTGAAATCTTTATAATTTATGTAATGAAAATAAAAACTGTGAAGTATCCAAGTGGTCAACCTCTGATTTATCTCTATTTAAATACAATTTAAAGCCAAAGAATAAAGCATAAAGACCGTTATGAATAAATCCCTAACCTGAAACCGGAATTTAGCAACTTGTCAGTGTTTTTATTTTTGTCACTCAAATAAATGTAGATCTAATTTATATTTCTTGAATATTTAACACCGCTAAAATAAATCTCATATGCCTTTTCAGTGATCATGAATCTGCAGATAACCAACATTACAACTCACCGTCTAATCTCGTCTATGCTTCGGACTTCCGTAAACTTCATCTTTTAATTCACTTGTCAACACTGAAAATGAGACATAAAATAACATTATTAATATTCGTTTGCACTAGACAAACATAATATTCCCTGAAAATAAGAGTTCATGTCTAATTTTTTACTTTCATTTGTTATTTGAAATAAAATAAGAAGAAGTCCTGAACAATATAATAATAACAGCTGAGGCATCTTGACTTTCTTCATATTTTGTTTTTTTTTGCTTTAGGGACTGGATAATCGACTACATTTGGACAAACGAGCCTCGATCAGCAAAACGATGGTATTTTTAATGTTTATTAATGTTAGCATATGAAATTTAGTTATAATAATGAAATTTAAATGGTGTATAGTAGTACATTCTACATTACGCTTAAAGATTATTTCAAGTATAAAATTGAACAAAACATTAACTTTTTCATTTTAAAATTTGAAGTGTTTTATGAAATTGTTATTTCAAGTGTTCTAATAGAATATAAGCCATACCTTGTGATAGTACTTCGATCGTTCAGCATCATCGGAGATGTTACCGGATTCGGGTATCTGCTTTTATATGCTGTTATATGGCATGTGACGCAATCGTAACCCCGGGTTAACAGGATTAACTCAAAAACAATTGTGTATGTTGTCAGCATAGAGTCATCAAGTTAATTACTTCAATAGGATTTACTTTATAGCGTTATATACACCGACTGACACTAAGTCTAGTCACTAGTCAGCTTCTGAACAGAGTGCAGCGTCTAAAAAGGTTTGTCTTAAGAATGGATGTCAAGATTAAAAGAACGAATCCCAAGCGAACTTGGCAAAATAAAGACCAAAAGATGTATAGCTGGTTATAAATAGGTCCTACGAATAATCATAATTTTATCGCCACGAATATCGGATTTAATTCGGCAGATGAACTTTAATTTGTTTATGTTCGAAAGATGTTTTAAGTTTTATTCGCCAACATAAACAAATGCTGTGATAAGAAGTTAGTACATGTACATTAAATTTTTTTTTTAAATGGACTGCTACATAGATTGCGTGTTTATACACTGCAGTTTGTTGCACCACAAATAAAGCAATCAGAACGTGCTTATATTATATAGATAGGGTTTGTAGCAATCTAAAGAAATTTAGATTAACGGGTTTTATATAAGGTCACACTGTTATATGACAAAATATAAAATCTGTTGATCTCAATTTATTTAGATTGGGTTGTAGTTGAATAATACATATATACTATTACTATATGTATATAATATATATAATATAGAATGAAAGGAAACTTCTTGTTTTTTTAAATAATTTTGTTTGGTCACTTTTTCGGTATGGAAGATCCAATCTTAAGCAATTTAGAAATTGATCGTTTACTTGTATACTTTTCAATACTGCATTATAATTATGTCACTTTGCAGAGACGATTATTTGATTAAACGTGTCTATAAATATTATCGCTACAATTTACTACCTTCCGGATTTTTCCCGTTTTATAAAATTCGAGATATCTTGAACAACTATCACTGATCCGAATGCAAAGCTCCACGCATCGATAATCCACGCATGGAGATCTTAGAATGGTTGCACGCGGTGCATAGAGTTTGATTAAAAGCGGGAAATATGGCGCCTCCTCAGCCCGTAGAAGACGGCAATGATGGTAAAAGTTGTTTGTTTTTACTTAATCAATTAGCAAATGTGACGGATAAGATAAGTAGAGGTAGCAGGTACCAAGGAAGTGTTTAGATATGTTTCTGAATTGCCTTATGCATGTGTTTATATGATTTCTCTGTGGCAAACTCGATCGTTTGTTATTGTTCCACATTCAATGAAAAAGTAATGAGAGGAAATACAACTAAAAATCAGATAAACCGGGTGCAAAGTGTAATACAATGATCACTGGTTTTTAAACTTAGTGAATGAATATCAATACTTTAAAAAGGTCATCATACATATAAATCTGTTACACAATATTAATAAAAAAAATTGATATATTGATATATCATGTAGTTTTATTTATCATATAATGGAGGGTGTTATCGATGCAATAAAGCTATCTGATAAACTTGGTATCCGATTGCCTCAAAATCTGATAAAGATGCAAATTAGGTCAAAACACGAACTATTTTCTCAAAACTCCATGCATGTCATGCGAGTCCTAAAACGGTCCACTGACCATTGATAACGTCGTCGGGAGTTTTCAGGTTTTGTGTTTTTTATCGAATAAAATATCGTACAAAAGCCGTCAGGGTAAACTTATCACGCATTCGTATTTAGGAAATTATAGCTTGGTTATCGAAGCATTTCAAGTTGTTTTCATCGTTCGTTTACAAAATATAACGATATGCAGCTAACAATATCGACTATCGAAAAAATATGTGCTTCAATTTTCGTGAATAACATAGGCCTAGATCGCTTTGACCATGTCGGTTACCAACTTATCAGCATAAACAAATCATATTCTAGTGATAATACACATTATCTAGTACCGGAGTAACAAACGCAACAACCTCACCTTCGCAAATAGTCGGCGTTTGGTCTAAGGATACCGTAACTGAACTGGCGTAACAACAATGACAATGCAGCTTTTCAAAATGCAGTTAGAGTTACTTCCCCTTTTGTAGCGACGTTGACAAGTGGTTCTTACACGTTTTGTGTTATAAAAAAATACAAAATTTACTCGTGCACTGGGAATAATACTGAAAATGTTGATAGATTGTAGTAGACGTTTCTAACACTGTGAAAAAAATAATTTAATGAAGGAATATTTCTAGACTGTTCACAACGATACATCGCCGACAATATGACCTTCACCTTGGTGTATTGTGAAAGCAATTACTCCGCGAAATCTAGGTCAACATATTTTAAGTAGGAATCATATTTTCGTTTAAACCCGTTTATTTCAAAATGACATTATATGATAAAGAAATTATTAACCTCGTGTGTTTCCGTATCATTAATATCATATAATAGGAATAAAAATATATGTATTATGCTCGCCAAAGGCTCGCATAATACAAATTTTATTCCTATTATATGATATTAATGATACGGAAACACACTCGGTTAATAATCTCTATATATTTTTTCTAACTTTCATTCACAGTATTGGAAAAGCTTATAATGTCAAATTTCTATATTCTTAATATCTTAATATCTTTCGCTCTGTTTTCTCTGTAGCTGACGGCACTGAGTGTTTGGCTCGCGGCAGAAGCAAACGTCAGAAGATCGACAAGACTGGTAGATCAGCTGCTTTTGATAAATTGAGGAAAGCGAAAGAACAGGGAGGAAAGAACAAATATGAGGTTAGAATTTTTTTGTCATTTTGTTAAGTAATGGCGACAAAGCATGACACGGAATGCAATTAGCTCATATATGTTGTCCAATTATCATGATGTATTTAGTATCTTTCTTAAGATGACAATTAAATAGTCTTGAATCAGTTGGTTCATTATCTGTTCAAGATTCTGTTTCATTCGTTGCAATATTATACCAGAAAGATATCATTGAAAGATTCTTTGCTTGACAATCTGCTTCTAAACATAAAAATCCTTTAACAGAGACTATTTACTAGCTTTTAGATGGAAAAATCATGCATTACTGTTTATGCAAAATGTAGACAAAAAATACGATGAGAGATTACTAATATTTTTGTTTTGGATAAAAAAAAGTACAGTAGAACACGGATATAGCAATTCGGATATAGCGAACAATTGGATATAGTGAACAAATTTTCAAGTCCAGTCCCTATATGATATCATCAAAATTATATATGCGTATAGCGAACACCGGATATAGCGAACTAAATTCTTTGGTCCCTTGGAGTTTGTTATATCCGTGTTCTACTGCTATGCATTCTTTTTACAGAAAAAACTAAACGACTGAATTTGTTGGTGTAAGAAGATAGTTAAGATAATGCTTTTATTGACTGTGCATGTCTTGTGTATTCAGATAGAAGAGGAAAAGGACGTGTATCAAGTTGTTAACGAAGATGAATATTCCGACATCGTGCGACAGAGACAGGAAGATGACTGGATTATTGATGATGGTAAGCAAGGAAGGAAGGAACCACCGTTTTTTTTTCAGTTTTTTTATTTGATTGCCTTGTGGTAGTTGAAGAGGTACAGATATTTTACCATAGAGATAACATGTCATTTTGACATTAATTTGGTACCAATACTCAAAGGATTGACCAAGAATGCAATTATGTATTTCATGAAAAGCATTCTTATCATTTTAGCTAAGACTTTTCACAATCACACGTTTTATCTTTATCTGGACATTTTCTGCTTCAATCGCAACTCCCTGATCATGTTTTCAAAGGGCTTAGCAAATTAATGCAGCTGACTTGTGACGAGGTGCAGTGTTGTTCCTAGGTGATCAACTAAGGGGGTCATTTTGGCAATATTTTAGCAGATGGGCCCCTTTGCAATGGTGAAAGTATCCTACATCTAGTAATTTGAAGGGACACCAAGCCAAAAGGGTGGGCAAATGTCCTCAGGACCCCCTCTAGGAACAACACTGGAGGTGCATGTACTTATCTCAACAATTATTATCAATTGATTTGTAGAATTGGAATTTGTCCTTTAAATCTTGATATATTCCATGTCCTGAAATGATAGAATGATTATCGTCCTATTGAACGCCTGACTATTCTATCTAGATGGTGCTGGTTATGTTGAGGATGGAAGAGAGATCTTTGATGAAGATTTGGACGGAGATGAATTTACCAAAGTTGAAGGTAATAATTTCTTAGACATTTGTAATAATATTTTTAGCTCATTTGTTTGCACTGAACAAGAGATGTAAAAAACAAGTCACTATCAGGTGTGAAAATCAGACTTAAACTCAAAAAGCTTGTTGTTTTCTGTAGGCTGTAGCTGAAACAAACAATCATAATTAGATGTTAATGAAACAAAAGCATTTGAAAAATAAAATGGTTAAAATTGGTTTATTTATATTAACAAGTTCTTTAATGATTATGAAAACACCTTCAAATCATGTCAAATTAATTTTTTCTGAATCGTATTCATATTATTGTATATATATGCCAAATCTTTTCAAACCTATACAAATTTCCTTTCCATATATTTTCTTTCAGCGAAAAAAAAAGACAAGAAAAACAAGAATATTGTGCGGCCAGGAAGTAAACCTAAAGCTGACATCAAGAGCATGTTTGCAGCTGCGGCTGTCACCACTAAAAAGAAGGTTGAGGTAGGTCCAACTGATAAATCAGATCTTGAAACATCTTTTCAGTGTCGTCAACTTTAGACAAGTTTTCACCTTAAGTCACAGCTCTGTTTAAAAATCAAACATATGATGTTGTAGATGTCTTTGAAAGAGACATGTCGAGTACCTTTTTGTGAGTGAATAACTGTCGATCGTGTCACAGACTTTTGGACAGAGACATTTACATGGGCATGAAATTTATTTATTCACAACCTTTTGATTGCTAGTTGTATCATTCAAGTGTCAAATTAACAAATAAAGAATTAACTAAAGAATTTAAATTTTTGTTTCTAATTTCAGAAAAACGTGACACTAGAAAATGACGAGTTGCTAGGCGACCTGATGGAAGAACTTCACAGAGGTCCAAACAACAGTTCCTTCAAACCCGTCTCTGTCAAACTCACCAAGACCAAGTCAGCCAAGTAAGTCTTCAGTTTGTTGTATATCTGGAGTGTAGTTTGCCTCACCTATTACTTCTATTAATAAATAACAAATCAGAATTTGTTGCATGTAAGCGGACAATGGCAAATAGTTGTCATTCAATGTTATGAATGCAGGTTCTGATAGCAGGCACACCTTTATTAATATTTTGCCTTGCCTCACTGATTCACTTGCTGGTAATTGCTGAATTAATGTACAAGCGGCTTAAAGCTCAAACTCTCTCCCTCCATAGTTTAGTCAACTCTTTAACAACTTAGTTTTCCATTACATTAGACCTTTGATTATTGGAAAGTAAAATTGGTATACAGTCCTTACAGATTCATTATCTTCATTGGAATATCATTTCTATGTTTTATTCAAATCTCGAATTGATATATATGTAAACCTGTCATGTTCTGTATGCTTGTAACTCGTCAGGGATTAACGATAGCTAGGAAGTTGTCATGTAGAAAGAAATCAAATTATTAGGAGAAATCAAAGCACATTTGAGCAGCACTCATGATACTGTAGCAATTCAATAAATGAATTGTAAATCTTGCAGACCTGCCAACCCGTTCAGCGTTGAGAAATCCTCCCCGAAGGTGAAACCAATCAAGCCTGCGCAGCCTCGTAGTATCAAGAAGGAGTTCGGGGCAGAGAAGGTGGCGGTGAAGAAAGTGATGAAGGCGAAGGAGGTGAAGATCAAGCAGGAACCGGTAGACGAAGAAGTGGTCGAGATAGAAGAGGTCAACAGCATCGACGTCGATGATAACAAGAACGACATCTCTCAGGTCGTGTCGCAGGGTAAGGGTTCTAAAGACGTTGTAATTCAGTATTGATGTTGATTAAGATTTGGTATCATTTCCATAAGGAAAGGAAGATTTATCAATGACTGGTTATGAGCTGATACATATTTGCACTATTTTGAAAACATAAGTACACACTTTGTTTATGACGAATAGTTGCATGATTCTATTAGCGTTATGTTTTATTCAAAATCTAGATGGAACATCTTACTTTTTAACATCCGATATATTGAATATTTTCAGATGTGTGTATCGATACTTATCATGTTTCTGTATTGCAATATATATACCGGTAGTATCAACTACACATCCTAAATGTTGATAAACAGAAAGTCTCTCAAATTGTTATCCGCTCGGCATATGATGTGGCAGGATAAATCATCTTCTCAGTGCAAATCAAACAATCTATAATCTTTCTTCCTTGACTTTTACTTTTCAAATGCATATATTTAATGTATTGTGTCCCCAGATGATTCAGCCATGGATCTCAACGACATAGACTTCGATGACGAGGTACCAGATGTAAAACCAGTCAAAAAAGAGGCTCCTGTTGCTGTGAAAACTGAACCTAACTCTCAGTATGTTCAAGTCACTGTCGTCGTCTCTCTCCAGAAAACTTACTCAAGTCATTCCTCTCTGTGAAATCTTGGTTTCATTTGGCGTGCTTTCTTTCCTAGCAAAAGAGAGGCAAAGATTCCTTTTAAATTATTAGTGATGATTTAAATACAGCACTTTGTCTTTCTGTTCATACCAATGACAAAAGGAGACTTCTTCATTCTACGATATTCACACATTTTATTATAAAGCATAAAATGTAGACTGAAGAATGATTTATATGAAATACAAAATTAAGACAATGATTGTGCTGGAAATTTTAACTGATACAAAATGTTTGATAAGTTCTGAAATATGGCCCAATTGTCAATTGTTACATGGTAAAAGTCAACCAAAAATAACTTCCGACACACTTATTGAAGAGATATTGTGATGTCAAGTAGAACAACATAAGACATGCTACAATATAAACTATTCGGTTTCCAGGGGAGTGTTTCTCTCCTCCGGCTGGGGAGATTTGAAGAGTCAGGAAGGGGAGGCAATCAAGGATATTCAAGTGGATTCATCCAAGTTGCCAATGACAACCAATGAGAGTGGAGAGCAAGTGCTGAGATTCTATTGGCTGGATGCTTATGAAGACCACTACCGTCAGCCAGGTACGTTTTGCTAATCATAGGACGGCTCTAGAACTGCTCTTTGAATCCCAGTTCAGCATATTACGTATGTACAAGTCAAACTACTGTAGTGAAGCCTTGTTTAAAGCACAAGCTAAGTCTAAATGGATTGGTTTAATGAATCAAATATAATTAACTAATTATTTCATAACATTCCTTGATATTTTAAAACCATGTATTGGGAAGTAGTGCTTTAACTAATGTGATATAAGAAGATTGATTTCAAAATAATACAGTACATATCGTTTGTAAGGATTAAGAAGTATGGCCATCTTTTCAACACAAATTTTAATACATACACTCTTGTTTCAAGGACTTTAAATTCTTATATGTGATAAATACTATTCACCCATGCATAGGCCTTATAAAAAGATGATATCCCGTGAACTGCATGTAACATTTCAATCAATACGATATGTCCTTTCACAGGAACTGTGTACCTGTTTGGTAAAGTCTGGATTGAGAGTGCCAACACTCACGTCAGTTGTTGTGTAACAGTTAAGAACATCGAGAGAAGGGTTTACTTCCTGCCGCGTGCAACGGTGAGTTACCTGAAGTTCTTGCTCAGATATATTTTCACCTGCAACTACTTAAATATTGCCTAATACTCACTTGCTTAATTATCAAGCTGTGAGGGGATGAAGAATCTGACATTGTTTCTGTATCTTGGGCTTCACAATGTATTAGGTGATTGATAAAAGACTTAAAACACAAAATCGAACATAATCATGAATTTCAGTTATTTACCAAAGGTTAAAAAAAATATCAAGGTTGTTTTTTTGAATTGTCAATTGAAGTCACTTTTCTTCAAAAGCAACATGGTTGTCAAGACATATCTTTAAAAAAAATATAAGTTTAATTTTACATGCTCATTAAGTATAAGGATGAATGCTTTTACTAATTTAAAAGGATCAAATTCCTTCCTAAAGAGTATCAGATGATAAACTTGCATCAACACTATTATCTCATTGTCAAAAGCATTATGATATTCTATGTGTTATTTCAGAGAGCTAAACCGAAGACGTGGGAAGACACTGGAGAAGATGTAGCAATGAACGATGTGTACACCGAGTTTAATGAAAGGATCTCCGAGAAACACAAGATAATGAAATTCAAATGCATGGTTTGTAGATCTATAGAATGTTTGTCCAGATTGACATATTGTCCGCTCTTGATGCTCTTATCAAATTTCTATCAACACTGATGAGTTGAATTATGAAATGATAAAGAATTCCACTGATGTTGAATTTTTTTAATAAAATATTTTCCCCTCCTTACAGAAAGTGACAAAACAGTATGCTTTCGAGAAGTCTGATGTGCCTGTTGAATCTGACTATCTAGAAGTACGATATGGGGTGAGTAGAGATCAGTTATAAGAAATATTTGTTCGAGCATGATAATATTTTGATATGTGCCAAAATCTAAGGATTACTCCAAGGACCTCTGCTGTTTAATGTTTTAGTATTTAGCAGCCCCGTCTAAGGACGGGGCTGCTATCAGTTTTTGTGAAGTTTCCATCGCCGCCGCCGCACTCGTACTACTAGCTATAACTTTTTTCCACTAAGATTTCCAGAACTCTTATTCATACCTTATTACTCATACCTCGGGGGAACGATTTTGACACGTTCACTTTCAAGGTCAAAGGTCAAGGTCACGAGATATGTATTCATTCTAAGAATTCCTTGTAAACGCGATAACTTGAAAAGTTTTTGTGCTATGAAGCTCTAACTTGGTATATATCATCCTTGGAAAAGTAAAAATATTTGAAAAGGTTTTGGCTACAATCCGTCAAAGGTCAAGGTCATGATGTAAGCATGTTTTAGCGAAAATGCTTTATTTTAACTATGAACACTTTTAATCAATACATGATTGTTATACTCAATAAAAAGTGTTCAATGATCGTGTGACCTTGAAGGTCAAAGGTCAAGGTCATGATATATGAGTTATTACAAAATGCACTAAATTTGGGTATAACTTTATCCCATTTAGCTTTTCAGAACTCATGAACATGTCTTAATGTTAATACTTCCAGGGAATCATTATGACATGTTCACTTTCAAGTTCAAAGGTCAAGGTCACGAGTTATAAAATCACCGCAAAATTCCTTGTAAACGCGATTACTTGAAAAGTTTTTGTGCTATGAAGCTCTAACTTGGTATATATCATCCTTGGAAAAGTAAAAGATTTTGAAAAGGTTTCGGCTACAATCCATCAAAGGTCAAGGTCACAGCAAGGTCATGACTTAGGCATGGTTTAGAGAAAATGCTTTATTTTAACTATGATCACTTTAAATCAATACATGATTGTTATACTCAATAAAAAGTGTTCAATTATTGTGTGACCTTGAAGGTCAAAGGTCAAGGTCATGAGATATGAGTTATTGCAATACCTTGTAAACACAATAACTTGAAAAGTTTTTGTGCTATGAAGTTTAGATTTTGTATATATTATCTCTTAAGAAGTACAACATTTTCAAAAAGTTTTGGGTACGAACTGTCGAAGGTCAAGGTCACAGCAAGGTCAACATATATGGAGAAAATGGATTAATTTAATTTTTAACACTTTATTTCATTACAATAATGTTATACTCAATGAAATGTGTTCATTGATTGTGTGACCTTGAGTGTCAAAGGTCAAGGTCACGAGAAAATTCCCAATTTGGTGAGGCCTGTAAAGGCGGAACAGGGTAAGGCGAAACCCCAAGTTCCGGGGCTGCTCTGCTTTTGCGGTATCCCGCAAACGCTAATCTAGTTTTATTTGGTACTTGTTTCATAAATAGCAATTTAATGCCAACACTAGCTACTTTCTACAATAAAGAAGTTGATAATCCATAAACTCCTTGTATTCTTGATATTTCAAACTTTTAAAATGCCTCTCAAAAAAGCCATGTTCAGAAATTGAAATATCATTCGTCCGCTCACTGTGTGGACTGGTCATTGAATTACTATTTGCAGAGCAATATCCCTAGTATATTAAGATTTAAGATCAATTTCCTATACAAAAGAACACTGATGTAGCGAACCCTGATACAGCGAACAATCAGATATAGTGAACAAATTTAGTCCCGTCAAGCCCTA
The DNA here is from genome assembly GCA_916613615.1 of Steromphala cineraria. Taxonomy (NCBI): domain Eukaryota; kingdom Metazoa; phylum Mollusca; class Gastropoda; order Trochida; family Trochidae; genus Steromphala; species Steromphala cineraria. The sequence continues at coordinate 3,583,589 of OU744734.1, forward strand.
TGCATGGCGGCCAAACATGGGTAGCGAACACCGCATATAGCGAACTAAATTCTCTGGTCCCTTGGAGTTTGTTATATCCGAGTTCTACTGTATCTGATATGCTTTTGTCCAAGAGCTTACATTCTCACTATACAATATCCTTAAATTCTGTTTAAAATACCAATTCAACCTTTGAGAAATGAAAATAAAGTTGTGTGCTGTATTGCAGGCTGATCTCCCTCAACTACCGTCAGATCTGCAGGGCGAGACGTTCAGTCACGTGTTTGGTACCAACACGTCCAGGTCAGTCTTTGCAAGGTTTCTTCCATGATTTATCAGGAAATGCTGAAGATATTTTATATTTGATGCATTTTAACCAAGATTACAATCATGATACAATTGTCAATATGTTTCCTAATGCAGGTCTAGATGATAAGTTCTTTGATTTGTTTACTTCCAAGTTGAAATGTTGATATCATTATTATCCTTTGAAAATACTCTTATCAGAGGTATTTCAGCTTTTATTAGTGATATTTTAGCTTCAATAGCATCCTTTTGGGCAAAATGGAAAGTAAATTAACAAGTTGTGCGCAATTTTTAAATCTATAAGTCATTTTTCAAATCAAGTGAAACAATAAAGACACTATGACAAATAAGCTTTTATTAATTGGATTGAAAGAGTAGTTTGATAAAGAAATCTGCAGTCTGATTAAAATATACCTAGTTCTGAGGAATAAAAGTTTAAAAGTATCAACTCTGTGGGAATCGAACATGTTACTTCGATAGGTATCCTCCACTGAGTCAGACGGCAGCCAAGTAAGTCGGATGTTCTGGTGTTTACTCAGCTAACTAATCACAAGCCGCCGTCAAAATCCTTTCGGTATCAAGCTAGGGGCAAGTAATTCCTGTTAACCATGTTTTAAACATGATCGCCGCCAGCCGTGTTGTAAGCGAGATGATGTGATTGGTCTGCTAACAACTTGGTTTCGGCTGCGCTTGACTGGTAATAAACACAAGAGGTACAGGGGTGCAGTCAGACCTAGTGTAGAGGATTCAATATCTCTGTGCAGTTAATATTTTGAATATTTTATACCTCTGAAATAGGCCGATTTTAATCAGACTGATTAAATCTGTATCTTGTTCCAGTCTTGAGTTGCTGTTACTGGACAGGAAGATGAAGGGACCGGCCTGGCTTGATCTCAAAACTCCACGTGAGTGAATTAGTCAAAAGAACGGCCAGTTTAGTTTAGTAATGTTATTTAAGGAAAGTTGTCCGTTAAACTTTCCTTATTTTGAATTTAAATTTTCTAAATTTGTCTACTTATTCTAGGAATACTCTTAGTAATTGCTGTTTTTCCCATAAAAACTTGTTGTTGAAATATGTACTTTGCCGTCGTCATATTTATTAATTAATGTTAATGAACTTTTTTCAATTCCAGAACTGCCAAATCCCCCGATCAGCTGGTGTAAAGTAGAGGTAAGTTGGTCTCTTAGTTTCCCGACCATAATTTATTTGTCTCAAAATTTCATGGAAGTTTTTAAATAAGCAAGCGGTGAAGATTGCTATGTCATATTTCATCTTTTTCTTTTTTTCAGTCAATTTCCAGAACCTTCAAAAACACTTAGCTCATGGAACTATGCAATCAATTGTTTTTTCAAAAAGTGATCATTGTTTTGAAGGTTTTGTTACACTTCCTCTGAAAAGGTATGTTGTATCATGTTAGAATTGTTTCCTTGCAGGCTGTGTTGATGCGCCCGGACTTCATCTCTGTATCGAAGGACTCGTCACTCTCTCCCCCGCCCCTCGTCGTTATGTCTCTCAACCTTAGGACTCTCCCCAACCCCAAGACACATCAGAATGAGGTATGTCATGAATTATCATCATATTGATTTGACAGAGTTCGTACAAGCCTAGAAAAAACCTGGAGTTTAGGCACTTGGCCGCTAACAACTATCTCAAAAGATTTCAAAAGTTTATTTGCTTGTGTCTTGTGCAGCATTAATTAAGAGTTACTCTTTTTATATCAATGCACACTGAAATCTTGCATGGTTATACTGTTTCTGGTTTTCAACTTAGTCCAGAGTTTAGTCCATCGCGATTTAAGCATTCAATCTTAAAACAGAGCTATTAATAATGTTGACGGGATATATAAATTTAGAAATTTTACTTGACCTTTCACCCCTTAAGGTTGGAAAAGAAGCCCATTTACGTATTTGTGTCTGTTTTATTTGGGTTGAAAAGGGTTCATCATAATGCATGAAGATCTACCTTCTTTTGAATGTCGTTGGCCTTTAGGTTTAGCCTTCTCTGTCTGTTCAGCAATACAATGAGAAGTCTTGCATTTTGGGATTTTATGGAAGATTTTTATTGTTAAAAAGGCGATTTAGTGGTTCATAACTTGCTAATGACTAAAATGTAGCCCAAGCAGTGCAAATATCTCTCTCACTTACCGTGGCTAATGTATGCTCCACCAGTATTTCAAATAGTGAAAATCTAATTTCCATCTTGTGGTTTTCTCTGATTTCAGATCATCGGGGCGTCCAGTTTGCTACACAACAACTTCCACATGGACAAACCTGCTCCTGCTCAGATCTTTCAGCAACATTTCTGTGGTACGTTATTCTTCATGTCTTTCTTTTTTGGATTTTGAAAGTTTAGCTTTTGAAATCATAGTATCAAGAATTATGATACGTAATCAGATGATTCTGATTGGTTGACTAATAAATTGCTTATTTTGCCTAGAAATCTATGTGGTTTCGAAACATTTGCGCCTTTTCACTAAACTGTTTTTTTCTTTCAGCAATATCAAAACCAACGGATTGTATATTTCCTTATGACTTCAAGGACAAAGCTCAAAAAGAGGTAAGGATAATAAATCTTACTGAATCCATATGTCTATCCAAAGATTCTGTGGCTGAAATTGAGATACAATTACCAATTGCATATTTCAGACTCCTACTCCCAGTGCAAATATGATTCATTTCTCTCATTCTGGTCTTTTTGCCACAACCTTTATGCAGTTAGTTTATCTGTTGTATTTATTTTACCATATGCATGTATTATCAATGAAATGAAAAGCTACTTTACAACAGCAAAAAAGATCAGCAATTTTAAAAACAAATAAGATTGTAATTAAATATTACCTCCTATAGTAAAAAATTTCCAAGGCAAATGGTAATGGATAAGATTTTATTTCCTTATACTTATGCAAAATCTGCATGTCCATGGTCATTTGTCACCAACTTGGACACACTGTGAATTTCTCTTGATAAACTAAAATGAGTGATAAATAATTGCTTAAATACTTAAATGAATATCAAAACCATTTTCATCAAGTAAATAAATCAATAAAAAGGGAAATAAGATTAATGTTATTGTCAATTTAAAGAAGGATATTGTCTACTATTCTCTATTTAACAAACTAATAAATCCAATGATTTGAATCAATTCCAGAGTCAGAACATGAAGATCGAAGTCCTTCCGACAGAGAGAGCTCTCCTTGGTTTCCTCCTGGCTAAAATACACAAGGTGGACCCGGACATCATAGTGGTGAGACAGTTTGAAGGGGTTTTATTGTGCATGTGGGACCCTCTGTTGTACTCTGTGCACATTTTTAGCTCATCTGGCCTGTATGGCCCGATGGGCTTATGGCATGGCATGGTATCCGTCGTCCGTCCATAAACTTTTTGAAATTTCGACTTCTTCTCCAGAAGCATAAGGCCTAGAAAGCTGAAACCTTGTATACAAACTCCTTGGCTAGTGAGGATTATAAATCGTAGCTTTTGTGGCCACAGGGGCCACACCCTAAAAACCTATTTTCATCTTCTTCTCCAGAACCATAAGGCCTATAAAGCTGAGACTTTGTGTACAGACTCTTTGACTAGTGAAGATTATAAATTGTATCTTTGGTGGCCTTGTGGCCCGTACAAAGGGGGCAACCACATTGGCCACACCCTGAAGCAAAATCAAATTTAAGGCCTTATGAGCTACAGAGCCAATGGCTCATTTTTCTCCTGTCTGTATTCTCATCCGTTCTATCTTTTCTCCCTGTTCTATCTACTCTCTTTTGGATGGCAACATTCACAAGTTTGAAAAATGTATTGCTGACACTGTTCTAAAATTGCTTTTTGATTTTCATTCTTTTATGTTGGTTTTTCTATTACCATGATGAATATTTCTTTCTGTTGGTAGGGTCATGATATCTTTGGATTTGATATTGATATTTTCCTGCATCGGATCAACGCTAACAAGATTCCTCATTGGTCCAAGGTTGGACGCTTGAAGAGAACCACGATGCCTAAACTTTCTGTGAGTCCTTTACCCATTCTGTTATTATTGTCATTTTAAAGAATATTGCAATTCTAATAATGATTTGTTGCCCAAATTTTCAAAGAAAAGGTTTGGTTTGAAAATCAAAGTGTGAAGGTGTGCGCTATGATGTTCTATAATAGACTATCACTTTTAGTGTGAACTTGCATTCTTCTGGCCTCAATTGGACCTTATTTATATGCATTGCTCTCAAGAAATTCAAGGACACAATGAACTTATTGAATACAAATAAATTTCAAATAAAAACTGAACTTGTAACATATGCTCCAAAAGAGTCAGTCCAGTCCAGTCCCAAAATCTAATTCCAGATGCTTAGTGTGTTCCATGTCTTAATATCTGTTTTATAATTTCTACTAGAACGGGCCGGGAGGTCGAGGCTTCAGCGAGAAGTCCGCTGCGTGTGGTCGTATGATGTGTGATATAAAGATCTCTGCCAGGGAACTCATCCGTTGCCGTAGTTACGACCTGACGGAACTAACCAGTCAGATCCTCAAACAGAAGCGGGTTGAGTTAGAGTATGACGACCTGCGGAACATGTACAGGTGAGTTCTGGCTTGGTTTAACGTTAACTTCTTGTCTTATTTATCTCACTAATATTTGTATAGCTCCAATATTCAGCTCAGAGAGCGCTGCTAAATGGGGCTTTGGTTTTCCCTCGATCATTTGATATTTGTCTTTATTACACATCTTTTTATACCATCTCGACTACCTTGGGAGTATACAACACGTACAGTCACGTGAACGTCACTTTCAATCCTTTTAAAATTTAAAACCTTTTTCATTTTCGAAAAGTCATTATGAGTTTGGGGTTCAAATGAATACAAGTCCATTGGAATAAAAAATGAAACAGAAACGCAAAGACATTATCAGTTTTCACATTTTGCAAACCGTTTGGTCAGCATGTGATGGTGGAATATAGTGTCTATCGTTTTTAACTATTTTATAGTTACAGGCAGTTTAAAGATTTTAACCGAACTACTATGGCTGTGAACTGTTCACCCTTATGTACAGACAGATATGAAGTCCAAAAGATTATCATAAATCTTTGAAATCCCCTTTCAGTTCCTCCAAGCAGCTGCTACAGCTAGTGGAGCTAACACTGGTAGACTCGACGTACATCCTGAAGATCATGTACGAGCTGAACGTCATCCCCCTCGCTCTACAGATCACTGCCATCTGCGGTAATGTCATGGTGGGTAGGAGAGATTCTTGTTTAGAATACTTTCTTTTAAATAGTTTTTCCTGTAAGAAAATAGAAGAGGGGGTGACAAACCTCGCCCCTGTGACCCCCCTCTCCCACTATTCTACTTTAATAATGATCAAACACATTATCGCGGCAACTTGTATCCTTTAGTGGATCCATGTAGTAACCAGCTCGTTACCTCCTGGACAAACCCCTCCCTAGTTATCAATTAGAAAATAAAACCAAAATGCCCCGCAAGTTAGCAAGATGGTGAAAGTATCATCTAAAGTCAATTTCTAATAAACCTTACAAAGTTAAGAATGAGTTAATTTTTCGTTTGTTTGATTCCGGTTGATTCTGTTAAAGAGATGATGAAAGTATCAATTTCTAATAAACCTTACAAAAATTAAATGAGTTAATTTTTTGTTTCTTTGATTCCGGTTGATTCTGTTAATAAGAAATCAGAATCAGTAGCATTTTATTTCTGTAATTAGTTCAAACCCAATTTGCTGTGATTCTTGCTTTTACTTTTGGAGGTGTTATGAAAGTACACAGAAGATGTTTAAGTAATATTTTGTTGCCAAGTCTTGCTAAAAAGATGAGCCTATTGTTATCGGGTATTTGAATAATGATAAGTATTTTCTATCCTTGTTAGCAAGTTAGCAAGATGGTGAAAGTATCATCTAGAGTCAATTTCTAATAAACCTTACAAAGTTAAGAATGAGTTAACTTTTTCATTTCTTTGATTCCGGTCGATTCTGTTAATAAGAAATCAGTTGTAGCATTTTTTTTCTGTAATTAGTTCAAACCCAATTTGCTGTGATTCTTGCTTTTACTTTTGGAGCCGTCATGAAAGTCCACAGAAGATGTTTAAGTAATATTTTGTTACCAAGTCTGGTAAGAGGAGCCTAGTATTAACATGTATTTGAATAATGATCAGTATTTTCTATCCTCGTCTAGGCAAGAACTCTTCTGGGCGGTCGTTCCGAGAGGAATGAGTTTCTGTTGCTTCATGCGTTCTACGAGAAGGGATTTATCCCGCCAGACAAGGACTACAAGAAGAAAGTCCAGGCTGTGAGTACATTTCTGTTTACCAGTAAAAAAGTCTGGAAATCCAAGATCATTGACATAGTAAAAATTTTCCCTTTGCTTGCCTTTAAAATGGCTGGAAAGGTGATGACTTTTTGGTCTGTTAAAAAAAGGTTTCGCATAGTTTATCTTGGGAACCAGTGTAAAGCAAATGTATTCATCTATATTTCGTTGGACAAAGGTCGAATCAGTCTTTTCAGACTGACTGACATGCTTAACAATATAAAATTGGCACAAAAACTAGACAAGGTAATGAAAAATGTGGTTTTATGATTTCAACAGACTGGGGACGGAGAAGAGGTCGGTGGATCCTCCAAGTCACGGAAAGGTCGACGGAAACCTGCTTATGCTGGCGGTCTTGTGTTGGAGCCAAAGAAAGGTAGAGTGGTCTCCCTTTGGTTGCATCTCATTTTCAGTTAACTGTAAACTTTGTTCCCTTTGTTACACAACTCTACCCATGTTGTGTTTTATTCCAAAAGTTTGACAGTTTTGTTATGTCATCCTTGGGATTGAAAGGCTTGATGAACAAAAGGCATGGTGTCCCGACTGTCTGTATGCCAATCCAAACTCCTCAGCTATGGAGATCATAAACTGTACATTTGGTGACCATTATTTCCCTTTAAGGGTCACAGAAGCCACATCCTACAGACTTGTTTTCATATTCTGGAGAGGCTTCTAAGCTGAGGGGAGATCTGGAAAAGAAAATTGCTCTTCACTGATATTCGCTTTTAAACTGCATAATAAATTTTTACTCTCAATGACCATATCTTTAAATAACCATATCACATGTATAATTTCCAGGTTTCTACGACAAGTACATCCTGCTGCTAGACTTCAACAGTCTTTACCCCTCAATCATCCAGGAGTACAACATCTGCTTCACCACCATCAGTCGTGCACCGGCCGTCAAACAGGAACACACGGTGAGTACAACATCTGCTTCACCACCATCAGTCGTACACCGGCCGTCAAACAGGAACACACAGTGAGTACAATATCTGCTTCACCACCATCAGTCGTACACCGCCCATCAAACAGGAACACACGGTGAGTTCAACATCTGCTTCACCACCATCAGTCGTACACCTACCGTCAAACAGGAACACACGGTGAGTACAACATCTGCTTCACCACCATCAGTTGTACACCGCCCTTCAAACAGGAACATACGGTGAGTACAACATCTGCTTCACCACCATCAGTCGTACACCTACCGTCAAACAGGAACACATGGTGAGTACAATATCTGCTTCACCACCATCAGTCGTACACCTACCGTCAAACAGGAACACACGGTGAGTACAACATCTGCTTCACCACCATCAGTTGTACACCGCCCTTCAAACAGGAACACACGGTGAGTACAATATCTGCTTCACCACCATCAGTCGTACACCTACCGTCAAACAGGAACACACGGTGAGTACAATATCTGCTTCACCACCATCAGTCGTACACCTACCGTCAAACAGGAACACACGGTGAGTACAATATCTGCTTCACCACCATCAGTCGTACACCTACCGTCAAACAGGAACACACGGTGAGTACAATATCTGCTTCACCACCATCAGTCGTACACCTACCGTCAAACAGGAACACACGGTGAGTACAACATCTGCTTCACCACCATCAGTCGTACACCTCCTGTCAAACAGGAACACACGGTGAGTACAATATCTGCTTCACCACCATCAGTCGTACACCTACCGTCAAACAGGAACACACGGTGAGTACAATATCTGCTTCACCACCATCAGTCGTACACCTACCGTCAAACAGGAACACACGGTGAGTACAATATCTGCTTCACCACCATCAGTCGTACACCTACCGTCAAACAGGAACACACGGTGAGTACAATATCTGCTTCACCACCATCAGTCGTACACCTACCGTCAAACAGGAACACACGGTGAGTACAATATCTGCTTCACCACCATCATTTCATAAAATAAAGGTTTTTGTCAAATGCTATTAATTTTTGTTATTGAAAAACAAGAGTATGGTATCATAATTTGGATTGTATCGATTTGAATCTTTCTTGGTATACATACCATGACAATCTCCTCTTTGGAACATATCTCCAGTAAGGCAAAAGCCAAAATCCTTCATTACTTCCCATAACTCCAGGAGGAAGAGGAAGGGGAAGTTCTTCCGGAGCTGCCCGACCCTGACCTTGAACCCGGCATCCTCCCGACCGAGATCCGCAAACTGGTGGAGAGCAGACGGCAAGTGAAGCAGCTGATGAAGACCCCGGACATCGCTCACGACCAGTACATGCAGGTCAGTGTTGCTTCATATGGTAGTGTTGATTTCGAAACCATGCAGTTAACTGTTGTTAACAGGGGTCGAAATTAGTCTTGTCACAGAACTTGTCATGCATTTTAAAAGCTACAACACGATTCCAGCTAGCCAAACACTTAAAAATTAACATAATATTATCATCTTGAAAATTCAACTACCAGTACATATTATATTGCTAGCCGAGCATGATATCTGCTAGCCTCGGTCGACCAAACTAATGTTAATTTCAAAACCAGAAATTTTAAAAAGGAAGAGGTGTTACGGGCAAGTAAAGGGTGAGCAAAGTCTACCATACATTTAGATTGGCTTATGACTACATTTATTGTCCCCCGCTGCCGCGAAGCGCGGAGCAGGGGACATAGTATTCAGCTCTGTACGTCCGTCCCGCTTCTTGTTAGCGCGTTATCTAATGAACCGCTCAACCTAGAATCTTCAAACTTGTTACCAGTCTTCATCTGGGGAATACGCAGACCTGAAATTTTTTTGGTGACCTTGACCTCATTTTCAAGGTCACGGCGAGACTTTGACCAGTTTTGAAAATGTTGTTAGCGGGATATCAAATGAGCCGCTCAACCTAGAATCTTCAAACTTGGTACCAGTCTTCATCTGGGGAACATGCAGACCTGAAAAGTTTTCGGTGACCTTGACCTCATTTGACCAGTTTTCAAAATGTTGTTAGCGCCATATCTCATGAACCTTTTAACTTTGAGTCTTCAAATGTGGTACCAGTTTTCATCTGGATAATACGCAAACACCAATCAATTTGGGTGACCATGACGTCATTTTGACGTTTTTTAAAAATTTTGTTGGCACCATATCTCGTGAACCATTGCATTAAGTATCTTCAAATTGGTACCAATCATTTGGAGAATACGCATGCACCAATCTATTTAGTAAATTCTCATAAGAATAATAACAATTGACTGAAATATTCTTGATTGCGGCAGGGGACATGGTCACGTTTGTGACAATAACTTGTTATAATAAACCTCAAACTCTGTTTACACTGCTAAATCTTTATTTCTCTGATCCTTTTGAGTTCATCTTGGTATGCATATCTTGGTTTATGAGTGTATACATTAAAGTAGAGTAAAGTAAAGTTGCCATCTTATACTCTGATCCAAAAATTCTAATCTTGTCTTGCAATAAAAAAAATCATTTTAGAAAGTACTGACCCTAAATGTTCTATTTATTAGAGCTAAATCAGTAAATTATATTAAAATCCCTTTTCAGTATGATATCCGCCAGAAAGCGTTGAAGCTGACAGCCAACAGTATGTATGGATGTCTTGGTTTCACTCACTCCAGATTTTACGCCAAACCTCTCGCAGCTCTCATCACAGGCAAGGGACGAGAGGTGAGTTGATCAGCTGAGATTTTACTCCAGCTTCAATAACTTCTGGCTTCATGTTTAATAAGTGGCTTTATTAGGTGCTTTTAGAATTTAGAGTTACCGTTCCTGATTAGAGTTATCCGACCTTGGTAGACGGTATGTGTACTTTAGACTTGTCAACGTTACCGTCCTGGCGGCGCAAAAAAGAAATTGTCGTAGCCACAAGTCGCTTTGTGTAAATGTGATTTTTAGCTCATCTGGCCTGTAAGGCCTGATGGGCTTATGGCATGGCATGGTGTCCGCCGTCCGTCCGTAAACTTTGCACATATTCGACTTTAAGGCCTAGAAAGCTGAAACTTTGTGTACAGACTTCTTGACTAGTGATAACTATATGGGCCATGCCCTTAAAACCTATTTTCATTTGCTTCTCCAGAACCAAAAGGCCTAGAAAGCTGAAATCTTGTATACAGACTCCTTCTATTGAAGTTGCAGTCTTGGTGACCCGATGGCTCTTAAAAAGGGCTTGGTGAACCTCCGGATCCTATGCCATAAATTATCGATCAAATATTTGAGCTATTTCAATTTCTGTATTAATTACAGGTATTTAAAATCACATCACATATACTTAAGTCTAGAATGTATGACCTTGTGGCCCCTACAAAGGGGTAAACCACATTGGCCACAGTAAAATCAATATGAAGCCTGATGAGCTACAGAGCCAATGGCTCTATTTTTTTATGCCCCCGAATCGTAGATTCCGGGGGTATATTGTTTTTCACCTGTCCGTCTGTCCGTCCGTCTGTCCGTTTGTCCACAAAAACTTTAACCTTGGTCATAACTTTTGATTGGTCAGAGCTAGGTCTTTGATACTTGACATATGCATCCGGGGGGCATTCGTGTTTCACAAACACATCTTGTTTTATTTATCAGTAGTGCTCAATGAATATATTTTATGCTTCAGTATGTACAAAGTAGTCTTGCAGTTCACATTAGTAAGGATATATATATATTTGAATCAACCATCATGTGTTTTGCTAAGATGAACCTTTTTGCACTAAACTCATTTTACCACTCAACCTGTGGAGAGTACCTACTGTGTTGCAAAAGATACAATGTTCTTCTTTATTTTTTATTGCACGCAAATTGTTGAGGAATTTGTATTGTTCCTCTCTTGGATATTGCAGTATATTGCGATACAGAAAAGCATATTTTTTGCATGATCTTTTAACTAAATAAAAGTATTTAGAACAGCCCTATTTGCTGAACCTTCGTCTGTTGTGGTGATGGAGATTTTTTAAATTGCCGGTTATAAAGTTGTACATATTGACATATTTTCACTTTGCAAATCCATACTTTGTTTACATCTTTCTTAAAAAATCCCACTTTTTTGTTCTGTTTATCTGCATTTTTAGATAAAAATTGTTGATTCTTAACATCTGATATATATTGGATATTTTAAGAAGTGTGTAGCAAAATGTCTTGTGTTTTTTCTGTATTGCAATATAACAATATATTGATAATACTGTACATCCTTACAAATTGTAGCTCATTTCTATTTAAATTCGACCTTTGATAGATAAATTATGATCCCCAGCAACAATGGGAAAATTGAAAATTGGTGTGTTTGGCAAATTCGTTTGGTTACGAACCGCTTACAGCTGACAACCAGTACCAAGTTTGTGTCACATGACCCATCCCTTATCCGTCTGGACGTTCTCATTAACGATGGTCAATAAGAGATTGAAAAAGAGATTTTATGAGAGCTTCAATATCTCCTTAATTTCCCCATTACCATTGTACATCAGCTAATGGATAATTTTGTGAAAGATATGGTTTGAATTTGAGGTGTCATTCTTGACAGTTTGGGGAAAAGGCTAACCTAGTTTATCATCTTCAAAACTAAGCCTCATTGGAGAATTGTTGTCGACATTTTGATTCTATATTTTATCAGAAGAAACTGTTATAGTGCCATCACACATCACTAACCATCACTTTTGGAATTGGATGTCAGTTTTTGCAATGCAAAATGAGTAGTGTCAAAGACATATTCAAACTTTTTAACAAATTAAACAATAGTAGATGTGAAGAATTACAAATAAATAGATATACAACTTAACTACTTTATTGCAAAGAGATGCAACGTTTTGGTGTATATACTAACACAGTAATTTCAAGCAGTTCTTTTTGCTTGAAAACAATGTTAGTATCTACACCAAAACGTCACATCTCTTTGCAATAAAGAAGTTGTAAATCCATATATTTTTATTTCTTCAAAACAACTTCTAAAATGCCACTGAAAGAAATAATAGATGTGACAATGCCAGACGTCATACCTACCCTTTAATGATTTTGGCATAAGGATTACTAAGCTACAATTTAATGATCACATTGAATTTCATTCTTTTTTTTTACAAATTGATTGATAAATGATCAATAAATAAACTAATGCATGTATATAATATTTTCAAAGAAAGTTAAGTTATATTAAAACACTGGAAAACAAATATCATTTGTTGATAAAAAAATTTATTACAGTGAAGCAAAGGAATTCAAGAAATATATTTATTTTAATTCTGTCCGACAATTTTGGCTTTTTCATGGATTCATTTCGGTGTACTATCAAGGTGATGATTAGCTGATATGTGTTATGTCGAGGGAGGGACACGGCACATCCTCCTTTTTTGCCGTGAGAAGGCGAAGTTGAAAGTTGAAAGATGATTTTCAATCATAGTTCCTGTGTAATAATAATCCTTTAATGTCTTTTTCACGATTTCCGAAATCATGCCCGACTTCTTTTCAATTGGTAGTATAAGTTGAAGTTGAATGTGATAGTAAAATATATGGCAGGAAACCACAGGGTCAGAAGGTGAAGAAGATTATTATCATTAATGTTATAAAAAAAAGTTATTAAGTTACCAATTAATTAACAGTCAAGAACAACATCATTTATTGCAAACTTTGTTTGTCTAAACCAATTTGTTTTAGTGAGTTTGCAAGTTCATCATCATGTAGAGTAAAATCATATGAAGCCACAGATTATTAAATTGCATTTAATGTATTTTAGCTAGTTCTATGGTTTTTTTCTAAGCTTAATTCATAGAAAAAGATTCCTTTTTAGAATGCGATAGTCAAGAAATATTTCTCTTTGCTGACTGAATAAAAACTTTATTTAAGAATTGATTTTCCAATCAACATTTGGCAGACTTTCAATCTAGACAAGAATTTATATCCAGTTAAATTATCGTGTGAACGATAGCAATCTTATTATGGGAGAAGCTAATCATTTGCTAAGACGAGCCCTAACGCTGTCCGAAAATACTTTTAAAAAGGTAAAATCCATAACAATGGAGAGAAAACTACAAATCTATTTCCTCAAACTGTGGGAACAGAGTTGTAAGATTTGTAAGAGGTTTGACACCTGTGTCGAAATATTTTAACTCAATTTGCTGAATCAACAATAGGGTTGTCCCTCTACTTTGTCCCGTGATGTGAGAAATCACTTCCTATTTTCTCATTATAATCCAGCGTGGAGGCAGGCAGTGCAAACAGTGTGTTGACTCTACAGAGGGTGGGAGGGTTGTCTTCATGATACAGAGGGGGAGGGGGGGTTGTCTTCATTCTGGCCACTCGTCCACTGACCCTTGTTGCTTCTTACCGGACAAAAGTAATAGATATTTTTGGGGGACAAAGTGCAGGAGGCCTATAAAAAGCATACTGCAATTTATTCATAATTTGACATTTCCAATATTCAACAACATAATATTTTGCTGAGGTCACAAATCCAAAAAGGTTCTAAAATTTCAACCATGTGCAAAAGGTTTATGTTCCTATGATTAAATCATTGGTTGATATTGATAATTTGCAAAAATATGATTAATGCAAAGCGTAATTATCTCAACTACAGTATTTCACTAAAATATCTTCATTATGACAAAATTGCACAAGTTGAGAGCAAAATATTGTAACTTTTTTGAGAGGGGGGAGGGGAATCCTTAATAACGCAGTAAAGATTCTAAGGCTTTTTGAATGTAAAACAAACAAAAATGTCCTTGTATTTTCTGTCTTGTTTTTTGTAAATAGATGTGTCTTTTGGGTGTTCTTGGGATTATTATTTTTGGTCATTTTCATAGAAATGTATTTATAAAGTACAAAATGCATTATGAAACAATTGTGTGTAGATTATATTTATTTACAGCATTTGTGTTTGTAGTAATTAACAATTTATGACGGCAGAAAGGGTCATGGTTTATTTTTTCAAAATGTTTCCAATGGATGGGAATGAAGATGACTCGGTTTGATACAAGAAGTACAACTTTAAGTTAACTATGCTAAGCTGAATCTAAAAAATTAAAAGAAATGTTGTTAGCTCTGAGTTTATAAAAATTCTTTCAAATTTAGCAGTTTCCTCTTCTGCTGTGTGTATACAGCATCTCCTGTGACATTGTCTGAGGAGGTTGTGTTTGTTTGCTAAATAGTAGTTTGTAAACACGACTCGCCGCGGTCTGTAACAGGTTGGGAACAGGTCCACGGATTAGAACAATGCTTCATGGCGAGATATCACATCATATTTAACTAATCCTCGGACAAGAAGCACAAGTATTTAGCTCGGGATCGCTTGTTACCTCTAATCTAGAGGAATTTGCATCCTGGCTTCATAACGTCTTATTTTAGTGGGAGTTCCCATAGGAAACTATAGGTGCAAGGTTAGGGGTGGTAGAGCTTGGGAGCTTGAAAGGGGTCGAGATTAGCACGGGATTGTCACGCTAATGAAGATATGTGTCACACAGATGCCATCTTCCTCGGTTAGAGAAAGGAATTGGTGACTTCTAGCAGAGATGTTCTCGTAGTAATAGAGCTAAGACAATTTGGATAGGTTCCAAACTTGGATGTTTTGACATTGTCATAAAACGTTGTAGGATTTTAACTTGTTTCATGGAAATGCTGTCTCTGTTTGGTACTTGTTTTGAACCATCCTCACTGTCAAATCTTTATCGAGCATTAGGTGAAATATATGACGTTAATATGTGTTTTGGTTTTACTTTGCATTTAGATATGAATGTATTTTTAAAAAATCTGCAATTACTCTAAAACATGTATTACTACAAAAAAGTCTATCCAGAAAATAATGATTGTTTTCATGCTCATCGTACCAAGTCATTAAATGTGGATTTTTTATTCATCCATTGTCGCTTTATGAATAAGCTTGGGTTTAATAAATCGTTTTTAAGTTGATGTTAAAGGCAGACAGACAGACAGATTTATTTTCGTAGAGTGGCCATGAGGCCAATAGTACAATATTAAGCCAAACGAAATGAGTAGGATAGGTATTTATTATGCCTTAGGAATAAGAAAATTTATTATGTGAGCGTATTTTTCCGGCAATCCGATTGGTCAAGAACCGGTCACATGACAGTCGACAGAAAGTGATATTAATTTGACCCCCGTGACCCCGAGTCCGACCAAAAGTGGTATTGACTTGAGTTACTAAAAATAGAGCCGATGACGTCAAACCATTGTTTCATGACGTCATGCTATTGTTATCGTGACGTCATTGACCCGTCCTTGCCAATAATCGAACCTCGGTCAATATTGTTTCCTTGGGTCTATGAAAACAGGTATTGACCTCATCACCAGTCTATAATTGTATAGTATTCGCAAGAATTTTTTAACCCTTTTTCTTGATTGATCAGTAAACAGCCTTTGATCCTTGAAATGTTTAAAAACAATGGCAAGACTCTGAGATAATGAGAGATTACAAATTATCCACTATTTGTAGAGAGTGGAAGGTTATCTTTTGATAGATACATTACGATTAATCTTCCACCTCAAGCTTATGTGTATTTGTAACTAATCTAAAAAACTAACTTTCAGTTATTATAAACACAAAAATACAATCGAAATACAAATATATATTGAACCTGTGGGAACAAACAAAAAGACAGATTACAAACTAGGTTGTAGCATGTTTGCCATTTACTTTGATTTAAAGAAAAATTTGATTTTGATGCATCTCAAAACCATTTCATTATTCTTATTGTTTGATTTGTTTCAGATTCTGTTGAAGACAAAGGACCTTGTTCAAACAGTGAGTATCATCAACAGGATAGATGTGTTACATACTACCATATGTCATAAATCATGAAAAAAAACACTATTTCATTATCAACCATTTAATTGTTCTAAGAGTACATGACAAACATTTTGTATATCAAAATTCACATGAAATCTATAATTTGCAATTTATCTGGGACTTAATGACACTTTGTAACTCTTGACCAGATGAACCTGGACGTGATCTACGGCGACACGGACTCCATCATGATCAACACCAACAGCACCGACATGGACCAGGTCTTCAAGCTCGGCAACAAGGTCAGCTGGAATTATTCACTTATTTAATACTAAGTACATTATGCAACAAAATTTTCAGAGGGGTTGTAAATAATATCAGACAATGGTGTAAGCAGAGATGATATGAACAGGCAAAGTAGCAACTCATTTTGTTGCAAAGGAGAAAACAAAGGTTTTATTGCAGCAATTCTTGAGTTTTTGAAGCTGTTTTCCCCAAAGACTTATTATGGTTATAGAAACAAAGAAATTGATCAAATCAATTTAAAATCAATCTTGCAATTTTTCCATAGGTAAATAAACAGGGTTAGAAATAAGCACTAGTGCAGTAGCCCATGGTTAGTAGAAAACATGCTGGGCTAGTGAAATGTATCAACTGGTAGTCCGGAGCACTAGAGACTTTTCAAGCATAGCAAGATCATTTTAATGTTGTGGACTAGCTGGAATTGCATATAGGCTGTTAGTTTAAGAATCCGCTAGCCCAAATGGCTAGTACTGTCACAAGACTAATATCACCCCCTGAAAATGTTCTCTCTTCAAAGCGACTTATCTTTCTTAAACAAAAGTAGAGGGGGTGCAACTACCAAACACAAGACAACAGGCGGGTGACATCTTCAAAGTTTTAATTTGTTACGTTTCGGGGCACGTGCACATGAGCGCGGATTAGCACGGCTACCGGTATCCTTTAGTGGATCCACATAGACTCCAGGCCTGACCATCTCGGACTCCTCCCGTGGACAAGCGCCGCCCCCTCTGTGTGTGTTCTTAATCAATTTAAAAGGAAAAGGTCAATCTAACAAAATGTAAATCTTCAGGTGAAGTCTGAGGTGAACAAGCTGTACCGACTGCTGGAGATCGACATCGACGGAGTCTTCAAGTCCATGCTGCTCCTGAAGAAGAAGAAGTACGCAGCTCTGAGCATCAGTCGGGCGCAGGACGGGAAGATCACCACGACCCAGGAGTTGAAGGGCCTCGACATCGTGCGCAGGGACTGGTGTGATCTCTCCAAGGAGGCTGGCAAGTGAGTGATGAGTGAAAGTTTAAAACATGCACTTTGCCTGTTACTGCAAATTATATAACATAAAGGATATGTATCATTCCTAATGTTTGTATTGCAATGTATAGGGATACAGAAAATTGTATTGTGTAAAAAAGTTTAATCTGGTACAGCAAATTATATAACATGAGGATACGTGACGAGTTAAAGTTTAAGATGCACTTTGTCTGTTACAGCAAAATAAATAACAGATAAGGATAGGTATCATTCCTAATGTTTGTATTGCAATATATCTCTCCAAGGAGGCCGGCAAGTGAGTGATGAGCAGTGATGAATTTACCCCAAGATTCCTGCTTCAAATCCTCGTAAAAGTTTGAAGCATTCATAAAAATTTAAGCAGTGAGTTATCGGATGCAAGTTTTTTTTCATGATTCTAACACATTGAGGGCTCATTATAATCTGCAAAGTATCACAAGACGTGCTAGCGAGTCCAAAGTTGAAAACATAATATACCTGTTACAAATGCTTATGGTGAGTGGGAGAGAGTCCTACCTATTTGAGGCCATTGTGATCACGTAAAGTAGGCCTGAAAGTATGTTTTGGCTAAAACAGAGTTGGCAGAAATAGAGAATCGTACAAAATATCAACACATGGAAGCAGGAAATTTATTTAACAGAGGATGGCAATGTTTTCTGTGTGGTTTTCCTTCATGGAGCATTCCCTATGTTAAAAATCTACTATGCCTGTTTAAGTGTAATATGTTAAAAATACATTACAGACCAAATAATGTATTGTGTAGACTTCGTCTGTCCATCTCAAAACTTCAATCCGCCACCTCCAGGTTTGTGGTGAGTCAAATCCTGTTGTTAAGGGTCCCAATAGCTCAGAATAGACCAAAATGACCCCCTCAGCTGACCACTAGGAACAAGCATCCTTAATTACAAACCCAAATATTCATTGACCATAATCTTTTTCTAAGCAAATAACACAAAACTTCGATCCTCCACCTCCAGGTTTGTGGTGAATCAGATCCTTTAGATTGAAATTGTTTATTTTAAAACGTCAGATATTTTAGACATTTTAAAAACTGTGTAATGATTGTATAATGTTGTTTTTTAGTTATTGCAATTTACCATTAATCTTCCTTTACAACAAACCCCAGTATTCATTGACCATACTCATTTCAACAAGGAAGATTCTTTTATGGATAATCAACTTCTTTATTCTTTGTAAGCGACGTTTCGACATAGATCCTAATGTCGTTGTCAAGCAAGTGATGACAACGACATTAGGATCTATGTCGAAACGTTGCTGACAAAGAATAAAGAAGTTGATTATCCATAAAATAATCTTCCTTGTTGATCATCACACCAACTTCTAGAATGCCAATCAAAAAAGTCATACTCATTTCCTTCGCAAATATCACAAAATTATCATCCTCCATCTCAGGTTTGTGGTGAGTCAGATCCTGTCGGGTGAGTCTAGAGAGGAGATCGTGGAGAACATCCACGCCAAGCTGATCGAGGTCGGGGAGAAGGTGGCCAAGGGGGACATACCCGTCGAACTCTACTACATCACCAAGGTGAGGGCTGTCAGATTGCTTCAAATTGTTTGAATCTTGAAAGTTTGGGGGGCTTATTCAAGTTATATAAAATTGTCAAGAAAACTTCCCATGTACGTTGACCGACATGATTATATCATTTTATCATTCAGGCTTTATCACTCTCCTTTGTGCTTAATTTTCAAAATTATCAACTGATTACAAACATCCTAATCAGATTGACATTTATGCAAAAGCATGTGTGGGTAAATAATGATACACTGTTTCTTGATAATGCCGTCACAATTCAATTTGTATCTTTACAGGCAAAGTAAAAAAAAAAACTTTTACAAATAGACAAAATCCTTTTAAATCAAATCGAACAAACATGAAATTTGTATAAAATATAATCAAAATCGGGGATTGAGTTGACATTAAGTCATTCAGCTGCCAAATTCATGATAAATATTTTGAAATCTCGTTATAGCAACTAACGAAGAACCCGGAGGAGTACCCCGACAAGAAGAGTCTACCCCACGTCCAGGTGGCGCTCCGACTCAACAGCAAGGGGGGCAAGACTCAGCGCGCTGGAGATACCATCGCATATGTTGTGTGTGAGGTGAGAACTAACAGCAGTTAACTGAATTAATCATTCAATTAAATGAGGTCACAGTAACTCATTAGATGTTTTTCTTGGCAGTTTATATGATAGTTTTAGTTGTGGGGGAAACTTATTAAATATTTTCATAATAATTATTACCATGTCACATCAATGATTGAAAAATTGTTGAAAGAAGAAAATATTCAATATTCAAATTGTTGATGTGTTGTTATCAAACATGAAAGAAGCATTTGTAACTATGCGATTCAAAATACTGGCAACATTTTCCATGACATGAAAATTTAACAGACAAAATTCAGTTATTACAAGAAATTATCAAGTTCAATTATCATGCTTTCTGACCAAATCTTAGTTCAAAAGTAAATGGCATTAAGTTGCATCAAGCACTTTCAATCTCATAACTTCTCAACAATGATTTTTTGGTATTTTTCAGGATGGGTCCAATCTCCCTCCGTCCCAGAGAGCCTACCATCCGGATGAGCTAGCCAAAGCAGATAATCTCAAGATAGGTATGAACCTATTGTCCTCTTAACAGCATATCTTTATTTTCCCATTACAGTTTATCCCTATTCTCCCTACATATTACACAAAGCACTGCTTTGTTGAACATGATATTGCACAGAACTAGCTAGATTCCAATAGCACAGTTGAAGGAAACTGTGGTCCACTCAACAGTTACAGTAACATACCAGTTTTATTATGTGTGCTCCGTTAAAAACAACTTCGCTATGGCACAAGTTTGATTGCAGCTGATCATGATTCTAACTGGTTGACGTAAATAATACATTACAGTTGTCAGATGTTACAGAGAAATGAAATACTTTTGTTCTTACAAAAACGTATTTAAATAGAATTATACGATAACAGTACAGGTACATGTGTCACACTGGTAGATATGACAATGCAGACTAATTAATGGTTCAAGAAACAACAAATTAAAGATCACATAAGATGATAAGATCTCCCTTTACAAAGAAAGGGAACCATGTTCCTTTTGATAAGTAAATCTTTGACAACTTATTGCTCTATTCCAGACATCCGCTACTACCTGGCCCAGCAGGTTCACCCCGTTGTGTCGAGGCTCTGTGATCCCATCGAGGGGACAGACGCCGCTCATCTCGCTCAGTGTCTTGGTAAGTCTTTCTCTTCCTTTATCTTGTATTCTTCTTTGAATGAAGCTGTCAGATGACAAAGATAGATGTGAAAGATATCCTCAAGAAAGTTATTTATCCTGGGCTGCCTCCCTGTGCAACTCTGTAAACATGATCAATAAGATTGAACAGGAATGTTGCTAAGTGTACATCTATGCTGCCAATATGATTTATTCTGTTCTTTCACAGCCATCAACAGTACCAGTTTGGAAAAGTTATGGATCAACCAAGATTTTGATGAATATATATTTATCAAATCTAGAGTTATGGATCAACCAAGATTTCAATGAATATATATATTTATCAAATCTATAATTATGGGTCAACCAAGATTTCGATGAATAGATATATAATAAATCTAATACTCTAATATCAACTTCATTCTTGACTGTATATTTCTGCACTAAAATTTGTGAAATGTTGCTCAAGTTGAGTTTACCATCTCATTTTCTGTCATGCCCAGGTCTAGACCCGACCGGATACAAGCACTCGACCCAGCATCAGGACGACGATGATGATGCCATGTTGGGAGGACCGCAGATGTCTGAGGAGGAAAGGTACAAGGACTGCGAGAGATTTAAGGTCAAATGTCAAGGGCCGGACTGTGGCCGGGAAATCATCATGGACGGTGTCTTCATTGGAACTGTGAGTTCCCCCCCCCCCATTCAATATTTCGTAAAAAAAATATGATAAGATGAAAGAGAAGCAACCATACCTTTGTGTAGGTTTATTCGTAGAGGAAACGGGTTCGTAGATGGAATTTTTACAGGTTCGTAATGAAAAACAGTGTTTCGTATAGAGTGACAAATTGTGAAATAAGTTCATATAAGCTATAAATTATCATTGTAAATGATAGTATACAAATTCAAAGGAGAATAATTGTACATCCAATGTATAAATACGATCGATGTTATGTCTTGTATAAATAAACTGAGTAGATACTTTGTAAATATTACATCAAACTATATAATATATATTCACAATATTAAATGAAAATTTAAAAACCTCCACGAAGCTTTTTTCCCTGAAAAAAATCGGTCATGAAGGGGATTCCCCTGTCAAAACTACGACCGCATCTAGCTGGGCCAGTGCCCAGTCTTCACCACGTGACCTTGCTACCCGCTAAATCAATTACGTAACGGTCTCATTAACGGTGGTCAATTCGCCTTGACCCGCGAGCGCATTGTGCCCCTTTAACGTGACCTACCGTATATAGCCGACCTCCTTTCTCGAACATCCAAATTCCAATAAATACCTTATATCCTGTTGTCATGTTCATGTTCATTTGATGTATATTATTTTCTCAAAATTGTTATGGTTATTCAAGACCTATGTTTCATAAAAGGGATATTTTCCATTACATGATGTTGATGATTGAAAAAAATGTAATCAAAGGTTTTTAAAGCTGTTAAATATAACACTAACAAAGAAATCAATAATCTCCATCCTACGATGATTCCATGAGGTGAATGTGTCTATGTAAAAGCACACTAACAAGGAATTTGATAATCCCAAATACAAGATGACTCTTTTAGGTGCAGTTTTTGTTTGTAAATGAACATGCATTGAAATTCATAATTGTTTAATATGTGGTTATAAAAGTATAATTTCAAGTTATCCATAAGCTGTTTGAGTGGCATTCTAGAAGTTGAAGGTATAAGGTTGGTTGATAATATGCTTGAAAATGGTTTAAGAATTTATACTAAAACGTCGCTACTTTTAAATAAAGAAGTTCTTCATTCATTGAATTACTCTTGTCTTCCTTAAGTAATCCATACTCTCCAACCCAGCAGCAAGATGGTTCTATAAAGTTAATGTATGTAATTTACAGGAGAGCCCCCTCGAGTGTTCCCTCTCCAAGTGTTCCAACCCCCAGTGCAAGATGGTTCTATAAAGTTAATGTATGTATGTTACAGGAGAGTCCCCTCGAGTGTTCCCTCTCCAAGTGTTCCAACCCCCAGTGTAAGATGGTTCTATAATGTGTGTATGTTACAGGAGAGTCCTCTGGAGTGTTCCCTCTCCAAGTGTTCCAACCCCCAGTGTAAGATGGTTCTATAATGTGTGTATCTTACAGGAGAGTCCTCTGGAGTGTTCCCTCTCCAAGTGTTCCAACCCCCAGTGTAAGATGGTTCTATAATGTGTGTATCTTACAGGAGCGTCCTCTGGAGTGTTCCCTCTCCAAGTGTTCCAACCCCCAGTGTAAGATGGTTCTATAATGTGTGTATGTTACAGGAGAGCCCTCTGGAGTGTTCCCTCTCCAAGTGTTCCAACCCCCAGTGTAAGATGGTTCTATAATGTGTGTATGTTACAGGAGAGTCCTCTGGAGTGTTCCCTCTCCAAGTGTTCCAACCCCCAGTGTAAGATGGTTCTATAATGTCCACTGTATGTTACAGGACAGTCCTCTGGAGTGTTCCCTCTCCAAGTGCACCAACCCCCAGTGTAAGATGGTCCCCAACGAGTTCGTCTCCCTCATCAAGAACCAGCTCACACTCGCCATCAGGAGACACATCAACACATACTATCAGGTGCGTAATCTTGCTGGATTTAGAAGGGGCAGTAGCATGTTTTTTAATTAGGAGGGGGTTTCTAAAAAAGTAAAACAAATTCAAATTCAAATGATAAAAGGAGTCTTTGAGCAACCCGTTTGTCTCTGAACCAGAACCTACTATCAGATTCGTTATCTAGCTGAATTCTTCAAAAGGGTTGCAGTCTTGTTTTGCCCTTGGAGTATATAGCTCTCTGCATGATTGTTTCTGTTTGTCTGAAATCAGATCATAACTTAAAAACTATTTGACTCAGAAACTTCAAATTTGGTATGGATGTTATTTATCTGCAGCACAATTCCAAGCTACCAAAATCTTTGGAATGTTTGCCCCAAAAAGGACTCTTTACATAGGTACATAAAAACTATATATTAGTCTAGAGTGATGTACAAGAAACTTGAAAGACTGTAATACCTTTACTCTCTACTGCAGAGCTGGTTGAAGTGTGAGGACACGGCATGCGGAGCTCGTACACGCAAGTCTCCCCTCATGTTCCAGCGAGGTCACCCCGTCTGTATGTCCTGTTGGAGAGGGGTCCTACAGCCAGAGGTGAGATGCCCATATATAACCCGTAGTTTTAAACATAATAAGTGACCTTTCCAGTATGTGCTTGTATCATTTTTACCAAACATGTTTCAGCAGGAATTACCATATTTTCATTGAGTTAAACTTTATACAGTAGGGACATATTTTCAGTATGTGCACATGTTTTCTTTGTGTAGGAATGACAGTTTCAGCGTGAGTTACTGTAATTCATGCATTTGGTTCCATTTAACAAGTTTGTATCAAAATGATAATTTCATATAGTACTTATGCCAATATCAAGAACGTTAGCACCACATTTGATAACATTCTTTATGTGTATGATTCCAGTACACAGACTCTGCCCTGTACACCCAGCTGTGTTACTACCAGTTCATCTTCGACACGGAGAAAGCCTGTGCGCTGCTGCCGGACTCCAGTGAGTGATGGAAATAAGTCATTTTTTAGCTCATCTGGCCTGTAAGGCCCGATGCGCTTATGGCATAGCATGGTATCCGGCGTCTGTCCGTCTGTAAACTTTGTACATTTTCGACTTTTTCTCCAGGTGCATAAGAGCTAGAAAGCTGAAACCTTGTGTACATACTCCTTGACTAGTGAGGAATATTATTTATAGCTTATGTGGCCCTGTGACCCCTAATAAGGGCCACAGGGGCCACACCCTTAAAACCTATTTACATCTTTTTCTCCAGAAGCATAAGGCCTAGAAAGCTGAAGCCTTGTGAACATACTATTTGACTAGTCAGGAAAATAATTCAAAACTTTGGTGACCCTTTGGCCCCTAATAAGGGCCACACCCTTATGACCTATTTTCATCTTTTTCTCCAGAAGCTTGAGGCCTAAAAAGCCGAAGCCTTGTCTACAGATTCCTGAGTTAGATAAGGGGGACTCTAAATTGTACATTTGGTGACCCTTTGGACCCTATTAAGGGGAGAACAACATTTACCACACCCTAAAGCAAAATTGACATGAAGCCTGATGAGCTACAGAGCCAATGGCTCTATTTTTCGATTTGCAATGTTTCAATCTCAACAATGTCAAGGAATGTCATGTTTCAAAATCAATGAATACCATGTTTCAAAATCAAGGAATGCCATGTTTCAATATCAATTAATAAAAATTTTCAACATCAAGTTTCAATATCAAGGAATGTCATGTTTCAATATCAAGGAATGTCATGTTTCAATATCAAGGAATGTCATGTTTCAACATCAATTCATCTCATGTTTCAAAATCAATGTCATGTTTCAATATCAATTAATACAATTTTTCTATATCAGTGAATGTCATGTTTCAATATCAAGGAATGTCATGTTTCAACATCAAGTTTCAATATCAAGGAATGTCATGTTTCAACGTCATGTTTCAATATCAAGGAATGTCATGTTTCAATATCAATGTCATGTTTCAATATCAATGTCATGTTTCAATATCAATTAATACAATTTTTCAATATCAATGTCAATTACAGAGCCAGGCCTGAAGAACCAGCGAGGGGAGGCCGCAGTGTTGGTGTACAAATCCTCGTACGAAACTCTCAAGAACACAGTCACTGATTGGCTGAAGACTAACGCGTACTCAGAAGTCAACCTCACAAAACTGTTTGATGGACTAGGCATCCTGAAGTGAATCTAAAGAAGCTCCTGTTGGTTTAGGGCATTCAGTGTTATGTAGAGTTCCTGGCAGATTACTGAAAAGTCGAATATGCCATTTACTTGAATTTTATAGAAAAGATAACACGTTAGCGTGAAACTGAGGTGAGTTTCCCATTTTTAGAGTGATCCACGCTAAGCTGACAATATTGAACCATAAGTGCCTTGCTATTAAAAAGATACCAAATTGTCATTATTACAAGTTTTGGTTAATTTTTCGGACTGTTGATATCCTCTGAAGGATATGTGTCAGTTTAGTTGTCCCTGTTGTGCCAGAGCTATCAACCTATGGGTTATACCAGACGCCAGAACATAGTGAATCTAAAGTAGCTCCTGTTGGTT
Source organism: Steromphala cineraria (assembly GCA_916613615.1). NCBI lineage: Eukaryota > Metazoa > Mollusca > Gastropoda > Trochida > Trochidae > Steromphala > Steromphala cineraria. The sequence continues at coordinate 3,609,544 of OU744734.1, forward strand.
TAGGGCATTCAGTGTTATGTAAAGTTCCTGGTAAAGTACTGAAAAGTCTTATACGCCATGTTCTTGAATTTGGCAGGAAATGATAGTACGTTAGCGTAAAATTGAGATGAGTTTCCCCATTTCTTTGAGAGCGATCCATGCTGACAATATTGAACCATAAGTGCCTTGCTATTAAAAAGGGACCAAATTGAAATTTTTACAAGTTTTGATTAATTTTTCTCATCTTCAAACTGTCAATATCCTCTGAAGTATATGTGTCATTTTGAGTTGTCCCTGTAGTACCAGTGCTGTCTCGATCCTATGGGTTATACCAGACACAAGAATTTAGTGCCTCTTAAGAAACTTTCTGTTGGTATGTGTAACCTAGTGTTCTGAGCAGAGTATTTAAAAGTCATATACGCCATGTTCTTGAATATTGCAGGAAATGATAGTATGTCAGCACAATCTGAAATTAGTTTTCCATCAAATGCCTTCACAGTGATCTACTTTAACTGGAAATAACGCTAAAAAGAGCCTTAAGTGCCTTGCAATCGCAAAAGGGTCCAAGTGTCAATTTCACAAGTTTAAACATCGATATGTTTTCAGATGTCCAGCAATTTTATGGTCTCTTAAGGGATAATAATGATTGTCATTTTGAGTTGTCTCTGATTGCTTGTTGTGCCAGGGCTGTCAGCCTATGGGTTATACCAGATGTCAGAACTAAGTGCCTTTATCAACTCCCGTGATGTTCTACCATTATGCAAGCACAAATCAGGTGACAATATAAGGCAGCAGAAAATAATTTCCATTCTAACAAGTCCGCTTCTAATGGCTGAAATATTACCCAAGCAGCGTTAAGCATTAACTCACTCAGTTACCATTGTAACATCATTGTGTAATGAATTTTGACTTTATGCAATTGTTTTCAAGTGCTAAAAGCTATTTTTTATAAGTTTATGTTGAAGATTGTGTATCACAATTTTCAGTTATGTAATTACCAATTCCATTGTTAAATGTTTTCTCCCTGTTGTAAATAACTCAACGATGTGTACCACATGTATGTCAAGCCCCTGTGCAGCTATTGTGTAAATAGATTTGTGTATGATTTGCATGTATTTCATGTACTCATTGTGTCTCTTATCATTGAAGTGGATGTAGCAGTAAAGGCTATGTTTTGAAAAGCTACCGATTGCTTATAATTGGAGTGGTAGCAAAAGATTTAATAACTATCCCATTGCAGGATTTTCCCCATTTATAAGTCAGGCTTTTTAGTGACTTAAGACTTGATGATTTGTATCCTTCTTAGGCATCTTCCAGCGGATCCTTTATTTATTAAGTATCCCATTGCAGGATTTCCCACTTTATGTCAAGGATGTACCAAGTTTATATTTTTTGTCTTTAAAACATGAAAGAGAAGCAAAAAGACAATAATAGTGTTGATGTGCAATGGAATATGAGGTGTTTATTAGAAAACAAAAAGTAATTAAGTTTGCAATTCAAGGCAAAGGTAAATTCTTTTGTAAATGTAAGAAACCATTGAAGCTATGTGTTACTAATTCTCAAAGCTGAGAGAACTTGCTGTATTTTTGCCAAAGATTAGCTTTGATTCTGAGGATTTGAAATACAAATTAGTGAAATATATTATTTCTTCTTGTCCATCTAAAATTATATTCTGTGTTCAAAATACAATAATATAATTTTGTCGTAACTTATTTGTATATACAGTTGCAATTTCTGTGTAGTTATAAAAGAAAGTTTCCTTATACATATATGCAAGCTGGATTAATTACCGGTAGTTGTCTTTGTATCTTATCAAGAGAGATTGTTGCTTACTACAGAGTCATCTATTTTCTGTTTCTCTGTAACATACCTTATTTTGTACCAACTAAATACAAACAATGTACAAAGAAAGACTTTCCACACTGTATGTTACTGCAGTGTCATTAAACTAATATCATCAAAACAAGTTTGTTGTGGTTCTTTGACTGTCAGTCCAGTAATCTAAATGACCTGCAGGTCAGACTGCCGAGGGAGTCAGGTTCGAGACTTGTATTTCACATAATGACCTCACCATGAGTAATTAGCTCATCTGGCCTGAAACGCCCGATGGGCTTATGGCATGGCATAATGTCCCTCTGTCTGTCCATTCATCCGTCTGTAAACTTTGTAAACTCATCTTCTTCTCCAGAAGCATACAGCCTATAAAGCTGAAATATTGTGTACAGACTCCTTGGCAAGTGAGGATTATAAATTGTAGCTTTGGTGAGCCACAGGGTTAAGGATGCGCAGTATTATAATATCGATATATCGGTATATTGCAATACAGGAACAACATGATATGAATCGATACACACTTATGAAAATATCCAATATATCAAAATGAACAATTTCCATCTTAAATTGCCAAAAAAACAACCAAATAAATTATGTTTTTACATAAAGTTCTCATCAAAGTATGAAGTTGTGTTGTGAAAATAGTTAAGATTTTGTAATCAAAGGTAATAAACAGTAACTGAAAAATACCACTTTTCAAAACAGCTCATAGCTGAACAATGATGATCATTCTTAACATATATTCAGACAAGATAGCATGCAAATTCTTGAATTTGAAAAGTACCAATATATTGCAATACATATTAAGGATGGGTATCGTTTCTCCAATATATTGCAATACAGAAAAGCCTATTGCAAATTATTGGTACTTGTTTAATTAAGGAATTTGCATGTCATATTGTCTAACTTTGAGCGTTAAAAACGACCATCATTGCTCAGTTATTGGTTAATTTTAAAGGAAAATATTTTCAATCACTGTTTCAGGGGTCAGTCCTTGGTCCTTTTCTGTTTCTTGTCTATGTTAATGACATTGCTGATGATTTAGACTTTATTATATACTCATGTAATCTTAGGATAGTAATACAAGGGTGCAATACGGAATGCGTCTGATGATTTAGACTGTTTAACACGCTTATTTGCTGATGACTCGTCACTAGGCTTATGCTCTGATGATCGGTTATTTATCGAAAGTGAACTGAACTCAAATTGGAAAGGCTTAGATCATGGGCAAAAAGATGGCGTGTATCTTATAATCCTGACAAAACTGAAGTGTCAACTTCGTAGATAACCTAACATTCTCAAGTGATTGTAAATGGAATGTCCATATTAATAATATTGTTAAAACAACTTCAAAAATGATATCATCCCTTCGCAAGCTAAAATTTGTTTTATCACGCTCTGTCTTGAATAGAATATATGTCATTTTCATTAGACCTCATTTTGAATATGCATGCGAGGTATGGGATGGATGTGCTCAATATCAAGCAAACAAATTAGAACCACTACAATTGGAAGCAGCAAAAATTGTAACCGGTTTACCAAGATATACTCATCATGGATATTTGTATTATGAAACTGGTTGGGAAACATTGGCTGAACGCAGGAGAAAACGCAAACTTTGTTTATTTTACAAAATACAAAATGATATGACACCATCGTACCTGAAAGATATTTTACCAAATTATGTTGCATCAAAAAAATAACTATAATAATCTTCGTAATTCACACGATGTTTCGATCCCTTTCGCTAGATTAAAAGTTTCACAAAATTCATATTTTCCATCCACAACAAGACTATGGAACGAAATTCCTTTGGATGTTAGGAATAGCACATCCATCAATTCTTTTAAATCCAATCTCAAATCTTTTAAAACTATCAACAATCGTTATACTGCTCCAAAATATTATGATTATGGACCGAGAAACACCAACATTATTCTCACAAAACTACGTTATATGTGTAGTCCCCTAAATTATGATCTATTTCGTGTCGGTATTTTGGACAAGCCAAGCTGTTCATGTGGAAATAATTGTGAGAATTCTTACCATTACTTGTTTAATTGTAAATTATATAATTTAGAAGGAACTGTCATGATTGCAAACTTACGCAGTCTTACCAATTTGAACATTACTTGTGACTTACTCTTGTGTGGCAATGCTGATCTGAATATCCATATAAATCAGAGTATATTCAAAATTGTTCAAACCTACATAAGTCAAACAAAATGTTCCTTTAATTATTGTATCAGTTTTGTATTTTATCTGTTCTCTTCTGTCCATCTTGTTAAACGAATGCAAATAATATTTAATGTACATATTAGGGAGAGGGTTTTCTAAGTTGTACAACTTGCACCCAATCCTTTTCTGTTTAAAGATGCTGTATCATACTTGCAAGCGGTTCAGGATGAAACTTTGCTATTGAGAAATGAAATACATCACTTTGTAGAAAAATCTTTCGTCGAAATTTTGATATCATATTTAGATTGTTTAATCAACAATAACATACTTATTTCGACGCTTCAAGCACAGTACCCCTCTTAGAAAGGGCATGTCATTTTGTGAACCCGCTTTCGGTGACGTAATCATTATGCTTGTAGGATTTACACCGTGTCTCAACTACCGTAATTGCGTTCGATTGGTATCAACTTTGACAGCAACGAATACCTAATTCGGAGAAAAAGAATATAAAATCTAGTTGACGCGACAAAGACGGTTTTCAAGCGTACATTTAGAAACCGGAAGTTGTGAAATGGCCACACTTGATTCGCCCTTTTGTCGACTGCCGTTTCGGTATTTTTTGGTAAATTATCTCCTTTTTGATGAATTTTGGTCCGATTTTCTCAAGGTTGGTCGCTAAATTTTTCTAAAAATACAACGTATACATTAAAAATACTTTAAAAATTATTGCAAGTATGATATAGCATCTTTAATAAAATATGTTTAAACTAAACTAATCACTGTTTATGATCTACATATTTGATCTATATGTAGATATAAGATTTAAGATGAAAATTGTTCATTTTGATATATTGGATATTTTCATAAGTGTGTATCGGTTCATATCATGTTGTTCCTGTATTGCAATATACCGATATATCGATATTATAATACCGCGCATCCTTAACCCTGTGGCTCACCAATCCTGTAGATTAGGAGGATGCCAAATTGTACATTTGGTGACCCTTTGGCCCCAAGTAAGGGAGGGGACCACATTTGCTCAAACGTAGCAATTTTCACAAACTAAGAATGGGGTATGTTCCTGTGGCTATTCAGACGATTCATACACCTCTTGCATCTTGGATGTTTCTTACCACACAGATCAACAAGAATAAACTTAATTGTCCTCAGTCCATTGGAAGGCACCCGACAGCCATCGTTCAGCGCAAGTTAGGCGTTGATGTGTCCTTAAAGGGGCAGTAGCACGTTTTAAGTTGGAATATAAGGTGATGTCATGAAAATGAAAATTAATGGTTCCAATTGAAAGACAATGTATTTAAACTAAATGGAGCAGTAACAATTCAAATATATAACATAAAGTTTAGCCATGTGATTCATTTTTCTTACACAAAATGAATTAAAGGTGTTCACAAAAAATGGCCGCCAATGAATTTTATGTGAATCTTCATACTTTGTCCTCTGACTATGGATGAGTGGCTTGTGTAATGAGACTTCTGACACTGTCAAAATAATACATTAAGCATTAACTTACAGTTATCAGTGGAAATTTTAAAATATAAAATTATCAAAAAACGTGCTACTGCCCCTTTAATGCTGAGGGTCAAGCAAGGAAGCAACAACTCCATCATTTGGTATGACACGAGAGTCGAACTCTTTGATCTGGATAACGAGTGCATATTAGGTGAGATAGTTCTTTTATTTCAAATCGTTTGTACTAATTTCTTTCATTTCCAATTAACAAATTAAACTCAGAGTATATATTTGAATTATAAAACTAAGATAATTCTATATAATATATTATTGTCCTTATCAGTAGCAATTTTATTTCATTTTAAAAGCATCAGTCAACGCTGTTGAAATGCTATCATACTTTTCTATTTCACGGTTTTCTTCTTTGAAAGACGGACATTGTTAGGTCGACAGTATATGAAATATGGAACTGTCGATCTAAATTCTTAAAAACTGTGTGAACAAACTCCGAAACGTCCTGAGTGTGACAATAAATAATTAGTAGAAAATATTGCTGAAAATTTGTAAAAAGGATGTTAGTCTTGCAACTGTTTACAGCAATGGGAAATAATATCTCTCATTGTTATGAGCCTTGGTCATAAGTTCGGTATTCGCTACAAACTCATGACATGCACCATGAAATTCCGTCAGTCATTGCGAAAGCCCAACACCGAACCGGATTTAACTTTGCGCTCATTACATATATATTGGAATAGTTCAATCATGTTTCTTCAACGAGAAATGAACACAAAACTAAAACAAAATGTGAAATTCGTAAAAATGAAAAATACGTTTTAACTTAAACTAAATGCAGAGAATCAAGCCAATGGGCCTCTCCTTGGTTAAAGAAAAGACCGGACAAACGAGCTGGAAAGGTGATCAGGTTAAGATTGTGACAGTGAGACACATGAGAGTCTCTCGCTGCCAGACACGCACTGAAATAAACACGCACCTGCTGGACTCCATACACGTATATATATAAATATATATGGGTAAAGAGTAAACATCAGATGGTTCAGACTGGATCAATCTTCTTTAATACGATGAATTCATTTCGACCATTATGTGGGTCTTGTCAAGTAAATATATATATATAAGTGTCCGTCACTCAGAATACGAGGTTAACTCTATTACAGCGCTATGGAAGACTTTCTTACAAAAAATATCTGAAACCCTATATCGTTATAAGCTTAGATGCCGCTTTTAGGCTTGTCTGCAACGGCGTCATTTTGCAGATGATAATGCATGTATCCCACAACTTCTCAATGAGACCTTGAATGCCTGATGATACAATCTTCTTGGTCATCATCTAAGACAGAAAGCTATTCGCGTCACTTATTGCATGAACTTACGACTCTTCACTCAGGGACTTAGCCCACATTTAACACATAGAAGGCTTCGAATTTAACATAACGGCCAAGTTCATGCAAGTCAGATATAAGTTAACAGGATTTCAGCAGGTGATATCACAAAACCAAATCTGATATTGTCTGATATGACATGTCTTCCTTCCCAATATCACTTTCACTCGGGCTTCAATCTATCCCCGATCTTGCAGATACCCCTCACGCTAAGCTAAGCAACCTCGTGTAACTGAGCACTGCCCCAGACAACTCACGCTAAAATGGTATCGACTCGACCCCAGACAACGTGGCACGGAGTCCACATAACCACGAAACACACCCAGTTCAACCATGGCCCTCTTTACCCGAAGAAGATTCTACTGTCTCTTTGTTTTTATTGTTGCAGCATTCCTGATCGAGTTCTGGGTCTTCGTGCCGTTTGCGCCAAAACACAAGATGCCTGTACAAGGGGGTTTCCTTGAGTCTGGGATGCAGTCCGACTGTGCTATCCGGGCCATGTACTCCGTGGATGATAGTATACTGGATACATGGGACATGCATTCCTGTTTAAACAACTTCCTGGAGTACGACACCATGTGTCTCCTTTACTTCAAGCAACAAGAGTACGGCCCTCCTAAACCTTTTTCTGATGAGAAGATGTTAACCATAGACTACGATCCCGCCTTCGACAGATGCAAGCTTCCAAACGATACCACGTCGCCGGGCAAGACGTACTCCAAGAAGGATGTGCCTAGGTTTGTCTACTACGTGTTTTACGGCCTGAAAACGCTAACGTTCATGGAATACATGAGCTTTTTGAGTGTTATGAAGTTCGTAAAACCGTGGTTCATTTACGTCATCAGCGACCGGAAGCCGACAGGACATTGGTGGAATCAGATCGAGGCTGAAATGGGAGTGAGGTTCATCGAAAGACCGAGACCGAAATGGATAGGAGATACACACATTGCTTTCACCTCGCACGCCGAGAACATGGTTGCCTTGCAGTCGCTGTTGGGTAAATGCTATTCTTGGTTAACAGTAGATGTCGTTGCAGAGAGCATGATCCAATCATTATCCAAAATATTGGGCTTTTGCCACAAATGCAATCCTTCATTATAAGTTGTAAACGCCTCCATATCTGAATGGGACTAAAGGCTCCATTATGTCGGTTATCCTAAAAGAATGTAGGCCTTTGTACTGTAATGTAGGCCTTTGTAATGGTGTGCATGTAAATTTACCCTAAATGCAATTGAAGAAAATAAGAGCAGAATATTTTATTACAAATAGCACCTTGAATCAATAACGATGAAAAGGTCTAATGTCGTGACTTTTCGTCACTGGTCACAGAGCGAAATAATAGATATCGTCACTCTAATGTAGCTAGTTCATGTCACTGGTTAATCCCGGCATATCAATGCCCTCTCTGATTTAGATATGCCCCAATTTAACCCAATGCTATATCCAGATGCACGATGTGGTTTCAGTGAACGGAGGGATCGCCCTGGATCTGGACGTGCTTCTGTTGCGCTCTCTGGACCCGCTCCTACAGTACTCCGTCACCGTCGGGCTTCTCAGCAAGGAGCTCGGAATCGGAAGTGACGTCATTTTAAGCACACGGAATAATCCCTTCCTGATGGCCTGGCACAACAAATACTCATTTTATAAGACAGAACATCCCGAGTTTAACCTACAGCGTATGCCTTACGGGTTGTATAAATCCAATCCAAAGTTGGTTCACCTGGAGAGCACGCGGTTCTACTACCCTCCGGAGGCGGAGGTTGACGATTTGTTCATCAGCAAGAGGGATGATTGGCGTGATAACTACGCCATGCACTTGTGGCCCCAACCGACATACCCGTACCCAGAGTCTGTGGATGACATCAAGCTGATGGACAACACCCTGGGACAGGCACTGAGATATGTTTACTATGGGGACCCTCGACTCGTGAATACAAACCATACTCTGAAGTGAAATAGATACCTTTGACTTCCTGAAACAGAAATAGGTTGCTTTCACTTAGAATACACAATTGGTTTTTTTCTCTCTTAGATTTTCTGTTGATTATTGCGAATCAATAGGTTCTCTTTAGGTCAAATATGGAACTGTCGATCTTAACACATCCCAAACTCAAACAATCAGCAAATGAAATGCTAATCATGCAATCTCATTAAAACACGACCATTACGATCTACACTGCGTTACGCAGATTTATAGATATCTCATTAAATTCGAGCATAATGTTCTACACTACATTACGCAGATTATAGCAATCTCATTACAATACGATCATTACGTTCTTTACAATGTTACGCTTATTATCCCCCGCCGCGCGTTTAGCGCGAAGCGGGGGATATAGTATTCAGCTCCGTACGTCCGTCCGTACGTCCGTACGTCCGTCCCGCTTCTTGTTAGCGCGATATCTAATGAACCGCTCAACCTAAAATCTGCAAACTTGGTACCAGTCTTCATCTGGGGAATACGCAGACCTGAAAAGTTTTCGGTGACCTTGACCTCATTTTCAAGGTCACAGAGAGACTTTGACCAGTTTTGAAAATGTTGTTAGCGCGATATCTAATGAACCGCTCAAGCTAGAATCTTCAAACTTGGTACCAGTCTTCATCTGGGGAATACGCAGACCTGAAAAGTTTTCGGTGACCTTGACCTCATTTTCAAGGTCGAGGCGAGACTTTGACCAGTTTTGAAAATGTTGTTAGCGCCATATCTCATGAACCGCTCAACCTAGAATCTTCAAACTTGGTACCAGTCTTCATCTGGGGAATACGCAGACCTGAAAAGTTTTCGGTGACCTTGACCTCATTTTCAAGGTCACAGAGAGACTTTGACCAGTTTTGAAAATGTTGTTAGCGCGATATCTAATGAACCGCTCAAGCTAGAATCTTCAAACTTGGTACCAGTCTTCATCTGGGGAATACGCAGACCTGAAAAGTTTTCGGTGACCTTGACCTCATTTTCAAGGTCGAGGCGAGACTTTGACCAGTTTTGAAAATGTTGTTAGCGCCATATCTCATGAACCGCTCAACCTAGAATCTTCAAACTTGGTACCAGTCTTCATCTGGGGAATACGCAGACCTGAAAAGTTTTCGGTGACCTTGACCTCATTTTCAAGGTCACAGAGAGACTTTGACCAGTTTTGAAAATGTTGTTAGCGCGATATCTCATGAACCGCTCAAGCTAGAATCTTCAAACTTGGTACCAGTCTTCATCTGGGGAATACGCAGACCTGAAAAGTTTTCGGTGACCTTGACCTCATTTTCAAGGTCGAGGCGAGACTTTGACCAGTTTTGAAAATGTTGTTAGCGCCATATCTCATGAACCGCTCAACCTAGAATCTTTAAACTTGGTACCAGTCTTCATCTGGGGAATACGTAGACCTGAAAAGTTTTCGGTGACCTTGACCTCATTTTCAAGGTCACGGCGATACTTTGACCAGTTTTGAAAATGTTGTTAGCGCGATATCTAATGAACCGCTCAAGCTAGAATCTTCAAACTTGGTACCAGTCTTCATCTGGGGAATGCGCAGACCTGAAAAGTTTTCGGTGACCTTGACCTCATTTTCAAGGTCACGGCGAGACTGACCAGTTTTGAAAATGTTGTTAGCGCGATATCTAATGAACCGCTCAAGCTAGAATCTTCAAACTTGGTACCAGTCTTCATCTGGGGAATACGCAGACCTGAAAAGTTTTCGGTGACCTTGACCTCATTTTCAAGGTCGAGGCGAGACTTTGACCAGTTTTGAAAATGTTGTTAGCGCCATATCTCATGAACCGCTCAACCTAGAATCTTCAAACTTGGTACCAGTCTTCATCTGGGGAATACGCAGACCTGAAAAGTTTTCGGTGACCTTGACCTCATTTTCAAGGTCGAGGCGAGACTTTGACCAGTTTTGAAAATGTTGTTAGCGCCATATCTCATGAACCATGAACCGCTCAAGCTAGAATCTTCAAACTTGGTACCAGTCTTCATCTGGGGAATACGCAGACCTGAAAAGTTTTCGGTGACCTTGACCTCATTTTCAAGGTCGAGGCGAGACTTTGACCAGTTTTGAAAATGTTGTTAGCGCCATATCTCATGAACCGCTCAACCTAGAATCTTCAAACTTGGTACCAGTCTTCATCTGGGGAATACTTAGACCTGAAAAGTTTTCAGTGACCTTGACCTCATTTTCAAGGTCACGGCGATACTTTGACCAGTTTTGAAAATGTTGTTAGCGCGATATCTAATGAACCGCTCAAGCTAGAATCTTCAAACTTGGTACCAGTCTTCATCTGGGGAATACGCAGACCTGAAAAGTTTTCGGTGACCTTGACCTCATTTTCAAGGTCACGGCGAGACTGACCAGTTTTGAAAATGTTGTTAGCGTGATATCTAATGAACCACTCAAGCTAGAATCTTCAAACTTGGTACCAGTCTTCATCTGGGGAATACGCAGACCTGAAAAGTTTTCGGTGACCTTGACCTCATTTTCATGGTCGAGGCGAGACTTTGACCAGTTTTGAAAATGTTGTTAGCGCGATATCTCATGAACCGCTCAAGCTAGAATCTTCAAACTTGGTACCAGTCTTCATCTGGGGAATACGCAGACCTGAAAAGTTTTTGGTGACCTTGACCTCATTTTCAAGGTCCTGGAAAATGTTGTTAGCGCGATATCTAATGAACCGCTCAAGCTAGAATCTTCAAACTTGGTACCAGTCTTCATCTGGGGAATACGCAGACCTGAAAAGTTTTCGGTGACCTTGACCTCATTTTCAAGGTCGAGGTGAGACTTTGACCAGTTTAAAAAAATTTGTTAGCGCCATATCTCATGAACCCATTAACCTTGAGTCTTCACGGGGGACATAGTATTCCGCTCCTGTCCAGCTTCTTGTTGTTAACATCATTTTGCGGCGGGGGATCATGTCACCTTTGTGACAAATACTTGTTATAGAGTTGCGTTGTGGAGCAAATAGATTCTATTTTAATGAGATTGGTTAATCATGCACTTTAGTCTCATCGATCATGTAGGTACGACTGTTAATACCAGAATTTCAATAAGATCGCCAAAAGGTCAAGAAAGAGGGATTTCCTTTTTTGGCATGACCATCCATCCATCCCAAAATGCGGCGTTGACTTAAAATGAAATGAGGCAAGAGGCATAAATATATGTACATGAGCCGAAATGACATATGTGTCTGTTACAACGCTTTTGTGGTATGTCAGTTATCTTTGAAACATTGAAAACTCGAATTTATAATGTAACAGAGACAAATGGTTACTACTATTCCTAATATTTACACCATAACTTCTCTACAATGATTTGTCATGTTGTCTTTTGTATAGAAGTTATGAGTCATTCTATTGTTTATATACTGCATGTAACCTGTAATCAAATAAGGGAATACATAAAAAATAGAGTCATTGGCTCAAATAACAGTTTTAAAAATTGTATGCCATATTATTAACATAGTCATGGCTGTGTTTCAATCTGCTCGCATCATGGATACCAAGGAAAGTTCTATGTTTTCATTATTTCAGTAGTTATCCCCTTAAAATGGCAATGTTAAGCGAAAAAGAACTACAAAGGTACGACATTTACACTCTTTTTAAAAAAAATTGTTTCTTAACATTGACATGTTAATTGACCAAAAAGTACAAGTTTAAGAAATTATGTTTTTAGCAAAATAAAGGTTATAATCTGACAACTACGCTCATTTTTTTGTATTCATGTTTTCCTAACATTTATATGTTTTTTTACCAAGACCTACAACTTTATTAAAAAAAATTGATTTTAGCACAAGATTATAATCGCCGAAAAATGTGGTCGAAACAACGCGAAATGACACTGAATAGAGTCAAACTAGCATTCCTTGTTGAATTTTTAAAAAAAATCAAGTTTTAGTATATCTTTTAGTTGAAAATATTATATGAAAAAGTAGTCGGGTTTTGTCCGCAAAGGTTCTGTGATTCCCCATATCAATTACGATTTAAATGAGTCAAACGAGATATGCACTGTATGTCCTTCATGAAAGAGTCGTCCATAAAATATCCACGGTTCGAAGTTAGAGGCCTTGGGTGACCAATGTGAAGCTTCTTGTGGGTTATTCGAACATCCAATCATGAACTACTATTCACAAATTGTGTATTATATCTAATTCAGTTTTAAAGGGACAGTTGCACATTTTTTTTAAATCTTATATTTTAAATTTTTCACTGATAATTGTACGTTAATGCTTAAAAGGGGCAGTTTCCATCACAGGAATTGTTTATGAAGCTCATGTCGTGTACAAATGAAAACATAATTAAAGGTTTAGCTATTTATTTGAAAAGAAATTTGTATGTAGGTAGTTAATCTGCCACACCAAAATGTACATTTACGATATTTATATTTTGTATAAATGTACTACTCATTTTGTATTTGTACTCTGGGCCACGCGGCCTCCAATGCTGAATAAATCTCTCTCTCAACAGGGGCAGTAACACGATTTTTGAAAATTTGATATTTTCAAGTTTTCACTAATAATTGTACGTTAATGCTAATTATATTATTTTGATAGTGTCAAAAAATTCATTACACAAACCAATCATCTATAGTCAGAGAACAAATTATAAACAATCACATAAAGTCATTAGCCGGCCATTCTTGTGTGAACACCTTTAGTTCATTTTGTGTGAGATAAAGGAATATCATTATACATTATATATTTGATTTATTATTGCTTCATTTACTTTAAATACATTGTCTTTCAATTGGAACCATATATTTCAATTTTCCTGACATCAACTGATATTGGGCGGTAATACCTAAAACGTGCTACTGCCCCTTTAATGTATAAGTTTAATGTAAAATACCATTACACAAACCAATCATCCATGAGTCAGAGAACAAATTATTAAGATGTACATAAAGTTCATTGGCGGCCATTTTTGTGTGAACACTTTTAATTCATTTTGTGTAAGAAAAGGGAATTACATGGCTGAACATTATATTATGTATTTGATTTAGTACTGCTTCATTTAGTTAAAGTACATTGTATTTCAATGGGAACAATTTGTTTTCATTTTCCTGACTACACCTTATATTGCCCCTGAAACGTGCTACTGCCCCTCTAATGCCTTTTACTGTTGTGTTACACTAAGCATTGCAGGAATACCAACACATACCAATAATGCATGGTTATGAACAATTAAAATATCGCATAGCTGAACTTGACATTATATATTTTATTTCAAGTATTACTGCTTCATTTAGTTCAAATGCATGTGTATTGTACGTATTCTTCTGTGAATAAAATTTGCGTACTTAAAACATGTGTATCGTATGTATTCTTCTGTGAATATAGTTTGCCAACATAAAACATGTGTATCGTATGTATTCTTCTGTGAATATAGTTTGCCAACTTAAAACATGTGTATTGTATATTCTTCTGTGAATAGTTTGCCAACTTAAAACATGTGTATTGTATATTCTTCTGTGAATATAGTTTGCCAACTTAAAACATGTGTATTGTATATTCTTCTGTGAATATAGTTTGCCAACTTAAAACATGTGTATCGTATGTATTCTTCTGTGAATATAGTTTGCCAACTTAAGACATGATTGTGTATTGTATGTATTCTTCTATAAATATCATTGATAATTCACATCATTTTGTAAAACATGGATTGCATCTGTAACTGTTTGTCAATACCAATTACATATACTTGCGCTATATAAGAATAGCTTACTGTTTGTACATGTGTTGGAATTAATAAAAAAGTATTAAATTAATAAATTCATTGCTCTTTATTTTAATTCCTTAGGACACTGTAGCACATCCTATAACAAATGGTACCAACAATAAAATGAGTTAAAAAATATTGAAATAAGTAAATCCATTTTTCTTACTTGAATGATAAAAAAAGAGTTCATACAACTTGATCCATTTTATGTAGGTTATGTACGGGGGCAAAAGGATGATGAAAAAATGTTTACCATACCATTGCTTTTACTTTCTATTGCTGATTCTCATTGGCTATATAACTTCCGTCAGTTGCTCTATCATTGTGTATTTATTCGTATTTAAATCTAAATTCAAAATCTAATCCAAATTAGAAACAAAGTTGAGAATGTGATCGAAAACTTGTGAGTAAAAAATTGCTACAAACAATTGAATGAAATACTATAAAAATTGGTTGGGAAAATATTAAAGGTCCAAACTGCTATGCTATACATTTGCTATGAAGTCATTTACTAAGAATCATTTCAGTCATGAGAATGACAATCATAACATTTAAGCAAAAAATACTGACTTTCATTTTCAATTATAAGATACGAGTCGTAACTTGGATTTTGACTAAGATATACCCAGCTGCTGTAAAACCAGTTACCCAGAGACAGTGAAACGTAAGCCAAGTGAGGTTTTCGTTCTACACTACAAGATGACCGTTCTATCCCTTTTTGTTTGCCTGAAAATTGCAAAGTTAATCATCAAAACCGCTTTTCTGTTAAAAAACGGGGGTGCTAAGTTAAGTTCTTTGAGTATATATGATATTAATGACAACTTCTTGATTCGTACTATGCGAAATAACAAAGGGTCTTTAGCATGGACCTGGTTGGTGATGACACAAACCCGTACAGAAACGCAGAAAAGAATAAAGATATTGTTATCCTAGGTAACTATTTCTTAGAACGACGAACAACTTAGAAGGAACGTTGAAAAGTCTTTTTCTTAGAAAATATATAAGTGGGAGGGGTCTAAAGTTTGTGCGGATGTTTATTGAAGTCAATCAAGTCATAAAATGGGGTATATAATTAAACAAGATATGTTCGACTCGTTTATTGCCACTTCCAAATACACCCCACGTAGCATAAAACGACATCGAATGTCTTCGTATCAAACCTTCTAAAGGCTTATCTGCTTTAAGATATTGTGGGTGTCATACACGTGTTTTAATAATTGTTTTACAATCGGTGACCGACCTTTAGAGCTTAACAATCACTGCATGATTTTTATTTTGCTTGTTAATAAAGATGTTGTAGCAGCATATAGAACAATCCATGTCGAAATTTAGTGGTCAGTATTTGTCCACTGAACAGTCGGACAACTTGGATAAAACCAGTGGAAACTTCCCTGATACAGGTGTGCATAACAACACGCCGACCTTGACGTCACTTAAATGACAGCGTTGGTGGTGGTCTAAAGTATAAAGACATCGTTCTTCGTGCGAGATGGATCACGGCATGTCAAATATTCCGATATCCTCTCTGTATTCTGAAGAATAGTTACGACTGGAAATATAGGAGCGCAAAATATGACTTGAAATGATAGTTAAATAAGTGTTGCCGATGCCAATTGTTGTCAATCTGCAGAGGTTATTCAAGATGTCTGCAGAGGTTATTCAAGATGGTTTTGCTCTGCTGTTAGGGTGTTTCTATCATTGAACCCGACCATGGTTATGTTAAGGATAAAACACGTTTTCAGGTTTTTGTTGAAAATAAATCCCGCCCAGGAGGGAACAACCTATGGGAACACGACATGACACAACAAATGAACATCGGCTGACATGTAGCCTCGGCAGCAAGCTTCCTGATATAATATATGATTCATTTGTTCTTTTCAGTTTAGAAAGTTTTTAGTTTATTCATGCTTTAGTTATGATGAAATATTATTTTCATAATAGTACTTTACGTTCTCATGCACATAAAATTCAATACAGAAGATATTATTTTGAAAAAATGATGTGTTGTGTTTATGCTTTTTTGTGTAAAAATATCAACACAACTTGAGTAATTTGGTTTATTGAGGTGAATGGTATAATATGCAATGCATGAGTAAATGAAAAATGCTGAATGGAGGAAGAATGATTGAAAAAATAGAAAAACAAATAAGATAAAAGAAACCATAAAAGAACGTGGTGTCAAAATAAACAAATTTAAAAACAAATTGATAATATTCGTCAAATCATAATTTGACAACGTTATCGACATCACGTTTTTTTTTAAAAGAAAACAAAAAGGGTGTCATGAAAAGGAAAAATTTATTTTACCAATTTAAGATACCAACCGCAACAGAATTTAGAGAAGCTAGAGATGTTTCACCTTCTGTAGATAATACATGTGGCATAAATTAATACTTTTTGATATATAAAAAAACCCAAAAACTTACTACTGTTCTGAAGACATTCTTATTGTCCATACAAAGTGACACTGAAGACATAGAGAAGCTTCGAAATGATAAGACCGTTCGTCCTCTTCCACAACCGTCTGTAGGTACACTTTAAACACTTTGATTGATCGAGCGTTTCGTCACGTGGACAGGAGAATGTATGATACAATGGTGTTATCTCTAAGCGGGTACATCTCGCATGTTTCAGATAATATCTAATTTACTTTCTAATTACAGAATTAACTACTGAATACCGACGAAACTCTCAAAATCAGGCCTCTAAACTTCCCCCGTTAATATTTCATGTTTACTGGTAATTGGCTGGGATGTTATCGGCGGTGATAAATCAAATCATCCACCTGCCTGCCAATCAGCTGTTCCTTCACACCCCCTCGTCTGTTCCATCCTCCTCCCTCCGCGAAGACTTTTATTTATTTTGCAGCTAGAACATATATTGTGCTGAGTATGTAAACATGTTAACATCTTGAATCTTTAAGACCTTTTTCTTTTGTATTTTGAACATCTAATAGGTATTTCTTATTATGCTATATAAGGAAGTCGTTTATTGCTTGACCTTAGTATTATATCCATGATTACATTATTAGTATTTATTACTGTATACGTCAAATAAGTGGTCATCTGAATGGTGTCAGGATGACATATTAACCAAGTGAAAGAATTAACATAGGATGCTCAAGGAGCTTTGCAGCACACATATTTGATCCATCCTATCGTTCTCTTTATCTTTCTTACTCTTTCCTTCCATTCTCATCCTTGTTATTTTCCCCCTTTCTCTATTTCTTTCTTATAACTTTCTTTTCCTCTTACCCCGGGTTTTTTTTGTCTTCCTCTTCCCCTCGATCTCTATTTGTCTCTCTGTGTCTGTGCGTCTCTCTCCGTGTCTGTATGTATGTCTCGGGCTCTGTTTCTTCTCTCTCTGTATGTCACTTAAAGGGGGTCTGCAACCCGAATTTTTAACTTCCAGAGTTATATTAGCAGGGCCCCGAAAGTGTCGTAAATGCTCGGTAGGGACGAAACGTTTGGTTACGAACCGCTTACAGCTGACAGTCAGTACCAAGTATGTGTCATGGACCCGTCTGGACGCTCTCATTAACGATGGTCAATTAGGTTTCACAAGCTAAGTTGTTGATTACCTTTAGGCTCAGGACACCCCTCTTTGCTGTATCTCCCTGATATCGTGACAAGACTAACACTATTTATTCCAGTCCACCTGAGCCGGAGGTGACTCCAGATATAAGCACATTAACCACACACTTTACTCTCTACCTGCACGCCAAACCCGCTTGTGACGTCACAATATGGTCTCTTTTCCTTCTACGTAAGAATGAGTGACTGTCAGCCCTCACGCAACAATGTTAAACAGATAATAGCTCATTACTATTTAACAGCGGCTTCATTTCCGAGGGTGTTAATGCAATTAGATTATTATTTAGACACGTTATTAATTCAAGAACACTCACAGAACACCAAGTCGGGCCTGTTCAACCATGAAGACAGACAGACAGTTTCGGGTCTTTTTTTTAATTGTAATCTGTTGTAGTTTAAGGTTTCATATGTTTTTCTCCTTGAGATTCATCTTTAAATTTTTAATGAAAAGAAATTATGGTTTAATCTCAATTTAGTTTAAACAACCATAATTAGTTTGTGTTCAAATAATCGAAACACAATATTCACTACAAAACCTAGAACTGTGATGGTTTTAAGATATTCATTAGCTCCCTTTGCTTTTAAAACCCACAGTTTTTAACTCACGTTTTTGGCAATTTCAAATTTCCACTCAGAATTGCAACTTTATCCCTTCATATTGTGTCACCTTTAAGAGAAAAATCAGCGCTTTTGTATGAAAAGTAACACCATATGTTGACTCCAGCATCTCAGGGAGTGTCTTGAGGGCTGATACTGCTATTGTAATGAATCAGTCGTATTTATTTCTGGATTAAACATATTCATTTCCTCAAACAAGGAGCCGGACTGGTAGAGAAGCAAATGCTTATATCAATACCGCTCAATGTAAAAAAATAACAACATGTCATGATAAATATACAGTAGGATGATTATATTATTGTGAATTGTACAACAACAGTACCAGTCTTATAACAATCTCTCAAAATGCAATCTGAATAAACAATAAAGTTTGATTTTTTGATAGTATCAATATGACATATCACCGTTGTTTAAAAGCAAAAAGTGACTGCCTGTTAAAGGGGCAGTAGCACGTTTTTAGGGGGAATATAAGGTGATGTCAGGAAAATGGAAATGAATGGTTCCAATTGAGAGACAATGTATTTAAACTAAATGAAGCAGCAATAATTCAAATATATAACGTAAAGTTCAGCCATGCGATTCCCTTTTCTTACATAAAATGAATTAAAGGTGTTCACAAAAAATGGCCGCCAATGGATTTTATGTGAATCCTCATACTTTGTCCTCTGACTATGGTGATTGGCTTGTGTAATGAGATTGTTGACACTGTCAATATAATACATTTAGCATTGACTTGCAGTTATAAGTGAAATATTTAAAATATAAAATTATCAAAAAACGTGCTACTGCCCCTTTAAAATCATAAACAGGTTTTCATTTCTGTAAATAGCTATGGATAAACTAATGAAAAGAAAAGAGGAAAGGAGCGGTGGAATACACCAGAGTTGCTAAGGTTGATGGATGGAGCAATTAAGAATCTTTCAGTGGCTAATTGGCTGTCTACTCCAGGACCAGGGTCAGGGATAATTACTCCTGGGATAGGGGCGGAGTCTTATCAGGGAGCCATGATTAGGGGACGGAAACTTATCTGAACATTTTTTGGGACAGGGACACAACAATAAGGAGGTATCAGTTTCTATTTCAGCAGCTTCAGAAAGTCTACCGAATACGTAACAATATATATATGGGTTTATCAAACATGTACTACTCTGCACTTCACAAAACTATCTTGGTCTCATACTCTCCCTGAGCAAAGCACTTCATCCACATTACATTCAGTCCGCCAAGCTCTTTTAATGGATACCGAAAATCATAATGTACAGACTTTCATGGTCGTGCTTAGCGCTTGGTAGCTGACTTGGAAATACTGGAATGCATTTTGAAAATTCGATTCACTGACATAATGATTGAGACAATGCAGTAAATAACCAGCCACATTACCAGAGTTCTGGTTAAATGAACCGTATCTCGGACGGCTGATAATGTGCGCCATTGTTTAAAAGGCACATTTTTTTCATACAGTGGCTTGATTCGAGGACGAGTCACTTTGTAGAGGGAGGTGTATGTGACAGGAGAGATATAAGCTTCTCCTACTGGATTTTGGCTAGAGGGATATCTCTTTGGCCGAACAGGTAGAGTGTAGGACTCTCATACGGAGGTCTCAAAATCACTTCTGTTACAGTTATGCAAGAAACCATAAGCAGATAACTCAATGGTCCTGTCATAAAGATTGCTACCTGAAATTACCAACCTTCTAACATAATGTGATGTTGAAGAGGGTCTCCTAAATCGTATATTACCTGTTTTGAGGGACTTACAACCTTATGTTGGGAGGGTGTTCAGGTACAGCTGTTAACCCTGAGAGGAGGGAATACAATGATCGTAAAGCCTAACACAAGTTTTACCAATGGAAACTATTCAAAGTTGAAACTTCTCTCATATCATAGCTTACTCGAAACCGCTTTCCGTCACTCCTTCATCTGAACGCTTTATTGCAGCGCTACGGAGCCGACGAAATAGATATGCTTAATAAATCTATGTAGCCTTACACTTCTAAATACCTCATTATAAGGCTAGTTAGGGAGACATACTCCTTTAAATGCGTTATTGCGTGGTTAACTCAGACAGCCATCAGTACTTGATGCCATTGCCCTCGATATGTCGTGGTTCCCGACAGGTTCTTTAATAAGGCACAGAAGCGTGTTTGTATGTATGTTATGATTTAATTTCCCGGATTTATTAACTTCAGTGGTTGATAATTCAGAGAAACCATTCAACCAAGGTTGTAGACCCTGAAAGTCAGAAAAATCTTTCGGATGCTTCACGTCCTCAGGATTTTACTTCCTATCCTGGTCCACAATCTTACCACGATCTCGGGTTCATGGTTTCTCCCTATAATCATTTCAGTGGCTGATCTTTTACAAAGCGAGTTGCGGTATTTAATCTATTAGGTTGCAGTCTGAGGGTATAAGGAGAAGCTCCGCGAATCTGAAGAATAAGATCCAATACACGTACCAAGATTTACGATTTTTCCAAGAAATCCGGATCACAACCCTGGTCTAATCGTGGCCGAATGTAAAACATCTTTCATAGAATTAAACGATATTACCTTATGTGCTTCAAAAATATAAACAATATCACCTTCTGTTTAACCTGATACAAGCAATTCATGTCATCATTTGAAAACAATTGAGAAACAACTCCTGAAGTTGATGCAATTTCTATGTCAATAATCAACTAGAAAACTTTCCAACAACTTTTACAACAGAAGTTAGACAAATGTATTGATTTACACCAGGTGAAAAAGTAAATCGAATTAACAAAAAAGTTAATTGAGGCAAGATTTTCCCTCCTTCCCGCCATGAATCTGAGTCCGTCTTCTTGAAGCAGCCATCTTGTATGAAATACCAGGTCTGTGCGGCGCCATTCATTACCGCCGCAGATTGATGGGCGAATGTTCTTCATGAAAGTCCCTATTTATAATTTAGATTGAGAATAATTTCAATTATCTGACTACACTCATCCTTGCCAAAAAACGGGCGACTGTTTCCCTTCCAAATTACGTTAATGTCCCGGATGTTGGCCGAAGTTGCCCGAAGCGGTGCTCGGCATCGATGTGTCCCGTGCAACAAAGCGCTCGGCTGCGATAACACTCGGCCTGCAAATTAAATATCCTGTTGTTAAATAAACCTCGTGAATATTTTATACCTGCCCCAAGCTTACGCTGACAAACTTATCCAGGCAGAGGAATATATTGAATCGACACAAGAAACACCTTCTGTAGATGTGTACTGCTGAGAAACCAATATAATACGACATAGGCAATTAGCAGGAAGAAAAATGTTTCCATCTTTGCAGTCATGTTCTTTATGCATTTCAATATAAACTCTATATCGTTTTTTTGTGTTCACTGACTTTTTAACAATAATCCACAAAATGAATAACCCACAATGACTTGAGGGGTCGTATTGTCATTTAATATTGATGTGAAAAAAAACCCTGTTTATTTCTTGCTCGTGCAACCCTTCCATTTTTTTATATACATATAGGTTAATAAAGGTTGATAAAATGCATGATGCGAGTCACTTACACGTGACATTGATTAAGTGGCGTTTGGCAAAAAAAAAAAACTCTCTAAAACCCTATAAACTTCCACATGGTCTCAAAAACACGTGGCCTTGAACATGAGCAAACTAAATAGATCTTGTTATATTGATTTTATTTTGATTCCAGTGACAACAAATATCGAAACTCATAAACATAGTCTTAATATGTAACATCATTACATATTTGGGATTTCGATGTCAGTAGAAAGTGATTCCTCAACTATCATAAGATCATAATCCACATCGTCTTATTCTCTATACTTTAGTTCTTATCACTTGTACATCATTTTGTTATGTACTCTGTACTGCTTCCAATTTTATTTGTTAATCATGTTTGTACCCTGACCCTCCTTATATACAAATGAAAATATAGTCCTCAGTTGCAACAATGCAACAAAGTTGTCAAACATGCTATTAAATTCAGAAGTATTTCGTGAAACGTGATGTAAGTAAGTAATTGATTCACTGAAAACACTTTGTAAAAATCAAGTTCCGTCATGAGTGCTGAGTCATGAGGAGTGAGGCCAAAAATATCTGGCCAATTTGCTATACAGCAAAACCTTTTCTACAATTTGATATTTAGCAGAAACTTTTCTATACAATTTAATATTTAACAAAAACCTTTCTCTCCAAATTGGTATTTATCAGAACATTTTCTCTACATTTAGTATTAAGCAGAACCTTTCTCTACAATTTGGTATTTTGCGGTACCTTTTCTCGAAAATTTGATATTTAGCAGAACATTTTCTCTACATTTAGTATTTTGCAGAACCTTTTCTCTACAATTTGGTATTTATCAGAACATTTTCTCTACATTTAGTATTTAGCAGAAAATTTTCTCTACAATTTGGTATTTTGCGGTACCTTTTCTCTACAATTTGTTATTCAGCAGAACATTTTCTCTACAATTTGATATTTTGCAGACCCTTTTCTCTACAATTTGGTATTTTGCGGTACCTTTTCTCAAAAATTTGATATTTAGCAGAACATTATCTCTACATTTAGTATTTAGCAGAACCTTTTCTCTACAATTTGGTATTTAGCAGAACCTTTTCTTTACATTTAGTATTTAGCAGAACATTTTCTCTACAATTTGGTATTTAGCAGAACCTTTTCTCTACAATTTTTTTTAGCAGAACCTTTTCTCTACAATTTGGTATTTTAAAGGACCCTTTCTCTACAATTTGGTATTTAGCAGAACCTTTCTTTACATTTAGTATTTAGCAGAACATTTTCTCTACAATTTGGTATTTTACAGAACCTTTTCTCTATTTTTTTTTTTAGCAGAACCTTTTCTCTACAATTTGGTATTTTGAAGAACCCTTTCTCTACAATTGATCAATTTAAAAGAAGATGGAAATATTGAGTTGTCAGAGAGGCATTTCAGCAATTGGATATATTGTGAAGGCGTGAAGTTATATTGATGTCAACTTCTTCATTGCCGACAGTTGCGATGTTGATATTACAAAGGAACTCTTACCGATAGGAAACAAACTGCTGTACATGTTCAATCATGAGTTAGGCCAACATCAGTTGAATTTCTATTTCGTTTCAAAGTTTACTCTTCGTCATACAAAGCACAATTTGAAGTTTTAAAAGTTATTTTGTAAGTATGAGGGAACATACTCGTGATATTTTTCTTAAATAATTCATTTGCATTTCTTAGCCAATACTTCCACTGTTTATTCAGAAATTGAAACTTTTTTCGAAGAATTCTGATTGATCCACCCACGTTTCTGTAATGTTGTGTTCCAAATAAAAACTATCTTGGATAACACACGATTATGAGCATATTTTCATCTAATATCGTATTCCATGTTTGCCGATGTTATTCGGACCATTTGTTCAGAGAGAGAAGGAATGTCTATGGAGTTGCAGCAAGGTCGCGGGTACACCGTTAGGGAGTCGTTACATCACCGCTAACACCGTTATTGATGACGGCTGGCATTCATGAGAAAAAAACGCCCTGAGGAGCGTGACAGATCTGAGATACTTGTGTCCTGTAGAATTTCTTGCTCGCCTGCCCACGTTACATGATTTCCGATTGGACATACTTGGCGTCCCTCAATGAAATAGACAACTCGCCTTCAGATTAGCGAACATCTTCTGGACTCCGGCTCAGAACTTACAAGAATGTTCATTGCTGAATTCTCCAAACGTTTTATTGGTTCTTGAAGTCCATGCGGGTTAAGAATGCATATTCGATGTGTCTTGATCCCGATTTGTTTGTGTTCACTGTTGATCAGATCATAATCGCAGTTCCCGCGTCTAAGAGTCGAGCAGACGACCGACTCTTGCGTTCAATGTGGAGGAAACGCTTGATCCCAGATCAAACCAACAACCTGTCTATGTCCATACCGGCCCTATAACAGACCCCTAGTAAGGCCCATCGTCAACAGAAACAAGTTCGAATTTAAATTCCGCTCGCGATGCATCATAGTGCGAGCGGCCATCAAAGACCATCTCAGTCCCACATCAAACATGCGGACTGATTTTTCTGATCGAATAATTTAATTTGCGGATGAGTTTAATTGATCGGGCGACCTGGGAGCGCGAACAGGAGAAGCCCAAGTTTGTTTTGACTTTAAAAATGACCCTGAGCCAAGGAGAGCGAGTCCCCATCGTTGTGTTGTGTTTTTCTTGTTTACCTGTCGGGCAGAGCCAACTGAGGAACTCTGGTATTGTCTCTTGATGGCAGCAGTTCGATACACCTCTACAAGTGGACGTCTTGTCACAACATGGCGTCATGGTACTACCTTACTGGCAGCGACTTAGTGCGACGTCTACCACTATATAAAGAGAAACTTTAAATGAAACAAATAACTTAAATGTCAAATGCGTTAATGGAGATATATTATTAACTATTTTAATGCTTGCTTATTAAGAGATACATTTTTCACAATGAGTGGATTATTTAGAGGATATTTGTCTTTTCTTGACAAATACCATGTTTATCTCATCGAGTGAGGAAGAAAGTTTATATTTTCACGAGTGGCGCAGCCACGAGTGATAATATAGAACTTTTCTGCCTCACGAGATGAGATAAACATGGTATTTGTCAAGAAAAGACAAATTTTCTATTTATTTTATGATTAAATCGTTGTTTTTCCATCAAAATAGAAGCGCATTTACGTTGAGTCGGCACCAAAGAGAGCCCGTCGCCCAAGCAACAGCATGACGTCATGAGCGTGTCATTACGTCAGAGCATTGTTCGATGACGTCAGGCTATTGTTGTTATCAGTCACTAGTGACTGATAACACGTTCCATTGTTATTGTCACTAGTATAAGGGTAACGCTGTTTTTCAGGGCATTATCATTTGCAGAAGCCCAAGGTCTTCAATTAACTGCCCGACGAAGGAGGGCAGTTGAAAAGACCGCGGGCTTGTGCAAATGATAATGCCCTGAAAAACTGCGTTACCGTTATTATAGCTAAAATGGATGGAATTTGTCCTTATGTACGCATTTTACTCTTTTAAATTTAGTTACACTTGTACATGAACAAAAACGACAAAATAAGCATTGGGTCACAGCCGACACACACTATGACGTCACAAGTGAAGGATGACGTCATAATCGCGATCGTCATCTGGCTGATTCGAACCCATACGGAATGTAGCCGTTGAATGAGAAAACTGAAGCATTCTGTGTCATGAAACTCTATAATTGATGCAAAGATATGTTTAATAATTAAACTGAATATAAGAACTTTGAATTTTTATGAAAAAAATCGTCTTTGACAAATGTTGGATAAAACTAATTTAGGCTACGCAAATTTACCATTAATTAACCTAGTGGTTGCAACTAAGAATGATAATCCTTTTAAAATTTGTTTAAATCCTCGATAAGTTAATGCCGTTCTATTGTCACATGATATTTAGGATGATATATGCCGAAAGTTCGTGTCCTGAGGAAAAAGAAAGTTATTAAAATGGTTCAAAATATTCGAGTCGATACGCTTATACGGTCGCCATATTTGTTCAAGACTTCAAAACTAAATTCTAATGTGACGTCACTTGGCTACGAAGTGATATTGGCCCGTCGTCAAGGTTTAGCGGGCCATTATCATTTGCAGCGGCCCGCTCATTTCTGATAACATGAGGGCGTTTTCATGATAATTCCATCCATTTTAGCTATAATGTCTGATAGTGACCAGAAATTGAGACTTACTAGGGTAGATATTCTTTCTTTATGAGGAGACTGTCAGTATTCACAACTTAATTACAGCGATTGATAAAGAAACATTTATTGTATTTACTGTACTTTCTTCTGAAATATATAGATACATGTTGAATTATTTTATGTTTGTGATTTATAAGACATTTTTACTTTTTCTACCGATGGTTAATAAAAGGCACATAGTTACTTCTATTTCTAGTACGGCTTTTATTATAAAAACTTACTAACCACTTATTTTCTTACATAAGGAGAGTTATGATAATACATATTTACCACTTTAATGAAAGAGATCGACGTATAATTAGATCCTTCTTGCAGTTCATTAGTCACATTTACCATGTACTGAGAATGACTTTAATGAGATATATATATATATATATATATTATTCTTTTTACTATATATATGAGCTCATTTTGGTAAAACGTATTCACTATTCTAATGACAGTGTCATTCATATTGCCTATTTTCTATTTTACTGAAAGTGAAATTGTATAAGTTTCTGTTTGTACCGAAAGTCGCATTCAATGAACAATATTTACAATTTATCTGAGAAAGACTTTATTGTGTTGTTCATATGCAATCATTTACTTAAAATGACTTTGAATAAGTCGCATTGACTACTATTATGCTGAGAGTGAGTTAAAATCGATTTTACTGAAATCTACTTTCAATGAGCCATATTTGCTATTTTATATAAGAGTGACTATGCATGGGTCATATTGAAATTAACTATTTTACTGGAAATGAGTTTCAATGAAACATATTTACTATTTCACTGAAAAGGACTTTCCTATTTACCTTTTCTTCTTCCAGGAAATGACTCTTTAATTTCATTTTTTTACCGAGAGGGACGTTAGATTAAGCATACTAACTATTTTGATGAATATTTTATATATGATTATATATTCTTTCACTGAAAGGGACTTTTAATAAAAAATTCAATATTTTTCTAAAAGTTATTTATAATAAGACCTTTAAAGGGATCACAAATTTATCGATTGAGCTCAGTCACAAAGAATGTTTCCTTCCTTCTTAAAATTTCATCAAACGTTATTTCATATGATCTACAAGAACATATGGCATTTCATAAGGTGTACAGCTCAAACACATTTCACACCTTATTGATTATTCTAGTCAACATACCTGTATACCTCTTCTATAATTACGTCTAATTGTTCGTACCTGTGATCTCTTAACAAGAAAGGTGTTTGATAAGCAAGGTAAACTTTCAATACAGGAGTAATGACAATATCTGGATTTATGACAATATTTAGACAGCAAGGATAACCAGCGATGTCGAGGTCATTCAATTATTGGTAAACTCTAATTGGTGTGTGGTTAGGTTATGATATGAGGGATAAGATCTTAAAGGCACATTGTTCGTTGTTGAGAAAACAATATATTTATTGATGAACACGTTATTACATTGGTGCATTAATGACTTAACTGTCTTTATTCTTTTCTTCCGCTGTATCGCTAATTACCAGTTGCGGAGATCTTCACTACGAAATATGACAAACGAAGAGATGATTTTTGACCGGAAAAACTTGGAAATCAAATTGGTTACAACGTTTTCAATTCTAGAAACATAATAAAATCATAATATAGTATTGAATCAAAATATAATAATTATCATAAATATTATTTTGTTTAAATAGGATTTGAATTGAAGGGTTCTCATTTACAACATGCTCTTCCTCAGGGACTGGATAAACTTCATAATGCACTGTTTAAAATCTCAGTTTCACTGCCAATATTGGTAAGTAGTTATTACTTTAATTTTCACAATTTTCACACTTCAATTTTTAATTTTACATTTAAATGTCTTTAAAATCCCGATTTATGACGTTTAAACTATTTAAATTTTTGCATATAAGATTCCTACCTTTAAGAATGGTTTGGCATGGCAATCTCCAGTGACAACATGAAATTAAATCACTTGAATATGTACATTTACTTACATTTCTTTTAATCGGATACATAATTATCATGTAAAGCTTTACAAATAATTGAAATAAAACCTGATAGTTGAGGCGTCGATACAGAGGAACCGGTTATTGTTTATTGCTATTCATGAATAGAAGCAATTTAAATGACAACAGTTAGTTGGTAACTTCGTGAAATCCTCTGTATAACAAATGAGAGGTCACATGTGGCGTGTTCCTGAAATTGTTAGCAAAATTAAATTTTCTCTCATTTGTATAGTTGAAAATTTCGATATTTCTGACATTAAACATTTTCACTTACTTTCCTCTTGATAAAATAGATTTGAACATTTCATTAATAATAAAATATTGCTCTCCAAGTTTGTTTAAAAATGCTTTATCACACTTTATTTTAGACTGAGTAGGTTAAATGGTTTGGTATGAAACAGTTTCACCAAAAAAATACATCATGAGATTTAGTAATTATACTATTAACTAAATAGCATGATAAGGTCAATTGAGGGTAGGAGTCCATTCGCCATTATTGGCGACACATTGACAGTTAGTCTATTACATCTCAAATTATAGCTCCAGACAGACAGACAGACAGACAGACAGACAGACATTTTATCGTTCAGTCCCACCTCACATAAAATACATGATCAAAATTGGTTGTAAAAATAACATATAAGTGCGCCAGCCTTTAAGGGTTATGAGAGAATATCATCAAAAAGTTAAAAAGAAATACAATACATCCTAAGATGTGATAAATATGATTTTAAATAAACATAAAATCATAGAATACTGATGTTACACACATAATGTATCTATATAAGATATCCTCCATTACCTACGTGGCCTAGTTTCCAGACATCCCCAGACGAGATCTATCACTGCTAACATTATCTACATCATGAGTGTAATACTTCTTTCTCAGACAACATGAAACTGAAATTCACAACCAAAAATCCCAAATACTAAATGTCCATGATGTTTTCATAACGTTTTCATAATGTATTCCATTAACAAGAAACAAGTAACAACGTATGTGGAGTATTGTCCTGTTGTTACCTTTAATCGATCACATTTTACAGAGGAAGTAGCACTGTTTTTGAAAATTTTATATTTTCAATTTTTAACTGACTATTGTACATTCATGCTAAATGTAATATGTTGATAGTGTCAAAAATCTCATTACACAAACCAATCATCCATAGTCAGAGAACAAATGATAAAGATTCACATAAAGTGAATTGGTGGCCAATTTTGTATGAACACCTTTAATTTATTTTGTGGAGGAGACCTGGCTGAGCTTTACATTATATATTTGATTGATTACTGCTTCATTTAGTTTTAATGTATTGTCTTTCAATTAGAACCATATTTTTTCATTATCCTGACTATTCCTTATATTCCCCTAAATGGTGCTACTGTCCCTTTAACATACACTTGTTGTCACCCATCTCTAAATGAAAAAGTGCAAACAAATCAAAGATTGTACTTTAGAATATCCTAAAAATATAAAAGCTTCTATTTGCTGAATGCATCAAACACAAAAGGGTTGGATTAATTTGATCATTGCTTAAATGAATGTTAATTTTTTAAGTAGGACAATTTCTTCGCCAATACTGCATGTATACCGAGTAAAAACTCAATATACGCCGTTCATTAAGTTAATTCTGACAAACAATTGTGAAACATGTAACACTGTGTTGTGAATTCTCGGTCCCCCTCATTGTCCCCCCCCGATCGATGAACGCCGTGGTAAACATCCCTTCACCTCTCTTCACATGCACGTGTGGAAAACATGGGTAAATAATATTCTATAGGAAACTTAAGGCGTCAAGGCTTCACTTTGATCCTCGCTGTTTGTACAGAAAGGAGTCATTTGATGAAGGGTTCGATACCTTGAAGTGTCTAGAAGTTTATTTTGATATTAAAAAGCAAGGAAAAGTCGACTAATCTTGCCAGTATGCCTTCTAAGTGTGTATATAACTTTAATTCGAACATAGTATAATTGATTTATGATTCATGATTCAATCGATAAGTCATTAAAGAAAGTTGGGGAAGTTTTGGATTATGATGCTTGATCACTTACAAAAGGATTACGAGATTTATTCGTGGTAAATAATTATGACAATAAATAATTGTAATAATGCTGTCAAAAACTAACTCAATAAAAAGTCTGAATAATATTATTTGTTGGCACACATACATTTAAAATATCCAAAAACCTCTCCTCGATTAAATATAAACGCCGCTCATCAGTAACATGTTACACAAGCGGAGAAAAACTCACTCACTTTGTCGTCATTTGTGAGCGATCAACAATATTGCGAACTGATTCAAGATTTTTACAATTTTCTTACTTCAAGGAAAACCGTAAGTACCAGA
The DNA here is from genome assembly GCA_916613615.1 of Steromphala cineraria. NCBI lineage: Eukaryota > Metazoa > Mollusca > Gastropoda > Trochida > Trochidae > Steromphala > Steromphala cineraria. The sequence continues at coordinate 3,640,356 of OU744734.1, forward strand.
CTATTTGTAATGTATGATGGGTCAGTGGTCCCATTACGAAATAAACTTGATTTTTATTTGATTAAACAACTGATGATTCATAAACATTAATTTTCAAGTCCACATCTGGAACTCGAATAAAGAAAATGGTTTCATGTTACTGAAATGTTCAAGTTATAGTATTTGTTGGTCATTTGAGCTCAAATCTATCAAAATCTAAGGAAGACAAGAGTAATTCTATACCATCAACGTCTAGAATGCCACTCAAACTCTCAAAAATCTGTCAAAGAATGTATTAAATCACATTGGTAGTTGAAAGTTAATGCAAGATGAAACAGCATTTGGCGATTTAGTGTAGATGCCCTGAATAATTCACTGAATACATGATGACAATAATTTTATACCATCAACTTTAAAATCTACTTGTTGTTCTATATTTCATAGAAAATATATATTATGGATAATGAATTAATATCACTCTCTTGTCTTCTGGTAACAAAATGTATAAACAATCGTTGAATAAGTAAATTGTTAAAACTTGTGTTAACTCGTCATAATATATGTATTTATATACAGAACATCACTGATTGTATCAAATCTTTGCTCGGTATAACTTTGCAATCTTGTTAAAATAGCTGTATACTTCCCGTGGTTCGTTATAATTACAGCCTGTTTTAACTTACATGGCTTTGAGAGAAGTTGTTGGAATCAAATAGAGAATAAGTTCTATGGATTTACAACTGTATTGAAAGACTTGAAACATAAAGTGTATAGATGCTATGAACATTGTTTACTACTTGTTCTCTATTTTAGTTATAACTAGTTTGGAGTGTTTTGCAACTTCATGAAGGGTAGTTTCACTTAAAGTTAAGAGTCTGACCAAGAAAAACGTCAAAGGTTAATGCATCATTTGTAACATTGTTAGTACATGTTTCGTCTACATCCCTGGCAGAACGTGGAAACAGGGCTTGAAACATACTCACAAACAGAGGCTCTCATATTCAACAAAACACAAACACAGGTATACATGTAACGTATAGTTTATTCATTTGTCTTGGCACATAACACACGCGACACAAATGGCACATGTTCATGAAAAACAACCAGCACTTTTGAATCATAAATTAAACAGGTCACAGTAAAACAAACAATAACGTAAGGACAAAAGATGAAGATTGAGAACAGTTGTTATCTTGATCAATAAGGTTTAAGAAAAGAACCTACTTTTTTACAATTCGTATTTCTTAAATTCACGTCATTATTAACCTGATTTACATCTTATATGAAAATTCGTCAATTTGAATTGAATTTGAGTCCACCTGGTTTTCCTAGGAAGAAATTGATGATTTCAATACTTTTGGATGTTTTTTCCCAAATGTTTGGTTTTTCTGATACTCATGACTATCTTATATGTTAGAAACTTTTCCGACAATATAACAAAACATTGTATCTTAAGAATTTTGATTTCAGAAAAGTAACGTTTAAAATATCTATAATAAGTTGGAAATCTGCAAATAAAAATGAGAGTCATGAGAAAAAAACAAACAATGCTGAAATTGTTTGAAAAATGTTTTTCTGTCATTGCTGTAGACCAGCTGCAATAGTGGAATTGATTTCTTAATCTAAATAATACAAATATATAGTGAAACACAGAGGCGATAACACTTGATTTATCCTTCCTAGATAATAACCATATAACGTATTGCACCATGCTGAAGGTAGATATGGCTGTCATGTTTGTCTTTGTTTCAAATTTGTTCTGTTCTCGACTTTGTAACTTTTATTACCAATTAACTTCGCAATTGAGTACCGCTACGATTTAAGACAAATTATATAAATAGTCTTTTCTTATATTTCATTCTAAATTTCACATGAGAAAATCATTATTTATGAAACAAACGTCTTCAATTACATTAAGTCTCAAGATGTATCTTATCCAAATGTCTGACATTGAAATACTTCAAATACCATCGTTTCAATATCAGTAAGTGATAATGATTGAGAAAAAGACACGAGAATTTGTCTCAACACATCGATTACATTTTAAATTTCGAATATTCAGAGTATCATTCGAATTCAAAGTTGTACTTAAATAACAAATATCAAGACAAGTGAGTGATAAGTTAAAGTTACAGACCTCCTTTTCTATTAAAGATATCGGTCTGTTCATGGCGTTACGCTACAGTTCTCTTTTAATAATTTAACAGAAAGTATACAATGTAACTGTGATCATGGCATCAGTCTATGGGTACAATGTACAACAGCTGTGTATGATCTCCCGTGAGATATCGATGGGAACACAAAACTGCTGTAACAGGTGTTAGTCACATTGTCTGCCATGCGTTATCAAAGATCTTCACACACAGTCACCATGATAGGATATTACGTCTGAGTCTTTCAGATCCACACAAAAAGTCACTGTAATGCGTTTTCTGTTTTCAAATGTCCAAATTTCGATAGATGTGATGTCACTGTGATGTTATTTGCTTCCTCACAATACAACGTACGTACTGTTTTGGAACCGGTATGGCCTTGCCCTTATTTCAACACAACCATCTGAGTAGTTCTGGTCCACACTGTCAACCGAAGGGTCCATTGTTCCATACGGAAATCACTGTTCATTATAACAACAATGTTCTCAAGAATCGGAACTCATAGAGCAAATCTAAGCAGTCATAACATTTACCAACAGTTTTTGACACTACCTGAAGAAAATGACCTCGTTTTACATCATGCTCAACAGAGGCGTCCCTTAGAGTTTGAACAACACACAGTTCTATTACGCCATACACCATATGACCGTGGACATAATGTGACCTTGACCTTTCAGCAAGGTTCTTCCTGAGCAATGCATTCTATCCTCACACGTCAAGTGTCTCTATCGCCTAGTCAGTAGACGATACTACTGCACCCGTTTATACCAAGCCGCATCTCGTGTTCTCGAGCCTTCATGCGGAGGGCGGCAATACTGGAGGACCGACGTTCCGAGTCGACGACACCGGAAGTCGGCGATGAAAGTCCCGGTACGGGCGGACTCATGTCAAAGTTCTCTCGTGCTTTAGCTGCTGATGACGTCATACTAGCTAGCAAATGTTGGAAAGTTCCGGGAGGCGGAACAGGAACTGACAATGGCGTCAACGCACGCAGACCTAATCCGGAAGTTGCTGCGACAGAAGAGAGTCCAAATGAGACAGGACTGTAGAGAGAAGAGGAAACTGCCGGAAGTGACGTAGACAGGTTGTAGCGACTGAGAAGCTGGTTCTCGTAAGTCTTCAGCAGGAGGTCAGAGTACGTCTGTTGCGGATGCACCTGCTGTGGCGGAAGTACCCCACGTGCCGCCATGTTGATGGTCCCTGTGTATGGCGAGTAGGGGTGTGCCTGGGTTCCAACCTTCTCCTTCTTCCTCCATTTAGCTCGTCTGTTTTGGAACCAAACCTGCAAATAAAGTCTAAGTTTAGTTTGGTTTCATAAAGTTGACAATATTTGAAAGTACTGGCTCATCCTTACGACTCTATATTTCTAAAACTCTCTCCCTGTTAGGCTACTTGTGACTATTTAGTTAATGCTAATGTATTGTGGGTGGAAGTGTTCTTCAATTGTGAGTTAGGGACGTTCTTCCAGTTTAGCGTCTATTTTTGATTGTTTAAGATTGATTTTATAGTTTTTCAGAAACAAGTTTTCTCTAAGACGGAGCGGAAACTATAATATCAGAACCTACTGAGACTTAGACGGAAGACTGTCAATGAGAGTCACGTGGGAAGGCGTGTCATGTGTGAGGAACATTCCTTCAGTTTAGCGTCTATTTATGATCGTTTATGATTGTTTTAAAGTAAAAAATTACTCTTTAACCAAGACGGAAGCGAGAACTACAATATCAGAACCTACTGCGACTGTGTCGGAAGACTGTCATTCAAAGTCACGTGGGTGGGCGTGTCCTGTTAGTTGTGAGAGAGGGACGTTCCTCTAGTTTAGCGTCTATTGTATAATTGTGAGAGGAGTCAAACGGCAGGCAAATGCCGGGGCTTACCTCACATCGCGCCCTGTTTGCTCTTCAATTATATCTGAGCGCTGACACTTGAAAAGACGACAAACTTGACAAAGTCGTCAAAACACGTAAGACAGGTCAAAACATACAGTGAGTGTTAGACTATAGCAGCGTTCCTCGTGTGGCACAGCTTATAACCAGTGACTTCCCTGCAGGGTTTTTGCAAGAGTGGTAGGAAACTGATGGCTTACACAATCAAGTAAAGTTCACGAGTTTCAATTTGGAAGCATATATTGTTAGCAGCTTCTATGTCGTACGCCCATCTAATAAAAGTATTCAATTGTTAACAGTGTTCACTTTAAAAGCTTCTTTCTTACTTTGCTGCAGATGTAACAATTATTTCCCCTTTTCATGACTTTTCATTGCGACATTCGAGCCTACACTCTCAGAGAAGGCAAGTATTGCAACTGCTCAGTGACAATGGTTGCCATTCTTAAACTTATAAGGGTTTTAGTACACTATATTATTTATCATTCTAAATTCATTTATTGCAGATAAAGCATAAGATGTCAGTCATCAATGTCATTTTTGAAAGTTTTGTCCTTTTTTGAATTCTAATTCAGAGCATTCCAAGTAGTCTTACACACAGACGCTTGAGCATATAATTCACCCCATGGAAGGAAGTCTAGATCTGGCTTGCTCTAGCTGAAAATCTCCATTTGTCTGAGGCTCCTTTTAAAAATTTAATAAAATAAGATTTTTACTAAAAAGAAATTCAGAAATATAAGTCTACATTCCAAGATGTAGCATGATATAGCCGAAACCAACGACCTTGCACGATGACCCAGGTAAGGCTGGACATTGGCCGACGGAGACTGGACATTGGTGGACGGGGTTAGCAGGTTAATTACTGGAAGCTCTTCAGCAAATACCTGGAATCACCAGCCACTTGACTCACTGACCCCAGTAATCACAGGACTGACCTTATGGTTTCTCTCTGAATGTTTGCTTTCATCTTCAGAAGAACGTTGGAAAGTTTAGTTTGGGAAATGTCCAAAAAGTTTAGGAAATGAATTGTCGATGTTTATGTAGGTTCTTGGTAAGTGTTTGGTATCTATGATGTGTGCGTTTTGGGGTTTGAAACGGCATTTTATCAATGGGTAGGTAGTTCATAGTTTCTTAAATTTTCTTATTGAACACGAACATTTAGATTTAACAGGGGGTAGTTCGAGATAAGTCTAGTATACCTCATGCATTTCAGAAGAAGAAACGGCGTGAGTAACACGTTGATTAACGTCTTAAAACAAAGCTCAAATTTTGAAGTCACCTCCCTGGGATCAGACAACGTATGCTACAACCAGGCGCACATTAGCAAACAAAAATCATCACACGACTTCCCCATCATTAAAGTCATATTTTCGTTGAAATCGACGATAGAAGCATCAGCAGTGTTCAGTTGGAGTGGATGTCCCTCCTGCGCTGTACATACACTACAAACGTTAATTGTTTTCAAGCAGGCGTTTTGTGCTCGATGTTGGTCCGATCAGGTGTCTGCGTGACCGCGCTCATAGGTGGCGCTGCTCAAGGTAAATAGCATTATGCGCATGTCAAGTAGGGGAGGTAATTCGAGTGTGTAGTTTGATACCTAGTTAGTCGCTCTCGCAAGCCCATCCTTTCTCTCGGTTCTATTGCTCGGTCTCCTCTGTGAATGCCTATATTTTGACACGTCTCGGAGCATAAAGGACTTTAAACCGCGTAATTTGGAGGTACATTGGTTTTGTATAGATTATTATTAAACACTTAAAGGGAGAGCCAATTTGTAGAGAACTTTGTCCTTAAATGCCGGGTGACAGCTAACACTTTTAGCAACCTGAGACAGCCGGAATAATGAAGTCTCCCCGAGCAAAGCGCCCGATCCTGGTGTTGCTCCCGTGACAGTCAAATCGAGCACGCTTAGGCACGCATTATCATTTTGGTATGGGTTCTTTAGATTATTCTTTTAATTTTTAATGCCAATTGAAAGTTTTCGGTTCGCTTTCAGATGTTGGTCAATATTTATATTTGATAGATATCGTGAAGGCCCCATTATAGAACCTGATGGCATCTTCAACAAGCATTTATCAGCGTCAAAAGCTTTTGGGTTGTCAGTCGGATACGTCACGTGATAGTATAGTAGTCACGTGACATATACGGACTGCTTTTCACGAGCAGTTTGATTACATTTAGTTTAACTCCCTGAAATACTTAATAAGGAAAGTTTTCTTACAACTTTTTTAATAATGAAATATGATTATCAAGTATTGCAGACATTTTAAGAAATTAGAAATAGACGTTTTATTTTGCTCTGGTTAATAAATATTTTGTTTACTTTTTACAGTGTTTTTTGATGAACAACATATAATACCAAAGATATTTTCTAGATACATGTATTGAAAACATTTCAAATAATCTCTTTGTTTATAAGCAAATAGCATCAACCATCCAACGTTAAGGTATAAGCAATCTTAATATCATTCATGTGTATATATCAAAATACATATTCCTCGAAAATAGTCTTTATTTTGTGTACAGCAATTAAACAAAAGAATCAGTTTCAGATAGTTGAAAATTACGTACATATCGCGTTTCTGATAACCTTCCGATAAGAAAGCAAAACAACGACGGATGACAAGTAAATGAATTCTGGTCCATCAGTATAAATTTTTAATCGCGTATAATGTGCAATTTCTTTTAAATTAACGTATCGTTTTTCATCACTAAAAGACATAAGGATGACAAGAGAACGGTAATGGTGAATACAGCAGATAGCGTAGGCTTGTTAGGCCGATTATAGACTCAAATCTAGCCTGCATTCTTCTGCTTTAAGTATTGTTTTATTTATCCGTGATTTAAAATGTGAACATTATTTCTTATCTCTCCTATCTTCTACAACCTCATATTCATTGTTAATTATTTCTAAAACGGATAGAAATGGGCCTGATTGTTTTTTTTCTATCGGACTGAAATCGCCAATATTGTTTTATATCGAAATAAATCATATGGAGATGCGTATCAACCTTGTCAAACTCCAATCTAATTTAAAAAGGATTTTGATTTAATTTTTATCTAAATTGATCATCTCCATAGAATAACCAAAAATTTAATATCTGCTTAAAGAGTTTCCAGGAGTTTGAAGCTTCTTTGGAAGAATGTAAATGAATTATTGAATCTAAGTAATGAAAGTAGATGTACACTTCATGACAAGCGTGTCAAAAGATTTTTTTTAAAACTTGTGCTCATGTACATGCAAACTATCGTATTGAACCTTATTTCTACATTTAAAAGATTATATGAATTCATATTTTTTGTCATCAATAATTATTCCCTAAGTAAATCATTTAAATCGAAATAAATCGTCTTTTAATTAAATATGATTTTTTAATCGAGGCCTTCGAAAATGCGAAACGGTTTTTCTTCAATTAAACCGAAAAAGAAAACATGTTCCTGTGATTATCAAATCAGAGAATTTGATAACTTTGGTTCAGTGGATCTCTTAACTCAGCCAATTTTGTAAACCTCGTATGCTTAATAGGACTCCCACTGCTTTGATCTGAATGTATATTACCAATCATGTGTAGATGATCTTTTTCGATTTTCAAGGAAAACGTGCTTCTGTTCATTTCATTTTGGCAAAATATATGTCTTCAATTAAACAATTGAATGCATTTAACACTCAGGCTATGCAGAAACGAACCCCCCAAAAAAAGTTTTGTGATTTCATGATAAATTATTTTTTCAATTGGTGACGTTTTTTCCAGACGTGCTTCAATTTTTTGTTTACTTTCGTAATAGTCATTTTATTATATTTTATTACCTCGAATGCCTTTTCTGAAATCACTTTAAAAAGTTCGTATCATAACAATTCAACTGACATTTTATAAGTAAAGATAATTGTGCGTAGTAGGTAAATTATCTTGTATTTACGCTATTAGCAAATGATAAGATAACCCCATCAAGGATTCTTAGCGTATTTTCAAAACTGGTATCCCAGTAAATGCAAGAAATCGCCCCAAAGTCATTTTTATGAAATAATTGGATACAATTTACTCTATATTTTCGAAGAGTCTTGTTGCAATAAGTTAACATGACGGGGTCATTAACCTATTCTGTTCTGATTCCATTAATTTAAATGCTGACACTCTGAACTCATTAAACTGAAGAATTCCTGGAGAGAAAATGATTTTCGTTTATTCAAATATAACAACGAAACAGTCACAGATAAGTGAAGGATATATTGAAACAATAATAAGAGGTAAGTTTAAGACTGAGCAATTCATTGAGCAGATCATTTCATAAAAGAAAATTTAATTTCCATTTAATTAAAAGTCCTAGTTAACTTTTCAATACAAAGCGTCTGGTTTGGTTTATTTGTTAGTCCGCAGAGCCTGTTAGCCGGTGAGGTATGCGTGTGTCGGTGCTGTATGTGTGTTCTGCTACGACACGTCGGATTAACAGTTCTCTAGCAGGTTCAAAGGTAAATGTTGTCCACGGAAGTCGAAGAGTCGCTGGACATTAACTTGTAAAGATTTCTCCTTGTTTCCGATCATTTTCAGCAGCCATGTTTATTTTGCAGTTTGTTTACGATTGTCGCAAAAGTGACCAAAGTTTGCTTTACGGTAGTTGTTACAGTAATGTCGGAGATTATACACAGATTAACCGTGGCGAATTCAAACTCTCAATATTGACTGTTGGAAATGAAGGAGAACGTCGGGAACAGGTTGAAGGAGCGATAACAAAAGAACAAAGAATTGTCACGGGAGGTCCGCTAGTTGGCTCTACACAGGTCTTAAGGTCGAATCCACCATCAGTAAATTTCATTCAACGATGAATAAAGTTTCTGATGTTGGACGATGGAGAATAAATGCTATGCAACAATGAACGAGGTTTACGATGTTCCAGGATATAGTTCTACAAGACAAAGGTTTCATCACCTGTGACAGTGATGACTGTTGTACGGGATGTAATGTACACAACACCTACTTGATCTTACACGACATGAATTACTTCAAAGGTCAGCGAGATTACACGAGAGTTAGTTGAAGAATGACGGTGCACCACACGACCTATCTACCCTTCATTAACAGAGTCTCGACTTCACTTAACGTCTGTTTATGCACACCCACCCATTAGATACACCTGCATGCGTGTTTCTCCGGGCAAAATCTCCAAATTAAGGTTGAGATTTGCAAAAGGAAGGAGATAATTAAAAGAAGTTAAATATTTTTAAATGATTAACTTTGAGAAGAAGGGAAGAATCTGGAGTTTTTAGAAATGTTGAATTGGCTAATGTTATGTAATCGATGGGCGTACATAGACATATGGTTCGGAATAGGAATCAACTTATTCATACACATTACCACGATAAATATGAAATAAATTTAAAGAATTTTGGTATTTTTTAAATGAATACCTTTAAAAGAAGTGTAGGATTAACATATCAAGATTGGTAAGCACAACATTTTAGTCATCTGAAATTACTGAAAATTATTTAAGAATCTGATTTTTCATATGAGATTATTTATTCCATGATTTGTGATCAAGACATTTTTTTAATCTAAAGGTACTCAAAATGTTTAAGAATCTGATTTCTATTTATAAAACATACGGATGTAACAAGGTATAAACAAACTCATCATTTCAAATTGAAATAGAAAAAACACAATTAAAGTAAATTAGCAAGAAGTAAATGCTAGATAAATATAATAATATATAAAAATATAAAAGAACACGTAAAAATGTAACGATCTAGGTTATAGGTATGGTTAAAGCCCGAACGACTAATATTTAAAAAAAGAAATGACGAAGTGCTAGAACTTAATGTTATAAGTTATTCAAAAATAAATAGCTTTTTCATTTATTTGTTAAGGTTCTTTATTCAAAAAAAGTTTTATTTTCGGTTTATAATTATGTTTCCTTATCTGTTTCATTGTGGATTTTTTAAATGTACACTAGTTTAAAACGGTTTTTCGTCATTCATTTGTGCATTTTTTACAATAGAATACATTTATCAAATGTATACAGCAAAATTTAATCTTCTAAGATTATTAAATTGAATAATAAATGTAAACTCTGAGAATAGTCTATTCTAATATATGCTGGATGCATTTGATTAATAAAATATTATCTAAATTACTGTAATGTCTTCAAGTTTTGATACAATAAAAAATACATTTTCTCGGAAATATTTTTTCATTTTCCACACTTATTGGATTTTCATTAAACCTGATGAAAAAAGTAGTTCAATTCCACAATTTCGTGTCAAAAAGCAAAAAAATATAATATTCCCATAACTGATTTTGCTTTAAATTATTTCATCAGGTCATGTATAGACTTGAAATAAAGGCCTACTTTTATTTATTGAAATAAATACATAAGTAGTAATATATTTAGATCGTATCAATTTCTAAACATTGCATAAAAAGTAATTTCCAAAGGTATTAAATTCATACCTTACGTCTTTTGTTATTTTTTTAATTAAAACTTTATTCAAATATATAATACTTAATGCTGACGTTAATTCCTAAAATCACATATAAAACAGAAGTAAGGTAATACTCGTATCCAAATTTATATTGTAGTTGAAGCAATTGGTAGGTTTAAGAATGAAAAGTAGTAAGTTCCAAAAATATTTTGCTAGCGAAGAGAATCACATACCTGGACGCGTGCTTCTGTAAGGTCGATTCTCATCGCAAGCTCTTCCCTAGACAAGAAAAAAATAACATTTATTAAAATGCATGTACAATATCACATATTTAAAAATGATGTTAGCATATACGTCAATAGTCGCATATATCTGAAACGAAAATAATCAACAGATATCAATTGAAGGGGACAAAGTAAATTGTTTATTGTGATTTGTATGGTTGACGTTACATGAGCTGTTCAATGAAGAAGAATTTAATTCATAATTTCAAAATTTCACATATCCCTTATTTTTGTCCAGTATTTTCCTTATCATACCAGCGTCTTAAATATACTTGTCGAAAAAAGTATCGCTTGTTTTGTTTAATATAATTATATTCAACATAAACGTTGAATATTCAATTATCTACTCCAGTAAAATGTGTATTTATTGCAAATGGGAAGGTGGCAGTGAGTCGGAGCATATGCTTCAGGCGTAGGAGAAATCTTAAGAAATACACATTAACGAATCGATAGTATGGAAATAGCGGCAAACATTATTCTCTAGTTAACAACATGGTCGTATTAATCCTTACATGCTCTTGTACAAGAAATCGATGGTACCAATCAATTGCTAACTATTTCTTAAATTAACCTAATTTTGATACAACTACCCCGCTAATTAACCCGAGAATTGAATACGATAACTTGAACGATTTAAAGACAGGTAAATATACAAACAGAGCTGATCGATCCCTATTCTTTGATCCTTACCGCTAACCAGACCTAAGATGTTGTCTATTCACAGGCACGCAGCCACGAGTAATCGAGTTTTCTTCATTATCTTAAAGTATCTAAACGCTCAGGAGTCGAAAGTCTCACACGATAATATGAAGCTCAATTTACGACTCATTTCTATTGGAACAGATGTGCCAATTCTCTCGATTTTCCTCAACACAATTAAAGGCGAACAATAAGCGCATGGCTCCTATAGGGAGTTGAAGCCATCAATGCAGTACGTGGTCCATGGCCCCGGAGCTGAGGAGGATGGTTGGTATAAACGCGCACATCTCACAATGGCGGCTCAGCTTTACCATAGAAGCTCAGATCGTTAACAGGCTCTTCGCCACCTCTAATTGTCCTTAACAAAGATATTTAGATTTAATACAGGAAAAAACGATAGCCTTTCAGTGGAAAACATAGCCACTAATTGCGGTCGTTTTATTGTTACGTGTTCGTCCGCTGTGAACAACTTCCGGTGGCCGGAAGTGGGTCTAAAGTCGACACTTCAAACCGAGGCTCGTGCTCCTTGTTACAGCCAATCAACGTAAAGACACACTGGCGTGAAAAGACGATTGTAATAGTCAGCTGGTACTATTGGAGAAGAAAAAAGACAACATGTTTTGTCACTATGGCACTTGTAAAAGACTTCCCGGAATCTATAGCCTAATTAAACGAGTTAGCTGTGTTTTCGTTTTTCACATCTGCGTCTCTAGAAATGAGGTTAAATCAGATTTGAGAAGAACTTTTTTAAAAGAACAGTTACAAGACTTTTTAACAAATTAACTAACTATATTAACTTCTAAATTGTGTTCCCGAAGAATATACTCTTCCCCTTTAAATTAACTAATTATGACGAACAATTGTATGGTGTCGCACGTGGACGAAATAACAGTGCTATGATTTTAGCGCATTGATGCTGATAATGGTAGTTCTTAGATAAAATATTAAAGATTTAATACAAATCTATTGAGCGATGATGTCTTTAACAAAAAAAATATCATCCTTGTCTATCAAATATGCCAATGAATTTGATAATGTCAGTTGGTTAAATCAACTTGTCCGGAAAGAGCAACGATTGATTACGAATAACAGATTTCTACTGTAAGATAATGACGTATCGTACACTAGCCTAACCTTTACAAAGCAAAAGATTCTTGACGTGAAATGAAGAGCAAGTGGACAAAAATGAGAGAAAGTTTCAAAGAAAGTAAAACTTTTGTTGCTATATTCGATATCAAAAGAAAAGTTAAAGATTCGCTCTGTATATTTTTGTTACTGTAAAGTTTCATAATAACGACTATACAAAGTACTTGACAGAAAATAATCCATGTCCATATGTCTTTATTCAATGCGCTGTTTATGGACGCCGATGGTAAATGTGAGAGGGGCAAGGTATTGCTTCTGTTCATATTCCTTGTAACTTATCTTGAGGAGAGTAGCTTATAATTTTTTACAGCAATCTTTCATTAAGGGACTTCTTTCAGTTGAATTTTGTTTTTAAAATCAGTTAAATGGTTACGCAGAAAAAGCAAAAAAGCACTTTGGGTATTTAAAGAGAACTGTTTGTGATGAGTGTCTGTGGCAGGGTTGTGTTTTAGTTCCTATCCTTTTCACGTCAGAGTTGCGATGTTCCCATCAACACTTGATTCTGTCTCCTGTTTCTATCTCAGGTGCGAAATTCAGCGGCGGAGATGAAAGCTTGCTGATTACACAGCGACAGGTGAGACAATCATCTCAGCCCCCCGGGTTATAATCCACAGGTAATATTTGACTCCCCTTCTCCAGACAAGCATTTCACGGGCGTTTAGAGGAAACAAATTTGAATTTCTCGTTTATTTGTCGAATAGCTCCAGCTTGTATCTCTCGCCATCAAATACGAATTTCTTTTATCCGCGCATGTATAATTTGATTTGAGTGACGCGGTCAAATTTTTCACACAAGTTAGCAAGTGTTGTTTGCTGGTAAAGTTTGAGAAGATAGCGGGCCGGACTATATCCTGTTTGTTGAGTTGGATCAGGTATTTGAAGCCAAACTTTCTGGCTAGGATCAGCCGAAGCTAAGGACCACCAGCAAATATAACAGCAGAGTGAAAATTTGTCAGAGTCGACAGAAGGTCGCTGAGGGTCCCCCAAGCAAGAACTCATGTTTATACAAAGTTGATACAATATTTGATACTTTGTTGCCGATCTGTGCGAAGCTGACCTCAGATGAAACCGCTCTATTACTTCACTTTATCTAGCTGACTCATGCACCGTGCCGCTAACCCCAACTTTGTGTTACAATTTGGTCAATTAGAATTTGAGAAAAAAGCTTTACAAAAACTGCAATGAAGCAAACATAGGGAAACAACGATTTAACAGCTCGCTCTAGAGAACAATTTAAAGAAAAATTGTCGTTGATAACATTACAAAGTGATTTCAGGGACACGCTAATGGGACAGTTTGCATGGTTGAAATAAAGAATTCCTCCTTAACGATGAGTCTCTTTGGTATTTGTAACTAGTTCAACATTGCTTTGCAAGTTAATCGGAGATTTCTATTCCAATATATTTGCAATATTATGAGCTAGGAAATTCCTGAAGAAAATCACACTTGTCCATAGGAAATTAGAGACTCCAATCTTCATCAGTTATTCAATATATTCTGAAGAGTAACTTTTGCTATATAAACAGGTCAAAGGCAATCCAGTTAATTTTTATGTAATATTCGAGAATTGAAGTGATCTGAGAATTGAGGTGATCTATCTAAGGAATAAAAGAGTGTATTATACTTATAAATTGTTGATATATCTAATAAGCATTTTAAGTTAAGTCATTCTAAGTTGGTATATTTGCTAACGACATACCAGTTTGTTTTAGAGAACACATCACTGTAATAAAAAAATATTTCTTGCCATGTTTGGAAAAAATGAATGATACATACCTTGTTCTCATAAAATTATCTTTCCAGAGGTAAACAGTTATTAACACTTAAACAGTACAGCTAAGATTCAATACCATGGTTTTACCAATCCCAAGACCAATCGTAACCATCATTTTATATAATCAATGGGTTCATCCACGATTCCATTTAGATTTTTTTGCCATGGTCACCTATTCTTGAGTACACTTAAAACTGTTGTTAAGAACGTTTTCAAAATGTAAAATGTCAAAAGAAGTTTAAGATGATGAAAAGACTATTTTTCAGGTACGGTCGAACAATTTTTTGAACGGGGTCATGCATGGACATGATATTGGGTGAAAGAAGATAGAGGAACATGTTTCAAGGGAAATCAAATCACACTTTCCAGGTACGGTATTAGAAAAAAGGTTTCGAGATATGGTCATGCGTGCAAGCAGTGGTATGTACTATCTATAATATAGATGAATTTGTTTCAAGGGAATTCAATTTACTTCATCGTCATGAGGCTAAGATGGCTGTAGCCTTACATCATTGAAACGGTTAACTCTAGAATTAAAGGAAGGGGGAGAGGGGTCATATTAGAACTGCGCATGCTCACCTTGTGAACACATCCGGGTAGTGCGTCTTCTGGAAGGCTCGCTCGAGCTCCTCCAGCTGGTAGCTCGTGAAGGTTGTGCGGTACCTTCTCTGCTTCCTCTTTCCGAACTCCTCTAGTTCCTTCTCTCTATCCCCCTCTACGTCTCCAAGACATCGTTCATCGTCACTTCCGGTCTTCTCGCACCCGTCCTTACTGTCCTCATCACTCACGTGACATTTGACGTCATCTTTCATTTGGTCATCATCATCAATGTCTTCTACTGACGTCACCGAACAATTGAGTGATTGTTCGTCGTCTTTATTTTTCGAGTCGTCCTCTGCACACTCAGTGTCTCTATCGATCTCCCCCTTTGCACTTTTGTTTTCTTCTGGACTTTTTATGCCGATGTTTTTATCGGCTGTGTTTTCATCGGGACACTGGTGTCCTTCCCTTAGGGGCGATAAGCCCCCTTCTTTCGCCCCTCCGCTGTGATGGTGTTTCCTGATCTCTACAGTTGTTGGGACGGGACGTACAAACCACGGCATGTCTGTGTGTCTCCCAATCGCCAAACTCTCGCCAAACCACGGAGGTGGCAATCCCGTTTCACATGCCGTCAACTTCCGGTCGTAAGCGGATCTCGGACCAGTAGCGACATCTGTCGGCCAACTTGGAGGGCGTGGTACTGCAACACAAAATAATGCATTAAGTTTTCTCCAAATCACATAAATATAAAACCTTAGTTTTGTTGCTATTAAGGTGCTGTAAAAACGGAAGAGAATACAATCACTAGGTTATCAATTATATTATTTTGAGTGAATTTGTCCAACGAAAGGAACAATCTCATTCCCCATAGTTAAAACATCGTATTATTTTTATAAACGTATCAAATAGTTACAAAACCTGCAAGATTCGCTACTGGTCAATTTTATTGACAATTATTTTATTGTTCCAGAAAAGTCAGTTAAGGGATGAAATTCATACAGGTTAGGAAAAATCCTTATGCGTTTTGTCCTGCAAATCATTGATTGAAGTGACAACTGAATCAAGGCTATTGAAAACGGATAAACACGATAAGGCAGGGGTAATGTACATATGATAGGTGCTTCGGAAACTGTAGATATGCACTAGATGAAATATTCTAAAAATCAAAATATAAACTCAATATCAATTTATTGAAGGGCATTATGGAGTGAAAGAGATTTGTTGTAGTTAAGTGATAACTGAGTCAATAGAATCGATTAGAAACCCAAGATATCATTAGAAGTTCATGTATTTTCTGTGCACATCATTTGAAACGTGCCCAGTGTCTGCATCAAAGATAACAACAAGTTGTAACTTTGGTCGGCGTGAGAAACACACTTGACCAAATTGAGAGTTTAAAAAATAATAAACGTTAAAAGATAAGATGTGGTTGCAAGTAATGTTATCTGCAACAGTTAACGTTTAACTGTCAAATCCATAACTCAAGTTTCATGTATATCATTACATCTTTGTTCAGATCAGTTTGCTCCATTTAAACCCTCTTTCCCTGTAAACTGATTGCCTTTGTTCTTGAAATTGTATCGACTCTGACGGGCCTCTTACATGTCAGCGAGTACAGTAGATAACATCTCTGATACCAGAAAGACATTGAATACATTAGGAAGCAAGATATCGCTCAGTCAGCCACTTTGCTGTTCGCCTGGACTCAATCATATAAAATTGGCTATATTACAGCAAATAAACTGTTTACTAGCTAATAAATTATTTCACCGTCGGTGGTCAAAAGTGATTAATACATAATGTATAATTCAAAGGGTGAATTTTGTATTAAACTTGTAAAGAGTTTTTTTTCATATATTTATGACATCGTCTTGCCACTTGTAATCTCCCTTAGTATCTCAAAAACAAATTGGCTGGGTGTTTGTATAATTTTGACAATGAAAATATGCATTTTATGTATGTATTTAATTTGACACTTTGATAAGTTATATCTTTCTGTATGTATGATGTAAAACAAGATGTCTAAAATGTCTTCTAAAAATGAATTTTAACAGAAAACTTACCCAAGTTAATGGTATAATTGCACTACCTTCGTGAATCATAACATTTTTTGCAATTGTGAAGAAAATAAAACTCGTCACAAAATGACATACATCCCTCGAAAAAATAAATAACGTCAAGAACATTAAATTTTTAAAAATAAGTGTCAACATTGATTTTAAAAGAAGACACAAGAACAAAAACCCCTTCAACTCGTGATTGTCCTGATGCGACTGGTTTCGGCGCATATTGAATGATATAATTTACGCAGTTAAAACTATGATAAAAACAATTTGTTACCTTTATACCTTTTCCCTTTTCAAACGCTCTCCCTTTCCCATATTTTCTTTCTCAGATGAAATGAACTACCCAATCACTTTAATTCGTTAATAAGGCAATCTCATTAATTTCCAATTAAACTGTACTACTAATGATACCCTATCTCTATGGGATTTTAATCACATGTCGTGGTTTAGTATCAGTCAGGTTCAGATCCAATCTGATGGGACAGTTCACCACGTGTTTCTTCAAGTAGACACGCCCCTTTGAAGCCCGGCGGTCACGGGTGATTTCCCACCTTCAAAGTCCCGTTTGTGTTCACTGAGAGATTAACCTGCGGCTTATTGACAAACTTCTATGGCTTCAAAAACAAAGATAACCCGTTACAAGAGCCCAAGCCAGCTTTTAATCTCGTTAAATCTCGCCAGTATGAGATCGCGTTGACGAGATTACGCAGCCAGCGCGTGCCGGACGTCGGTTTGGTGCTGAACGAGAGTATTGGATTGTGGGTAAGATGGTGCCGGGAATGGGAATCAGACATATGGGTTTGACGCACGCGCAATCTCCCACACTGTGCACGTGGTTTTAGAAGGGGGTTCTTGAAAGTGAGAAATTTGATTGACCCGTACGGAATGAGAGTTAAGTCCCTTGATCTAGGGAAGATCAGACACGGGGTGATAGAACATAGCTGACCAGTTATCAGATTTCAAACACGTTCTCTAACTATCAATTTCCTCTATTAATCGACAATCAAATCGATGGAATACGTATCACTTCGACCTGATTTAATAATTTATTTATTTCATTGTATCATACCATAATTTATGTCTATTTTTAGTCTTGCCATTAGAGCCACTATTTTCTTACCTAAGGCGAAGTCAAAATACTTAGCAAACCTTTTTTTATAGGAGCATTTTAAGTAGAAGAGGAAAACCTGGTTGAAAACAATCAAAGTACGTTTTGCAAACAGTGACGCGGTTTCAAAAGTAATCATTCGAAGAGCCTCAGTCATTTCCGTATGCTTTGGGAAATATGAGTCTATATCGGTGTGCACTTTGTACTTTAAGTCTCCATGACGAAACAGGTTCGTTATATATAGCGACTGTGTAATTGCAAAGCCTCAATGACGATCAAGCCTTCCATGCACGAAAGAAGTGTTATTAATCATTGACTTAAATGTTTGCAGAAATTGCAATATCTGCAATATTTTACTGCTGTTGGCGAACCAATACTTGAAACCCAAGAATTGCTCGTATTCGGGTGCTGGTTTTTATCACTCGAGCATCTCCTATGCTGAGTAAATGTAAATCAGAATAAATGCTGTATATCTGCCATTCTTCCTACGTAGGTTCTATTAAAAAGATTAACTTCCAATACCAGAAAGTGAGAAATAATATAGAAATGTAGTTTGTAAATGGAATAAATCGTAATACGTAAAAATATAGAAAAGTGTATCAAGAAAGTCACGTTGTTTCTTCTTAACGCCCTAAAACATTTATTTCTGAACTCCGAGATAGTCCAATTTGAATTGGGCAATGAGACGTTGAATTAAATGCAATTAGAATTGATAAAATTCTACCTCCATTGTCCAGAAATGTCCGTCAAATAATCAATTAAAATGTATGTTTACTACCTAGCGGTAGTTGCATTGTCCAAAAAGTTCATAGAAAAGTTCCATCAAATAATGAATTAAAATGTATGTATGAATACCTACAGAAAGTTTTAAAATACTTCCCTTATCTATCAATAATGTGATTAAGATTGATTAGTGTCCTTTCTATAGTGCTATTCAAAAAATCTTAATGCTTCTAACTGTGAAAGTGAATGTTAGGAAGATCTTGTGTACAGAGAAAATAGACCCATTGTTCAAAGAACAATGGTTTTCAGACGCTAATGTAATATATTAAGGTTATTAAGAAGAAGTACAGTTCCTTAGTGAAGTTGTATTTTTCTACACATTGAAGAATGTGACGACTTATAGCTTAAAAAAAAAGAATATTTAATTTTGCCTGAAGATAAAATCATTACTGTTCATTTAATTTCCTTTAATGCTCTTTGTTATCTAACGTAATATTTCTTTTATCCTGGGATCAATTAGACCTAGTAGAGTGTGCTTATTCCATACTTAAGTACGCTTTTGACGTCACTTCCTTTCTGCGGTACTACATTAGAAGCACTTCCGTGGGAAAGTTATGGCGCGCACGGATCTCAGCTTCAACCACTCGTGTCATACAGAACACCACTTCCACAACAATATCCCATTGTTTCATAAAAAGCCCTGAAAATCTATTATCAGTAAAAGACAAAACCGCATGATTGCTTTCTCATGAACTGGTGAATTGAAAATCAAATACTCAGTTTCAGGCGATCGGTTAGTAAACAGGAAGTCCCCGCAAATTAAGTTTTAATTACCACTCAGTGATGAGAAAAGCTCTCATCGGGCCTGGCGGCATTCGCTTCTGAATATCTCTCTCTTCTCTATTGAAATGACACAATAATAGGCTCACAATGGCGTGTGGTAGTCTTACATTAAATCATTGATTACCTACCGTCGATACATTCTAGTTTAAGCGCTCTCTAGCCGCACTATTTAATATTGCCTTCCGCCGCTAGCCAGTCTTTATTGTCAGCTTCCGTTTTTGCGCACGCCGATCAATGCACGTGCATCATGTTTGTTGTTTCTTGTGGCCCGTATCAGGAAAGTGTTATTCGCTCGTGATGTGGCAGTTACAAAAACAGAGAACAAGATAATCCTTTGTCTATCTCGTGTTAACATCGTTGAGAGTTTCCGTTACTTCCGGTTCGTAACGTTGCGCATGTGCATTGGTTTAAAGTCGTAACACTTTAGAAGATGATATGAAGTTGGAAAAAGTTTTAAATTACCAGGCAAAACAATTAGCCAAAAAATTATGAAAAATGTATTAAAGTTGCAATTAATTCAAACTTAAACATCTTTTGCAGTGTATCTTTTAACTTGACAATATTGAGCATGTGATAAAAAGTTCTGTAAGAGAAATACGTTGGACACCATTTGATAAATAATTGATAATAATTATAAATCATTATTGATTAATGAACTTATCAAGACATTTGACATGCTTGTGGTAAACATGAGACAAATTCCCTTTAGCTTGATGAGATTGTTGCAATATTTAATCTACAAACAATGTAAAATGGTCCTTAAATCACTGGAAAATACTTAAAAATATGTAATATAATTGCTATCAAATAAAGGTGTGATATCCAACGAGCGTATGCTATGTCATATAAGCTCGATAATCATATGTCTTACACGGGAAAGCGATCCCGATTCGATTGATTGATTGATTGATTGATTTTACATCATAAAAAGATAAACTGAAGTGATCTATCATTTTGCTTATGAAAATAGCCACGAAGCAATCAAGATCTTTAGCATCACAATATCAATATCATACATGCTTGATTCACGGGAACAGCTAAATATTAAGTGAAATGCATTTAAGATACCCTAAATTGTAAATACCAGAGAGATCCGAGTCGATATATTGCTTTTTACAAAATCGTAACTGCTTAATTTAAGCGGATTGTATGATTTGGAAACCAATACTTGGTACAAAGTTTAAAGTAGTAGTAGAAAATCTATGTAAAAGAGTGTGAATTTATTGGTTTCATATTAACAAATTTACCATATAATAAAACTAAATGAAAATGAATGGTTCACCGGTAACTTCAGACTACCTACTGATTGTAACAATTTTCACACTTCCAAGACGTAGGTATTGTAAGGATGATATTCTTTAAACACGGCACTGTAAATTAAGGAAAAACAACGTGGTAATGGTGTAAACTAAAATTCTTCTTTCTGTAAATGGGGGCTAGAGGGATCCCGAGTCAATATATTGGTTGTTACAATTTTGTAAGCGCTTAATTCAAGAGCTTACAGTGAGGATGTTGGCGGGTATTGACCATGATCTGCTGTAATCGCCGATAAGGCGGGGTGTACACTGTCCCATCGATCTAGACCCGGCAAGTGCCCGTGGAAGGACGATGCCGCTGGAGCGGGCACTTGCCGTGCGACCATTAGGACATGATTTAATTGCACTTGGTCTTTTGTCGATATGTTTTATCAAACACATCGGCGTGTTCCTTAAGTATAGTGGCACTCCACCAGATTATGTAGGGACAAGCTTTAGTAATCGCTTAATTTCTCCCCTGTCTTTTAATATTGGGTTTATTTCGCCCAGCTTGAGCCGTTTAGGGGATTTGCCAACAAAGCGCAATCCACTTCACGTGGAATATCACTTTCGATTTTTCGAAATTTCCTTTGGTGTGCAATTCTCTGCCCCGCACCCCTCGGGATAAGGATCTGAGAGGGTCGCTGATTGGGTAAAACTGGCACGTGATCTATATGTCCAGTCCAGTAAATCGGTGGTTAAACATTGGGTATTCATTCACACATCGAGATCGCCGTAATGCCCCGTCCTCTCTCCATTATCTGCTTTCAAACCCAACTGATCGTGCTTTTTCATAAGCAATTGATTAAGACACTTGGGTAACGCAAACTGCATTTAATCGCTCAATATTTCCGGCGAAAATTCGGTAATTGAGTAAATTTTTTGTGCTCTTGTGTTATTTGAAGTTTGTCCGTGTTGGTAATCTAGGCTCTATTTAATCGCTAGATAAAAGAGCGTTGTTTCAGACATGTGAATTATACCCGAGCGGAAAATCGAAGACTTTGTTGACAGACTCATAAGCACAGTTTGGTAATGTTGAACCGAGTCTGCCTATGTTGTCGCGTAATTAGAGAAACGTGCTGTTTGATCCCCGTGTGTTTAATTACTGTTTTAATTGACTGCGCGCTCTAAAAGTCTTGTCTGCAGTAGAGTCTATTGGAACTTCATTAAACATATAATTATTTTTTATATCCCTTAATTTGTCAAAGTTTTGTGAATTTATAAATTGAATTTACGAATTACATCTTGTACTTTGTATCTTGTTCTCTTGCAATCTGTAGCGAAATCACTGTTCACATATATAAATGATAAATAAGAAAGGATCTTCAATATGCAAACAATTTGAACATTATTATGTTATAGTCTCTCATCCAATGTGTTCTATGATTTTTATCTTCTCGACATTTGTTATATGTGTTCGTTTGCTTTGTTGAATAGTTAAATAAATGTATGTATAAAAACAATAAAACTTTAAAAAAAACTAAATCACTTTTAATCACTAATGCTATTTATCAAACAAAAACAAAAGTAATTTTACAGAGTCAATTACATTTTAAAAAATCAATAAAATACAGACTATGAACCTAAGATAATTGATTATAATGTTTCTGAATTGCAAAATATGATTCATTGTTTAAGTGAGTGTATAAGAAGATGATTAAATCAAACCCACAGTAATAAATGGATTCTGAGCATTAAACACACTAATGTTTAAATCAAGCATGATTATCTTTGAACTAAATCTAGATATTTCCATTTAACATAATAGTAATTAGCAAAAGATTCATATTTATCCTAATCTAACAGCAAGCTTCCATTTAACCAAAGTGCGTAAGTAATTGAATTTCCTACAATCCCGCTTTCCTGAATTAACGTTAAGCGAAATTGAGATTATCTTGGAAAACCAATTAACTGTAAACTGATTTGCTTATCAGCAAATGTTAGCTTTTAGGGGCATAAATATTAGATAATATTGTTTGAATTAAGTGCTCTTTAAAATAAAATTTTCTTTAATACATACCTCTTTAGATGATAAAAATTAAATCACCAAAAAATCTAACAAATCGATGCATTTAAAAAACTTAATTGAAATCTGTAAATCTTCTGTTGTTACACTGGATATTTCAAAACAGATATCAGTTTGGTTAGTTACATTAATGTGAGATTAAATTGCCATGTTCTTTTATCAATAAAGGATATGAAATGTTACTGTAAATTTATTGTTTCTAAAAAAATCGAATATGTTAGTGCTAACTTTAAAAGTTTTAATGAAATATTGAGAGAAAGAAAATCGATTTTGTATTTCTGTTTTGTAATTTATGTGCATCTCTCTGTATGTAATTGTTTACAATATTGATGCCTTTGAAAACTGAATATCGAATAATCCGTCAACGAAAGCAAAAAAAAAGACTTAAGTTATATCTATGTCTGTGTGTATAGTGTGCTACAGTCATCAACAATAATTCATAATGCACTGTAATGACATTTCCATTGAATATGATTTCTCCTCTTATTAGATTCAATATATATTCTCATTCTCTTTTAAAACTAAATTCTTTATTTCACGTTTACATTGAAAGCCCAAGAATCAAACGATTATTGTTATCATTGTAATGGAAATAGTGTTAGATTCAAGTGAGACGCCCAATCAGAGTTAAATTTGTTAACATTAATATACTACACACTATAATATCCATGAAAATTATCTATGTTGATTATTTTATCTATTTTGAAGACACAATCAGTAATAATTCCGTTACAAACCATATTTTGAATACAAAATCAAACCATCTGATTAACGTCTTAGTTTTCCGTTATTCCGATCAGTAGCCATGAACTGTATAATAAAGAAAGACGGTTTGTGTATCATTCAAGTACCAAGTGAAAACAATATTTTTGAATGATAAATGCATATAAGCTTTGTTGTCTTAATTATCACTTCATGAATTTATTGCGTGAAAAAATCGTGGAATTTAACAGTTCTCATCTATCTATATTCCCGCTGTCGTCAGGTCATGCTGCCCTGAGTGTCCGCCCGTGACCCTGTACGTCCGTCCGGTTGTCCGGAGAAACCAAACTACCCCTTCTCTCAGGTGTGCGACATATTTCAACTAATTGGCTTACCTGTCGTGTATGTCCTAACACCCCTATGTTTGTGGTCACACCGTGTACCAGCTCCCCGCACCGCCGTCACATCTAGCGCTGTGCGGAACTTTCTTTACTCGAAACAGGCCTACTGATCTAAAATTTCCCAATATCATATTTTTTGAGTGTGCGCATTTGAATTAATAATAATCGAATGATGATTGAGTAAGCCTATTTTGGTCTTTTGCTTTAAAGGCGCCGCAAGGATATTTGTTGATAATTGATATGCTTTATAGGCATATCATGAAAGTTATCTTATAACCAATGTTTATTGTCCCTTTGTTGTGTTCGTTATACCAGAGCATTGGACAACTCTGATGTCTGTAAAACTTATCTCCCCACAAAATCTTGGAGAGTTAAATTTATAATGACTAATGTAGACAGGATGTACAAAGAATAAGTAATATTCGGAATGGTACTGTGAAAGCATTGGTTCAATGGAACTGGAACCACCTCACCTGGTTACAAGATGGTTTGAGCGATGCAACCATCACGATGGTGGCTTTGTTTCAATGTTCTTTCTTACAACTTTCCCATACACCTTTAGTGCAATTTCCAGAAAATTAGCATTTCATTATCAACCTGAAAGCCTGAAATGCTGCATCTTGCAATGAACCGAAGGACCCGACTCCTTCCCGCCACATCTACGTACCCTAGAGCCGGGCTGTATCACACCAGGTAACCCTGGAGGGGAGACCAGGTGTGAGTATACATACATAGGTATACATTGGTGACGGGTGGAGGTCGCTACATGCACTCAGTGACCCGAAGAACAGGTGCGCGCTGCTTCATCAGGGACAGTCACCATCTTCATCATCCGGGCACTTGTCGCGAATCAAGACTGGAGTATTCGGACCACATCGTGGTAACTGTACAGGAGGATTCGCATAGAGACGTGGTGATGCAGAGTGAATGCTCACGAGAGGGCGTGTAAATCTGCGGTGTGCGCGTGCTGGTGTGTCCCATGATGCACCGGGGTGACCCTCGGGTCCGCCTGGTACGACATTGGCAACAGGATCGAGCCGAGCGCTGTGTGTACGCGCGGATTGGTCGCAGATCTGGCGACAAATAGCAGGGGGTTGTAAGTTTACCGGCCACCTGTGAGGCCGACTTACACTGTGCCCCGCTCCCGTGGGCTGTCTATCCCGCTGTTTGCCTAGACCGACCCAAAGTTTAGAGAAATCATTAGGTAATGTAATTACTCGCGCACGAGCCGTATCGCTCAAGTCACACCACAGAGGGAGCGGGTCGGACCCATACCGCTAACTCCGCGCTTATACCCGCAAGCCTGGCAGATAGTCGCTAGGATTAGTAGCCAATTAGTTGAAAATTTACCTAATTCGATTTTATTTGTCCTTATTAATTAGAGTGCGTGTTCGTGGCACAGAGAGCTGCGCGCGTCGTCCCGGTGTGTTTGAGGAGGGCGGTGAGGTGCGCGGAGTCGGAGAGGGGAGTAGGTGCAGAGACGGGCCCGTCTCTCTACACCTCTCCGTCTCTCTACACCTCTCGTCTATCTACACCTCTCGTCTCTCCACTACGCTACCTCGCACACATACAAGGCTTAATGCCCCATCAGATACTCCACTGTGGAACTTGTCGGGAACGTAACGTGCATTTCCACCCGCAGTTAATTAGCAATGCAACTCTAAATTCCCGCCTCACCCATACAGTAAGTTAGTGGGTACATTTGTCTCACAACCGGATGACCTGCCAAAACGTCCAGAAACACCGATTGTTGTGATTGTAATAACATGAAGCGTTGGTACCATTTCAAGTTGAAAAAATATATTATGCAATTATCCGAAATGTTGTATTTAATTTCAATTAGAACCATAATGCAAATAATGCATTGGCTAATAGTAGCGGTGTGGATCACAACCAGTATGCACTATGCTAACAACATGAAGGTTTCTCTGCGTATGTTCATGTCCACTTCAGAATGCCTTTGATATATCCTTCTGGAATAAACACCCGGATATTTGAAAGACGTCAACAAATGAGTTATACTTTTAAGATGAATGAGACAACTTTTTGCATTGTGACGGAAACATGCTTTAACAGCAGTATTGAGAGGAAAAGTACTTAGTACTTGCCACCTTGACTGTTATGAAATACAAAACAGATACACCAAGAGAAGATGTTGTTACTTCGCTATCTTCGACTGTAAAGAAAATCAAACCAGTTGACGTTATACTACCCATTTGTCAAAACGATTGTATGAAGGTATCGTTGCACAGATAAACTTAGTAAGGAAGTAGCTCCAGTTGCCTGTTACGTGAGAGATGTTGGTACGGGGAGACGATGTCAGATCTCTGGATGTATCTGAAACTGTCCATGTTGGTACATGCTTACACCCAGTGGGCAGGCTACAGGAACAGGACGGTCTACTACTGGCGTTAACGTGTAACTAATAACATCGATATGATTAATAACAACACACGCCGAACACGGAAACACTCATCAAGCAAAGCGAGTTCAGCAAACATTATGCAAACGTCCAGGTCAGAGGGTCAACTCGAGAGATGCGAACAGCAGGTCCGAAATACCGTTCTTCTTTAACCATATTTGTTAAACCTAATTGAACGACTTTCTGGAAATGACTGCCATATTGGGAAGTTAATTGAGTGTGGTCAGGGTCGCTATGGGCCCGGTGTCTCCGACGAGATGGTTACAGCCAGACACACACACCACAGACCAACAGATGAGAGGGGAGGCAATCTCGTCCCCTCATGACGTCATACGCGTGCGCATTGAACGCTGGCGCGTGCAAACGTGCTACCATGAATAGTTGTGAAAGTCGGCAAATTAAATTTGGAAAATACAACTGTGTTAATTGGATGATAAGCGGGAAGTTGTGCTTGTGTCGAGTGGTGTTTATATTCGTCTGAATGGTCAGTGTTGTATTGATGCCTCGTGTCCTAGAAATACGCCGATAATTAGCTACATCTTCGGCACAATTCGGCTTCATTCGTACATCTTCGGATTGTCCGTCTTTCGATATCATTTAGGGATATCCTTTGCAAATTATTAATGACTTATGCAAATGCTATTGTACAAGTTGTGCTCAATCCGATAATCATTAAACGTTTTATGTGATAAAATGTAAAATCACGTGTTACAAAAACATTTCGTTTTCGGCAAATTGGCTTTCGTTAATAAACAGCGATTCGATTAATTCTACCACTTAATGACTTACCTTAATGTCCCAAGACCCGGAAATGACAGTGTTAACCTCTGCCCACACTAAGCTAAAGGTCCGGCAGTATACAATATTCATAACAAGGGTGATTAAGAAGTCAGTGTGGATTAACTGTCAGTGTATCGTTGTCCCTCCTCCAGTCTCTCTCTTCTTCACCAGCTCAAGCTCGTGTCATTTCCCTCATTTCCGCCCATTGTCACTTAACACTTATGCACGTTCGTTTTCCCGCCACCCTGACGTAGTGATTTTAATTATCAATATATGAATATTTCATTAATCTGATAATATCGGTCGGAAATGATTCCACTTCGGGTCGGAGTCCTGCTTAGATTTCACATAAATTGCAATTAGTTTTCGTTTCAGATGAACGATCCGGGATTTGCAAACACCGCATCATGTATATTTCACGAGAGAGGCCATAATCTAATCGACATAATCTCGGCCACTTGCTGAACAATACGGAAACCAAAGCTAAATGCCCCGGCCTCATTGTAAACTGGCAACTTAAAAAGGCCCGAAAGGGTTGGAGGGTCCCATGGGGAGATGTAATACTGAGAAGATTAAACGAAGTAGTGGTGCGAACATGATCAGAACCCGGGCAGAATGTCAGGGCTAATGAACAGAGTGGCTAATTGAATTAAGTGCTCCTGTGACATTATGCCAGTCCTCAGATCTCAATCTGGTATATCGCCGGGTCTGATCCCCATCTTATGCTCATCAAGTAACGCTTTAGACCAAATGTTACCAAATGTAATGATAAGTTAATGAAGTAAAATTTGTTCAGTGAGTCAAAACAGTCATGGGATCATTGCTCAAAGCAACTTAACGCTAAGGGTGACCTCAGTGTCATTCTTCAGAAGTGCACTAAGGTTACCTTAGCGTTTTGTTCAGTTTTCCACATATCTTGTAGCACTATGACCACCGAATTCATTGGACTTTAGTTTGTATCCTGTTAGTCTGAATAGATTTCATCAGTTAGTGACTCGAGCAAACTCTTGTCACATTCATCAGATACAAATCATAATAGCAAAACCAAGGTCAAGAAGTCTGTTGAAAATCACTTCAGAAAGATATAAACATTAAAAACTACATCCGCCTCTGTCTATGAAGTTGATTGGTAAACGAAATTGTCTTCATAATAAAAGATATTTGAAGTCGTCATATCCAGTTAGGGTGCTTACAATGAACAAGGATCTCCTACTGTACAGAGAGTATGACTCGAAGACTCCGTCCCTACGTTATTTGTTGGGGGCGACGTCGCGACACAGGTTGATCCAGACAGGAGATGGTAGAGCGCGCACCTGCTAGTTGAGATTAGTGGAGGGAGGGGAGGGGCCACTAGACTCAGCATCCCCCGGACCTGTGTTTGGTTCTTCTAATCTCTCATTGATTTATTCACGTAACAGAAAAAGGAGAAAATTCTTTTATTCGCATATCAGGCTCAACATCCAATATTCTCACCAAACATCTAGTTATAAGAAAGTAAAATATGTTATCGTTATCCAACTTCTTTAACAACAGCGCTATTACTACTAACGCCTAATACTTTGCAACCTCTAGAATGCCACTCATTTAATTAGTTATAGTAAGTTATAGTTATTGTTAGTTATAAGGCTTACGAGACGTGGATACACAAAAATCACACCAATTGAAATATAATCTAATATCATATACAAAACACAAACCCGTATTAATTTGCTGTGCCTTACTATATCTATTATATGAGAAGCGTCATTTGTCTCTATACAAGATATGCTCAGCAAACTAAAATGTTAAGATATTGTATTGACAGAAGATGTTGATTAATGCAAGAATATTTAATTTAAGTTATTATTCATTCTTAAACGGAACATTCTTTATGGAAAATAAAGTTATTAAGATTATAAGAATACAATAAGTAAAGGTCATGCATTATTTCATATAAGATAGGTACTTACTTAGTCCGTTATGTTGTCATTACATCATTGAAATGAAGGTTATAAAAATCATGATGACATAAGTACCGATTCATATTTATCTAAAATGCTTTTTACTTCAATATGGACCGATTGAACATATAAGTTATTTAATTTAGGCATTAAGATACTCTATATCTTCTTGTTTACGTCTACCAAAAATATATTCTATCTTTTATCATTTTCATAACAATTTGATTTTCATCTTAATAATACAAACTTTAAATAGCATTAAGAAATATGAAGTTCTTTATACCATTGTATTACACTGTTCCTATCCGCCGCTTATTTAGTAATGGTGCATGTGCTTAATAAAATGTTTATGTTGTATGTTTTATCTTTTTGAACTTAAATGAACTTAAAACCAATTAACATTAAATACATAAATATTTAATATACATGTACTTTAAAAATATCAAGATATTTTTGCCTTTTCATTTATTGCAATATTTCGTATTTTTAATGCAATAATATTAATATTTCAAGTAATTCCCTTTCCGTTCACTTATCTGTTTTGACCAGATCTTTTGTCAAATGTAATTTCTTTATCAAATTGTTATAGTTATAAAAGGTTAAGTGACATTAAGTTATTGTTTACTAATCAAATTGCAATTCTACTTTGCTTTTTAATCATGTGATAAGCTTCTAAACATTGTTTCTTTTTCTCCAATTCCTATTTTTGATTTATCAAATAGTACAAGAAAGCAGACCTTTTAAATGAATAAATCCTTTTAATTATATACTTTTACTTTTTTATTTTTTTTTGTCTTTTGTTACATCAAAAGTCTGATTAATATTTCTTGAATAAAACATGTAAGAATTTGAAATAGCGAAGCTTTATCAAGAACGTACTAAAGTGCTTAATAACCGTCCTCTCTTTATTTTATTGAATAACCTATTCTCAATTTACTCCGAAACAGATCATCACATATACATTATTATAAGCTAGTTTGAATTCGTTTAGTAGACAAAACATAGTATTTGGATTAACAGTTAATTAACAATTGATATAACAAATAAATAATTTTATTGTAAATTTCATTATCAATATGTCAGGCTCTTCTTTGCGTCAGATTTTTTACTTTCTGTGATTTTGATATCTGACCTGCTGTTCCACTAAAATACATTAATAATCTGGAAATTGAATATCATATCCACTTCAGAAAAGCAGTAAACAATTTTGAGTATCACCATTTTAAAATGTTCTCATCCTATCAATGTAAACAAGTTTAATTCCTACACCTAATTAGTATTGTGAAATGTAATAATAATAATCCTTTAAAGGAACAGTAGCACGTTTCATGACAATTTCATATTTTAAATTGTTCACTGATAATTGTAAGTTAATACCAAATGTATTATTTTAATTGTGTAAAAAATCTCATTACACAAACCAATCATCCATAGTCAGAGAACAAATCATAAATATTCACATAGAGTTCATTGGCGGTCATTTTTGCGTGAACACCTTTAATTCATTTTGTGTAAGAAAAGAAATGCCATTGGTCAACTTTACAATATATTTTTGATATATTACTGCTTCATTTAGTTTTAATACATTGTCTTTCAATTGGAACCATTTATTTTCATTATCCTGACATCACCTT
Organism: Steromphala cineraria; assembly: GCA_916613615.1. Taxonomy (NCBI): domain Eukaryota; kingdom Metazoa; phylum Mollusca; class Gastropoda; order Trochida; family Trochidae; genus Steromphala; species Steromphala cineraria. The sequence continues at coordinate 3,671,162 of OU744734.1, forward strand.
ACATTCTAACTAAAAACGTGCTACTTCCCCTTTAAGCGCTACTCCTACGTTGCTTTGAAATAGATGATATATGTACTGCTCCAATGAATAATTAATTATCATATCTTTATATTTGATATCATATCAATAATGGGATTATAGTGTTTAAGTAAACACTCGAGATATCAAGGTATATGATTAGAAGTATTCGACATGGGAAGATGAGCAGAGTAGGTAATAGTTGTCTATATCACATCACATCTCTGTATCTGTGTCATTATCTCATAACTGTATCTGTAAACTGATATAACTTATGATCCAAATTTACACTTACAATCTTACGTTATTTCAAATTAAGTTCAAATGATTAACATTCTATCTTTTTTTTCTTCTAAAACCCCAGTTATAAAAACTTAAGCAACAAACAAAATATACAATTGTAAATTTTCAAGTTATGAATTCTAACTAAACAATTTCTAAAACAAATATACTTATATACATTTCAAATTGTAAATTCAAAACGGGATTTTACTGGATCTCAATGTACATGTGACTTTACACTAGCTCTTGAAAGGGGTACACCCCTAATATCACATTTAGAAAGGATATTAATGTCAAAGATCCACGACCGACTATAGTAAGGTATTCCAGTCTTTTTTACATTGAAATAATATAAAAAATTGCACTACTGTTAGTATACAGGCAATAATGATGTGACCTTGATTTCGTAGAACAAGACAATTATTTTAAATGATTCCATCACGCTGTTTAAGTGCTTCACTCCTTTATGATTTTATAGCAGGTGCGTGGTTGACCAATCATCAGTCATTATTTACTGCTATACATAGAGAATCTCACCCTAGTGTCTTCTGATATCAAATATATCAAAACAAGTTGATAAAAGTAACAAATGTCCGAGGCTTGCAGAGGATATTTTACTTTTATCAACGAGTGTTGATATATTTGATATCAGAAGACACGAGGGTGAGATTCTATTTATCAACCAAAATCATTTTTCATCACATTATCATTAAAATGTACATCTTTGAACACTGCAGAGCCCTAAAACTGCTAAACCAGTGATGTCATAGCATTGTGACATCATCGTGTTAATGACGTCATAGCATTGTGATGCTATCGTGTTTATGACATCATAGCATTGTGACGTCATTGTTGATGATGTAAAACGTTTATGATGTCATGTATATTCTGAATACAGGGCATTGTTCAAAATCTACTGTCAAAGCGATATCTCCTAGGAGATATCGCTTGATCTTCCACAAGCGATATCTCCTGTGGAACACAGTTTTGGATGATAAAATAGTTGTCTCTAACTGTACACAAACTGATAAATTGTTGAAATATGGTTCCCACACTGCCTTCCACTCGTCGGTTATAGTGGTCATCATCTTATCTTTCCTTCTTAAGTGATGATCGATGTAGATCGATCAATATATGGAAACATTTATGGAAGAGTAAAGAACGCTAGTTAATTTTCTCAGACAAACAGATAAATTACAGGTACATGAGCAGGTTCATTAATGATGAAAACCGTTTTCATTGGACTGTCACGTATGGTTCTGAAAAATGCAGATTGTAAATGCAATAATATTGTAGTTTTTAATCATTTAAATTAGGATATGACATGACCATATTGCATAAATGAACAGAACAGAAACTTTGTGCGGTATTTAAATGGACAGTAGCACGTTTAGGGGGGAAATGAAAATAAATGGTTCCAATTGAAAAACAATGTATTTGAACTATATTAAGCAGTAATGAATCAAATATATCATGTAAAGTTCATGATCAGCCATGCGATTATTATTTCATACACAATTGAATTAAAGGTGTTCACACAAAAATGGTCGCCAATTGACTTTATGCGAATCTTTATAATTTGTTTTCTGACTGTGGATGATTGGTTTGTGTAATGAGATTTTTGACACTATCAAAATACTACATGTAGCATTAACGTACAATTATCAGTGAAAAATGAAAATTGAAATTAATACGACCTATAGTACAGTAGTGTATTACATTGAAGTAGTATAGAAACGTGGAAATACATAATTATGGTAATCTACGTCAAATACATGTTTAAGCAACACGGACTCTTGACACTATGGTACTTATATTTCTTAAAATCAGTCAATTGTTCATAAATTAGTACGGGAAATATGTAAAATACCGCCAGAAAAATCTTGTATCTATGATAAAACGGAGACAACAAATTAAGCCTTTAGGAAAACGTTTATTTACATGTCCCTTTTCTATAAAAATAAACACGATAAAATTATATAATAGATTAATGGTCCTCTTCTCTATGTTACATAAATATACCGATCATTTCTATCTGTTCATTATCTTATTAAATAATATATTTATATAAAGCATCCAGTATATACAAGAACAAGTAATTCGTTAAACTGCAATTTTCAAAGCTATCTCCAGATAATGAAAAATTGATTAAAGGACTGAGACAATCTACCTTGGTGTTTTACAACAGAAACATTCCCTTATCATCAAACATGGAGCTTTATCAATTTTCAATAATTCTATTATTTGAAGAAACCGACCTGTTTGAAAGCTATCGGTAAAACCCATTATGGATCACTGCAAAGCGTGAGGGAATTAAACATAAAAGCACCGTTTGACAAAGCAATTATTAATCTATTGGCTATAGTAAGTGTTTATTATTTGTAAATAAACACCCAGTAATAGTATACAAAGACTAGAATGAATGTCATGTACGTCGGAAGTTTATGATATTTTTTATTTTCCCATCATCGTAAACAAATGGGAAGTTAACAATAAAACAATTATTCAATCAATTGTTCAATCAATATAATCACATTAAATAAAAACTTTTATAATTTCATATCTTGAACAATGATTAGTATCAGGAAAATGATGTATTTTATGACAGGAAAGGTTTGTCAACATAAAACTTTCAAACGAAACTTTCCATTACGACATCAACACTTACCGATAAAATAAATTAAGTATAGGAAAAGATATTTGGTTGAAAAAAACATTACGATATATCAGAATATATAATTATGAAAGTAAACTAAATAATAAAAGGAAAACCCATTTAAGATCATTACATAAGAAAGTAATATTCTCATTCTGCCTTGCAAACTCAAAAAGTAATTTTAAACATGGTATGTAAATCGAACCGCCTTTGTCACAATTCATCTTCCTAAACATATCGTTATACAGTATATATTGAAGGTTAAAATGCATTTTCCATACGGTAGTCTATCTGATAAGCATGTGAGATATTATGCAAGATGCCTATAGACAGGTGCCAGCTAAGGTGCCCAGAAAACAAACTTATATGTTAAGCGCTTTGCCCTGACGTCCCCTAAATAATAACAAAGTAAAAATATATTTACATAGGAAAGAAATATTCTGATTCTGTTTATAAAGTGAAGATTCAAAACATTTTAAATATCCAAAAAACTCTCTAGCTGTACTATAATAGGTCACGAGATATCGGGGAATCGTTTCGCTTAAATAACACCATTCCAACACAATAAACTTTTGTCATATGAAATCATGCAGTGTTTACCAACAATTAGGAGATATATCTATATTTGCCTCTTAACATATACAATATGAACCTCGTCGTGTTAAAATGCATCTACCTGTGATTTATGCAGGTAATCCAGAAACCTGCGTTATGGCCACAGTTTCTCGGGCTTCCTGTCTCAAGGCGGCGATCTCGCACAAAGCAGTAGATGTGTCGCGTATTATACCCACAAAGCGGTAGATATGTCATGAATACAAAACAAGAACCGTCATCTGCCTGTGATGTTAGGAAGAAATAACCCCTCTCCACAAAGCGGTAAATGTGTGAGTTTATAAAAACTGACATTGTCATCCGCTTGTTCACAATGTGACTATATCATCCTTACATAGCATATTTGGCAGAGAAAAAGACAGGACACCAACAATAGTTTTATGAATATTGTCAGTGCATCTTATTATCTTAATGCCACATGGCTAAGAGTATAGGGTGGTAGGTGAAGTTGCAACATGTATATAGTTTAATTCTATAAAGGTATTGAGATATATTGCATTAAAACCACACCGGGCAATATTCTCATAATAACGTACACCATGAGAGGGAATTGGCGTTGTCTATAAGATATTCATTCAAATGTATCAGGGGACAAATCGGTTAATGTATCTTCTTTGGCGCATTGTGATAGGACCCTCTAGTATTAACAATTTCTAACTGAGATAAATTCACTGAAAATGTCATTGATATGCAAGTCAGATAATATGCCATTGAATGTGAAAAAGCACCCCTAAACTGGGCTACATCAACATTTCCAGATCCCACTGTTACTCCACCTCAATGTAGTACACAACCGATGTTTTCCTTCTGTACAAGACATTGATGTCCCCTCATGTTAACAATGGTTCTCACCAAATGCTTTTGTAAAATCTCAAAAACGTAACCATCCATATGTGAAACAATATGAAAGAAATCCCCCGAAGATCCACCAGCGTTCCCACACCTTCCCCCTACTCCCCCTCCCCTTCCGCGTTGGGCTCCACGTAACGCTGGCTTGTTGTGACGGGGCTGTTATTGCAAGGTGTACACACGCAAAATGATGGAAATGCGAAATTTTCACGTTTTGAACATGCAAGTATAAACAAAACATTTGTCGTCTGCCCGCCACATATCCGAACGCATGCGCAATGTGAATCCTTCGCCCCAGGAGCACGATCTCCCAGCGTAACACGGCACTGCGCAATTTCCGGTTCTTGTAAGTTGCGCAAGCGGACGTGATAGAACGATGCGATCCAGACAAGGGTTAACTGTGTGTTTGGGTTTATTTGCACATGCGCAGAGGGTTAATGTGTGCCACTTCGCACAAGGGAAACGGATAAATGAATGACGAGCAGCGGTGACATAGAGAGCGATCGCTTGTCAATATTAACTCCCGTAGGTAGACAGAGAGAGCTGAACACGTCAAACATCACCTGTAGATATTATCTTACCTTTTCAGGTGTCAGCCCTCCTGATTAACTCCGGTGTTTACCTCGTATAACTTCCACTCGAAATCACTCTAAACTTCTTTCGACGTTATTCAGAGGTAATTACTGGCTAAATAATTTCCCCGAGTAAATGTATATCTAACTATGTATCTCAAGCAGGGAGCATGTACCCCTATAATACCCCGGGTGGTCTGATGGAGGACGAGGGACGGACTGAGAGAGAAATGTTTAATCTTGTTAATGGAGGGCTCCACGCCGTCTGTAGAAGAACATAGACACTTCACCTTACGTAGACTTGCACTGGTCTCTAATTACTTTAAAGGGGAAGTAGCACGTTTTAGGGAGAATAGAAGGTGACGTCATGAAAATGAAAATAAATGGTTCTAATTGAAGGACAATGTACTTAAACTAAATGAAGCAGTAATAAATCAAATATATATATAAAGTTTAGCTATGAGATTCCCTTTTGAATAAAAGGGGTTCACACAAAATCGCCACAAATCGACTTTTAGTGAATCTTTTTAATTTGTTCTCTGACTATGAATGATTGGTTTGTGAAATGAGATTTTTGACACTATCAAAATAATACATTTAGCATTAACGTACAATTATCAGTGAAAAAATGAAAATATAAAATATTCAAAAACGTGCTACTGCCCCTTTAATTTTGGTAAAATTAGATTTGATGTTTTTAAAGGGAAAATAAAAATAGTTTTTAGGTGAAATTAAAATATACAGAATAAACATACATACTATGTTGTTCGAAGATTTGACAGCATATAATGATAAAATTAAAGAAAAAAGACATGGTTTAACAAATCTTGAGAAAAACCTTTCAATGAACTTGTGAGACACAAAATATCTAAATTTCTATCATGATGATATATAAAAGCATATATCTGAAAAGATTGAAAAGGATTTATGAGGAAGGAACAGATCGTGAATAATTCTGTTTGTTGATGTAAGAAATAAGACTAATTTGTAGGCAGTAGAAATATACATTTAAATGAGGTTGTAATAAATTAGATAGGGAAAAAATGTCGTCTCCAAAATTGAATGGTGGACTAGTTTATTAATATCTTACAGACTGTTAAGATATAGTTTGGTGACTAAATAAATCATTCCAAAAGTAGGAATTTTTTTCACCAAAAGGGAATTAGAATGGTACTTGCCAATCGATAATGGTAGAATTGGTGGAGTTTATTGAAGCGAGTATCTAAATTCAATTTCATTCTATCTTTGTTTAATATTCAGGACGACGCTAATGGCTTAAATATTGCCCAAGCGGCGTCAAACTATAACTCACTCACTCAATATTAAGCTCATAGGCCAAAATGATAAGAAGCCAAAATTATGCTTCCGACCAGATGGTTTGGCACCTTGTTGACCCATCTAAATCTATAACAGCTTCTGTTACAAAGGTAATTGGTAAATACAGTATCAGGACATTCGAGACACCACAAGGTACATACTGCCTCTACAACAATACATCAATGAGAATGAATATAGAAGTTAGCAAGCTGTAAACTTATTATCAACGATTTTACAATTAATAAATCCCTTTTCTGTAAATTCACAATTCATAAAATGACTTTTTATATTTTTGCAATCCATAAAATGACTTTTTATATTTTTGCAGTCCATAAAATGACTTTTTATAATTTTTACATAAATTGACTTTTGAGAAGTTTATTAAAAGTAAGTTGAGCATCAGATATAAAAAAAGTTATCAACTATTTCCACTGTGTCACTGAAGTTGTCCCCCGCAGACCACGCTATACTGGCCCATGACTGTATAATAGCGACAGTGGAGACCAGGCCAGCCTGTCATTAAACATCGCAAACCACTTAGCAAATATTGGACGTTAATTGTTTTCAATGCGCTCGTATAAAGCTTTGATCTAATTGGCTATTTGGAACATGATTATGTTAAAACATCAAACTTTTTAAACGAAAATTTATTGTGTTTATGAAAAACTGCAAAATAAAACATGTTAATATTCGAAAAAAGCAGCGGGCCCATTCACGCAATATAAGAGTACAAGTGTTTGAAATTAATGTAAGCTAAACCGAACTGTCTGATGTTGATTACTGCTTTACTGAATATATTGCTTGATCAGGAGACCATTTGTGTAAAACTGGTGTAATTTTAAAAATAATTCAAAATAAAAACTTGGATTATGGTGTTCAGACCAATCTCAATGAACGATTAACGGAAAATGCAATGAGGAACCATTATATTCTTTTGAAGGAGAATGGTCGGAGTTGACAAGGTAGGCCTCGTTGATAGAGAGAGGTTGTTTGTGGTGTCACTAAGAGACAAATTTTAACATTGCAATAAAATAATATATAATATATTTATAATATATAATTTAAGACAAAAATTTGGGGGTCGAGGATGTTTTAGCGTGTAAATTTATTTGATTTATCCATATTATCAGTTTAACTTTCTACTGTCCCGATAGGGGTCCTCGTTCATTCAAAAATATAGACAACAATATAAGATCATCCGTATAACAAATCTTCGACCCTAACATTTGTCAAAAACAATTAATTTTGATATGTTAAGAAAATCAGTTTTGATTAAGGAAACCAAGCTCTATTTATAACACGTACGTGTATAACGCTTTTAGGTTTATAATTTGACTTTAAACATTGATTATTTGTTTATGCTTGTCACGGATACAAATTGATCTATCTGATGTATGTTAGACTTACATTTAGTCTCTGAATTTTTTTTAGTAAAAATCTTATTTTATTAAATTTTTAAAAGGAGCCTCAGACAAATGGAGATCTAGACTTGCTTCCATGGGGTGAATTATATGCTCAAGGGTCTGTGCATAAGACTAGATGTATGTTAACATAAACAGTTAAGCATATTCCAAACTAAATCTCTTTAAATTCATTAAATGGTTTTGAAGTTGTCATGAATGATTACCTTATGAAAATAAGATACCATTGAAAAGATTTGCTTTAGCTTACCCTAATAACAAAGCACATATTTATTATTTTGAACAAACAAATAAATCTTTGAAGAAATAATTATAAAAAATCCTTTCTTTATTTTGTTTTCCTTAATTATTCTAAAAAATTGAAGTAGAAAAAATGTATATAATCTCATAATTTCATCAATTTCTATAAGATATAATCAGCACGTTTGAAGAAGAAAATCATAGCTTATGAACGACGATATATCACTAAAGTTTACATTCAAGAAAACCTTTTTTCATATTCTTATAAGAAACAAAACATTTATCTATGACTTCAGATATTATTTTGGAAGACGTATATGACAAAATGAAGTTTTAAAATTATTATTTGAGTATGAATATATTTAACTGTTGACAACTGTTAATGCCTCTTGATCAACAATTAATTAATACATTTTCAAACCATGCACTACAAACTAAACATTCATCATGAATTAAGCTGATATTATAAATTCAGTCACAGATGAATGTAGTATGTGTATTGCTCATGCATGGTATCTGTCATACTTCGGCAATAAAAATGCCATTATTATCGCTTTCAAATTGGTATGTAAAATATAATGAATAATTCATTGATATACTGTTGTACACAATTTTCCCATGGAAAATGTCTCCATTCCACATTACACATGTAATGATAGGTATATTCCATGAATTATCAGTTAATGAAAATTCAATTCAATCAATATTAAATGATTATCAACGTCAAAGTATCATGATAAATTCTATCGGTATTAACCCCCTGGCTGATAGAGTACCTCTGTGGTCCTCTCCATGAGATAAGAACAAGCATTAGAGACCCTGAGATAAGCGTCATCCTGATAACAACAGGACTTGATACTAATAGCGAATTAAAATCCATGTTTGTCAGAAATGTTGAAATATTGAAGACAAGTGATCTATGCCGCTCCTGGGAATTGACAGCCGTGATTCTATCAGTTCCCGTCTTTAATAACTTAAGTGCCTAAGTAGAACTGATTTGGATAATATAACTCTTTACCTTTGTTACCGAGAAGATAGTTTTGAGAATGTTAATCAATTAATTATACATGTACGATTAATTATTAACCTTGGTTAATTGTTAAACGCGCATTCTACTGTAACTTTTGCTATATTTCTTGAATTGATTAAAAGTGTATCCCAATTTTGTTATAGTAAGGTGATTTAGGTTTTAGAAAATGATGTTCTTTTTTAGTCAGATCATTTTAAGCACGTCTATCAATTATTCAATAGAAAACGTTTGCAATTCTATATCTTTTATAATAATCTGTGTGTGAACAAATAAATAAACGGATTATAGTTTTGATAAATTCATACTAAATGTTAATGTGACAAAATTATATTATTTGTATAAATTGATTTAAATACGAAACAAATACTTTTAATATATAGAAACGTACCTGGTTCAGCTATGGGGGAACTCCGATTTTCCGGCGACTTTTGGCCCTGGTTGGCCCCACTACTTAAAATACTGTCAATATCATAGGCAGATTTCTTCTTGAGAGAAAGATCCATGTTGTTAATATCACAATCACTCGATCTGTCCTCACATAAACTCCCGCGGAAATGATCCGAGGTAACAGAGCTCGTGCAACGACTTTCCGATTGACAACTGCTCGCCGTCACATTCGCGTGCTGTATGTCCGTGTATCTATGTGGCCGATTATTCACTTAAAGACATCTGCACTGTTCAACTCAACTCTCTTCACAACATGGAAACAGAACAGCTTAAGATTCTATTTATTCGAAATTTCTGTCACCGTACCGTCAAAATATCCGGCCAAAAGCTTCGCGAGACTCCCGGCCAATCAGATTACAGAAATGTGTTCTTGTGCCGTTAGCCCCGCCCAGTCAATTACTGAGGGCGGAGCTTGCGACTGTCGGGGTTTGTTTGTTGTGGTCGCGGACTGGCAAGACAAACTCTTTCATCAATTTGAATCAAATTATTGAGCCTGTGATTAGAGTTGTGATTTATGTAGCTGTGGAATATTTAACTGAGGTATTGTTGTTTATTGGGCTTATTTGTAATGATAATTATTTGTAGTGCATGCAATAGAGTAAACATACAATTTGATTTTGAAAAATAAATGATTGATGTACTATAATTAATTGTTATTCATCGTGAAGTTTCATTACTTCATTTCATCACACCTCGAAGAAAGAAATAAGTCATTCCAAATAAAACGTATGTCAATTTTTAAGCTTGGTCGCATTACTGAAATATTTTGCTTTGTCGGACAAGCCATTGCCATGTTACGAAAGCTTTAAAACATAGTTTACAAGTTTAACAAATTAAAAACATTATGCAACAATTGTATCATATCGTTGAAATAACTAAATACGATGTTGTAAATATTTATTACAAAGTAAGAATAATCTTATACATTGTTGAACATATATAAATTATTTATACATTTTGTGACAACGTTGAAATTACACACTGCCAATGTACAACATTTTGTGCAATACTTTATCATTTGTATAAACACCATTTCTTATTGGTTGCATTTAACTCGAAACGAAGAATATTTGTTACAAATGTGCATATGACCGTGCTTATAATAATTTATTCTTAAAAATGAAATTTCAATTTATACTTTTCATGGGAATAAAATTATTACGAATCCTACATCTCACAGACAATATTCTCCATATTTGATATCTTAATGTTAAAGACACTTTAGAAGATGAAGATGGGAATCTTTCATTGAAACGACAAAGCGAATCAACAAAAGTGTCCTGTTCCAGAAAAAAATAATCGCCTCATGTTTTTGATTATTCAGATTTGATTTTGTATTCCTTTAATGTATATCTGTATGCATCACAAATTAATCAAACAATTGTTAACACATTAATCATGTATGCTTGTACCATATATTGTACAAATAGTAATGTACAAGCGTTAAACTTAAGCTAAGGCAATGTTAGCATTTGTTCTACAAAAATGCTGCATTAATATCTCCCCATTCCAGTTGATTTACACTGACAAACAGACAGAGAGACACATTTTTATTCAAGTATCGCCTCAACATGATACATCGATATAAAACATAAAACATAAAATACATAGTAAAACGTTGAGCCATTCCCTTCGGAATTATGAGAGACAATTATGCCATTTGAATAAACAAAGTAAAATAACTCCTAGATATTGCACGTGTATATGTGCATACGATGCGTACGAGTAGAGTGCAGTGACCTAGTCGAGAAGTGGCGTGTGAACAGACTCACCTTTCCATGTTTCTTGATACATGAATTTATTGTTTGTATCCATGCACTCTTAATTAATTAATAACCGACCATGTCAGGCGGAATCAATGATAAAATCAGTTGTGGAGGGATAGACGGGGAAAACAATAAAACAATTAGAGAGAATAAAGAAAAACAAGGATCACGATGAAACGATGGAATCCGTATTGATATGCGCACATTAGCGCGTGCTAAGCCGGGCCAAGCGGTGTCGCTGCAGGCATTAATTGAGCAATTGATAATGTATTGAACATCTCTTATTATATCGCCCAAGTCTCCTTCAAGTATGGTGCTTCAGCGGCCCAAACAAATAGCGGGGAATTATTGCCGAGTAAATAATTAATCGCAATAGGATTGAGTTTTAATAGGCACAGTGTGTTCTCGTGGCCGGCGGCGCGCGCATCGATACCACACTGGGTTTGAGGGGACGGGACGCAGGGCACGTGCGCGCGTGCAGGGGGAACAGCCCCCCATTTCACACGGTAGTAAGTCGGCTGGGGGAGCGAGTCGGGTCGATGGTCGTCTAATTACAACAATTAACAATCTCGTTTGCCTGCCCATCTCTGGCTGCTTCCCGCGTGGTCGTTCATCTCACAAATCGGAGCTGCGAATGTTTGGAGATTAAGGAGGGGACCCCGGAACGCTAAAGTAGAAGGGAGAATTTGTAGATAACGCTCATATACTTGAGAAGAATTTCTTCCATTAAATTCGAGCACGTGCCGCGTTTGAAGAAATGACGGCATTCAGTTTAGGCGCTTGGAATAATTCCGCGACACACAAGTAGATTCCCCGCAATGATTTCAGCACAGAGAGGAAAAGAAAGATATTAATTGTTTTATTAACTGCTGGTTGCAGACCGAGGTCCCGGTGTTGTGCGGTGGAGGACAGCAAGCTTTATCGACGCATCCTTACACATCTCGCCACATCCTTTATGCGTCTCAATGGTTGTAGGCAAACAGACTCGGAGCATGGGGTGAAAATGGACAGAGCAAAACGAGACATGGCAAAATGAACACCTTGTTATATATTGGAAATCTGTTTTCGTTTTAGTATTTTACACGAATTTTAGAAGTACAACATTTGCAAACTTAATGTCTGTAAAAATTCCCCTTATCTCTGTTGTCACTGGTCTGTACATTTTAGGCAACGAATTGAAACAGTTCAATATTCTGTTCTTATATGACTGCTGAGTTTTGTAAATGGGAAGTCTGAATTGATATAATATGATTTTTAATATAATTATTCAAGTAATATTTTTAATATTATTATTTAAGAAACAGTTATTTGACATTGTGAAAATACTTTCCCTTCACGTTGTCAAGGTACTCACATTTACAAACAGCATAAAGTATTTCATTACTCTTCTTGTATTTCTTGGAAAATGGTTCCTTAAACTAAAAAAACACATTGACGAAAATAATTAAGCGTTATAAAAAGTTCGTTTAACATTTCTATATCACCCAAACAAAAAAATGTATGTACAAACCATTGAACAATAACAAATCATACTTATAGTTAGAACTGACATCAGAAATAACCAAATCATTAAACAGCAAGTAATCATTTGATACTTATCAGTTTAATGGACAGCATTAGCTCTCTGTAGCGATTCAAATTTACAGTAATGTTGTAGAAATGATTCATTTATGTGTAAATAGTCCTCATTCTTGCATAGAATTCCCATTATACCGTACATATGAGACGAATTTTAAATAGTTTCTATTTAAGATACGGTAAAATAATAGTTTCACTAAAACTATCTCCACCAATCAATGTCAAACCATCTGAAATAGGTTTTTATGGATCACCTGTGTGCAAAGTAATAAAAGATAAATATAAAATAAAAGAGATTATACTTTGTTCAGCTGTACTAACTAAAGAAATGACGGAGTATGTGAACGTGAACAAAGCCATGAGATGCGTATCAGCGTTATGTTCCGTTATATATGTACTGGAATGTTTGGAAGATTTAAATGACAATCAAGTCCATAGTGATATCTATTATGCCGCAAATAGAAGGCGAATTTGGAATCGCGTTTACAAAAAAATTACTGATTGAATGATAAATTTGTTATTACAATGCATGATATCCACGGAGATAGTTATGATAAATTGACATAAGTATATACTGTATTTATACGTTCTGCTAGATATGCTGTTTTGGAAAGAAAGATTGATAAACATCGTAGGCAAGCAAATAGGGAACAAATATTTAATCGTTTGAAAAGAAATATTGATAGAATGATATTTTTTCAATAACAAGGAATGGTATCTATGAAGAAAACGCTGATGAATTGATATAAGTCATTACCAGCTATTAGAGTCAGTTTCTGAAATTATCTGCCCTTGGCTCATAAAGTCAAATTGAAGCGCCCGGCGTTACGGATGAACGGCGGCCAGTGCTGCTGTGCAGCCCCCACAGGGGGTTAATCTCGTTGCATCATATAGGTTAAGTAAACAAGCATCGCTTATCGGGCAGACTGAGCTCCTCTCCTTGGTCAAATTTAGCATATGTACAATCGTGCTCTTAATAGTCTGTCATCCAGACCTTAAAGCGGAACTATTTAATCCATGACCAACCCAGTCTAGAAAAGTATAGCAAGTCTAGATCGCTCAGTTTTAGGTCTGAAGTTAAAGCATCTTCTGGGCTCCATTTTGTTATAATACATGTATTGTTTAAAAATATTGCCAATATTGAAAACATTCTTCTGAGACTAAATTTTACTGTAAGCTCTTTATAGTTCGTCTATTTGATAATTTACAATTATTCAAGAATAAGATTCAAAGAATTAGGGATATGATTGAACATTTTCATGTCTTGGTTGATGCCCTGATACCTGTCCCATACAGTAGCAAATCTCGATAAAGATAGCCAAAAACAAAATTAAATTCACAGAATGAATTCACAGGTACATTTTTTCGATGTGTTCTTTAAGGTTAACTCTTCTGTGTTGTGTAAAACATTTTGTCAATGTCTTGTCAATCTGGTAAACAAATAATTTAAATGTAATATTGGTGTTTAAAAATGATCTTTTAAAGGAAAAGAAAATAAGGTCTTACATATTTTATTTGAATCCATAGCATCAAATTTATTAACATTCATGTTTTTTTCGAATACAACCATTGTATTAGGGAATGCCACTTAACTGTACAGCATTTTATTTCTATTTCAATTAAAATCGCGTTTGAACATTTAAGATTGCTGATTATTGTTTATTTTGGTGCTATATGGTGTATTAAAAGTATATCTTTTGCGATAGTAGGCGAACAGAATACACATTTAATATAATTTGAATCTTGATTCAGTTAGTGAGTACATCAGGTAGCTCCTCTGAATGTTCAGTATGCCTTGAGGAAAACTCTGTGACACTTGTCAGTAATTAATGTAAAAATTAGCAAAAAAAACAAGGACGTTTTTGGTCATCATGAATTGAATGTAAGTTATTCGGAAGCGACTTCTTGTATTTATCTAAAGTCTTGTTTCATTCAACATGTGAATAAGCTTCTCCAATATCCTCAAATGACAATGTCCGTTATGTTTATGTCTAACATGGTAACAAGTATAGCTAAACCATCATTTGTCCACAACCACGGTGCATTAGATACGAGCCTTTAATACAGTCTAGGTCCTAATTCTGCTAGTCTTCATTTGAAATGAAAAGCCTAAAGAAAAATATTATGAATGAAGGTATTTTAATATTTCACTCTTACCACGAATGTTAAATGCAAATTGATATACAAAGTTCCCTTTTTCACATAGTGATATTTGCTTAAGGTAACTGGACATTTAACATAAAACCGATTGGTCTTTGTATTGTCTGTCGAGATACGCAGTGGTATTCAATACTTTATCTCATTTTCAGACTATTGTTACTCATTACATGATATTTTCTCCTGTCAATCTTTGGAACTATGTATTGTTCTTTGATATTATTTCTATTGGTGGCGTTTTAACAATACAAATGAATTTGATTTAAAATTGTAGCAGTATATCTAACAAGTGCATTTTACTGAGTTAGACACTTGCGTTAAAGACACATGGAACACGAATTAATATAAAAAAAAAAATTACTTTTGCATTAATTTACTTGCTAACCATATCTGGACGACTGTGGAGAAGTACTGTATGTAGGACGACATATTCACATATTTAATTAAAGTGATATATTAGAACAATAAAACTTATATATATATAATTACATGTTCAGAGTTGGTTCTGGAAATGTTCAAAAGTGTATCTGCTTCAATCAACTGATGTGTGCGTTTTTGGCAACACTCAAATTGTGTTCTGATTACAGAATGCAATCTATTTAAGATACTCAGTTGCATTGCGAATTGCATGTGTATTCCCTTATTTGGTAAGGGATAGACTTTGTATATGACCTTTTCCCTACAAAAATTGACAACTGTCGCTAGTTATAAGCTGTTAGGTAACATACAGTTGCATTAGCAGTAACATATAATGAGTAAATGTCGATGTATATCTCGGGCACATATGTCTGAAGGAAGGCTTAATTCATCCCGCCACATATGGGGACAATCAGGTTTTAAAATCCAAAATCGAAATTTGTATTAATTATTATTAATTGAAACTCTGTTTAACTCATATATTTTGTTCCAACAAATTGATAGAAACATCAGAGTTGTTTAATGATATGTCCCAAGTATTCATACAATACCACAGTTTCTGCAGATTTCTAAATGTGAGCTTACACAATGTGCTCAAAGTGAGATAAGCAGCACAGGGTTATATTACAATACAAACATAATTAAAGAATACCCACTGTGACGAGCTAAGACCACTCAGGCCGGGACTCGTGATTAGCGAGGCGTGACACAGAATTATTCAGTTTTTCTCAATTTTCTTATGATCTGGGAACAATGGGTATTTACGTTAAAATGATTTTGATTTCACCTAATTGAAGAAGAATATTTCATCTTTGGAACCAAGACCTTGAATTTTAAATCCTAAAAGCAGAAATATATCATTATGCCCGTGACAGACACTCACTTCGAGAAGATTTCATCCAAATATACATGTTTATAAGGGCCGATATGAAAATGAAACAGACATTTGAAAAAACGCTCGGGAACAATCAGAAAAATTGTTTTCTGAAAACTAAAATAACCATCTTAAAGAGCATAAATTGATCATTACGAATATAACCTTGAATTTATTTTAACCATATTGGTTATTAAGTTACATGAGTATTAAGAACTGCTTCTACAGTAATCTTCTACAAACGCATAGCTCTGGCCAGTGGGATTCTCACGCATGCGCAAAAGGGGGTGAGTATAATAGCTGGTAATGTGTGACGAAAAACCGATTTGACATATTGACTGTAACATACACCGTACTGTAATTATACGATCTGCTAAATCTGTGCTATTGGAAAGAAAGGCTGATCGAAGAAGGTTCCGAGGAAGGCAAATAGAAACAGATTTTGAATTGTTCTGATAGAAAGATAATTGTCATAAAAGAATGCTATCTTTGTATATCTAAGATGAATTGACATAAGTATGTTAACTGGAATTGTAAATCGCCATGCATATATTGAAGTATTAATAGAAAGATTGACAAGATTTGAGGTAAGCACTGTGCAAAAAATCGAACCAGAAAAATTTGATATAAAGAAAATATAACCAAAAGAAATTGAAATAACTTGAATAGAATCTCAAAACGCATAATTTTTTTATATAATAAACTATTTTCTACATACTATGTTATGTGATACTTATACTGTAAACAAGTTAATGTTCTTCAATGAATGTTATCATGAGACATACAAAAGTAAAAATTCTCCGCAATATAAATAGAAACAAAGCGTGTCTTAGTAGAATTGTAGATTGTTATATGTATATCTGGTATTTGAGGAAATTTATATAACAATCAATACAATACTTTTTTAAGAATTATCTTTGATCGAGTATAAATGAAATGCTGATCGAATGCTTTGGTATAATGGTTGTCAACATACGTCGATTCAAGAGGAAGTATTTTTTTCAAATTGGTCATATGAAAAAAAAAACCATATCAACTTAACCCTTTCGAAATTATAGGTGTTTACACCAAAATATACAACACTATCATTATCCTTCATTTACTTATATGACGGATTAAAAATAATGTTCTAGTTATTGATTATTTCATACCTACGATTTCAATAAATGAATTTTCTACTACTGAACATATATCCTTTAGTTATTACGAGGTTTACCTTATCATGATAAGATACCTTCTACATTGTATACTTATATACGTCCCCCTCTAAGTACGATAGATCATACTGTATTTATGATTCGGTACTTATAATTAAAATACCTCTATAGGTTGGTATACTCAGTTCCTTTTGGTTATTAGGTATCCTCTGGTTACAAGTTTATATCTTCTGCATCTAAGTAGTATCCTCACCATATGATAAGGTATTCCGTAGTTTTATTATATGATCAGCGATGAAATACTGTAGGTAACAGTGACGATATACTTGTATTATATTTTCACTGTGGTCAGGTGCCGGTACTACTTTCATCCGTGTGTACAAACGGGATGAACTTTCAAATTTTAAAGTTATTTTTATTACACATTTCATTAAAAGAAATATAATAGATAGAATACTTAATGTAGTATTTCAAAAATAAGGTTTAATTCATCTCGTGCCATGGGTTAAGTTGATATTTTACTCGTGGCTGCACCCATGACACTCGATGAAATAAATTTGATATTTGGAATACTACATTACAGTAGCCTCTATATATAGAAAATCTCGCCAAAGTTTATTCTGATATCAAATATATCAACACAAGGTTATAAAAGTAACAAATATTCGAGGCATGTTTCTTCTGTTACTGAAAAGGTATCATCTACTTTGAATATGTTTCTTCTATTTTTGATAAGGTATCATCTACTTTGAATATGTTTCTTCTATTATTGATAAGGTATCATCTACTTTGAATATGTTTCTTCTATTATTGATAAGATATCATCTACTATAGAATATGTTTCTTCTGTTACTGATAAGGTATCATCTACTTTGAATATGTTTCTTCTATAAGTGACAAGGTATCATCCACTTTGAATATGTTTCTTCTATAATTGTTATGGTATCGTCTACTTTGAATATGTTTCTTCAATTATTGATAAGGTATCATCTACTTTGAATATGTTTCTTCAATTATTGATAAGGTATCATCTACTTTGAATATGTTTCTTCTATTATTGATAAGGTATCATCTACTTTGAATATGTTTCTTCTATAAGTGACAAGGTATCATCTACTTTGGATATGTTAGTTCTATTATTGATAAGGTATCATCCACTTTGAATATGTTTCTTCTATTATTGATAAGATATCATCTACTTTGAATATGTTTCTTCTGTTACGGATAAGGTATCATCTACTTTGAATATGTTTCTTCTTTTATTGATATGGTATCATCTAGTTTGAATATGTTTCTACTATTATTGTTATGGTATCATCCACTGTGAATATGTTTCTTCTATTATTGATAAGGTATCATCTACTTTGAATATGTTTCTTCTATTATTGTTATGGTATCATCTACTTTGAATATGTTTCTTCTATTATTGATATGGTATCATCTAGTTTGAATATGTTTCTACTATTATTGATAAGGTATCATCTACTTTGAATATGTTTCTTCTGTTATTGATAAGGTATCATCTACTATGAATCTGTTTCTTCTATTATTGATAAGGTATCATCTACTTTGAATATGTTTCTTCTATTATTGATAAGGTATCATCTACTTTGAACATGTTTCTTCTATTATTGTTATGGTATCATCTACTATGAATATGTTTCTTCTATTATTGTAATGGTATCATCTACTTTGAATATGTTTCTTCTATTATTGATAAGATATAATCTACTAATGAATATGTTTCTTCTATTATTGATATGGTATCATCTACTTATGAATATGTTTCTTCTATTAGTGACAAGGTATCATCTACTTTGAATATGTTTCTTCTATTATTGTTATAGTATCATCTATTTTGAATATGTTTCTTCTATTTTTGATAAGGTATCATCTACTTTGAATATGTTTCTTCTATTATAAATAAGATAATTATCATCTACTTTGAATATGTTTCTTCTATTATTGATATGGTATCATCTACTTTGAATATGTTTCTTCTATTATTGATAAGGTATCATCTACTTATGAATATGTTTCTTCTATTAGTGACAAGGTATCATCTACTTTGAATATGTTTCTTCTATTATAAATAAGATAATTATCATCTACTTTGAATATGTTTCTTCTATTATTGTTATGGTATAATCTACTTTGAATATGTTTCTTCTATTATTGTTAAGATATCATCTACTTTGAATATGTTTCTTCTATTATTGCTATGGTATCAACTACTTTGAATATGTTTCTTCTATTATTGATAAGATATCATCTACTTTGAATATGTTTCTTCTATTATTGATAAGGTATCATCTACTTATGAACATGTTTCTTCTATTAGTGATAAGGTATCATCTACTTTGAATATGTTTCTTCTATTATTGATAAGGTATCATCTACTTTGAATATGTTTCTTCTATTATTGATAAGGTATCATCTACTTTGAATATTTTTCTTCTATTATTGATAAGAGATCATCTACTTTGAATATTTTTCTTCTATTATTGATAAGGTATCATCTACTTTGAATATGTTTCTTCTATTATTGATAAGGTTTCATCTACTTTAAATATGTTTCTTCTATTATTGATAAGATATCATCTACTTTGAATATTTTTTTTCTATTATTGATAAGGTATCATCTACTTTGAATATGTTTCTTCTATTATTGATAAGGTATCATCTACTTTGAATATGTTTCTTCTATTAGTGATAATATATCATCTACTTTGAATATTTTTCTTCTATTATTGATAAGATATCATCTACTTTGAATATGTTTCTTCTATTATTGATATGGTATCATCTACTTGGAATATGTTTCTTCTATTATTGTTATGGTATCATCTACTTTGAATATGTTTCTTCTACTATTGATAAGGTATCATCTTTGAATATGTTTCTTCTACTATTGATAAGATATCATCTACTTTGAATATGTTTCTTCTATTATTGATAAGGTATCATCCACTTTGAATATGTTATTTCTATTATTGTTATGGTATCATCTACTTTGAATATGTTTCTTCTATTATTGATAAGGTATCATCTACTTTGAATATGTTTCTTCTATTATTGATAAGGTATCATCTACTAACGAATATGTTTCTTCTATTATTGTTAAGGTATCATCTACTTTGAATATTTTTCTTCTTTTATTGATAAGGTATCATCTACTTATGAATATGTTTCTTCTATTATTGATAAGGTATCATCTACTTTGAATATGTTTCTTCTACTATTGATAAGGTATCATCTTTGAATATGTTTCTTCTACTATTGATAAGATATCATCTACTTTGAATATGTTTCTTCTATTATTGATAAGGTATCATCCACTTTGAATATGTTATTTCTATTATTGTTATGGTATCATCTACTTTGAATATGTTTCTTCTATTATTGATAAGGTATCATCTACTTTGAATATGTTTCTTCTATTATTGATAAGGTATCATCTACTAACGAATATGTTTCTTCTATTATTGTTAAGGTATCATCTACTTTGAATATTTTTCTTCTTTTATTGATAAGGTATCATCTACTTATGAATATGTTTCTTCTATTATTGATAAGGTATCATCTACTTTGAATATGTTTCTTCTATTATTGATAAGGTATCATCTACTAACGAATATGTTTCTTCTATTATTGATAAGGTATCATCCACTTTGAATATGTTTCTTCTTTTATTGTTATGGTATCATCTACTTTGAATATGTTTCTTCTATTATTGATAAGGTATCATCTACTTTGAATATGTTTCTTCTATTATTGATAAGGTATCATCTACTAACGAATATGTTTCTTCTATTATTGATAAGGTTTCATCTACTTTAAATATGTTTCTTCTATTATTGATAAGATATCATCTACTTTGAATATTTTTTTTCTATTATTGATAAGGTATCATCTACTTTGAATATGTTTCTTCTATTATTGATAAGGTATCATCTACTTTGAATATGTTTCTTCTATTAGTGATAATATATCATCTACTTTGAATATTTTTCTTCTATTATTGATAAGATATCATCTACTTTGAA
Source organism: Steromphala cineraria (assembly GCA_916613615.1). Classification (NCBI taxonomy): domain Eukaryota; kingdom Metazoa; phylum Mollusca; class Gastropoda; order Trochida; family Trochidae; genus Steromphala; species Steromphala cineraria. The sequence goes on from OU744734.1 coordinate 3,692,601, forward strand.
TATGTTTCTTCTATTATTGATATGGTATCATCTACTTGGAATATGTTTCTTCTATTATTGTTATGGTATCATCTACTTTGAATATGTTTCTTCTACTATTGATAAGGTATCATCTTTGAATATGTTTCTTCTATTATTGATAAGGTATCATCTACTTTGAATATGTTTCTTCTATTATTGATAAGGTATCATCTACTTTGAATATGTTTCTTCTATTATTGTTATGATATCATCTACTTTGAATATTTTTCTTCTATTATTGATAAGATATCATCTACTTTGAATATGTTTCTTCTATTATTGTTATGGTATCATCTACTTGGAATATGTTTCTTCTATTATTGTTATGGTATCATCTACTTTGAATATGTTTCTTCTACTATTGATAAGGTATCATCTTTGAATATGTTTCTTCTACTATTGATAAGATATCATCTACTTTGAATATGTTTCTTCTATTATTGATAAGGTATCATCTACTAACGAATATGTTTCTTCTATTATTGATAAGGTATCATCCACTTTGAATATGTTTCTTCTATTATTGTTATGGTATCATCTACTTTGAATATGTTTCTTCTATTATTGATAAGGTATCATCTACTTTGAATATGTTTCTTCTATTATTGATAAGGTATCATCTACTAACGAATATGTTTCTTCTATTATTGTTAAGGTATCATCTACTTTGAATATTTTTCTTCTTTTATTGATAAGGTATCATCTACTTATGAATATGTTTCTTCTATTATTGATAAGGTATCATCTACTTTGAATATGTTTCTTCTATTATTGATAAGGTATCATCTACTAACGAATATGTTTCTTCTATTATTGATAAGGTATCATCCACTTTGAATATGTTTCTTCTTTTATTGTTATGGTATCATCTACTTTGAATATGTTTCTTCTATTATTGATAAGGTATCATCTACTTTGAATATGTTTCTTCTATTATTGATAAGGTATCATCTACTAACGAATATGTTTCTTCTATTATTGATAAGGTATCATCCACTTTGAATATGTTTCTTCTATTATTGTTATGGTATCATCTACTTTGAATATGTTTCTTCTATTATTGATAAGGTATCATCTACTTTGATTATGTTTCTTCTATTATTGATAAGGTATCATCTACTTTAAATATGTTTCTTCTATTATTGATAAGGTATCAACTACTTTGAATATGTTTATTCTATTATTGATAAGATATCATCTACTTTGAATATGTTTATTCTATTATTGATAAGATATCATCTACTTTGAATATGTTTCTTCTATTATTGATAAGGTATCATCTACTTTGATTATGTTTCTTCTATTATTGATAAGGTATCATCTACTTTGAATATGTTTCTTTTATTATTGATAAGGTATCATCTACTTTGATTATGTTTCTTCTATTATTGATAAGGTATCATCTACTTTAAATATGTTTCTTCTATTATTGATAAGGTATCATCTACTTTGAATATGTTTCTTCTATTATTGATAAGGTATCATCTACTTTGAATATGTTTCTTCTATTATTGATATGGTATCATCTACTTTGAATATGTTTCTTCTATTATTGTTATGAAATCATCTACTTTGAATATGTTTCTTCTATTAGTGATAAGGTATCATCTACTTTGATTATGTTTCTACTATTTATGATAAGGTATCGTCTACTTTGAATATGTTTCTTCTATTATTGATAAGGTATCATCTACTTTGAATATGTTTCTTCTGTTACTGATAAGGTATCATCTACTTTGAATATGTTTCTTCTATTATTGTTATGGTATCATCTACTTTGAATATGTTTCTTCTATTAGTGATAAGGTATCATCTACTTTGAATATGTTTCTTCTATTATTGTTATAGTATCATCTACTAATGGATATGTTTCTTCTGTTATTGATAAGGTATCATCTACTTTGAATATGTTTCTTCTATTATTGTTATGAAATCATCTACTTTGAATATGTTTCTTCTATTATTGATAAGGTATTATCTACTTTGAATATGTTTCTTCTATTATTGATAAGGTATCATCTACTTTGAATATGTTTCTTCTATTATTGATAAGGTATCATCTACTTTGAATATGTTTCTTCTATTAGTGATAATATATCATCTACTTTGAATATGTTTCTTCTATTATTGATAAGGTATCATCTACTTTGAATATTTTTCTTCTATTATTGATAAGAGATCATCTACTTTGAATATTGTTCTTCTATTATTGATAAGGTATCATCTACTTTGAATATGTTTCTTCTATTATTGATAAGGTTTCATCTACTTTAAATATGTTTCTTCTATTATTGATAAGATATCATCTACTTTGAATATTTTTCTTCTATTATTGATAAGGTATCATCTACTTTGAATATGTTTCTTCTATTATTGATAAGGTATCATCTACTTTGAATATGTTTCTTCTATTAGTGATAATATATCATCTACTTTGAATATGTTTCTTCTATTATTGATAAGGTATCATCTACTTTGAATATTTTTCTTCTATTATTGATAAGAGATCATCTACTTTGAATATTTTTCTTCTATTATTGATAAGGTATCATCTACTTTGAATATGTTTCTTCTATTATTGATAAGGTTTCATCTACTTTAAATATGTTTCTTCTATTATTGATAAGATATCATCTACTTTGAATATTTTTTTTCTATTATTGATAAGGTATCATCTACTTTGAATATGTTTCTTCTATTATTGATAAGGTATCATCTACTTTGAATATGTTTCTTCTATTAGTGATAATATATCATCTACTTTGAATATTTTTCTTCTATTATTGATAAGATATCATCTACTTTGAATATGTTTCTTCTATTATTGATATGGTATCATCTACTTGGAATATGTTTCTTCTATTATTGTTATGGTATCATCTACTTTGAATATGTTTCTTCTATTATTGATAAGGTATCAACTACTTTGAATATGTTTCTTCTATTATTGATAAGGTATCATCTACTTTGACTATGTTTCTTCTATTATTGATAAGGTATCAACTACTTATGAATATGTTTCTTCTATTATTGATAAGATATCATCTACTTTGAATATGTTTCTTCTATTATTGATAAGGTATCATCTACTTTGAATATGTTTCTTCTATTATTGTTATGGTATCATCTACTTTGAATATGTTTCTTCTATTATTGATAAGGTATCATCTACTTTGAATATGTTTCTTCTATTATTGATAAGGTATCATCTACTTTGAATATGTTTCTTCTATTAGTGATAAGATATCATCTACTTTGAATATGTTTCTTCTATTATTGTTATGGTATCATCTACTTTGAATATGTTTCTTCTATTATTGATAAGGTATCATCTACTTTGAATATGTTTCTTCTATTATTGTTAAGGTATCATCTACTTTGAATATGTTTCTTCTATTATTGATATGGCATCATCTACTTTGAATATGTTTCTTCTATTATTGATAAGGTATCATCTACTTTGAATATGTTTCTTCTATTATTGATAAGGTATCATCTACTTTGAATATGTTTCTTCTATTATTGATATGGCATCATCTACTTTGAATATGTTTCTTCTATTATTGTTAAGGTATCATCTACTTTGAATATGTTTCTTCTATTATTGATATGGCATCATCTACTTTGAATATGTTTCTTCTATTATTGTTATGGTATCATCTACTTTGAATATGTTTCTTCTATTATTGATAAGGTATCATCTACTTTGAATATGTTTCTTCTATTATTGATAAGGTATCATCTACTTTGAATATGTTTCTTCTATTATTGATAAGGTATCATCTACTTTGAATATGTTTCTTCTATTATTGTTAAGGTATCATCTACTTTGAATATGTTTCTTCTATTATTGATATGGCATCATCTACTTTGAATATGTTTCTTCTATTATTGATAAGGTATCATCTACTTTGAATATGTTTCTTCTATTATTGATAAGGTATCATCTACTTTGAATATGTTTCTTCTATTATTGTTATGGTATCATCTACTTTGAATATGTTTCTTCTATTATTGTTATGGTATCATCTACTTTGAATATGTTTCTTCTATTATTGTTATGATATCATCTACTTTGAATATGTTTCCTCTATTATTGATAAGGTATCATCTACTTTGAATATGTTTCTTCTATTATTGATAAGGTATCATCTACTTTGAATATGTTTCTTCTATTAGTGATAATATATCATCTACTTTGAATATGTTTCTTCTATTATTGATAAGGTATCATCTACTTTGAATATTTTTCTTCTATTATCGATAAGGTATCATCTACTTTGAATATGTTTCTTCTATTATTGATAAGGTATCATCTACTTTGAATATGTTTCTTCTATTATTGATAAGGTTTCATCTACTTTAAATATGTTTCTTCTATTATTGATAAGATATCATCTACTTTGAATATTTTTCTTCTATTATTGATAAGGTATCATCTACTTTGAATATGTTTCTTCTATTATTGTTATGGTATCATCTACTTTGAATATATTTCTTCTATTAGTGACAAGGTATCATCTACTTTGAATATGTTTCTTCTATTATTGTTATGGTATCATCTACTTTGAATATGTTTCTTCTATTACTGATAAGGTATCATCTACTTTGAATATGTTTCTTCTATTATTGTTATGATATCATCTACTTTGAATATGTTTCTTCTTTTATTGTTATAGTATCATCTACTAATGAATATGTTTTTTCTATTATTGATATGTCACTAATGGCTGAAATATTGCCCAAGCAGCGTAAAACAATAACTCACTCACTCTATTATTGATAAGGTATCATCTACTTATGAATATGTTTCTTCTTTTATTGATAAGATGTCATCTACTTATGAATATGTTTCTTCTTTTATTGATAAGATATCATCTACTTATGAATATGTTTCTTATTTTTTTGTTCAGGCATCATCTACTAATACACTCAGGGGCAAAAGAAACGATACCAACTTTTCAAAAGAGTACAAAACAAAATCATGTTGTAAATGAAATGCGACTACGAGCCCTTGTGATAGGCCCATCAGTTATGAAGAAGTACTCACAATTTCAAACATCAAAGTAAATTACTGATAATTGTATGACTGTTCACATACACGAGGGGTCAAAAAACAGCTTTTTCGATGTTATTTTTGGTAATAATCTTTGGAATTGGAATAAAATAATTATGAAATTTAAAAATTTATACAATCTAAGATGCTATCAATATAAATAACCCTTGTAGAAGTTAATTTGTTCACGCATTTTGCCTGTATTTTGGTTTAAAAACAAGAAAAAGGGCCATTTTCACTATCCTATCTCGTCTAGTTAAGGAGATTTTTTAACAGCGTTTTTTGAAAGGCATCTTTTTCAAAAACGTTAACAGATATAGCTCTGAAATTCAAAACTTAGTTCAGTTAGCTCTTGAATTCACGAATTAACCCTGTTTCAGCCGTAACTATCAATCGTTGATTAACCTATCATGTATTTGATATGGTATCGTTTCTTTTGCCCCTGAGTGTAAGTATGTGTAGTCTGTTCGTCATAATGTTACTCAACAAATTAATATGCATCTTCTACTTATGACGCCTCTGCTCATTATCAGCTACACTTGTCTTATGATCAGTTAATCTCAACCATTATTAGTTTGTTCCACTTATCAGTTGTTATTGTCATATAATTCTTTTGTTCATTAATTTCTTTTAAGTTGATGATGGGTTATTCTTTGATAACTCCATATAAAGATTTGGTTTCAATGCTGTATGCGATATGCCATTCCATGTATATTGGCATTCATTTGAGATATGTTGGTTTCGAGTAGTTCAGATGTCAATATATATTGTTAAGCTTTTATTCGTATTGATCAATGTCCTTGCTTTAGAAGCATGGTCATAGTTTTGTAAGTCATTAGAGTCTATGAGAATCATGAGAGTCTATGAGAATCATGAGAGTCTATGAGAATCATGTGAGTCTTTGAGAATCATGAGAGTCTATGAGAATCATGGGAGTCTATGAGAATCATGAGAGTCATGAGATGGCCTGAAACAACTTTATAAAGTTCTTCAAAGTAGGTATCATGAATTGGTATCTCTGATGATTTGAAATAAACAAATTCTTGCACATGGAATTCCTTTCGATTTTCGTATGTACCGGAGACGGACTTGGTTTGTTACTATCTTACCGGTAATAAGACGGATAGAGATAGTACGATTTATATGCTTTTGTATCATCAACACTTGCAGACTCAATAACCATTAAATTAAGTTTTTCGGAAGTGAAGAAGAAGAAATGATAAATGATAGTTATCAAATTGCCTAGCCCCTCGATTGCATTTGTACACCTTTACAACTACAAACCACCAAGCAAAATTTGACATCATTTATTTAAAATTTCAGAAACCTTTTTTATACATTATGTGAATTTATTTAATTATTTAATTTTTGCATTTAACATGTAACAGGTTAGGCAACCCAATAGGAGTTATTTATGACACACATGTACAATTACAGGAATTACGATAATGATTTATGGAAATAGAATAATTTTATTTTCCTATAAGATTTTTTTTAACATATCATTTCTTCTATTAGTAAAGTTTGTTTTCTCTGATTGTAGAAAGATCTCTGGAATCCTTCTTTTAATCCATATGGATATTCCTTAGATTGAGTGAATTATTTTTTCCACCGCTTGGGCAATTTTACAGCCATTAGCGACGTTTTTGAATACTTGTATATGTAATGTATTTGTGGGTCTGAATCTGACTTATCTTCCGAAACAACTAACTTATATCCCGCTATCAAGATATAGGTTCAAATGTCTTAAGAAAACAAAAAGCGCATGTGCATCTTGGCGTGTTCTGATATCTGATATTCTGAAGGATTTGTCCACAATTAAAGATGCTGTATCATACTTGCAATATTTTAAAAAGTATTTCTAATGTATTCGTTGTATTTTTAGAAAAATGTAGCGACCAACCTAGGGAAAATCGGACCAAAATTAAATATGAGATAATTTACCAAATTTACCGTCACGGCAGGCAACATAAAGGCGAATCAAGTGTGGCCATCTCACAACTTCCGGTCTCTAAATATACGCTTGGAAACCGTCTTTGTCGCGCACGACTAGATTTTCTTTTCTTTTCCCCCGAATAAGGTATTCGTTGCTGCCAAAGTTGATACCCATCGAACGCAAATACGCTAGTTGTGACCCGGTGTAAATCCTACACGCGTCACCGAAAGCGGATTCGTTAAATGCTATGCCCTTACTACAAGGGGTACTGTGCTTTTGGCGTCGAAATAAGTATGTTATTGTTGATTAAACAATCTAAATATGATATCAAAATTTCGACGAAAGATTTTTCTACAAAGTGAGGTAATTTTTTCTCAATAGCTAAATTTCAGCCTGAACCGCATGCAAGTATGAAACAGCATATTTAAGCGTCTGAAGGATTTTACTATTCTGGTATCATTCACTTTCAAATCTGAAATTGAGACGTGTAATATTTTTCTATGGACGGATCACCTTTAACGTTCATATAGACTGGACCGTTTATGATTACAATTCCAAAGTTATAAAATAGATATACATATTGGCATATACTCTTAAAATCAGTCCATATTTTTTTCTGATCTTCCAAACTAACAAAATCTCTTCTATTGCGTGCCAAACCTAATCGGTAGAGTGTAGTCACCGTTTTCTTTACACACGATAAATATAAGACTTTTATAGAGACACTTCTGAATTTTGAAAAAGCGACGTCGCGACATAAATTTTAATGTCGTTGTCAAGCAAGTGATGAAAATTGGCTCGACAACATCAAACCCACCCAGTTTGGCGCTATGTAAAAGCTATCAATTATTCTCCAGAGGCATTGAAACTTCTGAACTAATAACGATTACGCCATGCACTAAAGAATGACATCAGAATGATGTACGCGCGTTTCAAGCTAATATCTCGAATGTGATGTTCCAAAGCACAGTCAGATGGTGACTGATTCAATATGTTTCAATTCCAGAGGTCAACATCAATGACAAAAACACAAGTTCACTGTCTTGTCTGTCACAAGAAGGTCTAATCACTTTAATTGGTCTGCATCTCGCAAAACTAATTCCACCAGAGACCATCTTCCTCATCACGTGACCTGGAGGGTGTAACCTGATACCCATATTTGTGCCAATCTTCAATGTTGACAACCCCGCTACAATCTGCTTCATGTCTCAGTCCGGTTTCTCTTCCATCAGCTTCTGCTCTCAAGATGGCGGTCGTGCGGCCAACAAAGACGCTCTCCTCTCTCGCAAGCTGTATTGTTCTAAGCGCTTGTATCCACACGCCAGCCTAGCTGATCGTCATCAGATTAATTCTGTGAGGTTAATCGAATTATTCCCTAATTGGCAGGATCAACTTTCTCGCACTAGAGCTGACGCGTACTTGGGTTTCGTGATCCCACCACCTGGACAAACGTTATCGACCTCGTTTCCGTCACCGCTAGGTAGCGCTATCGATCTCGCAACGATCTCGCAATATCTCGAAGGTCGGGTACCTGTTCCTATCAGGTCTCGGAGCATTAGGGTGGAGAACAATCACAGCCGTTTCAGTCATTGAGACGTAATGGGATGAAATCGTTGTCGATGGGTGTTCCATATAGGTATTCGACCTATGTTCTTTTTGGTCAACGTTTAAACACTTTTAAATGACCCATTAGCAAAGTCAAGACACACATCATAACATTCTTATAAATATGCTCTTGGTCATAGTCGTCATTCTGACATACGGGGATATAATATATGTACAATTCAGCATTAAACGATAATTATCTTTCCCATGAACCTCATGTATAGTGGATTAAGAAGTCTTGGAGTAAAGTCAGTTATAACGTATTCACAGAAGTATCGTAGGGGTCAAAGTCACAATCAGCAATCAGATATTTGGATTGCTTGATTCAGAGTTTATTATGAAGGACACATGCATTTAGTCTTACAAAATCATAGTCTACAGACATTCATGCTAACATTTCTATGTGACATTGAGAAGTGTCATCTTTAAGACGATTCGGCAACGACGAAGCAGACACAAAACTTTCCTATTCCGTTTAATGAAGATTTCTCAGAGAAACATCCTTACAAATATGTATATGACGCTTTAAAACCATTTCTGTTAACGTTTCTGCACAGCGCTTTATGAACTTATTTGAAAATTGTTCTTAGAAGGTTTTAAAACTTCACAGATACCTTTCATCATAAAACTTGTTTTGAGAGTGAAATTTTGGCATCATGCTTTAGAAAATGAAAACCATCAAAACGTGCTTATGCTTCAGTCTTCTTATTGTGATGGCGGAGTGTCTTGCATAAAAGCAAGAAGCTATTTTAGAAATAACGACGTGCAGGTATATGGATGAAGTTTTTAATTGCGTGGTTGTGTGCATAAATAATCCCAGTCAACTTTTACCTACCTTAAACACCATGGTACTCATTTGAACATTGTTGTTGTTTTCAAGTTATTGTTAAATAATGTTTAGCTGATTTGGACATATTGTTAAAGGGCAGGTCGACCCATATTTAACAACATGAAGAGGTATCCTTGGGTGTTTAATCTTTTCTTGCATATTTTGACTTAGTAGCTGAATTTCTTTAAGTAGCTCTAGAAGTTTAAGCGAGCTTAACACATTGCTGGGCACAAATCAATTGACATTCACCTCACCATGTTCTCAACAAGGTTACACCCAAACTCACGATGATTATACAAATCAAATACTTAAACTTAAACAGATGGTAAGGACAGACAGACAGACAGACATGTTATTTCAGTCTCACCTCACATAAAATACATGATAAAAATTGGTTGTGAAAATAACATAAAAGTGAGCCACCCTTTAAAGGTTATGAGAGACTATCATCAAAAAGTAAAAAAGAAGTATATATACATTCTAAGATATATCATCCTGCTACATCAGCGTATCTGTCTCCGCTAATGCTACAACCTATCCTCTGAAATCATCCTATGGTCTTCTGTCGTATCGCTGACGGGTGGTTGCTTAGCGCTATTTATAGCCTGTCTGTTTTCCGTCAAACTACTTCGAACTCCATACACTGTTGTCTAGTGATGTCGCACGTGGAAATCTAAGAGCGCGCGATTTGGAGTTTAGCGGGAAACGGCAATGACAATCAGATTTATTATCTAATAGCACACCTATTGGTTAATTTGAATCACGAGGTGAGCACGCGGAACGAAGCCAATTAAAGAAACTAGTTTGCCGCTATCGCTGAAAGGGCATCATTTGATTGGCTTGCTATATATAGCGATACGACAGAAGACCATAGGAGGATATCAGGGGATAGGTTATAGCTTTAGCGGAGACATATACGCTGATGTAGCAGGATGAAGATATATAAAAAATATAATAATTTAAAAAAAAAAAAGGTGATATATAGTTATGTTTGTTGCTTTTATTTAGTGCTGTCCCACTCAGTGATAAGGATAGCTTTCAGTAATAGGCATTCTGCAGTTACTCGATGTAAACAAAATGGTAGAACGTTGCCCAGAGCAAAGCTCTGTGGACTGCAATCATGTTCAGTCAATGGCGACCGACGTCATGGCTATATGAGCTCGTGTTTGTTCCTTCTGATCTAAAGAGAGACAGAGAGTAGCACTAGCAACTATTGGTTGGGCTTGTGACTTTATCCAACACCTTTCCTGACCCAATGGTACACTTGGTTTTGGTTTCGAAGTTAAGTTGATGTGACCGGTAATTTAACCTGATTGTCCTTCAAGGACATTCATTGTCTTCTTGGTTGATAAACTCACAGGGCGCAAATAGTTTGGAATTAAAAGAAAGTATATTGGTCATTACATCCCGATAGTAACGGATATACAACGTTTATGGTGTGGTTGTCATCTTGGAGGATATGTTAACCATACCACCAGTTTCCTTCCTCGATCTTCTGCTGTTGAAGACACACCATCCTGCCACATTAGTGTATGTGTCTCCGCGTTATGCTCGAACCTATCCACTGATATCCTTTGATCATATTCGGCCTTTTGCTGACGGTTTGTTACTCAAGCCTATTTATAGCCTGTCTGTTGTCTGCCAAACTTTTTCGAACTCCATGCACTGTAGTCTGTTGTCGAAATCATCTAAAAACTCGGAATGGAGCTTAGCGGTAGCCTGCAGGGGAACATTAGATATATTATCTACTAGCACCCCCACTGGTTAATTTAAATCACGCGGCAACACGCAGAACGAAGCCCAGAAACCAGTTTGCCGCTATCGCTGAAATGGAATCATTTGATTGGCTTGCTATATATATATATATATAACGATACGTCTGAAAGTGATCAAAGGGTACCAGGGGATAGGTTGGAGCATAACACGGAAACACATACGCTGATGTAGCTTGATGAAAAAACACAAGAAAACTAAAGTTTCATCTAGATGACGGCATATCTTGAAACTAATATTATATTTTATAAGATCTTAAGTGATTTCTTTTTAATTTATCTGTTCATATCTGTTTCTTTCAGCAAATATGAATTAACGTTTGCCTCCTTGACTCTGAAGAAACGTTTCTCTTAGGTTTATTTCTGAAGTTTGGCTGATTCCAGCTAGACAGGGGGACGAGAATTGGGATTCAAAATGGGACAGTATCTATTAGCTGGACACTTCAGATGTTTACCCAACCAAAGTAGAAACGCTATAGCCATTAGTCTCAATTAAGCCTTTTAGATGTCCATTCAGCCAACCACTTGCTCTCTCGTTGATCATGTGACGAGGCTATCAACTGGGCTCAGTCTTCTGTGGGAAGATTAACGATGCGCTACAATAGCACACAGCCAGTTCAGAGGCCAGGCGGCTTCTAAACAAACACACAATCAACTTTAAAAGATCTGTCGATACACCCTTTTCATTATTACCCACGAGAAAATTGCCCTAATGCCAATTCATCAATTGATTTTGTTTTTTTATTCTTTAACAGACTATAAGCTGGCCATGTTTTGCCCAATAATCTCTAATCTGAACAAGTTCTCGCAACGTGGGAACGAGAGTTACTCCATTAATTATTAACGATGTCGGCAAAACGGTAAACCCATCTCTTCCGCGGCACAGTGTACAGCACGATGGAAGCACAGCTCGTTCAGAGACTTTTCAGCCAATCACGTACATCGTGTCCTGGCCGGATGTTGCTTTTGATTCTGCGGAGCTACGATAAATTGCATGATGGGAGCGGAAGCTGCCACTTAGATGGAGAAACAGTTGGTAATGAGGGTCTGGCCACCCCGTACATTGAAAATGATTATCAATAAATGTAAAGTTACTTTTAGAAGCAGGTTTCCTATTCTTCCCGACATATTGAGAGATATAGCTGTTTGATCCGCGATCCAATATTATTATCTGCATGATCAATATAACGCGTCACACCCGTGTTCTTACTTAATACACGAGGAGGGAATAATTACCGTGTAATACAGTTAGTAGCATATTTTGTCACGAACTGCTCTCTCGAACTATCAGTTGTTCCGTGTATCCAAACACTCCCCAGAACAGTAGCTTGTCTGCTGACAATCTCAAGGCGGATTGTTAACCAAATACAACGATTTTCTGGTCCACATTACCTTTAACGCATGCTCTAATGAACAAATAATGATAGAAATACACTTTTCTGGATTGCATTAAGTGAATAAGACAGGCCATGTTAAATTCAGAAATTGAGGATTTGATGACTGTTAGTCCTTTGGCAAATACAAAGACATTCAAGTTCAACACAAATGCACATGCATCAATGAAACAAATGGGACAAATCAATATCCATATATTGTATTAGGTGCATGTGACTCTAAACATCCAACACCAAATGAACTTTTAAGACGAGAAGCTCAGTCGTTACAAGTCTGCTGCAAAATAATGCAAGAGGTATTCAGAGCAACACCAAAGCTTTTATCAAAGATATTCTCTTTTAAACAAAATTTTATTAAATTAATTTATGGTTCAGCATAACCAAACATTTCACTAAAAATGGTTTTATTTTATTCTTATTTAATGTCATTTAAATCCGCTATACAAAGTTAAGATGGCTGTGGGATTAATACTTTAGAATGTAAAATAAGTTAAAACGATTAACAACAATTAACAATCGAACATTTTTCGTTGACGTTTTTTTACCAGGGAAAAGAAAATATAAATGTTTTGGTTAAGGTGGTAATCAAACCGAATCGATGATTTTAGCACCCTTTTGTTGTGTTTTCTTTGGCTTCTCTCCCTAAATGAAAGAAAAAATACGTTTGTGTTTTGTCAATTTAAAAAGGAACCAATTTGGTTCGTTTAAATCCACACGGTTTTGCATTGTCTTTCGTGCAATGAATTAATTTATCTTTCTCCTAAAATATCAGTTTTGTCACCAAACGCTCTTTCGCTAAACCGTGTAAACTATGTACTCACACTTCGACAGACAGATGCAGTCAACTTTTCACAGCTTCTTTCCTATAAATTATGTTCCCAACACATACATACACACTGCATCTGAACTCTTGTTAGCTCCGTAAAACTAAATATCGAGACTCGCACCTGTTCGTATAGATATTAACATTTTTCATCGCGCAGTCTATCAACATACGGTCCGCCATGTTTGAAAAGTATATGAACAAAATCCAGTTTATTTTACAACACTATTAAAATAAACTTATGGTTTGATAGAACATTTATTCATTTACACACGAAGAATGACCAACAACAATGATAAAATATCGTTTTTTTGTTTCGTTTGAAGTAATAGTATAGTTTTAACCATTGTGAAAGAAACGTGTATATTTTGAAATGTAGTTTAATAATGAAATGATGTCTAAGGCCCTTTTCTCATGCACGAATTTACATACATGAGTAAATGTACACACTATGTAATTATACATACATGTGTAATAGTAAATATACTTTCTGTTCACATGTAGTTAAGCATTATGTTGTATTTGTCAATTACATACAGCCATGTATTATAATAAACGAAAATATATGAGTAGATTCAGTCTAGCGCCAGCTTTCATGATGTTAAGACTTCTTGGCTCCAAGAGAAGAAGAGATTTTCCCTATATGTATATGTAAATTTACATTTACATGACCTCCTGAGGTCGTGTAAAGTTACTCCTAGTGCAATAATACTCATGTATGTAATTGCGTTCTCATGACACTTTTACATACCCCAAATACATTTACATACATACGTAAATTTACTAACATATGTAAAGGTGTGCATGAGAAAAGGGCCTTAGTTACTGAACGATAGGAACACATGCATTTGTAATATAGTTACTGTCCTCTCATATATTACATCGCAACGTCTACAAACAGTTATTTGGAAATGCAATCTAAATAACGCTTTAGATAGACAATTCCATATTTGTTAATGACTTAATATAATGAACCTGTTCACCTTTATTTATTTAGATTGTTAGATAAGGCTTCTGAAATAATTAAGAACGATAAAATAAGTTAACGAAATAGTAGATTTGATTCTTTAGAGCCAGGAATAAATACTTGTACAACAGATATTCAATCTCTTTGTTTCCAACAGTTCTCGGTATGACGAAAAAAAATGATCAGTAAATTTACATAACATGTTAATATTAGAACTTTAATTATATTTATTTTCAGGTAAAATAATAGGTAAAACATAATCTAAACAAGACAAATTAGACACTTACATACAACAAATCTACAACATTAAAATAAGTTCAATTTTAAAGTTTTATGTTTTAAGAATTCTCTTGATATTTTGCTGTTGAAGATTTGGATAATTTTAATACAATACATTTCAGTTTAAATGAAGATGTCAGGACCAAGATGTACACATATCATTGGTCCAGATCTTTCTCCCTCGATTAATGAGGTGCTTTAGCAATGTAGTTTTAGGTCTATCCAATAATTATGTTCAAGAACTTTCGGTCCCTACTATTCATAACCTGGTTGGTGTTATTTTTTAACATTACTCGTATGAAAAGCATATCCACCCATATTTTCATATCAAGTTATTGTAAATTTTGCATGGTTGAATACCTTGAACATTGTCGTTGTGAATTGATCATGATCATGATGACAGAACAAAATACTAGCCTACGTATTTTGACAACTTAATTCTCAAATTTGCCAAAACATCTTGAATAAATGTAAAATAAAATGCGGATTGAGCTTTAATTTGGCTTATTATTATAGGTTGACTTACCTTCTTAAAGGGGCAGTAGCACGTTTTTAGGGGAATATGAGGTGATGACAGGAAAATGAAAATAAATGGTTCTAACTGAAAGACAATGTATTTAAACAAAACGAAGCAGTACTGAATCAAATAGAGAATGTAAAGTTCAGCCATGCGATTCCTTTTTCTTACACAAAATGAATGAAAGGTGTTCACACAAAAATGGCAGCCAATGGTTTTAATGTGAACCTTTAAAATTTGTTCTCTGACAATGGATGATTGGATTGTGTAATGAGGTTTTTAATCACTAACAAAGTAATACATTAAGCATTACCGTACAGTTATCAGTGGAAATTTTAAGATATAAAACTTTCAAAAAACGTGCTACTGGCCCCTTAAAGAGACCCCGTTTGTGAGCTGACATTTTTATTATTGTCACTTCAGTGAGCTGACTAACGTGTCAGTTTTGGAGTTCAAGATAAAACTGTTTTATACCACATGCAGTAATCCTATATTTGAAAAGAAAACACAAATACTATGGTCCATTTACGATGTATTTAGACAAATCAAGATGTAAATGTACATGCCAAAAACAAATAAATCTCATCCTTATGTTAATATTTTCACAATATCTTGCTAACTAGAAAATATTGTAATTGTTCATAAACATACATTATTGGTATGTGTTGGTATTCCTGCAATGCTTAGTGTAACACAACAGTAAAGGGCATTAAAGGGACAGTAGCACGTTTTAGGGGGAATATAAGGTGTAGTCAGGAAAATGAAAACAATTTGTTCCCATTGAAATACAATGTACTTAAACTAAATGAAGCAGTACTAAATCAAATATATAATGTAATGTTCAACCATGTAATTCCCTTTTCTTACACAAAATGAATTAAAGGTGTTCACACAAAAATGGCTGCCAATGGACTTTGTGCGAATCTTTATAATTTATTCTCTGACTATGGACGATTTATTTGTGTAATGAGATATCAGTAATACATTTAGCATTAACGAAATTATCAGTGAAAAATTGAAAATATAAAATTTTAAAAAAACGTGCTACTGCCCCTTTAAGCTTCGACGTATAATAAAACAAACTTTTGTTGATAATTTATTCATACATTAGATACCTTTAACCTACTTTGAGGAGATTTTATTAACATGGGAAAAGATCGAAGAGTTAAAGTAAATAACGTTACTATACAAATCTCATGGGACAAGTTTAAAAGCCTCTAATGTAAAACTCGTGAATGTTTAAATATTTTAATCTGCACCAATGAGCTCTCTGTTCTCCAAATCTTGAATTATGAATTAATTTAGATCCCTCTAATCTCGCTCATATTTTATGCAATATCTTAAAGTATCTAACGTGGTTATATTTGGATAAGACTATCTAAATATGATTTTACTTCTAGGAACCATAGTTCCCACGCGACAACAAATGGTAAAAGAAAAGAAACCACCTTTCCCCGAAATTCAGGCTACGATATCTTATCTTAAAGTGACACAGAGTATCTTTCTTAAAATTTTATTTGGTTTTGATAAGCTACAAAATATCTAATATACTGATTGAAGTTCATATCTCATCACTGCCACTGGACTTGCTAATATATCAATTTATGCTTGATTTTATGGAAAATCAAGAAAACATCTCAAATACGTTTAATATTCGAAATCATGCATCCAATTAATCTACCTATTAGTTATAATACCTAATAAACACTGTCGAATCGAATATATCTTCCTGTCAGCTTATGACAAGGTTTCAAAATTACGTTTGGCGAATTTGCGCGCGCCACTCGAGCCACATTGTCCGGTTTTCGATCAAAATCCAGACTTTGAATGGCCGTATTTTCGCTCTAATGTACTGATTGACCTTTAACTTGTTATTTTCAGTAGCAGTTAGTGGTTCTCGATGTAATAACATCGATTTCAAAATTTGATTGTGATCCTATCAACATACTCTGTGTCTCTTTAATATATGTCAAGGATAAGGAACCTCTATCCCATGTAAGAACGTCTTAAGTTAACTTTGTACACAATTACCTTTTTGATAATGATTTCTTTAAGAAAAGGATAAACTTAAGATTCGATGATATATACTTAAACAGGTTAATAAGTGATAGAATGATGATAGACTTTGCATGTTGGCCTACATACGTAGATAAGTACATCACAATCACACATAAATTATTTTTTCACTTTTGATAAGTATCAATTGACATTTTTGTAATACATAGATTAAGAGTCTATCAAATATTTTTCGGAAACTGGTCTATGGAAACGTTAAAGGAATATCTTACTTATTAGATGTTGCTTCACAGTTGATTTCTTTCCCACTGAAATAAACGTGTAAATAAATGTAATAATGAATTGAAATTAAATTGCACGAATGAAACATTCCTCAAATAGCAATTTCTTAGTGAACTGCACTTTTGTCATGCATTTCCTAGAAATCGTACTTTATTTTTAAAAGTTACTTCATTGCCTGAAAACTAATTAATTGATAATGCGGCGGTTTACTTAGGACATGTGAACACGAAAATTATCATACAACTTCTTTAGTGTGTAAAGGTGACGTTTCATTGGTTATTATGATGTTGTAAAGCAATATATCTTTATCTTATTACTTCGTTCTTTAGGTTTTGTATTTGTAAAAAAGCTGTACTGCCCAAGCCATTCTTTTGAAGGAAAGAAAAGTGTACATGGTATAGTAAAGTTTGTTCAAGTTTGCTTTGTATTGATGAAACAAATAGCATTCTATTCGAGTTTCTTTTTAAGGTAGACTCGTAAACTCTTTCTGATTACATGAATAATGTTTAAATTACCTTCTATTGGCGATTGTTATCAAATCAACTTTATTAAACACGTTTCCCCCTCGATAATATAATATTCTCTGATTTACTAATTCAGTCTTGGGCTCATTTCTTTTCACTTTATTGATTTAGTTTGAGGGTTCCCTCAGTTATATTAGGTTTATAATCAAACCTCTAAGTAAAATACTTTCACGACCGTTTTTGTTTTTGCAATAGAGATTTTTATTACCCATAAGGTTGAAAATACGTAGTGACATATTTTCAATATGAGCACACGTGCACATACCTCTTTTGCCTAGCAACGATTGTTGTAGCGCGACTCCCCGTATATTAACGTCTGTGACGTCATAAAATCATTGTTCGTAACGTCAATGAAGCCGGCCTTCGTAAGGGAAGCAGGCCATTTTTTTTATATTTCAAGTGAATAGAATGGAATAGAATCAATAAAGAAATTATTACCCTCGGAAGTGTGTCATACGACTTTTAAGAAACTCGCTCTCCCTCGGGTAATACAAAAAATCACACTCGTTTCGTAACAGTCAAAATTATGGCACACTTCCTGCAGGTATAAGTCTTGGAATCTATAAAAGTGCTCAAGATATAGAAAAACATGTTCTCTTGAATTTTTAAAGTGATCATAGAAGAATAGCTTGCCAAACTTTTCCAAAAAGGATATTTGTTTTTTGTCGCTGTTTTTATGTAATTTACGTATGGTTCTTTAAAATCAGCTTTAAAACAAGGTTATGCGCAATGAACATAAGTAAATATGATTTTCTCGTGAGCTGTATAGTGATTAAAAAAGAAAATCCAAGCGATTGTCACTGTTAAAGTTCTGTCTGTTTCTCAAGTTTGATTGTAAATTTGTAAATAGACAAACACAAACTCGCATTAACTTAATACCACTCTATTTGATTATGCAAAACGATCTTGTATTTTACGTTATGAGCCCGCGACGGTCGACCTCTTCGATCACGGGCCCAATCAAAAACACCAGTTCATCAAAGTCATAATGTTTTTAAATTTATTGAACTAATATGTGTAAAGATGGTATTGTTACACGTAATAATAAGAACCTAAAGGCTTATATCAGGCCTTATATAGCGGTTGAAGACATGTGTATTACGCCAATATTATTTCAGACTACCGGTAACGAAAGCAAAGTACAAAGAATTAACACATAATTACGTTATGCTAAGCGTTGTTGCCATTGATATTGAATGGTTCAAAACGTGTTGTCAATTGATACAATAGATGATTAAAGTGCAGTATCTACATCTATGATTTGTCATGAGAAGAGAAGAAATCTCTTGGGGTAAGTCATGTTTCAATATTCCATACGTACTGCCATCATATGAAACGCAATTTATCGGGCATATTTTAACGTAGTAATGTCAAATCGATCAGCTAATTAAAATCGGTAGCTAATTAAAACGTTTACCCAATGTTTCTACTAATAACACTAATCTGGTGTTTTTGTTCTAAACCTTCCGCCTTTACATGCTTATTATTTATCACAATGACGAAATCGGCCGCTAAGGAATATTTTCATATATTAAGTACAAATAGATGTACCTTATACTTCGAGATTATCAACAACAATATTTTGAGAATATCGATTATCAAATAAAGATCGTTACTGTTTATTACAGTGTATGCACTCACAAAAAGTCACCCTTTAATCTGACCCATTCATAGATATTTGTTTAGTCCTGAATTCATTTGGTTTAGGTTATTTCATTAATACAAGTGTACCTAATCTGCTCTTACTCTAAACACACATCCTTTTAATCCGACCCTCTCTGTAAACCGATTGACATAAACCCACTTTAAACCGAGACCCTCTAATCAGTCATGCTATGTATATATTTATTGGATTTATCAAATCGTCCCATAACAAGAAGGTAAACCCCATCTACCAGAACGACCCCAAATCGACCTTTCGACTAATCACAAACCACTTTAACGATTTAACTGTAGAACATTGGCCCCCTATCACAAGACATGGCTCTACCGGAGGATTTTATTTCCGCTTGCATTGCATATCTTTGATACCAATAACGTTCTGAAATAACATATTTCCTATAATACATACATGTACATGCATGATACTATCTTTGCAAATAACTTTAGAAGGCAATAAGAATACTTTAAACGTTTTGTTACTTTTTGTTACTGTAAAAGTCTTGTTTTCTGTTCGGCTACATTTAAAGGGGCAGTAGCACGTTTTTTGATAATTTTATATTTTAAAATGTTCACTGATAATTGTAAGTTAATGCTAAATGTATTATTTTGATAGTGTCAAAAATCTCATTACACTAGCCAATCATCCATAGTCAGAGGACAATGTATGAAGATTCACATATAATCCACTGGCGGCCATTTTGTGTGTACACCTTTAATTCATTTTGTGTAAGAAAAATGAATCACATGACTAAACTTTACATTATATATTTGAATTATTACTGCTCCATTTAGTTTAAATACGTTGTCTTTCAATTTGGACCATTAGTTTTCATTTTCCTGACATCACCTTATATTCCACCTAAATACGTGCTACTGCCTCTTTAAGTCGAGATTTGAAAATATCATGTCGCTCATGAGATGATAACCTATTTTCATAATCTCGATTCATTAATACAATGAAAACATATATGTTATGTACTTAAGTATATACGTAGATAAAGGTAAACAAAAGATGACCCAACATGGTTAATTTTTAGCCTTTATTGTTCATAGATAATCATAGTCGAACTGAACGATAACTTTTGACTCTTTATTGCACACGTTATTGCAAATGTTATAACATTTTTCGAGATTATTTCAACGAAATTTGAAGATATGTCACTTCAAATATTGTGTCCCACTGAGGCGTGCACGATCATTTTACTACCGCTTCGGTCAGTCTGATGACGTTGTGACCCAAGATTTACGGAGATTCCCGATTCATAACTTTCAGCCAATGAGATTGAGTCGCTGAAATATTTCGTCCGGGACAGCAGAGTTGTTTGAAAATGGCGTCGTGATCACAGCAACCGAGCTGTGACGAGCAGCCACCTGTCTGGGGTTGCTTATGGAGTTATGATAATCATATCTTATACGGATTGTGAGATATTGATTTTGTGTCGATAATGGATCATCAACATTTATAGATTTAGACGAATACATCGAAGAGTTTACAAACAGGTGCGTGATTTGGATGTCAACAACTCCTTCTTTATCTAACTTCTCTACTCTTAGGCCAAGCATATTGAAACTGACGAATCCAACTGTGATTGTCAAAATGATTGTGTGTGTGAATGAATTACGCTTTTAAAATGTAGCGATTATATTTGATTTTTTTGTAGTTATTTTTTAAAATTAATATTTTTTACTTTTATGTATGGTAAATAATTTTTGTTATGAAAAGTCATTATAATATCGATATCATTCAACTAGTCTCCTGTTTTCTATATGTTTGGTACATGAAATGTTCAAGTACATGTGAACAGTTATCACGATGCCATTAATGGCCGCTAATGGCTGCAATATTGCCCAAGCGGCGCTTAGCAATAACTCACTCACCTTTGTTGGTAAGCTTGAGTCTTTCATGATTGGCCCTACTGGCTGGGGACCATTTATCGCCGGGGACCAGTTTATCGCCACTACTTCGTTTTTGCACATGCGCATATCTGATCGCGCCATTTTTTGTGTGAAAAGAACAGCAATATCACCGGAAACTTGGATATCGGAAAACTATTCCATGGTGTGTTAACCATAAAAATGTAATATGATGAATCATAAGAAAATGTTTAGAAAATTTACAACAGGGTCGGGGGGATGTCATGTATGTCAAAATAGTGTTATTTTTTATTTTGGAAATCAATGTTCATTTATGAAATGTGTACAATACTTCTATTATGAAAAAAGAAATAATTTCATTTAAAAAAATGACGTTTCATCAGATGAAAATCAATAAATTATGAAGTGGCGATAAACTGGTCCTGTTAGTTGGTTGGAAAGCACAACATAGACACTCGAACTTTTGCTTCGCGGAGTTACTCAAATATACGATCGGCAACTGTAAACAAGCAAAAAAGAAAGGCAAATAGCTAATCAATCATCAATATGAGTAACGTTTGATTTGGTTGAATAGCAAGTAAGTAAAAGGTATAAACCTAAAAAAAACGGCGATAACTGGTCCCCAGCCAGTACAGTAGTCTCCTGTTTTCTATTTGTTTGGTACTTCTCTTTCAATATTCCAACATGAAATGTTCAAGTACATGTGAAAAGTATTCACGATGCCATTACTTTCCTTTGTTGGTGCATGTGTTTGCCTATAGGAAAAGCTTGAGTCTTTCATGAGTGGTCAGAGAAACTGAAGGTGGATACCGTCGCAAAAAAAATCTGTTTCAGGACAGAGTATGATCAATGTCAAAGTCTATTTTTTATTTCAATAACTGCATGAGTGAAAACATGGTCAGGAAAGGGTGCAGAACAATTTGTGTCAAGCCTAAGTTTGATCCAGGGTAGTGAAGGATTATCTGAATGTTTACACACTACAGTGTATCATTTACCAGGAATACTCAGGTATAGACCGACCCCCTAATTTCTGGTGTCAAATTCTCTGCTTATACCCGGTCATTACGGTAGGATCTTTTGAGCCATGAAAACAGGTTAATTATGTTAGTCTTGAAGATTTTCCAATTTGAAATTAAAGTACTACATCAAATATTTCCACAGTATTGAACAATATTGTTGACAGCATGGAGACGAGACTGATGAGCCCGGTGGACTCTGCCCACCTACAGCAGAGGAAGATCGCCAGACTGCAGAGCCAGATCGGGAAGGTTGAGCAACAGATGATGGAGCAGAGTTCCGTCATCAACAGACTGGAGTTTCTGGAGGAGGTGGAGGGCAAGAGGACACAGAGGATCATGGTGGGTGCCTGTCTGTCTTGGCAGGTCGGGGATAACCACTGAACGAGCTATAGATATTATAATTTCAGTTAATAAAGTATTTAATTGAATTTTTAAACTTCAATTTGTGTGTTCATATTTTGAAAAATATATACTGATATAAATATCTGATCGATGTTCGCTTGTCAGTTGAATTCAGGTGGAAAGATTTGCTGATAGTTTTGCTCTGTTATAGTAGAAGTTAATAAACAAAAATCCATTCGTAACAAACGTTACATAACATGGTAGGGACGAACAAATGGAAAACGCCAGCAAGCGGGTTGCAATGAATCAAACACCAAAATAAACAAAAACTTTATTAACTGAAATTATAATATCTATGCAAGGATGGCCCCTTCTCAAAACCGAATATGCCCGAAAGCTGAGTGTAATTTCCATAGAATATTAAAAATTGTCACGCTTGAGCAAGATGTACGTGAAAATTATGATTACGAAATAGACATCCAAAACCGGAAGACAGGTAATCAAAACGTTCAGTCATCAGTGGAGTGTTGTGACAACTTTGCGAGGTATATTTTTCTGTTTTTGAGTTGCTATTTTGTATTCGAAGTGACATTGAGGCTTGGGTAGCGCGAACTAATGTCTAATAACTAAAAAACGCTAGGGTTTAACCAATTTCTGTGAAGGGCTAAGAATCAATCGATAAAATATATTTCTATAGTGTCTGGGCCACGATTGCGGAAACCTCGTCTTAAAGGCACATTGTCACATAAGTGCTGTTATAGCTCAATCGACCTATAGCTCAAACGACCTATAATATGAAGATAAAGAGTAAGAAGTTACATATCGGCTGATCAAAAGTAACCAGCTTGATCATGTGTTGGTGGTTACATACATTGTACATTTCAAGACGCTCAATCTGCACGCTTTTTTCATGCTTTTAATGTGCCGGGGTATAAATGATTTATTACCCCGCTCAAAAAGGTGATATCAGTATTTATTCAGGGTCACTTGGACCAATCAGAGGTCGAGATTCTTACATGAGGTAGGATAATACTTCTTTCAATTCCATGCAAAATGGTATGATATTAGCTATGATGTAATAACTTCACACCATTGTAACATTCTTCATAGAGCAACTTGACATTATTTCAGTATTAATGTTTGAATATATGATGTTAACATAGCAGTTACTGAGTGTATAACTGATGTTGACTGTTTATTCAGGAGAGACTGGGTAAGAGGAACTACACCCTGAACAATGAGGTGGAGAGACTCTACGGCAAGGATCCTTCCCGGAAATTCAGTGAGTTATAAAATTGTGTATTCAGTAAATGCATCATTTCCCTCATGTTTCTCTGATCCAGGGTTCATCACTGTGTATTTGTTAACTATACAGTTTAACTGGTTTATGATTGTTACTGCTTGTTAGCATTAGGGAGTTGTTATTGTAAGTTCTCAAAAGTTTGAGTCTATTATCAGAAATTTTTATTTGAAGATTAAGAATATGTTATACAGCAATCTTTGTTATCTCACCTTTTCTAAATGCTCTACAAGGAAAATACTGAGTACTTGTCAGAAGTTGATTGAGTATCCCATAGTGCACTGTTAAAGAATTAGCCAATCACAACATTGCAATTCTACTTTCCCGACAACATTCCCACAACATGATCATATATTGAGATTGAGCTAGTCTGTTGGACAAACAGTCGTTACATTTAACTGTGCAAGCATATTTTCTACATGTCGTGGGCTACCACACCAGTGCTACTTTCTGGCAGCTCAGCAAATTTGTCAACAGTAGAGAACTGTTCTTACCACAGTTCTTAAGGTTTGGGTGCACGCCTTTACTAAATTTCAGCGGAGTTATACCCATTGTCTGTATTTTCAAGCTGTTGTTCACAGGTTTCACTGCAATGCATAGCCACAATAGCGTTGGGGGGCTTTCTCCCTGCAATAATACTATCACCTGTGGTATAATTGAAATACTCTTAAAAGAGGCTTTTAACCAAAATCACTTCACCTCACAGGACCGCTACTTTCTGAGCCACAATGCTTATTACCGTAGCTTGATAAATTTATGCTTTTACCTTCACAGATGATTCCCCGTTGGAGTCGGAGGTTGTGGAAGATATTATTCACCAGAGGAACCGAGAGCACGCACACGCTCAGAAGGAGGCTGCCATGAAGATGAAGTAAGTGACCCTGTGGTTCCCTCCCTTACATTGCTCTCTTGACTTTATCATGGTATTACATGTTAATTCAGTATAGTATCAATTGTTTGTTATTTTTTAATTAAAATAATCAAATATGTCATAATTGACAAATTGAGTCAAGATGCAAACAATTTGTTTTAGGTTATTTGGTTTGACAGAAATTCTGCCACTTTAGCCTGTTTAGAACAAAAATGTCATACCAATTGATGCAAAGGTTGTTGTTTTTGCCATGTGTAAGAGGTCCCAGTTTATCCCTAGCTTTATCGACCATCTATCTTGAGAGTGATGTTTCATGTGAAGTCCCTAGCCCATTCAAGTTTTGACACTGCATTGTAAATGTATAATTCAGCACTGGATTAAAATTCAACATTGGATGTCTTTGTGCCCAGTACATGGGTTAATGGGTGACCCCTATAACTGAATAAATCAAGCTATCAAGAATGTGTACTTGTACTGATTGATTTCTGACAATAGTCACTACAGCAACTAATCGTCAATATACAGATATTCAATGAGCTGAAATTTGATAAAAGGATTTTTCTGTATCATCTTCAACTTCTATGTTAGCTATATCCTTCCCTATCTCATCATCGCAGGTACCTGGGAATCGAGAGACAGCGACTACAGGATGCCAGAGAGAGGCTTCGAGAGCGAAGAAACAACCTAGCGTATGCACCAATCCCCCTAGGTAGGGAGACAATGAAAGCTTGGGGGGATAAGTACAACATCTATGCCCCCCTCGACTACGATTACATGCTCGATGTGTACTCCCCCCGATACACTGAACGGGAACCCTTCCTCCCCAGGGTTACCTGGGCAACCGGCAGGAAGTATGTTTTCTATCCCAAAAAGCGTTACTGTCGGCGACGAACTGAACCCCGATATCTTGCAGTTCCAGCCCAAACTTCTCTCAGCCTAGATCTGTGGTTGTGAGCAGGTCTTTATATCTGATTTGTGGTATAGCACGTCTTACTGTAGCCAAAATACCATCAAATCAATCTTGAATTACATACGGTATTAACCCTTAACATGATGATCTTTGTATGTTCTGATCAGTCCAGGTGCCATTCTCTGTCCATTCCTTTTGATTTAACACCGCTAATGGCTAAATATTGCCCAAGCGTTGTGAAACAAAAATTCACTCTTTTCATTTTTGCACAAGATCAGTGAGTGTACATGATATCAATCAGTCAAGTGTTTAATTCAAGTTATCTTATTGAAGAATACTTGCTGAATATTCACATCTTAAATATTTTGGTTTTTACCTCTTATTTGGTATATATGGCAGTGCTTCCCAAATTTGGAAAACATTCATTTAACATGTATAGCTCAGAATTGAAAGTGTTTAAGTTACCTTTGGCCCATGAAACAATTTGACTTGTTATTGATTTTACATTGCTCACTTCATGAGCTTGAAGAGTGCTGCTATCTTATGGGTTTTCCTTGACAAGTGCTTCAATATGGAATGTTTGCATAATATTTTTGTAATATATCGAAAAACAATGCTTTAAAATGCAACAAGAGTTAACAAATGCTGGAAATTTTATATGGGTTTCGGCTGTGTGAACCTTGGATGAACTTGATGTAATATGCACTTCTGTTATATTGTTATTGAGAGGTATAGCATTGTCAAAAAGGTTCTATTCTTTCTCTTTATGCTATCAAATATTGGAAATGTAGTTTTGCCCACTTACACAATATCAGCCAACATCATTTCGGAGATATTATAATTGAGCTGTCTGGGTGAGGAGAGAATGGATCTGTCCATTTGCCAGATTTTGTTCCTTCTTTTATTTAACCATTAAGGAAGGGTTTTCACAGGTTAATGTATTTAACATCCATTTTGCCCACTTACACAATATCAGCCCTAATCATTTCCTTGTTACTTAGCATGGTCATGGTTCAAGACGGTTGTGAAGGAGCAAGAGTTCTATATACCCGGTAGACACAAGCTTCCTATTAAAATATACTGGAATAAAGTGATCAAGAATTTTATAAGAAAAAATATCGATACGTGACAACTTATTCTCACTACTTGAAGTATTATTTATGAATTTGCTGTTTCTTTTTTAGACTTAGATAATGAAAAAGATGATACTTCAAAATTATGAACCAACTAATTTTTTGTTCATAGATTTTTTGTGGGTATTGACTTATTTAATAGATGATTGTGACCGTGAGCCTATCTCCTTGTAATTTAGTATGTAGTTACTAGTAATCAGGACAAGTCAATTCACGATGCTTGAATCTCTCCAAAAGATCTCTTTCCATCAAATCAGCTGTGATATTTACAGACACTTATACCTTTTTTCAGCATGTACCGGTTTAACTATACAACTTTTATTGTTACCTTTGTTATGTTTGTTTTGGGATGTCACAGTATATTGATACACATTCATTTCATATATGAAAGAACTTTTGAAAGTTTTATTTTATTTTAATATGTTTCCAAATACTGATTTTTATTTGTCAATGTTTTAAGTTCATTGGTTTAGATAATTTGCGAGTATTCTTGAGATTTTGTCATTATATTTCGTTGTGGTATCAATGGAAATCATGTATTGTTGAACACAGTTCCCTTTGTGAACTCGCCGCTAATGGCTGCAATATTGCCCAAGCGGCGCTAAACAATAACTCACTCACTCCCTTTGTGAAAAAAACAAAAACAATTTTAAGCAATGCTTTATTGTTGCGACTTGGGAAACTGTTTTGTGAATGTATTGTGACATCCTTAACTAGTACTTGTATTATAACCAGACGAAATAGTGCTTATAGTCCTATAGTTATATAGTTCTATAGCTCAGTGCAATAACTGTCAGCATAATCCGTTACATTCAGATTCTCAAAGATTTTCCGTATATTTGTTTGTTGCAAGAATTTATTGATGTTAGAGACTTTATGAATATTTCTTATACCATGCTCAAATACAGCAATAAAAAGCTCAATCTGTTAAGAAAAGTTTGTTTTCATTTTTATGTTTGACCTGTTACTGCACTGGGTTATACTGCACTTTAAAGGGGCAGTAGCACGTTTTTGATAATTTCATATTTTAAATTTTTCACTGATAATTGTAAGTTAATGTTAAATGTATTATTTTGACAATGTCAAAAATCTCATTACACAAGTCAATCATCCATAGTCAGAGGACAAAGTATGAAGATTCACATAAAATCCATTGGCGGCCATTTTTTGTGAACACCTTTAACTCATTTTGTGTAACAAAAAGGAATCGCATGGCTAAATTTTACGTTATATATTTGGATTATTACTGCTCCATTTAGTTTAAATACATTGTCTTTCAATTGGAACCATTAATTTTCATTTTCCTAAAATCACCTTATATTCCCCCTAAAAACGTGCTACTGCCCCTTCAAAAGTAAAAAAACTGGCCCTAGAGTCTTTCTTTCTTTAACACTAAGATAGTCATATGAACTGTACATTGACATTTGTTGTGTTATATATGTCTATCTTTTGCTAAGAAAGCTTTAACATATGGGTTTTATATTTGGAGCTATCCTTGGGCTATGTCACTCATTAGAACCATTCATATAATTGTGATAGCTCGAAAATATCTTAAAAGTCTAGGCTCATGGTCCAAAAAATTTATTTCTTAAGAAACTTCTCTCATTTCATCTGACATTATCTGACAGTTTGGCAGGGCTGGAGTCTTATTGCTGAAAGTTTGCACTCTGCTTACAATTCTGAAATTAAAGTGACACAGAGTATCTTTCTTAAAATTTTATTTGGTTTTAATAAGCTACAAATTATCTAATATGCTGATTGAAGTTCATATATCATAACTGGACTTGCAAATATATCCATTTATGCATAATATCTCTAAAATGCTTGATTTTATGGAAAAATCACGAAAACATCTCAAATATGTTTGGTGGTAATATTCGAAATTATGCATCCAATTAATCTACCTATTAGTAACAATACCTAATAAACACTTTCGAATCAAATATATCTTCCTGTCAGCTTATAACAAATTTGCGTGCGCCACTCGAGCCACATTGTCCGGTTTTCGATCAAAATCCTGATTTTGTGAGGCCGTATCTTTGCTCTAATGTACTGATTGACCTTTAACTTGTTATTTTCAGTAACAGTTAGTGATTCCCGATGTAATAACATCGATTTCAAAATTTGACATATGTGATCCTATCAACATACTCTGTGTCTCTTTAACATAATCAGTATTAAATCCAAACCAGCCACACCTATTTATGAATCAAGTACAAAGAGATCTTTCTTCTTTACTTTTCCAACTTTCCAGTGCATGAAACTATTTCAACAAATTAACCATTTATTATGCAAACAGTCTCAGGGCCTCTTCTTACACCCAAGCCAGTTACAAATATTAGTCAGTCTGTGAAACCTGGCCATAGATTTTCATGCACATCATATCTCCGTGGCCAGACATATCAGTAATGTATCAATGTTCCTGGGTCGGGATAGCACAGTGGATAGCAGTCAAAAGGTCTTGGGTTCGATTCCCGACAAGGGTCGGCAACTTTATCTGCAGTAGAGAACCGTTTATACATGCAGTAAGGTTTGGGTGAACACACTGTATTTCAGCGCAACACCACTAGTCTACTAGTTCCAGCTCAATCACAGGTTTCACTGCAATACATAACCACAATAGTCTTGTAGGCTCTCTCTCTGCAATAATACTAGCAGCTGTGATATGAGTAAAAATTTGTGAAAGTTGTGTTAAACCTATCACCTGACCTTACCTAAATGTTCCAATTCAGTTTATTATAGTATTTTGGTTTATAATGTTCACAAATTTGTGTATAATATGGCAAATAGATGATGTTTATCTTCACCTTTTCCGCAATACTAAAATTTTACATCAGTGAAATATTTCAGCTGAGTTTTAAATGTAAAATGAATAGTGCACAGTGCACAGACCCAACTAAAGACTGAATCTTAGACTGGATCATCTTTCACATGAGTGTTGGTATCATTGATAAGAATATTGAACTTTTTTTCAAAACTTGTTACAATATATTTTGTTCATTTTCAATCAATATTGGAAAATGATAAATTAAAATCTGATACATAAACATTTATTTCGAAAAAAAATTTGTGACATATATTTACGTGCATATAAAGACATCTATAAATGATATTTCATGAACTTTGTATGATCAGCATTCACTATTTATATTAACAGTTATCAATTATTGTAACTTGTGGACAGATAGAATTAGAATTGAATAAGAATATGAATTTTTATGACAATTATGTTGTAATTAAATCCTGAGTAAGTACATGTTTTTATAGTGTTCTTCAACTGATAATAGTCATTTATATGTTTATAAAAAATATTTTGATTAATAGAAGTCTATTTACTTTAATGCACCAAACTCTCTCACAAAAAGCTCAGTTGAACAATTCACATTCTTTGTAAACATAAACTGGGCTCTGATGAAAATATCACCTGAACTCCACGGTGAGGCCAAGAACAGTTATTGGAATGTGTAAAGTGACAATACGTCAGTGTAAGGAGCTTGAATGACAGCCATTAAGAGCAACAAACAGAGCCTTCAATATGTGTCAAGTTGACTTATTGGATGTTAAAGGATCAGTCTGTTGTTTGGATATTCTGGAATTAATCGATAAGCCACAATGTTATCATGGCAGTGGGCTTGATACACTTAATAAGCTGATTAATGCCCCTCCCCTTTTGGGTAGTTTAAAGGACAATACTGCTCCCTATCATTCAGCTGTTCATAATCTTCATGAATTGATATTTGATACAAAAGATCATTCAGTCGGTTTCCTTTAGCCAAGTTGATTAAGTGTTTGATCAACAATCTAGCTTTGATTTGAACCTTGATAACTTTCTTGACTCAAGTGTCAATGGCTATGATATTTTCTACCACACATTTGATAGTTAATATGTTATTTCTCTCCAGTTTCTCTGAGATTAATATAAATTCAAATAAAATCATATAAAAATTATGACAAGATATTTCCAAAGGGTTAGGATTCAAGGAAAGACTTGAAAAGGTTTATGATAATGGATATACTTTTATGTTCCTGTCCAATATAACAAGTTAAAAATTCAAAACAATTGTTTGGCACTTGGTCCTTTGCATTTCTCAGTCAACCACTATAATTATAGTTCAGCAACAACAACGCTGGATGAGTGGGTTACCAGCTCGATGTTGAATAAACTGAGAGTTTGAAGGGTTGAAGGTTCCCTGCTCCACCATTCTCTCCCCACAGAGACAGATGAAGTCATGAAATGTTGATACAGCCTCTGTTCTATTACGCCGAAATCCTTGGGTTCGGTAGTTTCCCCTGGCAGAAAAAAACTGCACCACAATCTATTTGAATTTCTTTATCAAATGGCAACGCTTCTCGCATGGAAAGCGTGGTTCATATCACAATGCTTTTGCCATGATTCAGCAGCCAAAACGATGATTTTAGAACAGCGCCGCTGATTGCACAACTAACTTTGATTGCCTCCAATCAGGCATCTCCCATTCCATCCCACAAAGCCGACATATAGAGAAAGGCTGTATCAACATTTTATGACTAGATCTGCCTCTGTGTGGAGAGAACGCTGCTCAGGACAGAGACACAAGTGGGACTTGTGTTGTCACCATGGGCAGGATACCACTGGTTTGAATACTGTTGGGTCAGTTTGGCTTCCACATGTACTCGAGTACTCGAGCCCGCTTCAGATCAAACTGGACTTGTGGACTCTAAAAGTGGAGGTCATTGTTACTTTCATAAGTTATTTAAGACTGTAAGTCTGTAATGTGAGAAGTTAGATGGTAAACATGACAATTTTTGACAATGACAAGACATAAGTCAAAACTAATTAAAAGACCTAACGGACTAGTCAGGGAGTGGGCCGGTGATTTTGTTGGTGGGTCATAAAAGTTTAGACAGACTCTATGGGTGGGTCATTAAATATGACAGGCATCATCAGCCTTTTGGTGTGGGTCACATATATTAATGTCATATCTAAATAAAACATCACCTCACTTCATATCACCTCTTATAAACCTCCAGTGACGTCACTCTATTGTTCTATTAGGTTCTTCTTTTACCGGATAAACCTCTTTGCCGGGCATTCTCCAAGAATGCCCAGGGCTTTCTCTAGGAAAGCCCGGGGCTTACTGTAGAATTTATCAGAAATTTATTTTGATAGGGATTATACACGTTTTGAAATACTTTGTTTCAAAGTCCTTCTTTGAATAAATACCATCACAAAATATCAGAATTTTGACAAATCACAAATATAATGTTCGCATGCCTGGTTTCGAACTCTGCACCACTCGCTTACTAAACTGGCGCCTTTGACAACTCGGCTATAAAGGCCCACGAGAACAATGATGTATTTTCCACAGTGACAATCATGTGAACTTCACGAGGCAGATAGCGCATGCATTTCACGTTCACGGCTTGGGTAGCGAGCGCAAAGCACGTGCAGGGCGCGGATGTGCTCTCCGTTTGCTCATGGTGATTCCCTACCAGTAAAAATCAATGAATCCATTTTTATACTTATTATTGAAATAATTTTGTTACTACGGTTTATCTCGGTTCATAAGTTAGATCTAAACCTCGCCCTCGGTGTTGTTTGATAATGTAAGCCCTCAGCCTCGGGAAATTGGGGCGGGCCTGTCGGCCCTTCCCAATTTCCCTCTGCCGCGGGCTTACATTATCAACAACACCTCTGGCTCGGTTTAGATCCTACACATATCACCTCACATCACCTCATCTTACCCCATCTCATCTCACTTCATCTCAACTGACTTCACCTCACTTCACCTACCCCACTTTATCTCACCTCACTTCATGTCACCTCACTCACCTCACTTCACCTCACTCACCTCACTTCATCTCACCTCACCCCACTTCACCTCATCTCACCTCACTTTACCTCACCTCACACATCACCTCCCTTCTCTTCACCTCACTTCATATCACCTCACCTCACTTTACCTCACCCCACTTCATCTCACTTCATCTCATCTCACCTCACTTCACCTCCCTCACTTCACCTCACCTCACTTCATCTCATCTCACCTCACTTCACTTCACTTCATCTCACTTTACCTCACATCACCTCACTTCACCTCATTTCACCTCACTTTACCTCACCTCACACATCACCTCCCTTCTCTTCACCTCACCTTACCTTACCTCCCTTCTCTTCACCTCACCTCACTTCATCTGATCCCACTTCATCTCAATTCATCTCACTTTATCTTACCTCATCTAATCTCATCTCACCTAAACTCAACCCACTTCATCTCAATTCATCTCACTTTATCTCACCTTACTTTATCACAACTCACTTCATCTCATTTACCTAACCTCGTTTCACTGTACTTCACCTCACTTCATCTCACCTCACTTCACCTACCCCACTTCATCTCACCTCACTTAACCTCACCTTACTCAACCTCACTCACTTCATCTCACTTTCTTGACCTCATTTCTTCTCATACCTAACATGCAGCACTTCACCTCAACTCATCTAATGTCTCCCATTCTAAGTTCACCAAACCTAACCTAACCTAACCTAATATACCTGCATCTAACCTCACCTCACATTACATCACCACACCAAAGGTTATTTCTCTGTGTTTCAGGAAGTGACATACTTGACGCTAACGAGGACGTCCCCCTGGATATGATTGGTGTAGGAACTCCCAGTGAGCACAGTGTACACTCTGTCGGCTCCAACATCCGTCGAGCCGTCGATGATCTTCCGTTTGCAATAGACAGGATATACCAGCTCAGGTGGGTACTGACCATCAAAAGTACAATGATATGATAAGATAAGATAAGATTACCCGAAAGGGAATTCTTTTTATATTTACAGAGTCTTAAAATCAACAAATATTCAACATATATAAGAACAATATGCATTCAGCGAGTATGTGTATTGTTTACAAAGGTTAACTTGACAATTTGCCCAATGACTTAGCCAGTGTTGTTTTCAAGGGTTATTCTTCAATGTTCAATGTCAATGTAAAAGCCAAAATGAGAAATACAAAAGCTGGTTACAGAAATCTGGAAATCTTGATTATTCTCCCAATTTTGTTAGTCTACATATTAGGGTAAAACAGACTCTGACATTACTTTTGGAATTTTGTATTTTATATACCCTCATTCATTTCATTTTTAGAAGCTCAGTGGGGAACATTGCCATGTTAATGTCAAGCGTTTGTTTCATGCTGGTTCCAAAGTTCTCAAATTTTTTTAATTTTCCGCCACTTTTGCATGTCTTCATTCTGTCTCAAGGTACGAACTCCACTAATCTGTACCCTGGGCTCAGAAGCTAGATTCGCTCGCGCCAATCAAATCATTTTCTCGCCACCTTCTCGATAAAATTTCAACGAGAAAATGATTTGATTGGCTGTATCCAAAGTTGGGCCGCGCGAGCAAATCTAGCGTAAGTCTAGTGGAGTTAGTGTAACGTTTGTACCTTGAGACAGGATGGCATGTCTATGACTAAATCTGACCCCTGGTTGTATTCCAGGGAGGACCTGAGGGTTGAGTATGAGACAAAGAAGCGGCCGTACAACGGAGAGCTCGGGCTCGAGAGTTATCTCCCCCATCAGCTGGACCACTACCTCGTGGTGCGGAAACTCGTCGAGAATCTTGTAGACGACTTCCTCATCAGACACATCAAGCCGGACAATCATATCTACGAACATGAGATCAGGCAGTGAGTAGACTAAGAGACCACACTGGTTCGGTTATGTGGACAGATAGACATTACGAGTAATGTCGGATATTTATCAAGATATCAGATATCAGTATTTTTAAAAATATCCTTTCTATCTCATTGATTTGATTTACGTGGACAGATAGACATAATGATCAATGTCGGATATTTATCAAGATATCAGATAGAGACTACTACATTGTTATCTTTCGAATATTATTTCTATCTCATTGAGTTGAAATAGTGATAATTTTTTGACCAGCGCAGGTATGATTGAACATGACTCCTATCTTTATGACATGAGAAAAGAAAGATATTCTGCAAATAATTACATCTTCTATAAGCATAAACTTTGATGCATCATGATAAATTAATTTAAAACACAGTTGGCAGACAAGGAAAGAGTAGACCTGGGAGCGAGGTTGTGCTGTTATGATGAATTATACAACCTGACAACTCACATTATCCTTGCAAAGATATTGTGATGATTCAGAGTTTGATTGAAATAAATCAATATTAAGCTATAAAGTGGTTAAAAATGTTAACTTTACATGGTTTTTGTTTTGAATGGATACATTTAGTGGATATTCCCAATATCGTGATCTACTTGAACATTTTCAGGTAAATGTGACTTTTTAGTTTTCGAACTTAATTGTTTACGTTTGGTGTAACTCAAAATTGTTTAAGTTACGAACTGAAAACATTGCTATAAGTCACAAGTTAATTTACACAATATAGACACTATTTTGACTGCCTATAATCAGGAGCACCTGTTTGTCCCCCCAGTGCAATGGCTGATGCAGAGAACGAGGACTGGGAGAGAGCGGCAGGTGCCCTGTCCGAGAGACGAGTCGTCACCCTGGCAGGAGAGGAGATCATTCTCATGGTGAGGTACCTTGTAATAGAGGAAGAATCTTTATAGGGCATTACAAAGTTGCTTGATCAATGAGGTGATATAGGAGACAAGATTGAGTCTTTAAGGGACATTTATAAGTGCAAGAAAACAAGATCATGTTCCAAACAAAAGGATTTTTTCATAGTATATGCTTACTCCTGATGGGTCGGATGAATTTAGCTCTCAGATAAACATATATCACACCTTCATGTAATCAGGTTTGGTGAAATACCTAAGACATAGACCAATAGAGTTGTTGCCTTCTTGCTTGGGGCATAGTAATATATGAATAAAAAATCACTGGCTCTACACGATGCTGCAGTGTACTAAATGCTTAAAAAATGTAAAAAATCACAATGTAATATGGACAAATGAGGAAGAATTCTATGGATTTTGAACTTCTTTATAACAAGATTGCAACATTTCGGTGTAGATACTAACACTGTTTTCCTCATTCATCCTACAACTTCTAAATGCCTCTCAAAGAAGTAATATGGACATTACAGAGCTGTTATTATTATCATGTGAAATATTATTTCCTATTCTTCAGGTGACAAGTGAACTAGCGCGGGAAGTTGCACTTGACTCGAGACACATCTTCGGTACTATCCACAACTTTACTTCTGACATGATCTTCAACACAGTTGAGGTGAGAGGATTGACATTGGATATTTGATAAGATAGGCATTTCATGATAAGGATTCTTTTGCATATTGTTATAATTTGTATCATAGCACAATCTGTTATTGTTAATTCTTGTAATTTGTCAAAGTATGTTTAAAAGTAAAACTATGAACATAGCATTGTATTAAACACCACCCATTAAACTGTCCATTACCTTGTGACTTTTGCTTCACATTTGTAAGCCTACTGAGGTCAATGGGAGAAAGATATTGAACATATGTTTTACGTTATTTGATTACCATCGAATGATCATAATGTTTAAAAGTAAAAGAGTTAGAAGTAAGAATGTGATACAACAAGTTATGATAGAAAAATAAGGAAGTTTCAATTCCTTGCAGTAATGATAATTATAATAATAATGTGCATACTTATATTGCGCCTTTTCCACGTCCTAAGACATGCTCAAAGCGCTACATTATCACTCTGAAGGAGTGTACTTTCACAGCTGCTACTAAGCACTAAACACGACCACGTAGGTCAGTACATCCTGTTTTCAGGTGCCCATCTTAACAGCTGGGTGGACTGTGCAATGTGGATGAAGTGCCTTATTCAGGGTCTCCACACAGGTTGAGAGCAAAGTCATAAGATTTTGGTGTCTCCACCAAGATTCGAACCCGGGTCTCCGGTGTGAGAGGCCAGCATGCTAACCACTTCACCCCTGTACATCACTGTGGTATTGAAGTTAGTCCTGCTTCATGACTAAATACTAGCCTTTATATAGTCTAGATCCTATTTCTGCAAGTCTAGATTGACTGAATACACATGAAATGAAAAGCCTCAAGAAATAAAATAACACAAATGAAGGTACAGTAATTATTAAAAATATTTCATAGACTAAATTTTTGTCTATATTGATGTATGTAATGTCCGATGTGTTGCAGCATGCGAGTACAGGCCAGCCCACAGGTCGTGAACCCTCGGACCAGAACTTTAACCTCGTCACAAAGAGTTACTTCACCTACCAGAGCGGCAGGAACCAGCACAGGTAACATCTTCTGAAGAAATAACAATGATCTGAGGATTATTCAGCCACATTTTCAACACCCATTAGAGCACTCTTAAATCCTGTTTCCTGTATTGTGTTGTCTCAAAGAAAGTGTTTTTACTTCCT
Source organism: Steromphala cineraria (assembly GCA_916613615.1). Taxonomy (NCBI): domain Eukaryota; kingdom Metazoa; phylum Mollusca; class Gastropoda; order Trochida; family Trochidae; genus Steromphala; species Steromphala cineraria. The sequence continues at coordinate 3,730,102 of OU744734.1, forward strand.
GAAAAGCTGTAACTTGGCACCAAACAGTCCAAGGATAACTGTATGAGAGATACTGAGTACTAAAAACAAATATCATTACATGAAAGTACAGGCTGCTTATGGCTGAAATATTACGCAAATGGCCGTAAAACAATAACCCAATCACTCACTCACTACTTTAAAGTTAAGATTATGTCTGAATACTTTTAAATAATTGATTCTTTGAAAGTGATTTACATAAAAGCAGTGCACCTTAGGCTTTCATGATATCAAAAATTAACTGTTCTAATATAACACAGCATTTGTATGTTTAGAATCAGAAAGAAAATAATTCGATTACTTTGCTCTGTTTATTTGCCTATTATCTACAACTCTATTTCAATTTCTTCTTTCTATGTCAAAGAACCATGTTGTGATTAATACTGAGTTTTTATGTTTGTTGCAGGAAGGATATCTGGTCCCATACTCAGCACCTGCAGCAGGTGAACAAGCCTCCCCCCACCAGACAGGTGCCCCCTCCCCCGCCCCCCTCACAACCCCGCACCCGCCAGAAGCCCCCCGCACGTCAGCAGCTACCACCCACCCCTGAGGATGAACTTGAAGCGGCACAGGAAGAGTGAGTATGAATTTGTTTTATCATCCGAAACTGTGTTTCACAGGGGATATCGCTTGTGGAAGATCAAGTGATTATAATCTCCTGGGAGATATAGTTTTTGATGTCACAATCCCATGACCTCATAAATATGACATCATTTATATGATGACAATGCCATGAAATTACTGGTTTAGGAGTTTAAGGGCTATGCAGTGTTCAATGATGTACATTTTTCATGCTAATGTGATGAAAAATGATTTTAATGATGAATAGAATCTGTTTCTTCTGATATCAAATATATCAACACGGGTTGAAGTAGCAAATATCTGAGACTTGCTACTATTTTGGACACTCTTCTACTCAGAAACACATGTATACAAACCATCAAACCCTTCTATCCAATAGAGCAATTATGAAGTAATCCGATGAAGATAAACTTAAGTAAAGAATCTTGGTAAGAGAAGTCCTGTTTCATGATACAAGATTATATATGGTAAGAGATTAAAACCAAATGATAGGTGTAATTTCACATGCCTTCCAATCATAATTATAAACATGATGCAAGGACTATCTTCTTTATCTAATTGTGTAAAGAGTGATGTGTGATCAAAGATGCCATTATAATCCAGAAACCTTATGCATTTAGTAAGGATGCATGGTATTATTGATATATTGGTATATTGCAATACAACAACAACGTGATACTAATCGGTACACACTTTTAAAAATATTTAATATATCGAATGTTTTGAAAACGAGCTATTTCCATCGAGGATTGCAAAGAACACAACCAAATAAAATATGATTGACAGAAAGTTCTTAACAAAGTTTGAAGTTGTATTGAGAAAATAGCTTAAATATGTATACAGATCATAAACAGTGATTGAAAAAATATCCCTTTCCAAAACAGCTCATAGCTGAGCAATGATGATCGTCGATGATCGCACATATTGAGACAAGATAGCATGCACATTCTTGAATTAAAGAAGTACCAATATATTGCTATACGTTTTCTGTATCGGAATATATTGTAATACAGAAATGAGGAACGATAGCCATCCTTAGCATTTAGCATGAAAAACATCAACATCTTTATCATTTGTTCTAATGATTATCTCACTTCCCAGCGAGGAGGATGTAGACCCCGATGTAGAGGTCATCACATACGACCACCTGTCGTCCATGTCGCTACGGAAACACAAACCTACGAGAGCGGACTCCGAGCCAGAGAAACAGAGGAAAGAACGAATCAAGATCTACCACAAGAAGGAGATGCAATACTGGCAGGTGATGGTGATAAAACCCCTACTTTATTGTTGAAAAGATAATCACATAGAATTTACTTGGATTTACTGTTCAGTGGTAGGGCTGTGATACTTTGCTGTTGTTAATTTTATTAGCCCCCTCAACAACGAAGTTTCAGGGGGTATTAAATGGGCATAAATTTATCTGTTTGATTTTAATTTTGTCAGTTTATTCAAATTATGACCAACATTGAACATAATGTTTGTGTCATTTAGTGTTTTGATTAGAACAGTTTATTTTCATATCTTTGAAAGATGTTGCTGTTTTTGTGTGACATATTTATTTGCAATATGATAAAATGGAATCTTCTATTTCAAAACAGTGATAGAAAAAGCTTAAATTGAATAAGATAAGTAAACTTTATACATATTGTGCCATTTGTGAGGGATATAGCTCGACAATGTCAGCTGCATGTTATTGGTTTGATATTGAAAAAAACACAGTTTAAAGAAACACAGAGTATGTTGATAAGATCACATATGTCAAATTTTGAAATCGATGTTATTACATCGGGATCCACAAACTGTTACTGAAAATAACAAGTTAAAGGTCAATCAGTACATCAGAGCGAAAATACCGCCATTCAAAGTTGGGATTTTGATCGAAAACCGGAACATGTGGCTCGAGTGGCTCGCGCAAATTCGCCAAACATTATTTTGAAACCTTGTCATAAGCTGACAGGAAGATATATTAGATTCGATAGTATTTATTAGGTATTGTAACTAATAGGTAGATTAATTGGATGCATAATTTCAAATATTAAACGTATTTGGGATGTTTTCTGGATTTTTCCATAAAATCTAGCATTTTAGAGATATTATGCATAAATGGATGAGTCCAGTAATGAGATATGAACTTCAATCAGCATATTAGATATTTTGTAGCTTATCAAAACCAAATAAAATTTTAAGAAAGATACTCTGTGTCACTTTAAGATTTTCAAGAAAAACTTTGCAATGTACAGTCGCTGGTGAATGCAAAACATTCAAACATAATTTTTCAAACTTTCTTCATGCAGATAGATAATCAGTAGTATTGGATTTGGTAAATAAATTTTAACATTATTCACTTAGGCAGTGCTCAAAGAAGATCACTGCTTATTTTGATCTTTTGTAATGGTTGTGCCAGCGTAGTTAGTTGATAAGTACTTATATCAATACTTCTGATATTATGACATGTATACAAATGATATTTTCATTACTCTATGTCATCATGATCTTCATGTTGCAGGGTATGGATACAGAGATCACGAAGCTGTACATCGGGAAGAAGTGCAAGGGACTGCAGTCTACAAGGGTCTCTCCTGACGATCACTTCTGGGCCATCGGCACGGTGCATGGTGGGTAGATACAATATAAGTATAACTACAGTAGAACACCGATATAGCGAACACCGATATAGCGAACAAATTTTCAAGTCCCGTCCCTATAAAATATCATTAAAATTATATGAGTATAGCGAACACCGGATATAGCAAACTAAATTCTTTGGTCCCTTGGAGTTCGTTATATCCGAGTTCTACTGTATATGATATGGCACTAATACAATTTATATGGCCTGCACTATATGGGTCGGTTTATCGCCGCTTTCAAGACTTTCACTTATTTCGGGGCTGCTAGTATTATTGCAGGGAGAAAGCCCGCAACACAATTGTGGCTCTGCATTTTGGTGAAACCTGCGAGCATTGCCTGGAACTAGCAAACCATGAGTGGTACTACGTTGAAATTCAGTCTAGCATTGCAACCAAACATGACTGCGTGTAGAACTGCACTATATGAATCGGATACTGGCCCAATACGAGCAAACTGAGACAATACGACTCTGAGCATGCGCATACACACAAATGGCGATAGTCTGAAGCTATGGCTTCAAAACTTTCAACGTTCATGACAGTTCACCAATCTCATTGATAATTTTGATTTTGGTGAAAATTAACTCTCTAATGTGGTGCAAGTAAATCACAAAGAACTTAATCAATAACAATGTCATTGGGCGAATACAGCAAACCTCTGATCTGTAACAGGACCAATACAGAAAAACTTGATTAATAACATTATAATACTGACAACTGATAAACTTAAGAGCTGCTGGTTGGGCTTGACCTATCAGAGAAATAGAGAATACTAAACGACGTCCCGTTTCATAACATATTTATGAAATGAGTGAATGGGTTGGTATTTAACGAGCGAAAGCGAGTTAATTAATACCTATACCATTCACGAGTTTCATAAAAATGTTATGAAACAGGACCGAGTTTAGTATTTTATTTATCACTTGCTTAATAACATCGTAAAAAAACAAAGAAAGTCGCCAACATGACTGTCGCGGCCAGCCCGCTGACATTATGACGTCATACTTAACAATAATTGTGACGTCATCATTACCTCTCGTCATTCGGTCAGCGTGCGATGTTATTACACAATGTGTAATAACATTGTATATTTATTAAACAGCGATATCTTCAACGGGAGAGTAATAAGGGCTATTATTTATCTTATATTATAATCTAGATAATTTAACCCTTGTATTCAATTTACCCAATTCTTCAAATGTACAGAACCACTTACTATGTCATTCTTTTAATCTATGGGTCAGCCTGTTTGACAAAGTTTTTGTCTATGTGCATATTTTACAGTTATTTTGTAAATTATATTAATATAAGTTTGATATGTGGGCTGTCCTTATTTCTACACTTGTTGTTTTAATTTGTTGACATTTTCAGAGAACATAATAGTGTATGACACATGGACAGTTAGATAGATTTGAAACAATCAGATGGGGGCAGTTATAATGCGCAACCCTTGTTTAATGAGATATTGAGTCTTTTTGTCAATTGTACAGAAAGTATTAAGTTTCTTTCATCTCGCTGTTCAACAATTTATCAAAGTAGTTGTTCGTGACCATATACCGGTAGGCATACCAGAATGAAGAAAAGGATGTTATGTCATCTGTTCTTGTTTCTGCACTTCTTTAAATTTTGTTTACATTTTAGGGGACGTAATAGTGTATGACACATGGACGTTGCCGTGGCGACCATTTCGAGTCATCCACAACATTGACAGTGCGGATGACGGTGTTATAGATATTTCATGGAGTCTGGACAACTCGAAGCTGTGTACCATCAACAAGGGGGTATGTTCCTCTCTACATCTATGCAATGTTAAATATCTTCTGTATTTATCTATTTTTCTGCCATGTATATGTGACAGAGATGAGATATAAGCATTCCTACTGGAATGTGACAGATGAGATATAAGCATTCCTACTCGAATGTGACAGGGTGAGATATAAGCATTCCTACTGGCTTCGACTGGAGGGATATCTCTTTAGCCGAACAGGTAGCATGTCTGACTCTCAACCCGGAGGTCCTGGGTTCGAATCCTGGTGGAGGTGGTCTCAAATTCACTTCTGTTACATATAGAAATAAGATATCTATCAATAACACTAATCGACTAATTTTTGACATGGTTGTTGTCAAAAAGGCATATTGTAGCATTTAAATCTAAACTCATGTCTAAAAGAAACGATACCAAGTTTTCAAAGTCGTCCGAAACAAAATTATATAACCTGACAGAGTCGAATTTAAGTGTGTCTAACAGGCATATGTCTTGTAAAGAAGTATGCACATTTTCATTCTTCAGGAAAAGATACTTTTGATTTTGTGTCTTTTCAAATGTACATGGAGTGCATAAATCGAAATTTCAAATTGTTTTATGAACAGAACTTTTGTCATTTCACTTTAAAATTGATAAAGTATTGAATTTATGTCAGCAAAAAATTTTGTTGATATAATACACTTTATTTGACATAAATACGTTGACGCATCACTGCACTAGAACGTTTTAAAACAAGCGAAAGTGTCCAATTTCTCTCTGCTATCTCGCCTAGTTAAGGAGATTCCAGATCAATGATTTTTGATGATTGGACATGAGTTTATTAAACTCCAAATGTAAGATGATCCATTAGGTTTCTCATTCTGTGCAGACAGCTCTGTTAATTACAGCCTTTAGGCAGACATTTCAAGGATAATGTTTGTTTATTCTCATCAACATGCGTATTATAGCATTTAAATCTATTAAAATCCAAATGTAGGACGATTCATGAAGTTTCTCATTCTGTGGAGACGGGTGTGCTTATTATAGCTTGTAGTCAGACATTTCAAGTATTAGGTTTTGTCTATTCTCGTCAACAGGGTATGCTGATTGTGTGGTCCCTGGACGGTGGTGGGGTGGTCAGATCGGACGCTAAAGGTCTAGACCTACCGGCCGACAATACGGGTTATGTTCCACAACAGCTGGCTCGGCTTGCTATGCTTGATGTGGATCAGGATGATTTTGTCTTCCAACAGGGTATGTACATCATCAGTAATACATGTCATACAATTCAATCTAAATATTATACTTCCAACCAAGCTAAAGCTGAATTGGCCAGGGAGGGGGGGGGGGGGGGGGGTGTTGTCTGTGTTTGTCTTCATTAGATAAAAAAGAATCGGCAAATTGTGCCTGTTTGCTTTACTTGCAAGTATGCCAAGCTGTGTAGCTGTCAATGGCTCTATAGGTTAATGTACAAAAATGTTTCATTGTACAATTTTCCTTTTGATACATCACATATTGAATGTATTGCCTTGTTTGTCATGCACTTTTTTCTAAATGTGTTCTCCTCAAACAGAAAATAATTGCATTTTGGAGTTTATTTCTTATGTTTAATGTGTTGTATTATTGCATTTCAGGTCAGTTTTCTGAGCAAGGTGTTTTATCTAGTCGTCACACGCCAGTCAAGGGGGCGTTCTTCCCTAACTTCACTCTCCTTGGAACACAGGTAATAAATTGTGCAACTCCTGATGAAACATGATTTTATCTTATTTTTTTAAGGTAGCATGCATATTGTTTGCCAATGAATATTTCATACCATCCTTTTTAAACAGCTTAATTAGAACATCATCCTCCTTTAGAGACTAATATTTGGATGACAACTTCTTTATTCATGCTGTTTGTCGTTATGACACATTGCATAAAGAAGTTGTCATCTATATAGATAGGTCTTCCATTTTGCAGGGATTGGGAAAGAAATCTGTCATTGGGCCATTTGTAGACTTTTCTGTAATTCAAAATTTGGGTCATTGCCCTTATATCAATAGAAAACTTCAAAATTTTAATGGGACATTATTTCATCCCATGTGCTAAATTTTGTGCCATTTTGTCATTCCAACTTCTAAAATGTCTCTCAAAGAAATTATCATCCATTGACGTAAAAATATAGATAACTCCTGTTTAGTTTTATATTCATAGTTCTAACCACGAGTGTCTGTGATCCTCCGTCCTATTCCAGCACAATCTGTGTGTGGGTCTCGGTAACGGAGACATGTTGAAGTGTAACCTGGAGCCTCTGTCTGCGGTCGGGGTGTCGGGGGACGACGGAGCTCTCAATGAGGCTCCTTGCATATACCGGCAGAACATTTACGTGAGTTTGGGGTTTGAACACAGGGGATTGAGAATAAACATTTTTCGGGATGGTGTGGATGAAAATATTCCCATACCTCTGAAAAGATAATATATAATAGCTGCCATCTTGTTTGAGGTGAGAGAGTGAGTTATTGCTTTACGCCGCTTGGGCAATATCAGCCATTAGCGGCTGTATGAGGTGAGAAACAATCACTGTATTTAGTTATGGATGACCTTTGGTTGAGTATTTAGGATAAATGAAAATTTCATTGACTTCTTGGTTCGAAAGAAAAGTACTTGAGTAGACAATAAGGTATAAATTTTTCATTACCCAATAATTGAAATGGTAATATAGCGTTGACATTTTAATTGGATCTCTGTAACATAGCGTGGAATGAAAAACACAATTGTTAATTACAGTACTCCATATCTCTCAAATATTGTTTCTCTAGAAATGTGGTCAAATCAATTGGCAAGATGTTTGGCAAAAATAAGTTCATTCACAAGAAACTTGCTTGATGTAGGATTGGTATTAAATCTGATAAATTGGTTGTTCTATTCATCTCATATATTTACAGGACGATAACAACGGAGTAAATCTGATTGGTCAACACATCGAAGCTGAACTGTTCCGAGAACACAAGCACCAAATCATCTTCATTGGATTCATTGACAACATCAGCAACATTGTTACTGTGGACGTGAAGGGTTTCATATACCTCTGGAAGTATGATAGGTAACAGTGTCGTGTCTCCTCATTTGAAGATTTTCTTTGAAATGTGTTCTTGCTCTTTGTGGACAATAATCAGGAGATGATCAAACTGTAGTCACATGAACAAAGGGAGATAACTCTCAATTATTTTTATTCTTGCCAGGTGCACGGTTTTCTGTTTAGGCTTTTATTATTCTGAAATGATTGATTATATATGTTGTATACCTTATGATTAATTGTATACCTTTGTGAGGGCCTCCTTGCAGGAAAGGGCATTTTTGTTAAATAAAAGTTTCGATTTTTGTTCAGAGTGACGTAAGTTTTCCTTAAACTGTATTTCAGCAGTATATAATGTAACTATTATAGCTCTAAATGATATGCTCTCAGATTGTCACATTAGCAAATTTGTGGTAGAATGAAAATGTAATGTGTTTTTAAGGTTAAGAAATGTTCTCACTTCACACAACTTTTGCACATGTGAATGTGTCTTAGTAACTTACATATAATCCGTAAGTTTTTCACAGATAAGGAAACTAGTTTTGTATTTAAAAAAATATTTGCATAACCTCTATTGAATAATAAGGACCACAGGGGCCACGCCCTAAAAAACCTATTTTTGACTTCTTTTCCAGAACCAGAAGGTGTGGAAAGCTGAAATCTTGTATACATAAACCCATTGACTATTAGGTATTATGAATTGTAACACTTTCATGATGCATCACTCAATATACCTCCTGTTTGAATCGTGGATCCTCGGCTTCGCTAGGCTACGCCTCGGAGACCCACGATTTTCACAACAGGTATATTGAGTGATACACCTCTGGAAGTGTGGGTATATCTATTATTTACCTGTTATTTTCTTAAGTTTGCACAGAGTATTGTTTATTGCCACGATATATATTTTGATTTATATGATCATTGTTTTTCTGCAGACAACTCCTCTCTGGGTTTGGGTGGTTCCTTCCTCAGAAGAAATATCGTCTCTCCATGTCTAAAGTCATGTACTCGCCATCAAACACAGATAAACCTACTGTAAGGACATTTGACATCCTTGTAAATATTGAAATAGAAGTGTTTTCAATAGTACAAATTTGAAGGATCTACAGTAAAGCATGGGTAGACAGTGTTCAGCTCATGAAACCATCTGGTGTAATATATAGAGGATATAATATGAGTGTGCATGACATACTATGTTTACAACACGGGTGGCTAAATATTAATATCTGCTGAGCAGGAGCATGTCTTAAACATAGTATGTCATGGTCACAAATATAATATTCAGTTTATTACTGTTGTGCAAAATTGAGGAAAATACTCAAAACCTACTTCTCAGCATAGGTGGACTAGCTGCCGCCAGCCCATATAGATTGTGATGAAAAAAACGAACCGTGACAATGAAAAAATGATATGTTGCCCGAGGGCATCATATGAGAAATATGAAATTCAATATGATCAATATATGACTGCTCATTTAGGTAATAAACCAGATTATTTGATGTTTTGAATGCTAGATTTCCCCCAAATATGAATATTGGTTGTTTGATAACCCTGTCACCTGGGTTTGCAAGTCATGTGTCTGTTGATTGTTTTATCCTGTGACTTGTTATAGGTTTGCTTGCATTTGGTCTATTCATCAGCAGTTTTAGTAATAGGCCAAAGAAAGAAATAGGCGAGAAACCATCCTGCTATATCAGCGTTTATGTCTCCGCTAATACTACAACCTATTCCCTGATATCCTCCTATAGTCTTCTGTCATATCGCTATATATAGCAAGCCAATCAAATGATGCCCTTTCAGCGATAGCGGCAAACTAGTTTCTTGGCTTCGTTCCGCGTGCTCACCTCGTGATTCAAATTAACCAATAGGAGTGCTATTAGATAATAAATCTGATTCTCATTGCAGTCTCCCGCTAAGCTCCAAATCACGCGCTCTTAGATTTCCACGAGCGACATCACTATACAACAGTGTATGGAGTTTGAAATAGTTTGACTCAAAACAGACAGGCTATAAGTAGCGCTGAGCAACCACCCGTCAGCGATATGACAGAAGACTATAAGAGGATATCAGGGGATAGGTTGTAGCATTAGCGGAGACATATACGCTGATGTAGCAGGATGGCGAGAAAGTTGCTCACATGCAACAACCCAAAATTTTAAATATCATCAGGTCACTACAGTCGCACAGTTTTAACTGTTCCTCACTGTTTTTTGGTTGCTCAATTCAAACACTATTCATTTATGCTTATTGATCTTTCAGGTGAAATTTACAGAGAAAATAAGAAGCGTTAAGAGGACGCGGCAAGATGTGGCACGAGAGAGACGGAAAAGTTAGTATTTGTTAGGCCTGCTAAATATTTGCGAATAACACATATTTTGATATGAGAAAAATATTTAGAATATGGAATTAGAGGCCTTGAAAAATATTTTTATAAGCTTCCGAAATGTATATCTGGAGGTAGATTTTGAAGGGGGCCTGCTAGTTGGCATTTTGAAGTATTCTGGTATAATAATAACATTTAGAATATTGAGTGAGTGACTGAGTTATTGTTTTACGCTGCTTGGGCAATATTTCAGTCATTAGTGGCGTGATTTAGAATATTGAATTTGAGGCTTTGAAAAATAGATTTATAAGCTTCTGAAATGTTTATGTGAAGAAACAATTTGCCAATACTTTTAATTGTAAAAAAAAAGTAAAAATAAAAAATAAAAATGTATATTCAGAAAATATAAAAAGAGTAAGAATAAACTTCTCATTAGAATGATCTCAAGTCTCTTACCTTAAAGGAACAGTAGCCAGTGTATGAAATAATTTTTTAAGATCGATAGCAAACCGGGCTAGAAAGTTTTCAAAGTTACAAGCCCAAAAAAAATAATTACTAGCCCAATTAAGTAAATATAAAAATGTTTTCTGTCATCCATTGTTTTAAAATCAAATACAATCATATCTGCTCAAGAGGTCTTGGCATGTGATTGGGGTGATTGGAAACTGACCCAAAATAGTAACTGAATTAATTACTAAATTGAATGAAAAGAAGTCAAAATATTTTTGAATACCAATCCACACTAGCCAACCGGGCTATCATTACTTTTTTTCTACTAGCTCAGGAAAATTTCAACTAGCATCGGGCCACCTAGTGGTTAATTCGGACATTGGCAGTAGCACGTTTTTTTGAAGATTTTATGTTTTGAATTTTTCACTGATATTTGTATGTTCATGCTAAATGCATTACATGTATTTTGATAGTGACAAAAATCTCAAAAACACAAACCAATCATCCATATTCAGAGAACAAATTATAAAGATTCACATAAATTCCATTGGCAGCCATATTGTGAACACCATTAATTCCTTTTGTATAAGGAAAAGGATTCGTGTGGCTGAACTTTACATCATATATTTGATTTATTACTGCTATGTTTAGGGCAAATAATTGCTGTCCATCAATTGGAACCATTTATTTTCATTTTCCTGTCATCACCTTATGTTACCAATAAAAACGTGCTACTTCCCCTTTAAAACTTTTCACAATGTAGTGTAATGAACAATGTCATGAAAGATTTATGTTTATTTAACTAATGCTACTATTGTTTCAGTGGAGAGTAGTATAGATCAGATGCAGCTTGGAGACCCCTGGCATGAGTCCAATATAGATGACCGAGGGAAGTTTGTGAGTACATCTGTTTGACTGTAATCATAATAAAATCAGTTTTTTATTATTGGTTGAGACAGAACCTCACTTTTCCCATGACTATGAAAATAATATTTCCCAAACAGAACAAAATTTTGAAATATATAACTCCACTAACAAATTTAAGTTATCATTTACAGGGATGAATAGTAGCTAGACTTCTTTATGTCATGGTGGTTCTGTAACATCTTATTTTCTTTTACTTTAATTCACATGTTGCTAGGATCTTCAATTATAGCTTTCCCCCTGTAACATATGTTTTATTTGACCAGGATTGCACACAAAAACTGCCATGTGGATAATACATTTGACCGACTCAAATTTCAACTGTATATTCAGATTGAGACAACAATTTGTGGGTCATATGGATGTTTTTATTCATTTTTATTATTGATTGTGATTTCTCAGCACAATATTTTCCCTTTCCATATTTTCTTACCACAGGCCTCCATCTATGCACCTCGGGGAGGAGTGAAGGATTCCGGGGCGATGTTTCACGTGATTTTACGTCGCAAGGAAACCAACGAGCTGTCTTCCTACATCACTAGAATGTACAAACCTGTCAAGGTGAGCAAGCTGTTCCAAACACATTAATGTTCGGATTTATTGCTACTGAGGAGGCAATTTGACAGACAACCTCAAACCACCTTATGTGCTACTATGTAGGGTACTCCCGGGAAATGATATGTTATTATCACCCGCCACGAAGTGGAAGGGGGATATAGGTTTGAGCTTTGTCCGTGCGTGCGTGCGTCCGTCCGTCCGTCCGAGTTAAAGGAGCCAATTTTTCTCAGAAACCGTTAAAGGTAGGATTATCAAATTTTTTGTGTGCCTTCAGGGTATCAATACCTTGATGGAGTTCGCAAATCAGAACCGCGAAAATATTTTTTCCGGAGTTATTGCCCTTGTTATGTTTTTTTGGGACTCTGTTCGAGGTGTCTTCAAAGGAGCCAATTTTTCTCAGTAACCATTTAAGATAGGATCATCAAATTTTGTGTGTGCTTCAGGGTATCAATACCTATATGGAGTTCGAAAATCAGAACCGCGCAAATATTTTTCCGGAGTTTGGTGTCATGATATTTTTGAGTACACTCGAGTATTTAGGAGAAGGTACTGACTTATAATAAGAACAAATCTGGCGGGGGATGTTGATGACTTTGTCTTCTTGTTGGTCCTGGAAGCAGAGTTGTGTATGCTTGGAACATGTTGGTCACATGGAGTTTTCAGTATTATATGTTAGTGCTCTTATTATGATCATTATATCATTATCCTCTACGTCAGTTTACTTGTTAATGAAAGTAGTCAAACTGCATGAAAGTTGAGAGTTTTTATCATCACAGAAACCTTTCTCTCTTTTACAAACAACTTAGACAGCCATCCTTAATGGAAACGGCACACAGTCTGATTAAAATCTGCCTAGTTCCGGGAATAAAGTTGAAAAATATTAACTCTTTTGGAATCAAACATGCTACTAGATAGATATCCTCTCCACTGAGTCAGACGGCAGCCAAGAAAGTCGCATGTTCTTGCATTTAATCTGCCAACATTCGAAAAGTCGCCGGAAAAAGCATTCGTTATCCAGCTAGGGGCAAGTAACTCTTGTAAACCATTCTTTGGACATGATCGCCGCCAGCGGTGTTATAAGCGAGATGATGTGATAGGTCTGGGTTTCGGCTGCCCTTTACTGGTATTATACTGGTATTGCGGTCAGATCTAGTGTAGAGGATTCAATATCTCCGTTCAGTTAATATTTAGAAAAAAAATTTCCTCGGAACAAGGTGATTTTAATCAGACTGGAAACACACAACGCTTTTATCTGAACTGTGGGCTAAACAACATGCTCAGTCACACCCATCCTGTGTCAGGGTACGAAAGTTACGCTAACTCCACTAATCTGTACCCTGGGCTCAGAAGTCACACCATGGCAGCACTGATGTAAAGAAACCCCTTGATATCCCCTTCTTGTTTCTGTCTACAGGTGAAACCCCTTGATATCCCCTTCTTGTTTCTGTCGACAGGTGAACTGTACCAAGATCATCCAGGTGCAGCAGTCCGACAACGGACAACAGTTGGTCTTCCTCCTCCTCTTCCCAGAGTTCCCTCCTAAAGGTAACAGCTTTTAAAGGGGGTTTGCAACCCGAATTTTTAACTTCCAGAGTTTTATAAGCAGAGCCCCGAAAGAGTCGTAAATTCTCGGTAGGGAAAAACTAGTTTGGTTACGAACCGCTTACAGCTGACAGCCAGTACCAAGTTTGTGTCTAGTGACTCCCCCTTACCCTTCTTGATGGTCAATTAGGTTTCACAAGCTAGGTTGTTGATTCCCTTTAAGAGCTATTATACAGTTGTTAACCGTTCTTTAATAATCTTTCAAATACTACCCCTAAAATCTTTAACTACTGGTGGTTTGTTCTCTTACCAACAAGGTAACTTAACTTATATGTATCAATGTAAACTAACAATTTCGCTCTGTTGAACATTTTTGTAAATTGAAAAGGCAGTTTTAAAATATAGCCCGTCTGCCAGTCCTTGGCTGGCTACTTTTTGCCAGGACTGGTAACTTTTCAATTTGTTCCTTTATTTTCCCCTTAGGAATTGACCAATTAATTTTCAGGACAGGCTAGGTTTCAAATCTATTTTTTACACTGGAAAAGGCAGTGAAAGTTTGCAACATGTTTGCCATTGAATGCTTTAAACTGAACCTTTTACCATTTGTTTTGGAATCAATACAATTTTGATCAAAGATGGTTCAAATAGCTAGAGGTGTGACAATACAGGTTTTCAGGATACCAAATATATATGTATGTATCTTGGTCTCATAGTGATATGAGTGATACGATGATATATCATGATAGGCTATTTCAAAGTTTTTGACAAAATAAAACATTAACTTTTGATAGATGCTCTGATTTTTAGGCCAAATAAGCCATTTTAACGTCAACAATACGAATCGCGATACAGAGAATGTATCATGATATGTGTATTGTTATATTAATATACCAAGATATATCCTAGCACCTCTGAAAATAGCCTTGACATCATTATTAGGTTGCTAATCATGGTTTTTAATCATTTTCCATTGCAAATGAAGCTGTTTTTTGGTCACACTTTTTCAACTTAATAGTACTAATTCTTGTGCTTTTGCGTTCAAATCAGGTAAAGAACTCAAACCCAATTTATGCAAGAATTGCTATTATTGCCCAGCTGTATTTGTTCAATATGTTATTGGCATTAATTACCTACAAGGGTTGTCATAGTCTGTCCGACAACCCCTGAAACAAAATATCTATATATCCTCATGCAAGTCTATGTTATTCTTGCAAGTCTAGATCACCTCAATTTCAGGAAAATGAACAGCTTCAGTGGGCTCCTTTCAATTCTAATAGTAGATAGCTGCATTTAAGATGTATTTTCATTTCAGAGACTAAAATTTAGTCTGGGGCAGTCATATCGGTTCATATTGTTCATATGATGCCCTAGGGCAACAAATCACTTTTTCATTGTGATATCATGTGATAAACAAAGTATGTTTTGGACACTCATAGTATCCTCCATGTATTCCACTGTCAGATGCCCACATGACGATACTAGTGCTGGACCTGCGGACGATGGAGCTGACGGACTTCAGACAGGACATCCTGCTCAAAGCTGAGGAGTACCAGAGTCTTGTGGAGAAGAACACAGTCGCTTGTGATGTGAGGATTAGTTTGTCTACATCTCAATAAGGTTGACACAGAGGATAAATATGCTGGACAAAACAATTTATGATAAATGAAGATTTTGAACTAATAACAAAAGTTAAACACGTTCATTGACCATTTGCTGAAATATCATTCGTTAGAAATCAATTATTGTGAATTCATTATGATACTTATTCAGTGTTGATAACCAAAATCATGAAATTTTATTAGTTATGAACTTATATTTATATCATTCATATATATATATATTACTTTGTTTAACTTTCTTCATTGGTAAATGCTTGCAACGTTTCAACCAGTGAAGCTGTTGGCATTTCCTACAAAACATATTTCCACAAATAGCAAGTTGTTATTATGTTTTCCTATGTTCTAACTTCTAAATACCCTTCAACAGTTAGCATATCCTCTTTCACATAATTACAATCATGTGCTTATAGTGATTACCATTAAGCTGAGAGTAAATGCTTGAATTACACATGGAACAAAATGATAGCAGATCCAGATAATTTTGTGTGGTTGGTTTGTAGATGCAAGATAGGCATGGAGTTCAGAATGTTTTCTATTTGCTATAAAAATTGACAGTTGGTGTAGATTGGATCTCAACCCTGAGATTGACAACAATCTCTCAGCTCTTGTGACTTTCATGTTATAATAGAGAGAGAGAGAGAGAGTCTTTATTTCCTCCAGTGGTAACGGAAGATTACATATAAACATCACATTGCATCAAAGCTTACAACAGAAAAATCTTTACATGAGAGAGAGAGAGTCTTTATTTCCTCCAGTGGTAACGGAAGATTACATATAAACATCACATTGCATCAAAGCTTACAACAGAAAAATCTTTACATGATTATGTACAACACTTCTAAACATTCAATATTTGATGTATTAATCATCGTAATTACAGACAAAGTGAGATTTTATTCCATGTACATACAGAGAGAAGCGTAACAAAACAGTTTCCAATAGTATTGTATCTAAGGCCTTATAAAAGTCATTTTCTGCTCCAAAGAGAAATGATAACATATCTTGATCATCTTGCATTTCAAACATAACGTAAGTTTCAACATCAAGCAGGTCAATTAAGCATGTAAAGAAGTCATTTCGTTGCTGTAATAAGTTTTCACAGTGTAGAAGTATACGGAAATCATAGTCAAAAGTTTGTTTCTTACAGAGGGCGCACTCTCTTGATATTTTACTTCTTGATGATATTACATATTTTCATTCCCTGCCAGATATCGCGGGTGGTTGGTCCAACAGGCTCTGACTACCTGTTTGTGATGCTCGATGGCAGACTCAGGATCCTGTCTCTCAACACCGGGCAGATCGTCCTCCGCTCTGACGATACCTCACGCTTCTCTTGTAAGAGACATTTCAAATATTTAAACACTTTAGTTTTAGAAATAACGAGTAGTTTGTTATGTCTTTGTGACCAGTTTTCAAAATAATTGGTAAAGACCATTGACTGATTACAAATTGTCTGCAATGTGTCAAAGCCATTCCTTTCAGAATTGTATAGCTTGAATGGCAAATAATTTCATTAGGCTTATTTTGATTCCCCATTGAATGAAAAAGCTTTTTTTTTTAATGTTTCTATCAATCATGTATACAATGTAAGCCAGTTGAAAAAAAATCTTTAAACTTCTTAAACCATAAACAAAAATTACATGAGGTCTCACATGGCCATGTCACACTGCAATGCTTAGTTTAAAGTGACACAGAGTATCTTTCTTAAATTTTTATTTAGTTTTGATAAGCTACAAAATATCTAATATGCTGATTGAAGATTATATCTCATCACTGGACTTGCAAATATATCCATTTATGCATAATATCTCTAAAATACTTGATTTTATGGAAAAAATCAAAAGAACATCTCAAATGCGTTTAATATTCGAAATTATGCATACAATTAATCTACCTATTAGTTACAATACCTAATAAACACTATCGAATCGAATATATCTTCCTGTCAGCTTACGACAAGGTTTCGAAATTACGTTTGGCGAATTTGCGCACGCCACTCGAGCCACATTGTCTGGTTTTCGCATAAAAATCCCGACTTTGAATGGCCGTATTTTCACTCTAATGTACTGATTGACCTTTTACTTGTTATTTTCAGTAACAGTTAGTGGTTCCCGATGTAATAACATTTCAAAATTTGACATATGAGATCCTATCAACATACACTGTGTCTCTTTAAAGCAATAAGGCAAGATCTGGTATGAGTTTTATGTTCTGGGCCTCCTTCACAAAGCATGCCTTTACTAAGGTTGACATTGATTCCCATTCTATAACATTGCACTAAGGTTATCTTACCTTACAATCAGTGTCCGAAATAACCACTAGCCCGCTAGTCCGGAGCTATTTGAAATTTGCCTGGGCTAGTAGAAAAAATGTAATAATAGTCGGGTTGACTAGTGTGGATTGGTATATCAAAAATATTTTGACGTCTTTTCATTCAATTTTGTTAATGATTATTTTGTGTCAGTTTCCGATCACCCCCATCACATGCAAGGACCTCTTGAGCAGATATGTGTTTGATTTTAAAACAATGAATGTCAGAAAACATTTTTTATCTTTACTTAATTTCTTTTGGGCTTTGAAAACTTTCTAGCCTGGTTTGCTAGTGATCTTGAAAAATTATTTCATACACTGCTTACAATCACTGTAGGACTAAGAACTTAGTGAAAGGGGAATTAAGTCAATATTAGTATCCTTATTATTATCAATATGCAGCAGGGGATCTTGTCAAGTTGTGACAATTACATGACTCTGTGAAAGGAGAATTCAGCAACATCTGTGTGACAACTACTTGTAATCATATTGCAGTGTTTGCTGGTCTGGAGGTTGATGAGCACAAGCTGCCCGTACATCAGACAGCAGAGGTGGTAGCTGTGTGCTCGAAGGGGCGTGTCCACGCAGTTCTCTACAGCAAGGTAACATGGCACCATGCTCAATGACTTTTCTACAAGATCTTATAACTTTTTTAACAAATTCAGTAACTTTTTTGCGGTTAGTTGACATTGCAACTCAATATTTTCAGACAGGTGATTGCAGGTTTCATCTTGTTATTTAACCAACATGTTATTTATTCCTCATATCTTTCTGTTCCTACAAGAAAGCAACCAGCCCTCAAAAATTTTGACAGGCCCTACAATGTAAAATGATTTAGAATCTCTAAAAATCATACAAGCCAACAGGCTTATGGACCTCTTTTCCAACAAGCAAAATCTTAACGATACCAGCAATTTGCAAGCAGAAAGGTACTATTTTTAACACTGTGGTTCAGACTTGTCTGTGATTATTATGAGTATGATATTGTTATGTGGATGGTTACAGGTGTCTACATACATTTACATACTGGAGGTGAAAGATCAACACGACCCTGAAACACGCAGGATGATGTTAAAGGCGTATCAAACAGGGCAAGTCATACTTTTCTTGATGTCTTTCGTCTTCAACTTGATCACATCTTTTAAACCGAACTCAGTTTGACGTGACAACTTTTAATTGATAAATATGACGTTAACAGGCGTATCAAACAGGGCAAGTCATGCTTTCCTTGGTGTCTTTATTCTTCAACCTGATCACATCTTTTAAACCTAACTCAGTTTGACGTGACAACTTTAAATTGATAAATATGACGTCACAATGTCAGCGGGCCGGCTGCGATGGTCATGTAGGAATTACATTTCTGTCAATGGATCAGACATGTGATATCTCCCGCTTTTGGCGGGAGTCTACCGTTTTTCAGGTCCTTCTCCCGCCCTCCCGACATAAGGTCAAAATCTACCGCTTTTTCATAACTTTCTGTATTAAAAAAAAACTTTACAAATCTGCAAAAAGATCGTTTTTCAACCTGCCTCAAAGCTCCACTCGATGATTTCAGCGATCTTTTCATGATAAAATAAAGTTGACAGCATCTGATAAATGTAATGAATTTACACACAAAAGATTTAGTTTATGTTATTGCAATAAACATCGAGATCAAAAGCTATTATAAACAAATTTTTAGATAGTCTTTGTAAAAGATATGATCGGGAACATGTGCTTCTAATGCCTCGGTGTTGTGTGAATTAGTTACTGCTAAATATTTACACCACATGAAGTCCGTAAATCTTAATAAATTAATGTCTATGGGTTGTTTACAATATAGCAGAATTACAGTAAACCAACAAAGACAACAAATAAATGATAAAATATCCTTTCCAAAATATTTATCCCATTATTTAGAGAAACATGGCAATTTATTTTGATTATCATCTCATGAGACACAATACAATTCAAACACCGCCTCGATCTAGACCGTATTTTCTTGACGACTAGTAACATTGCCAATATGGTTTGTAATCAAATAAATACTTTTTACAACTAAATTATCTTCCAGTTTATAATGACAAGCTTCTATCAATGAAGTATATTTGAATAAATAATAAATGAAAAAATATATCAACGATAATTTTTTTATTTAGAAAATATATCTCTTATAGTGAATATGTCATAAGGAAAACACTTTCACCACTAACATCAACTCCACTTCCTGTTTATGCTTTGCTCGTTTTGTAAACAAATGACCGAACTCGTGTTTTCGGAAGGCATTCAATGAAATAATTTGAAATACTGACCATTTCTAAGAATAAGTGTAGAAATTCCATTTGTCTAGTGGAAATGTTTGAACTATTTGAATTTTGAAACAGCAATATAGGATGAATTTCCGATCGTCAATTATTTCAACTATGAATCTGACTGCACAGAAGCAATGGGATTATCATTATGTTTGATATCTAATAAATGTTTGAGATATGAAACTATGTTATACAGGCATATATATGTACATTGTTTTACAATTACAATCCAGATCCACAATATCACATGTTTGCTAATCTTTTTATTTCCACAAATATTTTTAAAAAAATAAAAAATTTAGTCTTATTTTATTTTGATCACACATAATTATAAATATTTTCTTAGTGCTGGATTTATTGTGTGATTTGTTATGTATTGAATTGATTATGTGAATTATCTTGCATTGTATGGAGCCACAAAAATACAAAATTTAAAAAAAATCTTATTTAGTGATTTAAAAATACAACTAGAATTTGAATATGAACATTATATTTCATTATAATGCTTCTATAAGGTAGGCTTATATTAACAAAATGAAGACTTTTTTCTCGTTTCTTTATATATTTGTAGACTTTGCAAAATCTCCCACCATTGGGGCCCAATCTCCCACCTTTTTTAACCAAATCTCCCACCACTCCTTGGAAAAAATATCACATGTCTGATGGATCATGTTGCTCTGTACCCTGTTTGAGCTAAGAACATGCATTTTGTCACAAAGAATATTAACCATCTGGTCAAACCACTTTATGTTTATTCCTAAGTTGGATGTACTTAACAGAACAAAAAGGTTTGTAATGTCAATTTTCTAATTATTCGATAACATGCAGTAATGCCATCATGTTGCTCAATTGAGTATTTAAAGAGACTATTCTGTTGCCATATCTGGGCTCTTTTGGGACAATATTTGTGATACCTGTTAATCATGTTAGTTGCTGAATCAATGAGGAAGTTCTGTCGTTAGTAACTCATGGTCAAGAAGTTTTCATTGGTATAAATCAAAATTGAAAATAAAAATCTTTCAAATGATGTTAGATTTATCAGCATATTTTGTTTTTCTATAACATAAACGCATTCTCATGAATTTTCCCAAAAAAATTTCTTTGGTCAAACAACATACCAGTAATTTTTATTCAGACATAGTTCCAAGATGGCTGACAATGAGGTCTGTGTTGACCCTGTTGCCTGGCAACAGATTCTTTCAAATGATGTTAGATTTATCAGCATATTTTGTTTGTTTATGACATAAACTCATGAGTCTATATATATTCCAAAAATTTCTTTGGTCAAACAACATATAGTAATTTTTATTCAGACATAGTTCCAAGATGGCTGACAGTGAGGTCCGTGTTGACCCTGTTGCCTGGCAACAGAGGGATGAGGGCCACAAAGAGGCTGAGATGAGAGAGATAGTGCTAGATGTGGTGGAGGATGCAATGAGGTGGCGAGACAATGATCATGGAGAGAGGAGGGAGAGACAGACTCCCTCCCAGCAAGAGATGGATCTTATATACAGGCAGATGGAGAGACAGGTTGGAGTATGACTTAACCCTTTTCTAGCAGGTCCCAAAGATAAGATAATCCTTTATTGTCCATTAGAGTATTTGTTGTACATCTAAGCGAGCTAAAATTCCAAATAGTATACTTAATAAATACAACACATAATATTTACGAATGAACCAATAGTGTGGTGAGAAGCTTTAACGTTGATTAAAAATTAACCATTACTTTCAATAATTATCACTATTTTTAATAATTATATTATATTATGATTATTAAGATATTATTTTTGATTATACAATTAAAGCCTGGTGATGAGGTTGATACATGTTATAGTAGACCTGAGGTAAACAATATTGACTGAGGATGAAGTCCAAGGTCAATATTATTTTCTCTGGGCTGATGATAACAGGTATTGACCAAATTCATAATTTTCTTAAATAGATTTAACTCTGTTTAAAACGAAAGAAGAAAAGAAACTACAGTTTTCAATGGACACTCCTTGTATGGATTATTACCCAGTAGACGATATTGACTGAGGATGAAGTCTGAGGTCAATATTTCTTCTGGTCTAAGATAACAGGTATTGACCAAATTCCAAATTTTCTTAAGTGATCTCTGTTAAAGAATGAAAGGAGAAACTACAGTTACCTATGAACACCAATTGTTGGTATTATTACCCAGTACAGACAATTTAATACCATAGATCCTCAGTACAAGTAAACATGTCAGAAATTTGTTTCGTGCCTAGGCACCGACAGCCACAGTGCAGCGCCAGTTACATCGTTGTTCTGCCTTTACAATGCTGAGTGTCAAGCAAGACAGCAACAACTCCAACCTTTTAATGTCTTTTGGTATGACACGACTGGGAATAGAACCCTAGTATTCAGGGTGACGAGCGGACATTCTACCACTGAGCTATGTCCCCGGTCAATGCACATCAAGGGATGATGGCTCTGTAGATTGTCATTACCAGAATAACCATTTTGTCAACCAGCTGTGCTTTCTATCAATTGGTTACTAAAAATGGCTTGACAAAAAGTCGTAACGTAATCATGTAATCCCCACCAAAAGTCACATAAGAGTGATATCTTACTGCTGTACACATTTTACTTCAACTTAGAAAACCTTACTTAACATAACAAGTTAACCAATTTCTCTGTTGCCAGGTTGACTCGACTGGCCTGTTAGAAGGGAAATCACCCAATGACTGGAGACACAGTAGAAGATGATATTTCCAAGGGAATCAGCTACATCTCAGTCCTATCTGATTCACTTGTACACTCCTGGACCTACAGTGGGATTTCTTGACCTGTAACCTGGAGACTGACACAACATCATCCTCATGCCCATGATTATCAACAGTGAAGACCTTGTCCGAGACAAAGGACAAAGCTACTAAAGCAGCAAGCTCATGTTGTTCAGAAGTGGCCAATGGCATGCGACGTTTGAGTCACATGACTTTGTGATGTCATAGATATAACGTCATTTGCATATCGAGTTTGACAACACATGTTTGACGTCCGAGTTTGACAACTTTGAAAAGTTGGCCAACATGTGTTGTCAAACTTTAGTTTTTCGTATGAAGGCCGCTTTAAGACTGAATCCTTTGAGTATGTTGTTGATTTTGCACAACAACTTGAAGATCTCATGGTTGTTTTATCTATTGTTTGGGAAAAATGTTAAGAATTTGAAACTTTTTTAAAGTGAGCTTTTTTTATTCCTAGAATATCCACAAGTTTATGTTAATTATTGATAAGACTAAAAAGCAGAATGCGATAGCAAGACTTTTCAAACTCATAGTCCTGACAAATGGCTTCACTTCTCATTGTTTTTTTTTTTACACATTTTGCAGTCTAATCATGCTGTCAAATATAAAGAAACAAGAAATTTTATCGCTGGTAGGTTATTTATGAGAACTAATAACATTATATTGGAATTTGCTTCCACAAGCGGTACCTTAATGAATCTGTCCTGTAATCCTTATTGATTACATCAGGAAATAGTCTTTGACACTTGAAATGTGCATCCTTTCATTAACATTTCCCTTGAATAAGATATCTAAAGGAACATATTAAGTATTATATTAAGTCGGAATTCTTTCAAGTGAATTTTTGATGGTCAAAATCTACTCTTAATAATTTGATAATGCATCACAATATGTTAGTTTATTAAACTCAACCAAAAGAATTTTTCATCAAATGCTCATATTATGTTATTGTCAAAATATCCATCCATGTTCTTTTTGTGTATATTTGTTTACATTATGTACAGACAAAACTGTTATGCATTGTTTTGTACACATGGCTAATAAAGCTACTATTTAAATGTGTTTGTTTGTTTTTATTAGAGTAATAATTACAAATAAGCAAAGCAAATTTAAAAAAAAAGAGATTTAGTTCATTTCAGGAGATTTCCTCCATTTTCTTTTGATTTCAAAGTGAAAAATTTAGACTAAGCAATTGTTGTCATGTTTATGTAATTTATATGAAAATTTCAAGAGCTTTTAATTTGACAGGGAATAATTGAACTGGGTGAGGTCGCTAATTTGAGGCAAGATTTCAACAATTCTCTCTCCATAGGAATAGATGAAATGATAACATGCTGATCCACCCTCTGTTTGAATAAGACTACATCCCTGGTTTCTGGGAGTTACAATAGCAGAAAAAATATGCACCACAAACAATTAGAAAAATTTCAGCCAATGACAACACTTTTCACAGGAAAAGGGTGGTTCTCTTCTTAAGATTTATGGCATGATTCAGTAGCCATAGCGATGTTTTGAACAGCATTGCTTACATTATCTAACTTGGATTGCATTTAATCTATTTTCTTCCTTTTAGTTTCTAGCCCGCAAACTTGGCATAATCAAACATGTTTGGATCAACACTTTATGACTTTATCTCCTTCTTACCTTCTATCCTTGTTGGACTTAAAGAGGCGAGTGATGAGTTCTAATTGGTCAATTCGATACGTGAGCTGACGCGACCCTCTACTAGGCCTTTCTAGACTCTGTATAGAAGTGAAACGGATAATATTGAAGCTAGGTTTACTTACACTGCTCTGGCACAAACTATCACTTTCATTCTTTTATTTCACTGAAGAAAGCATGGAAAAATGGTCCACGACACTCCAATAATCAACTTGATAACCGTCTTAACATTTATTTGTAAGTCAGATCACAGATGAATGAATATCTCTTGCCACCTTCTCGATACAATTTCAACGAGAAAATGATTTGATTGGCTATATCCAAAGTCGGATCGCGCGAACGAATCTAGCTTCTGAACCCAGGGTACAGATTAGTGAAGTTAGCGTAACGTTCGTACCTTGAGACAGGATGATGTGGAACCAAAAAGAAAGTGACGTCCCGCGCACAAACAACCACCCAGAGTGTTAGCACTAATGATTGAATCCGTCTCTTGGCAAGTCCGGTCCGAATGTCTATGAATCTATCAATAAACGGATGGATATCGAAGCAACGCATTAAAGGAAAAAATAAAGCTGGAGCATATGGTGGCAAACCAAATGGCAGAAAACGCTTCTATTGTCAACTTGATTCTCAAAACTGAAGACAGCACTTAACGAGGGGCGAAGGACAAGGCTTCAGTTTTTGGATGTTACTGGTCATCTCCTAAAGTTAAAATCTAAAATGCTGATGAATATTGCACCATTTTTTCATTTACATGTGCATCTATAGTACATACTGTGAAAAAAGGAAATGGATGTGGAAGATGAATGGCAAAATATGTTAAATCTGTTATGCAGATGTTCTATACTTACATTCTACATGTTTACATATTTTATTTGTTGTTATCTACAACACATAAGGTTATGAAATCGATGATGCGTTTTTTCTCTGCCTTCACTTTGATTATGTCGTCCCCAAAGCTTTGCGGAAGACATAATGTTTTTAGTTCCGTACGTGGTTCCGTGATATCGTGATTCTGTAATTCCGAAATGCTTTCATAAACCGTTCACAATTTTCTTACAAAACTTGGTATGTGCCTAGATCTAATTGTTAAGTGTTGTCTTTTGCTATTTATGTCATTCTGATTTAAAAAAAAACAATTCTGGTTTCCATGGAAACAATTTGAAGTTCCATTTCCAAGCTATAGCTCAAAAACCGTTCAATATTTTTTTACGAAACTTGGTGTGGTAAGATGCTGTTTTTGGATGGCATCATGCATGTTCTTCGTATGATTTTGAACTTCATTAGCATGTCTTCCACGCATGCTAGAGCAAACAGGTTTCGTCAATCTTTTAATCCAGTCGGTATAAAGCCTCTAAAGCATCTTCTTTTCTTTGGTTATTTATGGAGTATAATATGACTCCATAATCATTACAATATACCTTTGCCCAATACCAAGTTTTATACGTAGGAAGTTTCTGCCCGTAGTACGTCTGCAAGGATGACACCATAACAGCAAATGGAAATACAAACTGCCTCATGTCCACCGTGGCTTGTGAAAACAGGCTCTCTGAATATTCAAACATTCATCTGACCAAATGTGGTAAAGGAAATCTGAATTTTAGATAAATGTCATCAAAATAAAAGAATATCAAAGAGACGTACACATTTTCTCAGGATAATTGCTATGTTATATATCTCAGCCAAGAGTTTTTAGCTCACCTTTACGAAGTAAATGTGAGCTTATGTCATGGCGCTTCGTCCGTCGTCCGTCTGTCTGTCCGTCCGTCTGTCCGTCCGTAAACTTTCAAGAAAAAGACTACTCCTCCTAAACGAATCCAGATATCATTCTGAAATTGTAGTATGTTATACCCATGGTGATTCCTCACAGAAAGGTAGACGTTTCAGTTTTGAGAATCCAAGATGGCCGCCATGGCAGCCATATTGAATTTTCAATTAGATTTCAGGAAAAACACTACTCCTCCTAAACGAATCCAGATATCATTCTGAAATTGTAGTATGTTACACCCATGGTGATTCCTCACAGAAAGGTAGACGTTAAAATTTTGAGAATCCAAGATGGCCGCCATGGCAGCCATATTGAATTTTCAATTAGATTTCAGGAAAAACACTACTCCTCCTAAACGAATCCAGATATCATTCTGAAATTGTAGTATGTTATACCCATGGTGATTCCTCACAGAAAGGTAGACGTTTCAATTTTGAGAATCCAAGATGGCCGCCATGGCAGCCATATTGAATTTTCAATTAGATTTCAGGAAAAACACTACTCCTCCTAAACGAATCCAGATATCATTCTGAAATTGTAGTATGTTATACCCATGGTGATTCCTCACAGAAAGGTAGACTTTCAGTTTTGAGAATCCAAGATGGCCGCTATGGCAGCCATATTGAATTTTCAATTAGATTTCATGAAAAGACTACTCTTTCTAAACCAATCTAGATATCATTCTGAAATTGTAGTATGTTATAACTATGGTGATTCCGCACAGAAAGGTAGACGTTTCAGTTTTGAGAATCCAATATGGCCGCCATGGCAGCCATATTTAATTTTCAATTAGATTTCATTAAAATGACTCCTTCTCCTAAACCAATCTAGATATTATTTTCATATTGTAGTATGTTATACCTATAGTGATTCCTCCCACAAAGGTAGACGTTTCAGTTTTGAGAATCCAAGATGGCCGCGATAGCAGCCATATTGACTTTTCAGGTGCAGATGACACATCATTATTACTAAATTTTAAGCTTTCATCAAGTGATCACTCGCACCATATAAATTCTCTAATTTGAACTTACTTATCATAATATTATCTTGAATATGGAATATTTAAGATTGTAATGCAAGTTGTTCTATATTTTTAAGTGTTTCTAAAACATTAAGATGAAAGACAAACATAATTAATTAATTTGTTTAAAATATTTATGGCAACTAGATGCAATAACCCAATGACATTAAACATCATGTTGACTTTTAAACAATGGTATCTCCCTTATATTCCTTTAAATACCACACAAAAGGGGTCAACCAGAGTTCAGATATTCCTGTTGAGTCCACTATGCATTTCTAATACACATCCCAATACAGGCTGCTAGCATCACAGTCTCAGCTTCTAGTCTGTTGCATATCAACCTGACCCAATTGATATGGTAGAGCATTATGCTATATGGCCATGTGTATGCAATAAGAGTTATGGAAATTAGACTTGTATTCTCATGACAGTGATATGTTCTTTCTAAGAAAAACAACTTACACAAAATTTGTCAACAATAAGCTTTGTGTTTAGCAATCTACATGATAAGTTGATGTGGAAAGAGTTATTTTGCATCAGGTTCCAGTTCCTGTGTTTTACTCATATTTGTACCATTTCTATATCTAACGGAAGTTCTTCTTGACACAAAATCAATTTAGGACATAAGCTAACTATATTTTGTGAAATTATATATATTTTTCACAACAATTCATGTTCTCTCCCGTCAAGTCTTTTAATACCACACATAAGGGCTTAGCCAGAGTTCAGGTTTACATGCTCAGCACACTAGGGTGCTTCTCCAAATATACCCCAACCACCCCCTTTCCCCTCCTATCCTTCCAGCCCCTCTCCTGCAACTCTCCTGTAAAGAGTATCTGTATTGCATATTGAAATGAGGGGAGGACACTCACTATATGGAATAACAGTAACTTACATAAGAGGATAAGTTACATAAGCTACATGCAGGTGCAAGAGGTCATCATAGGTCATCATATCTAGTAATTAGCATAAACCCCCATGCTGCTAGCCTATTCTGACCAATCAGATTTCACTAACATATGTCAAGATTTTTTTTATTCAGAAATCTTCAGTTAGAATAACATGAGACATTGACCTGGACAGTTTACTTTGGCAATTGGACTTATCACTAGCTGAATTTGTGATTTGTGTCAGAGGGATATGTTCCAAATGTTTATGTGCATCATCTTTTTAGTTCTTTGGAAGTTGAGAGTGTGACTAAATGAATACTCCTAAACCAATCAAGATATCATAATGAAATTAATACAGATGCCCACATAAAAGTAGCATTTTGAAGATTAAAAAGTCCAAGATGGTCACCAATTCAGCCATAGATATACAAAAAAAAGTTATACAAAAACCTACTGCTTGTTAACAAATCATGATTATATCATTCTTGTATTAATGCTCTAGTGGTTTCCAACAGAAGAATAGCATTTTAAAAGATAAAAAAAATCATGATGGCAGCCATAATCAATTATCATATAAAAGATGGTTACACAATTAAACCATATTACCACATCATTCATTTTAAGGTGAGCTTCTGTACCCTCGGTACTTTTATTTGATATAGGAAACAAGTCAATTACATTGATAACTATACAAGTCTGACATCCCCCCCCCCCCCCACATTGTTTGGTTCTCCTGGTATCCAGAACTCGCCGTTCATTGGTTGATTTGATTCCCACTCCCATTGCTCTTTTGAGAGCTGTTTGAGGCCCAACCAGTATCTTTCACGAAGTTTAATATCTGTAAATGAATTTCATCGGTCTAGTTTTATTCATTTTATCCAAAGCATTCCTACAATACCCAAATATATTTCAGGCATCAACATTGCAATTTTGAATGTAGTTGCTAAAAGATATGGCAATTGTAGTGATAATAGTCCATATTCACTGCGCTATGTACATGCACCGGCATTCTTAATGCACTCCAAATGCATTTCCATTGTGCTATAGTTCCATACCTAACTTCAAGGAGATCACATATCACCCCTGTCCTCAAGTCTCTCCATTGGCTGCCAATCCAAGCCAGAATAGAATTTAAGATCTTGACCTTTGTCTATCAATGTCTCCACAACCAAGCACCTGAGTACCTCTCTGATCTGATCTCTGTGTATTCACCATCTCGACAGTTGAGGTCCCACCAGCAGTTCCTTCTGACAATCCCATCTGTTCAACTGAAAAACTATGGCTATAGATCGTTTAGCTTTGCTGCTCCCTCACTATGGAATGGTCTCCCCATAAATATCAAAATTGAAACCTGTCTTGACTCTTTCAAATCTTCGCTAAAGACCCATCTCTTCAAGAAATATTACGAGTGACTTTGTAGACCTGCTGAGGTGTCTTACTTTGAGCTCTACACGCAAGGCGCTATGATCATTCTCTGGTGTGGATATGGCGCCATACAAGTGGACATATTATTATTATACCTTCCTGTATACAGACAGAGTTTCAAACAAGGAAGATGTTTTCTTCAAAGACTTTATTTCGGTACACAATCACTGGCCAATCTATTCACATTTTGTTTATTCACTTACTTTTATGTCAAAGAAAATAGTTTTATTCTAGGTTTTAATTATGAAATAACACACCCAGTTTTTAATGTAAAAGTGTCATACTTTGTTATGGAAAAAGTGTCCTTGTGTATGTAATGAAGTTAACATTAAGGTAAAAGGGCCATATATTCCCTCGCAAAAATTGTTTTCTTATTATTAAAGTTATCTTTAGATATTAGAATTGATAATTTTACGACTTTAGTAAACCCAAGCCTGAATTTTGAAAATACTTAACAACAAGTGTATAGGATTCAACGAGCTAAAAGTCTACCACTGATGATTGTATTAATCAAAGTAAGGTGTGCTCAAGTTCAATGCCCTAGGAAAATTACTACTAATTACCAAAAAGTAATTAATGATTCAAATACGGACCGATGCCGGGCCGATGCTGGCCCGATGATGTTATGCCGACATCGGGCCGATGAAGAACCGAAGAGCAAAACTTCATCGGCACGATGGAGTTAGCCGACGTCGGGCCGATAATGTTAACAGCGTCAGGCCGATGTCGGGCCGATGTAGTTGTGCTACCTGGGACGTTATTACTCAGATTTGCGTGCGTGTTTGTCAAGAAAGGGGCGTGTTCACAACGCGTGATGTAAGAGCTGCTACGTGCTGAAAACGTCGATATCACGATGTAACCGTGTTTTATACGACATGATATCTCCTTATCAATGTTGGTTTCAGACACGTTACTTCTCTTGGCTAGATGAAACAACACCAGTAAGCCTACAGTGAAGGTCCATCATGTCGACGTTTCATCTCTAGTTAAGCTAGTAACAGTTGTTACTGTCGCCACTAAGCAATTCCGAAAGAAGTATCATACGGGTGAGCCAGGGTTCCCGGTAATCCTTATCTGCCCCAACTTTTGATAATCCCGGTTGATGATCTAACTGTCTAGTTATAACGGGGAATTAACTCTAGGCAGAAGTCCATGGAATAGATATGCATATAATTATTTACAGAAATGACTTACATAACAACATAGATACAAAATGTAAATAACAGCTGGATTTCCATTCCAAGGGCATGAAAATCCAAATAGTAACTCAGCCCCCGGAGTAGTCTTGAGATGTGTTAGGTATGATTCCCAAACTGCAGCTAAATATTCGAATTTCTAACAGGGTTTATAAAGCTAAATGAAGGTAACCTCTCATTGGTCAAACTTTTGATGTCGGTAAGTATTTCTAACATCCTAGACTACATCTACTAAAGTCACTGTCAGTGTCAACTTTATATCAAAGGATTTAGAACTAGAAATGGCAAAGATGTCTACCATTTATATGAATATTATCCCAATTTGTAGCTTGAGGTGAATGTGAATATGGGAAAAGTTGTCGATTTCGAAAATATTGAAATAATTACATTGTATGTCATTAATGATATTTACTTTTACGTTTTTATTTGTTGTTGTTACTTTGATATTTCTTTAAAGTTGATGATGTATTTCTCCAATTTCTATATCTTGCAATTTGAGACGCCTACAAAACTCTCCCAATATCAGTACAGGGTGGCAAGCAATACCATTTCTGGCATTATTCCTGAAACTTGCAACGATATAATCGAAGCGTTTTCTAGAGAATTTCTGGAGGTAACATTTGACTACTGCTTTTGCATTTATTTAAAAGTTATTTCAATGAATCTATAAGCACTTGTTAAATAATACTTTCATATTTTATAAACAAGCAAAGAAGTGAGCTTGGCTCACTTTTACCCCCGACTGTGCATCCCTGACCAACTTAATTATTTTTCACTTCCAAAGTAGACGTACCTTGCACAGCATTTGACCCCCAAAAAGGAGGAATTGAATGAATGAAGAATGAATGTTTTTTTCTGCAATTGGTCAGACGAAGTATTTTCTCATAAAATGTACATCTTTTCATCTCTCCTAGTAAGGTAAAAAAGATTTGTGCAGATTTGAAAAGAATATCAGGATGAATAGTTTTCCGCAATCAGTCAGACAAATTGGTCGTGGTAATAAAAGAAACTCATCCTTTTATTTTTCATTATTCTTCCAGTGTCCATCAAATGAGGATGAATGGAAAAATGTCGTTGATGGATTTTCCAAAAGATGGAATTCCATAACTGACTTGGTGCACTAGACGGTAAACCTATATCTACTAGAGCGCCTTCTTGATTTTGTTCCCTCTCTTTTAACTTCAAGGGGTTCCACAGAATCGTTCTCATGTCATTAATGGACAGCGAATATAAGTTTCTTGATGAGGAGGTTGGAGCTAATAGAGGGTATGGCTGCCATTTCAATAAACAAATAATTTCAATACATCTACCAGTGAAAATGAAACTAGGTAAGCCTATCACAGTTAACTTTCAAACTTGAGTGATAACAGACAATCTGACTATTGATACTTTGTAATCAATTCTTCATTTAAACCATAATTTAGTGCTAAGAACGTTTCCCAAAGCAAAAAAAGCAAACAACCTTTTATCAGTAGAAGCTACTGAACAACTTTTATGACATCTTAATTTATTTGAATACGCCCTATACTGGTAAACTAATTATCTGATTTGCCTTTTGGAGGTTATTGTTCCATTTTTCTTAAAGAGCACTTTGATATCGTGATAAACACTTAATGGTGTCTTGTTAAAGACGCTTTATACTCGTTATCAACTCTTGCAGTGAACGTAACACATTCGTAATTAGCACTTCCTATTCGTATAGTTGACGGGAGCATCGTAATAACAATTTGCTCACGACAATACTACGATAAACAAGAGTAGAGTACGATGTAACACTTATGCACCACGTGCATAATGCGTGTGTTTCACGATGTTTCCCGATGATCTCGAAAGTTTTGACCATGTTCAAAACTTTTTACTCAATCGTAGCTAATTACGACCTTCGCCGAAATGTCACGTGCACATCGAGTTCGTTGTAAGTGTGAATGGCGTGTGTATCCGGAACATATAGGTGTATATCAAGATGAAGTTGCACGTGATACATCGCGGATGACCTCGTGTAAGTGTGACCGTAGCATAAGAAACTTCTGTGGCGTCATACTTGCATATTCGTATTATACTAGTTTAATATTGCCGTATGAATATTACACTGCGGTATCTTACACAGGCGAGTAATATAAGTTATCACATTGCATAGTAGTACAGCGGATAAGTGCAATTTTTTAGCTGAATTGTGCATATCGTGATGCAAGCATGAAATTTGGCATGATTGTAGTTTATACCTGTCTTATAACATACAGATCGAGAGGCCTCGCAAATTTTTCATATATTTCATTTTTTGGGTAAAAAAGTGAAAAAAGGTGATTTTTTCACTTATTTTGCTCCCAAAAAATTTCTGAACACTAAAATACTTAATTATCATAAATAACAGTGTTGGAAATTCAAAACTGATCATTTTTCTCTCTATGCATGTATTTCTATCTTTAACGGTTAGGTCTACAGAAGTCATAACGCCAAAACTAGGACTGCCGCAACAGTATTTCGGTCTTTAAGACTCTATTTGAACTACAAACCAATGGTTTGTCATCAATTTCCATCCAGTCTTTTTACCACTAGTAAATAATAAAAGAATATCCACATTATATTTGAATTAAATGGGTTTTATAGAGTTTAATATGCAAACCAGGGCTGTTAAATGTATGTTTTGGGTCAATCCCTAGTTAGATGCCAACAACTAAATAGCGCTAATTGCAATTGGGTCTGGCATGGACGTTTAACTTGGAAGCTGGGGCAACTCTCAAAGAGGCATCTTTTTAAAACAAGCATATCATTATGTTTTTAGTTTGAAAAAACAAACCAGAACAGTTGAATTCATATTTGAGTATAGAATACTCAATATGATTTCTTGAACTACCAACATTCCAAATAGGGTTTGCAATAACTCTGCTGGAGAGCTTGAACAAGAGTTGGCAGCAATTGATGAAATGCAGCTTTAAGATGATGTAACAAGTATGTAAAAGCAAATCTTTTAAGTCTTTGCAAATGTGGAAGAGACTGCTACATGCAAGTACATGTGATGATGCATTGCTAAATCAATTTTCAGTGAAAAATGGTGTGTGTAAGATTGGGTATTACTTTAAATAATCTGACGACAATTTCGAAAACATTTTTGCTTTCTTATTTAAGTAACTTTGCCCTTTTTTTTAACACTTTTTGATTCAACATCTGAACAGGCTATGTCAGAATGAGAGGACGATAGTTCAATGTATGATCTCCTCTCATAAATAATGAGCCAGATACATTTTCATGAATAATATCCCCTTGAAGTTGCGAATATAACTAACACAGAAGATTGCATGTAAACAAACTGTAACATAAACATTTATTAACATTTATGCATGTCAGAAATAGTTGTATTCTTTGATTTAAACCATAGAGGAATTACGCAATGAAAATAGATTACCAATAGTATGTTATTTTGAAGGGAAAAAAAACAGACACCGACTCTGTAGCTGTTCATCTCTCTAGGATTTGTCATCAGAAGATAAACTTTACAAATAAAACTATTTATTAAGATATAAAGGATCACCATCAATCAAGCATCAATATTCTGCTGGTGAGGTCAAAAGCATTCCTACATGCTTCTTTTCATAAGTCCAACAGGTACAACCCGGAGGTGGACCAGTCTGGTTGAATTGTGCTGGACATGAAAAAATATTGGATTTTCACTTTTCTGCTGCACAAGATTTCAATTAGAAGAAGAAGAAATTTGTTTTAGGAAGTTATTGCCATGAGTTGAATTTTGTGATTCAATTCTACTTATACATTAATATCTGCTTGCAACTATCTGTTCATATTGGCACAAAATGATTTTATTTGATCATGTATGTTGTACATGTAATTGTGATGTTGAAGTAAGACTCAAGTCATCTGCATGGCTATCTAAATCTTCATGAGTTGAACCCTTTTATTTACTTTACCATCTGTTTGCCAATGATCACTGGCAGGTGTACTTAGTTAAGGCAGATATTAAATAAGCTGACTCAAAGACTAGTTGGTGCCACAGACACAAAATTTGAATGCAGACAAACAGACAGATATTATCAACTACCTCAAATATTCTATTGTAGTGTTTAGATGGATTATCCGTTTCAATTGTACACTCAGGTTTAGGAGTAAGATGATAAGAATTCAAATCCAAGCCTCTGATAAAAAATATCTGAGAATTTTAGTTTGCTAGTGCTTCTTGTTTTTTGAGATAAATCATAAGAAGGTGGACACCCTTCCACGCCAATTTTAAAAAGGGGTTAGGATAGGTGTGGTCTGGGGTCAGAACCAAATTACAAGGTACCAAATGGTCTAGCACTTTATGAATATAAAAGGCATTGAATATTGCCTTTTCAGGAACAATAAATTTTGGCAATTGTCATGGCATGACTCCTGATAAGGAACACAGTGACCATGCCCTAAAAACCTTTTTACTTAAAAAAAAAACATCCAGAAACTTATGGCCAAGAATATCTCCAAATCTCAAAAGTATAAGAAATCTGTCATCTCTCATAAATATTATTTACTTTGGGTCCCCTTATATGGCACATGAAGGCTAGAAGTTAAATTTATTTGGTCAATTTCTCAAGAATAAAAAGCTATAGCATTCTGAAAATGTGTCCACTTTGAATATATACAATAATTGTATATTTGTTAACTGTTCACACCTTACGAGATTGCATAGGTAATGCCTATCTAATTGATTTCATGAAGTATGTGTTGGCTTTGTTCTTTCATAACTCCTGAACTAAATAAGCAACTGTATACATTTATGTCACATCCAGCATAAGTACAACTTATTTGGTGCAAATGTTATCCTCCAAAAATTAGCAATTAAGTTTCATGTGATATGAAAATGATTTAGAAGTTATAAAAACTTCAAACCTATATTACATAAAAAGCTTATACATACATTTTCTTCAACATTCTCAAATATATTGCTGATATTGATCAGTAAGGAGGGTAGCCACCATGACATATCTGCTGCTTTATCTTAAAAATATTAATTTTCATTAACATCTTAAACAAATTTTAATTCTTAGCAACTTAATGATGCCTCTCGAAAAGTTGCCCCAGCTGCTTCCAAGTTAAACGTCCATGCCAGACCCAATTAGCGCTATTGAGTTGTTGGCATCTAACCAGGGATTGACCCAAAACATACATTTAACAGCCCTGGTTTGCATATTAAACTCTATAAAACCCATTAAATTCAAATATAATGTGGATATTCTTTTATTATATACTAGTGGTAAAAAGACTGGATGGAAATTGATGACAAACCACTGGTTTGTAGTTCAAGCAGAGTCTTGAAGACCTAAATACTGTTGCGGCAGTCCTAGTTTTAGCGTTATGACTTCTGTAGACCTAACCGTTAAAGATAGAAATACATGCATAGAGAGAAAAATGATCAGTTTTGAATTTCCAACACTGTTATTTATGATAAGTAAGTTTTCAAGCGTTCAGATTTTTTTTTAGAGCAAAATAAGTGAAAAAATTACTTTTTTTTCACTTTTTACCCAAAAAATGAAAAAAATGGAAAATTTGCAAGGCCTCTCGATCTGTATGTTATAAGACAGGTATAAACTACAATCATGCCAAATTTCATGCTTGCATCACGATGTGCACAATTATTTCACTTATCCGCTGGGCTATAGCGGGTTACATCGGTATTTATTATTCCCGCGAAAGGTTTTATGCAACGAGCGGAACGCGAGTTGCATAAAACCTTTCAAGGGAATAATAAATACCGATGTAACCCGCTATGCAATGTGATAACGAATTTATCTTACCGAATGTCTAAAACTATTGTTAAAAACACAATCAGAAGTGAACAAAACCTTTATTTCAAAACAACAACAAAGGTCCGAGTCACGGCATACTGGTTGACCTATGACCTTGTCACGTGACTTTGAATGATTGACGTGGAAGCACGCTTTACTCGCGGGGTATAAGGGAGTTATTCTCCCTCGGTGAAGGTGTATATGGGAATTTGTTAAGGGTCACGTGAACCAATCAGAGATCGAGATTCTTACATGAGGTAGGATAATAATCTTTATATATCAGACAGGGGAACTTTGTATTATAAATCATTTTCTTTAGATATAGGCTATATGTGTTGGTTATAATGATAATAAACCTTCTTTGCAGTCTTTGGTTCGGCTGATTTTTTTCATTTAGATCAAGTTAGTAATTCAATTTCGAAATATTGACACCGATTTAATTGTAATATTCTTATTCAAAGTATATCAGAGTTGCTTAAACACCTTTATCTCCCCAGTAACTGATACATATTCTTATCCCTGTAGTCCTATACACATCGCTATATGTTACTGAGGTCAAGATTCAAAATGTAATCCAAGAGCGAGCAAGGTATATGTTTAATCCTATTAGTGATGTCATAACTTCGCCCTGCCTAAATGTACAGTTTATCCGTTGGAATAAATTTGCTAACTAACACCGGACTAGCAAACATCAACTGTGCTCATCAAAAGAACTTTTATGAACAGTTTAATGTCGCTTGTGTGAGTTGTGATGCAACGAAAACCAGTATCAGGTGAGAAGAGCTTTTCCTTTTTTACTTTCTTCAACATTTGATGGCCATTTCTATTCTATTCTGTTAGGAATACAGATCGAATGTTATTTAGTGCATTTGTTCAACGAGAAGGGCTGTACTAAACCAAGTGTCAACCCTTGTGTTTTTTTATATAACAGGGCTTGATTGTTTCTAAAATCTCATTTCCTCACGGGTTTCATTCAAATTAAGAAAATATGCTATTCCCTTATGGCCATTAGTACTTGTGTTCAACGGTGGAGTGAGCAAAGGGCATGATAAGTTAAGTCCACAAAGTAAGCTACATTTTGAGAAAACTTGCATTTTCATAGCCCTACTGGTTCGTTAGAAAGGTTTGAAACTTAGTAGATGATAGCAAGATGGTTCTATTTCAGCATAACAGTGATATTTAAACATTCAATTTTGGTTGACGAGTCCTACATTAACTAGATCGTGACGTAAAGTGTAATACTTAATTAGATATCATATCATCTGATAATGTTAGGTATGGCTCCAGTAAAGTTGTTTTAAAGCATCGGGAGAACTTTTTACTTTAGTATCAGAAAGGTCGGCCAATATATTTTTGCGCTCACATGTAAAATCAGTTGTCAAAATTGTAGAACATATAACCACCTCTTTTTTGTGTGAATAACAAGTGTTTTGGATTCAACCTTATTTAATTTATTTCAGATGTGAAACTCTTGTTACATAAAGTATGGGAAACGCCTGTTGCAAAGAAAAGAGAGATAGGGGGGTCTCAAATGTCCCCGATGGGCGCTCTAACAACACTTCCAGTGACGACCTTTTCACAAGCATGGCTCAACAGAGAGGTATTAAATGTTTGTTTTGCATGAAAATATCAGAACTTAACAATCAGCAATCAGAGAAAATTGTCAATGATGATGTCAATGTTTCATCCTGCTGCATCATCTATCGATATATGCGCATCAGCTTAAAATTCCTGATCATATAACGGTAAATGTCTAATAAGTACCAAGAATATTTTTGTCCGTATTTGCTCATGTTTTGGAAAAAAACGAAATATCTATTGTCCAATTCTACACTTTTGATCTCATTTCTGCACTGTCAATCCCCTGAGAATATATTATTTTTAAGACTGAGTCTTGTTAAGAACAGATATATACACTGATACAGACTATTTGGGATCACACTTTCTGCAATAGTGCATATTCTTAAGGGCCCAAACTTCAGACAACACCACCAGCAATGACAGTGTCAGATACTACCAAAACATCCCCAATTCGGCATCTCTAACCAACTCGCCCATTTACCATTCAAAATTCCTGAAGACAAGATCGCAAATTTAACATACACGTGTCTGGGAGATAAACACTAGATGGCGGAAACCTTTATAAAATAATGGCGTCGCAGTTTCAGAACTATTTACAAAATAACAGGTTTCTGTCCTGAACGAGGTAGTTGTACAGTTATTTAGTAATCGGGAATGATCAAGTCCAATCTCGGTGTGACGGAGCTTTATTTGATAGATCCATTTTGTCGAACTTTGACCTTCCAATTCTTGGTTTGTTGATGAGAACATTGTTTATATCTGATACGTACGGTGGCCCATAGGGGGCATACATCTTTTACGACAGTTTCTTGATTTTTAGCTCATCTGGCCTGCAAGGCCCGATGGGCTTATGGCATGGCATGGTGTCCGGCGTCCGTCCGTCCGTCCGTCCGTCCATCCGTCCGTCCATCCGTCCATCCGTCCGTAAACTTTGTGGAATTTCGACTTCTTCTCTAGAACCATAAGGCCTAGAAATCTAAAACTTTGTGTACAGACTCCTTGACTAGTGAGGATTAAAAATTGTAGCTTTGGTGGCCCTGTGATCCCTAATGAGGGCCACAGGGGCCACACCCTTAAAACCTATTTTCATCTTCTTCTCCAGAACTATGAGGCCTAGAAACCTGAAACTTTGTGTACAGACTCCATGACTAGTGAGGATTATAAATTGTAGCTTTGGTGGCCCTGTGACCCCTAATAAGGACTACAGGGGCCACGCCCTAAAAACCTATTTTCATCTTCTTCTCCAGAACCATGAGGCCTAGAAATCTGAAACTTTGTGTACAATCTCATTGACTAGTGAGGATTATAAATTGTAGCTTTGGTGGCCCTGTGACCCCTAATAAGGGCCACAGGGGCCACGCCCTAAAAACCTATTTTGATCTTCTTCCCTAGAACCATGAGGCCTAGAAAGCTGAAACTTTGTGTACAGACTCCTTGACTGATGAGGATTATGAATTGTCCTGTGACCCCTAATATATATAAAGCATAATTGATAATGAAGCCTGGTGAGCTACAGAGCCAATGGCTCTATTTTTTACGTTAGTTTCTTGATTTTCTTTCAATCAAACTCGAAAAAACTGTACTGAATTTTTTTTTATCTGAAATGAAGCACGAAAAACCCAAATGAAACACGAAAAATCCAAAATGAAACACGGAAAACCCAAAATGAAACACGAAAAACTCAAATGCAACCACAAAAAACTCAAAGTGAAACACTAGAAACTCAAACTAAAACATCAATAACTGCAAGAAAAAATCTTTAAAAACTATCTCCTCTGCCCAAAGGGACATTACGATAAACTTTTAAAAGACGTTTTCGAGTTTTAAACTCATGACATTGTGTGATGAAAGAGTCACAAACCAAAACGGACGAAAATCTCATGAGGTGCAAACCCTTCTCACCGAGGTGTAAACCCTTCTCACCGCGGTGAGAACCCTTTCCACAGCGGTGCAAACCCTTACGTTCACACCCGTCGTTAAACTTCATTAACCGTTTCTATCATATCTCATATCAGTTCTTGCCAAGTTCCATGTTTTTCAATAATAATGAATATAACGTGTTTGATGTGATGAGGTATAAGAAGAGCATCCTCTCCCCACAGAGGCAGCTCAGTAATACCTTAGTTAGCCTCTGTTATATTACTTTTATGATACTGTTATTATATCTGTGTTGTTCGGCAAAGCTATCGTTGAAAATTAACATCCAGGGAGATAACTATTCCTTCTACAAAACATCGCTTTTTACCTGCTAATTAGTTTTTATATGGTAAATAAGTTAAATATAATTTATCATAAAACAAATACTAATTTACACATTTATTAAACAGTATCTTTCAAATGAAAAACCCTCTCCATATCGGATTTTTCAAATATTTCCCTTTAATGAAAAAAAACATAAGGGCATAATATTTTCCATGTCACGATACCACCGTTCACAATTATCCAAGTCATGGATATCCAAACGCCGTTTTCATTGGCTGCAACTAACAGAGATATAGTGAATTACAAGTTTTTGCCGCCAGGGCAATCTGCCGGAATCCTGGGATCTTGCCGTAATATAACAGAGGTTAACTCAGGTATGACTGAGCTGCCTCTGTGGGGAGAGAATGTAAGAAGAGATACATTTTTGTATTTTCCATAATTCTATCAAATTATGATTTGTCCCTTTTCAAATACCATTACCTTCACATTGCGCCTTTAAGTATTAACTGATGGATATATATATTGTTATATAAACAAAATAGACACAGAAACTACCAGAGTCTATACAAAAGGTTGGTTCATGACTGCCCTCTTCTCCTGGTGTCTTAAGTGTATCAACGAAGCTCCTACAATACCGCCATATCAAGAAATGCAAATGCCTTGTATTTTTGACAATTGGTTAGTCATTTATAGCCTGTACAGTTGAATATGTATTTGCCTTGTCTTTATCCTTTTTTGGTCCTTACATAAATCTAACAAATAGTATCAATATAAAGAAAATAGTCAATAGAGTAAATGACCATTTGTTTAATTTGCTGAAAGTAGTCCTAGCACCTCATCAAAAACGATATCGATATATCGCCACTGGTCACATTAAATATATATGATATCGTTACTGCAGTTTCATGAAATATTAGTTTATGAATATAACTAAATATTCAATTGCTAATTATGTCATGTATTTAAATATATTTTTGAAACCGAACTTTTGTTGGTCTTCCCTTGTACAGATCAAGTTTAAATTTAACATCTATTTTTAAAAGTCGTCTTCCTACTCACTGTCTTAAATATAAAACGTATATATTATATTGTACTAATTAAAGCAGGTTTGGATTTTGAACTCAAGTCAGTTGATTCGATATGTATAATATATTTATGCAAAGTACTAAAGTACTTGTCCTATTTTATGATCGTGTCAACATTGATATAACTGTACATGTTTACGGTTACAAGGGAGAC
The DNA here is from genome assembly GCA_916613615.1 of Steromphala cineraria. Classification (NCBI taxonomy): domain Eukaryota; kingdom Metazoa; phylum Mollusca; class Gastropoda; order Trochida; family Trochidae; genus Steromphala; species Steromphala cineraria. The sequence goes on from OU744734.1 coordinate 3,771,671, forward strand.
ACGATAAGAGACCAACACCAAAGGCATAGCATGAATAATATGAACACCGTTATGACTTCAATTGTAGGTAATTGGAAACGTGTGTAAGTCGGTAAATGTTTAATGAGCATGTTGCTTTTGTGATTGTGATTTACTGACATCAATGACTATGTGCATTTATTGTCAACGTTCTGTTCTAAATATATGTTAAAATTTGATTTATATATTACGATGGGGTTGATGACGACCTTATCTAAATTGTCACTCACACAGGCAATCAATATGTTACTGTACCCCGTGTGGGTCCACGTGACCATGAATTAATATCGGTATCGCTCTTCTCAGCGCTATATATATAGAGGACATTCTATGAGTGTCCATGACATACTATGTTTACGATACGAGTGCCTAAATATCAGTATTTCCCGAGCGAATATGATTTTCTGTTTATTGCCGTAGTCCCAAAATTAAAGAAAATACACAAAACCTACTTCTCAGAATAGGCGGACTAGCTGCCGCCGACCCGGCGTATATATTGTGACGTCATAGGTGAACCGTGACGTCAAAGCAGTGTTTTTAACGTGACGTCACAATGAAAAGGTGATAATTTGCCCTAGGGCAACATATGAAAAATATGAACCTCGACATGACTGCCCTCGTAGGTAATACATCTTAATAAGAGGATTACACTGCGTTGGTCTTCTTACTAGTTTCTTACTACTATTATGTAACGCTACACATGCAAAAAGCCGAATTCACCCCGGGTAAGTAACGTCATCTAGATGATTTAAAAAAAATTAGCAGTTGGAATCCTAAAATAGATTCAGGATTCTGAAGAATGAATCGATTTGCTTCTTACACAAACGTTAAGCATGTGGATATTTTGACCGATCAGACATATATTGTTCAAAGAATGATGTTTCAGATTAAGAATATGCAAATACAATGTAAGGTTCAATGAGGTTCATTTTTGATCAATATCCACCGGTTGGATATGTCATTAGCAGCCCCGTCTAAGGACGGGGCTGCTATCAGTTGAAGTTGCTATCAGATGAAGTTTCCATCGCCGCCGCCGCCGCCGCCGCACTCGTACTACTAGCTATAATTGTTTTCCACTAAGCTTTCCAGAACTCTTATTCATACCTTATTACTCATACCTCGGGGGAACGATTTTGACACGTTCACTTTCAAGGTCAAAGGTCAAGGTCACGAGATATGTATTCACTCTAAGAATTCCTTGTAAACGCGATAACTTGAAAAGTTTTTGTGCTATGAAGCTCTTACTTGGTATATATCATCCTTGGAAAAGTAAAAAAAATTGAAAAGGTTTTGGCTACAATCCGTCAAAGGTCAAGGTCACAGCAAGGTCATGACGTAAGCATGTTTTAGCGAAAGTGCTTAATTTTAACTATGAACACTTTGAATCAATACATGATTGTTATACTCAATAAAAAGTGTTCAATGATCGTGTGACCTTGAAGGTCAAAGGTCAAGGTCATGAGATATGAGTTATTACAAAATGCACTAAATTTGGGTATAACTTTATCCCATTTAGCTTTTCAGAACTCATGAACATGTCTTAATGTTAATACTTCCAGGGAATCATAACGACATGTTCACTTTCAAGTTCAAAGGTCAAGGTCACGACTTATAAAATCACCGCAAAATTCCTTGTAAACGCGATAACTTGAAAAGTTTTTGTGCTAGGAAGCTCTAACTTGGTATATATCATCCTTGGAAAAGTAAAAGATTTTGAAAAGGTTTCGGCTACAATCCGTCAAAGGTCAAGGTCACAGCAAGGTCATGACTTAAGCATGGTTTAGCGAAAATGCTTTATTTTAACTATGATCACTTTTAATCAATACATGATTGTTATACTCAATAACAAGTGTTCAATTATTGTGTGACCTTGAAGGTCAAAGGTCAAGGTCATGAGATATGAGTTATTGCAATACCTTGTAAACACAATAACTTGAAAAGTTTTTGTGCTATGAAGTTTAGATTTTGTATATATTATCTCTTGAGAAGTACAACATTTTCAAAAAGTTTTGGGTACGAACTGTCGAAGGTCAAGGTCACAGCAAGGTCAACATATATGGAGAAAATGGATTAATTTAATTTTTAACAGTTTATTTCATTACAATAATGTTATACTCAATGAAATGTGTTCATTGATTGTGTGACCTTGAGTGTCAAAGGTCAAGGTCAAGAGAAATTTCCCAATTTGGTGAGGCCTGTAAAAGGCGGAACAGGGTAAGGCGAAACCCCAAGTTCCGGGGCTGCTCTGCTTTTGCGGTATCCCGCAAACGCTAATCTAGTTTTATTAAGATTTTTGTTTTGTTACTGTACTGTCCATGTAGCAGGTCAGGCTTTGGCTGCAATTTTAGCGAACCTCTGACTTATAGCTTGGCCAATTCTGAAAAAGTCTACTTGTTTAATAATACTGCAGTATTATTCACAATAGAACAAATCTCACGCGACGTTTGTGTATCAATGGTCAAGTTTTAGTGAACAAAGAGTACTGCTGAGTTTGAATATCATGTATTGTAATATATAAATCGTTAAAGAGTGTCATCTACAATAAGAATAAATGTCACATCATAGTTTATGACCAACGTATTCCTGAAGACCAATCTACTTAAATCTAGCTGTAATGTATACGCCCATAAGTTCTCGCGTTACGTCTAGCTACTAACCCACCTCGTCCATGTCGAACATGTGCGAAAATCATCCAATGGAAATGAACTGGCTGATATCTTTGACTTCTAACTAGATTGGTGAAAGACAGTATGATAACCTTCTGCACATCCATATATCATGATCATCAACTGGTTTGAAAAGGATGTGATCATCAGATTAATATAATAATGTTATATCCTTCGTATTAATAATTATTTCGTTATGGATCATACAAAAACAATATTGAGAGTACTTGATGATTTTCAGATGTGGCTCCGAGTTACGTGAATATGGCGAGTTCAAATGAGCACGAAGGAAATGATGACGTCACTTCAGGGGAAATAACTCTTCCATCAGACCAGTTGTCAGCGGATCCAAATATTGCAGCAGGGATTAATGCTTTGGCGATACACTCAGGTATCAAACTTTATGTCTCCTTATTGTAATTTTTAAATTGTGTCTTTACATTTCGTTGTACTTTATTCAATACGTTATTCAATACTTAAAGGCCATAGGCCTTTAGTACATTTGTTAAATACATTATTTACATATCTGTACACTGAATGGAACGTTAAATCATTATATACAAAAGTCACCATACCATATAATACCAGCATTTGTATTAACTTGAGTACAATTCATTCTTATCTAAGTATTCATCATATTATGTCTATGTAAAGAAGCATAGAATATATACATAGAAACATCTGAACAATATTACTATTTGAACTTGACAACAATGCAACGAATTTATTTATATTAGGATATCTGAAATAATATGCTTTCAAATATTTTCCCTAAGATGTAAATAAACAGGACACACAAGTAAAAATGATATTCATCTTCTATTAAATTAAAGTGACAAAGATTACATTTTCTTTCTTCACGTGATATGTTTACATAGCGTCCCATCTCAACCTATAGGTCATGTGAGGAACACCTGAAACATGAAAGGGTCATTCGGATTTTTTTAACACTAATTTTTGTTAAATAATCCTCAATGATTATTTCAGACTTAATCATTCTATAATAGAAGCATTTATTTGTTAGAGTCATCGATGTTGTCCATGTCTGCAAACAGATATCTTTCCAACGCTGCTTTAATGAAGATTTAAAAATTGCTTTTGAGTACACATTTTGTTTGTTCCAAATGTTACCAAGACCACATTTGAAAAGTGGTTCTCTCACACGGGGTAATCAATCATCCATTTCTCTGAGTAATCAGCCTTTTCTCTTGGCGACAACTGCTTTTCTCTCTCCAAAATCCAATATGGAGGCTAATTCGGACACAAAATCGGCTTCGAAAATACAGTAAGTGATCTTCTTTTATCAACACGTATACTTTATCAAGTAGCGGGAAGGAATATCAATATTTGGGGATAGTTGTCATTTCAATAGGATTTATTTTTCATATTCATAATCGCTGCACAAGGTGAACCAGCTCCCCGCTTCGTGTCAAATTTCACTCAGTTTTCGTACATTAACCACAGTTTGAGGCTGTTGATGCATGTCGATGTTTCCATTTAGGTCTTAATGTTATAGAAAACAGCTTAAATTGGATGTATTAGTTTTTAGTTGCTTGTAATATCCCAATTTAAAACGCAATATACAACGCCTTTTCTCTCAATATGACAACGTCTTATTCTCTTTACACTAAATGTCAACATTCAAACACTATTTTACATGAAGAAGAACAATGATGCATATAAAAAGATTTTTTACGTATTTACAATCTGTTCCCTTTAAATAATGATGCATGATGTCTTAAACTGAGAGAATATAGAATACATTGAATATAAATCAGATCAATGTAAATATGTACTGCAGTGATATTTTAATTGAACGAATAGGTCTATGGTTTTTGTGACCTTTGTAATATTCCAATTTCAACTTCCACAATGTAAAGTATTTCCATGGACATGGTCTTGTTAAATCGTTTTCTTAAACCACTAAGAAACACTTTGAAATGTATATGTAATTTCTAATCTAGATACCTAATTGATGAATTAGACATGCGTCCATTAGAGGACAATCCAATAAGACACAAGGGTAGCTCTGCAAACATGAGTCAAAATACAAGGCAATCAATCGACAGTACTTGCGTTTTTTTGTAATACGAATTGTGCTAGCAAAAGGAACAACAACTGAGGGCATAAGGTTGGCTACAGCTTTGTACCTTAAGTTTGTTCACTTGATTGTGGAACTTTGTGCAAATATCATGTAAATTGGGTTTCCTTTTGACGTCCATAAAATAACTCCAGGAGCACCTACAAACGACAACCAATTATCCATTAGTGAAATAAACATTCCCAAACCATATTTCGGGATCGTCTTGTCACCGGTACTGAATTTAGATATTTGGCATGATTAAATAGATAGATAGGGTCATACTTGTAAAATTCAGATTTTCTTGAATTTCGATTTAAATAATCCATATAAATTCTGTAAGAAAGAAATCAGTACAGTTACATTGCATTAATGAGAAGGAACAAATATGACTTAGTTCTGAAGCTATTAATCACTAATGAAGGATTTTGTAGAGAAAAATACAAAATAGTGTTTTCGAAATTTTAACCCTGGTCATTTCAATGCCCTGCCAAATAGTTACGGTTATCTTTTAGGTATGACATACGAATATGTTAACGCTAACTGAATGTTAACTTATTGACTCAAATTTTAACATTATTCGTTTCGTTTTCGCAATTCTATTATGCCTCAAAGACATTCCAAATTACATTATATTTGCACTAAAAACGCAGGTTACTGAACAAACTTCATATATGCAGCTGTATATGTATCATCCCAACTTGGAATCCTAAGTTGGGACGTCCCATCTTAAGATGGGACGGGGAATATTGAAACATGCATGTAATTATCTTATTTAAACATGAATTGTGTTAAAAATGATATTTATTAATACTAACGGTGTATACGTTTGACACGCACAAGAAAAATGTAATTGATGTTGATTTACTCGACTTACGGGCTTGGATTCAACTCCCACCTTCTACAAGCGAGTGAACACAACAAGTATGTAAAACACGATCGGTAACACGATGTCAACATTCATTTAATGATCATTTTTATTTGAAATTACGCTTCATAACACATCGATGATTTAGTATTCATAATTTTCTGTTCTTTTTCAGTCAAAGTAAACAAAATAAGAAACAACGTAAACAACATAACAGCACAAACCAAGCTACCTATATTTGAAAATGAACATAAATGTGAATAAACTTATCTGTATTTGATATGAAATACATGTATTAAGAAAATCAACAAATAGACCCTCTTTATTTATTTACTATAGATAATATCGCCTTCAAATGTGAAACCAGCTTACCTTATTCAAAGAAATGAATAATCCAAATGTACATAGAAATCCAATGTAAAGGCCTTTCTCAATGTGTGTTACAACGCTATCCATTCCTAAACTAAGCACTGTGGGTAAGTTAATCTGACAGCTTGACATGTTAGAGAATTAGAGACTGACATTGAGTCATTCATGTCAGCAAGCAATTCCATCAGTCATGAATGGGCACCAATTTGACAACTGTCACTAATGTATGGTTAAAACAACACTGAGTTGGGGGAAGAAAAGTCTTGTTTGTTTTTAAACAGGCTGTAAAATGGTTTGTTTACTTATCATGTAACAAGCTTGATTAAATCAAATATAAACACATTTAAAAAAGTTTATTGATGTATGTGTTTGCTGAAATGTTTATGTGCATGAAAGGTTTACCAAAATGTGTAACATTCAATAACTCTTAACTGAGAACTCATAAAACAGAGAGAACAAAAATTATTATTGAACATAAAACACCTAGCACAAAATTAGCATATTGATGAATAAAATTTATTGAAAGGATCTTAGATTTTAATTCAAGGAAGAAATCATATCCTTTCTTGAAATGAAAACATTGATAAAGAGGAAGATGGAAATGAGATTCATGTCTGAGACTTTGGAGTCATTATTGGTTAAAGTTTATTTTCTTGTAAATAATAAATAGTATTTATTTACAAACAACATTCAAGTTGTGTTGTCATAATGTAATACGGTAGTGTCAAAATTTTATTTTATATTTTCTAAGTCATCAGTCAAAACCAATAGATATTCTCTGTTGGGACAGCCATTTCTTGGAGTTTTGAGTCATTATTGGGTAAAGTTTATTTTTATGTAAGTATGAAATAGTATTTAATTACATAAAACAATCAAGTTGTATTGTCGTTATATATTATTTTAGTGTCAAAATTGTATTTTATATTTTAAATGAGTTAACATTCAAAACCCATAGAAATTCCAAGTTGGAACGGCCATGTCTGAGAGTTTTGAGTCATTATTGGGTAAAGTTTATTTTTCTGTATGGATGAAATAGTATTTAATTACATAAAACAATCAAGTTGTATTGTCGTAATATCATATCTTAGTGTGAAAATTTTATTTTATATTTTTAATGAGTTAGCAGTCAAAACCGATAGAAATTCCAAGTTGGGACGGCCATGTCTGAGAGTTTTGAGTCATTATTGGGTAAAGTTTATTTTTCTGTATGGATGAAATAGTATTTAATTACATAAAACAATAAAGTTGTATTTTCGAAATATCATATCTTAGTGTCAAATTTTATTTTATATTTTTAATGAGTTAGCAGTCAAAACCGTCAGAAATTCCAAGTTGGGACGGCCATGTCTGAGAGTTTGGAGTCATTTACGGTTAATGTTTATTTTACTGAATGTATAAAATAGTATAAACTTACATAATACAATCAAGATATTTTGTCGTAAGATAATATTTTAGTGTGAAAATTTTATTTTATATTCTTAATGAGTGAGCACTCAAAACCGTCAGAAATTCCAAGTTGGGACGGCCATGTCTGAGAGTTTTGAGTCATTATTTGGTAAAGTTTATCTTTCTGTAAGTATGAAATAGTATTTAATTACATAAAACAATCAAGTTATTTTGTCGTAATATAATATTTTAGTGTCAAAATTATATTTTATATTTTAAATGAGTTTGCAGTCAAAACCTTCAGAAATTCCAAGTTGGGACGGCCATGTCTATTAGTTTGGAGTCATTTACGGTTAATGTTTATTTTTCTGAATGCATAAAATAGTATAAACTTACATAATACAATCAAGTTATAGTGTAGGAATATCATATCTTAGTGTGAAAATTTTAGTGTATATATTTAATGAGTTAGCAGTCAAAACCGTCAGAAATTACAAGTTGGGACGGCCATGTCTGAGAGTTTGGAGTCATTTACTGTTAATGGTTATTTTACTGAATGTATAAAATAGTATAAACTTACATAACACAATCAAGATATTTTGTCGTAAGATAATATTTTAGTGTGAAAAATTTATTTTATATTCTTAATGAGTGAGCACTCAAAACCGTCAGAAATTCCAAGTTGGGACGGCCATGTCTGAGAGTTTTGAGTCATTATTGGGAAAAGTTTATTTGTCTGTAAGTAGGAAATAGTATTTAGTTACATAAAACAATCAAGTTATAGTGAAGGAATATCATATCTTAGTGTCAACATTTTATTTTATAATTTTAATGAGTTAGCAGTCAAAACCGATAGAAATTCCAAGTTGGGACGGCCATGTCTGAGAGTTTTGAGTCATTATTGGGTAAAGTTTATTTTTCTGTAAGTATGAAATAGTATTTAATTACATAAAACAATCAAGTTATTTTGTCGTAATATAATATTTTAGTGTCAAAATTATATTTTATATTTTTAATGAGTTTGCAGTCAAAACCTTCAGAATTTCCAAGTTGGGACGGCCATGTCTATTAGTTTGGAGTCATTTACGGTTAATGTTTATTTTTCTGAATGCATAAAATAGTAAAAACTTACATAATACAATCAAGTTATAGTGTAGGAATATCATATCTTAGTGTGAAAATTTTAGTGTATATATTTAATGAGTTAGCAGTCAAAACCGTCAGAAATTACAAGTTGGGACGGCCATGTCTGAGAGTTTGGAGTCATTTACTGTTAATGGTTATTTTACTGAATGTATAAAATAGTATAAACTTACATAACACAATCAAGATATTTTGTCGTAAGATAATATTTTAGTGTGAAAAATTTATTTTATATTCTTAATGAGTGAGCACTCAAAACCGTCAGAAATTCCAAGTTGGGACGGCCATGTCTGAGAGTTTTGAGTCATTATTGGGAAAAGTTTATTTGTCTGTAAGTAGGAAATAGTATTTAGTTACATAAAACAATCAAGTTATAGTGAAGGAATATCATATCTTAGTGTCAACATTTTATTTTATAATTCTAATGAGTTAGCAGTCAAAACCGATAGAAATTCCAAGTTGGGACGGCCATGTCTGAGAGTTTTGAGTCATTATTGGGTAAAGTTTATTTTTCTGTAAGTATGAAATAGTATTTAATTACATAAAACAATCAAGTTGTATTGTCGTAATATAATATTTTAGTGTCAAAATTGTATGTTATATTTTAAATGAGTTAACATTCAAAACCGATAGAAATTCCAAGTTGGGACGGCCATGTCTGAGAGTTCGGTGTCATTTACGGTTAATGTTTATTTTTTCTGAATGTATAAAATGATATTAACTTACATAATACGATCAAGTTATTGTGTAGGAATAATATATCTTAGTGATAGAATTTTATTTTATATCTTTAATGAATTAGCAGTTAAAACTTATAGAAATTCCAAGTTGGGACGGCAATGTCTGAGAGTTAGCAATCAAGTTATTTTGTCGTAATATAATATTTAGTGTCAAAATTTTATTTTATATTCTTCTGACACTAAGATATGATTTTACGACAATACAACTTGATTGTTTTATGTAATTAAATACTATTTCATACTTACAGAAAAATAAACTTTACCAAATAATGACACAAAACTCTCAGACATGGCCGTCCCAACTTGGAATTTCTATCGGTTTTGACTGCTAACTCATTAAAAATATACACTAAAATTTTGACACTAAGATATGATATTCCTACACTATAACTTGATTGTATTTTGTAAGTTTATACTATTTTATACATTCAGAAAAATAATCTTTACCCAATAATGACTCAAAACTCTCAGACATGGCCGTCCCAACTTGGAATTTCTATCGGTTTTGACTGCTAACTATTTAAAAATATACACTAAAATTTTGACACTAAGATATGATATTCCTACACTATAACTTGATTGTATTATGTAAGTTTATACTATTTTATACATTCAGTAAAATAAACATTAACCGTAAATGACTCCGAACTCTCAGACATGGCCATCCCAACTTGGAATTTCTGACGGTTTTGACTGCTAACTCATTAAGAATATAAAACTAAATTTTGACACTAAAATATTATATTACGACAATACAACTTGATTGTTTTATGTTATTAAATACTATTTCATACTTACAGAAAAATAAACTTTACCCAATAATGACTCAAAACTCTCAGACATGGCCGTCCCAACTTGGAATTTCTGACGGTTTTGACTGCTAACTCATTAAAAATATACACTAAAATTTTGACACTAAGATATGATATTCCTACACTATAACTTGATTGTATTATGTAAGTTTATACTATTTTATACATTCAGAAAAATAATCTTTACCCAATAATGACTCAAAACTCTCAGACATGGCCGTCCAAACTTGGAATTTCTATCGGTTTTGACTGCTAACTCATTAAAAATATACACTAAAATTTTGACACTAAGATATGATATTCCTACACTATAACTTGATTGTATTATGTAAGTTTATACTAATTTATACATTCAGTAAAATAAACATTAACCGTAAATGACTCCGAACTCTCAGACATGGCCGTCCCAACTTGGAATTTCTGACGGTTTTGACTGCTAACTCATTAAAAATATAAAATAAAATTTTGACACTAAGATATGATATTCCTACACTATAACTTGATTGTATTATGTAAGTTTATACTATTTTATACATTCAGTAAAATAAACATTAACCGTAAATGACTCCGAACTCTCAGACATGGCCATCCCAACTTGGAATTTCTGACGGTTTTGACTGCTAACTCATTAAGAATATAAAACTAAATTTTGACACTAAAATATTATATTACGACAATACAACTTGATTGTTTTATGTTATTAAATACTATTTCATACTTACAGAAAAATAAACTTTACCCAATAATGACTCAAAACTCTCAGACATGGCCGTCCCAACTTGGAATTTCTGACGGTTTTGACTGCTAACTCATTAAAAATATACACTAAAATTTTGACACTAAGATATGATATTCCTACACTATAACTTGATTGTATTATGTAAGTTTATACTATTTTATACATTCAGAAAAATAATCTTTACCCAATAATGACTCAAAACTCTCAGACATGGCCGTCCAAACTTGGAATTTCTATCGGTTTTGACTGCTAACTCATTAAAAATATACACTAAAATTTTGACACTAAGATATGATATTCCTACACTATAACTTGATTGTATTATGTAAGTTTATACTATTTTATACATTCAGTAAAATAAACATTAACCGTAAATGACTCCGAACTCTCAGACATGGCCGTCCCAACTTGGAATTTCTGACGGTTTTGACTGCTAACTCATTAAAAATATAAAATAAAATTTTGACACTAAGATTTGATTTTACGACAATACAACTTGATTGTTCTATGTAATTAATTACTATTTCATCCTTACAGAAAAATAAACTTTACCCAATAATGACTCAAAACTCTCAGACATGGCCGTCCCAACTTGGAATTTCTGACGGTTTTGACTGCTAACTCATTAAAAATATAAAATAAAATTTTCACACTAAGATATGATATTCCTACACTATAACTTGATTGTATTATGAAAGTTGATTCTATTTTATAAATTTGGAAAAATAAACATTAACCGTAAATGACTCCGAACTCTCAGACATGGCCGTCCCAACTTGGAATTTCTGACGGTTTTGAGTGCTAACTCATTAAGAATATAAAACTAAATTTTGACACTAAAATATTATATTACGACAATACAACTTGATTGTTTTATGTTATTAAATACTATTTCATACTTACAGAAAAATAAACTTTACCCAATAATGACTCAAAACTCTCAGACATGGCCGTCCCAACTTGGAATTTCTGACGGTTTTGACTGCTAACTCATTAAAAATATACACTAAAATTTTGACACTAAGATATGATATTCCTACACTATAACTTGATTGTATTATGTAAGTTTATACTATTTTATACATTCAGTAAAATAAACATTAACCGTAAATGACTCCGAACTCTCAGACATGGCCGTCCCAACTTGGAATTTCTGACGGTTTTGACTGCTAACTCATTAAAAATATAAAATAAAATTTTGACACTAAGATATGATTTTACGACAATACAACTTGATTGTTTTATGTAATTAAATACTATTTCATCCTTACAGAAAAATAAACTTTACCCAATAATGACTCAAAACTCTCAGACATGGCCGTCCCAACTTGGAATTTCTATCGGTTTTGACTGCTAACTCATTAAAAATATAAAATAAAATTTTCACACTAAGATATGATATTCCTACACTATAACTTGATTGTATTATGTAAGTTTATACTATTTTATACATTCAGTAAAATAAACATTAACCGTAAATGACTCAAAACTCTCAGACATGGCCGTCCCAACTTGGAATTTCTATCGGTTTTGACTGCTAACTCATTAAAAATATAAAATAAAATTTTCACACTAAGATATGATATTCCTACACTATAACTTGATTGTATTATGAAAGTTGACTCTATTTTTTAAATTTGGAAAAATAAAAATTAACCGTATAGGACTCCAAAGTAACAGACATGGCCGTCCCAACTTGGAATTTCTATAGGTTTTGACTGCTAACTCATTAAAAATATAAAATAAAATTTTCACACTAAGATATGATATTCCTACACTATAACTTGATTGTATTATGTAAGTTTATACTATTTTATACATTCAGTAAAATAAACATTAACCGTAAATGACTCAAAACTCTCAGACATGGCCGTCCCAACTTGGAATTTCTATCGGTTTTGACTGCTAACTCATTAAAAATATAAAATAAAATTTTCACACTAAGATATGATATTCCTACACTATAACTTGATTGTATTATGAAAGTTGACTCTATTTTTTAAATTTGGAAAAATAAAAATTAACCGTATAGGACTCCAAAGTAACAGACATGGCCGTCCCAACTTGGAATTTCTATAGGTTTTGACTGCTAACTCATTAAAAATATAAAATAAAATTTTCACACTAAGATATGATATTCCTACACTATAACTTGATTGTATTATGAAAGTTGATTCTATTTTATAAATTTGGAAAAATAAACATTAACCGTAAATGACTCCGAACTCTCAGACATGGCCGTCCCAACTTGGAATTTCTGATGGTTTTGAGTGCTAACTCATTAAGAATATAAAACTAAATTTTGACACTAAAATATTATATTACGACAATACAACTTGATTGTTTTTTGTTATTAAATACTATTTCATACTTACAGAAAAATAAACTTTACCCAATAATGACTCAAAACTCTCAGACATGGCCGTCCCAACTTGGAATTTCTATCGGTTTTGACTGCTAACTCATTAAAAATATACACTAAAATTTTGACACTAAGATATGATATTCCTACACTATAACTTGATTGTATTTTGTAAGTTTATACTATTTTATACATTCAGAAAAATAATCTTTACCCAATAATGACTCAAAACTCTCAGACATGGCCGTCCCAACTTGGAATTTCTATCGGTTTTGACTGCTAACTATTTAAAAATATACACTAAAATTTTGACACTAAGATATGATATTCCTACACTATAACTTGATTGTATTATGTAAGTTTATACTATTTTATACATTCAGTAAAATAAACATTAACCGTAAATGACTCCGAACTCTCAGACATGGCCATCCCAACTTGGAATTTCTGACGGTTTTGACTGCTAACTCATTAAGAATATAAAACTAAATTTTGACACTAAAATATTATATTACGACAATACAACTTGATTGTTTTATGTTATTAAATACTATTTCATACTTACAGAAAAATAAACTTTACCCAATAATGACTCAAAACTCTCAGACATGGCCGTCCCAACTTGGAATTTCTGACGGTTTTGACTGCTAACTCATTAAAAATATACACTAAAATTTTGACACTAAGATATGATATTCCTACACTATAACTTGATTGTATTATGTAAGTTTATACTATTTTATACATTCAGAAAAATAATCTTTACCCAATAATGACTCAAAACTCTCAGACATGGCCGTCCAAACTTGGAATTTCTATCGGTTTTGACTGCTAACTCATTAAAAATATACACTAAAATTTTGACACTAAGATATGATATTCCTACACTATAACTTGATTGTATTATGTAAGTTTATACTAATTTATACATTCAGTAAAATAAACATTAACCGTAAATGACTCCGAACTCTCAGACATGGCCGTCCCAACTTGGAATTTCTGACGGTTTTGACTGCTAACTCATTAAAAATATAAAATAAAATTTTGACACTAAGATATGATATTCCTACACTATAACTTGATTGTATTATGTAAGTTTATACTATTTTATACATTCAGTAAAATAAACATTAACCGTAAATGACTCCGAACTCTCAGACATGGCCATCCCAACTTGGAATTTCTGACGGTTCTGACTGCTAACTCATTAAGAATATAAAACTAAATTTTGACACTAAAATATTATATTACGACAATACAACTTGATTGTTTTATGTTATTAAATACTATTTCATACTTACAGAAAAATAAACTTTACCCAATAATGACTCAAAACTCTCAGACATGGCCGTCCCAACTTGGAATTTCTGACGGTTTTGACTGCTAACTCATTAAAAATATACACTAAAATTTTGACACTAAGATATGATATTCCTACACTATAACTTGATTGTATTATGTAAGTTTATACTATTTTATACATTCAGAAAAATAATCTTTACCCAATAATGACTCAAAACTCTCAGACATGGCCGTCCAAACTTGGAATTTCTATCGGTTTTGACTGCTAACTCATTAAAAATATACACTAAAATTTTGACACTAAGATATGATATTCCTACACTATAACTTGATTGTATTATGTAAGTTTATACTATTTTATACATTCAGTAAAATAAACATTAACCGTAATGACTCCGAACTCTCAGACATGGCCGTCCCAACTTGGAATTTCTGACGGTTTTGACTGCTAACTCATTAAAAATATAAAATAAAATTTTGACACTAAGATTTGATTTTACGACAATACAACTTGATTGTTTTATGTAATTAATTACTATTTCATCCTTACAGAAAAATAAACTTTACCCAATAATGACTCAAAACTCTCAGACATGGCCGTCCCAACTTGGAATTTCTGACGGTTTTGACTGCTAACTCATTAAAAATATAAAATAAAATTTTCACACTAAGATATGATATTCCTACACTATAACTTGATTGTATTATGAAAGTTGATTCTATTTTATAAATTTGGAAAAATAAACATTAACCGTAAATGACTCCGAACTCTCAGACATGGCCGTCCCAACTTGGAATTTCTGACGGTTTTGAGTGCTAACTCATTAAGAATATAAAACTAAATTTTGACACTAAAATATTATATTACGACAATACAACTTGATTGTTTTATGTTATTAAATACTATTTCATACTTACAGAAAAATAAACTTTACCCAATAATGACTCACAACTCTCAGACATGGCCGTCCCAACTTGGAATTTCTGACGGTTTTGACTGCTAACTCATTAAAAATATACACTAAAATTTTGACACTAAGATATGATATTCCTACACTATAACTTGATTGTATTATGTAAGTTTATACTATTTTATACATTCAGTAAAATAAACATTAACCGTAAATGACTCCGAACTCTCAGACATGGCCGTCCCAACTTGGAATTTCTGACGGTTTTGACTGCTAACTCATTAAAAATATAAAATAAAATTTTGACACTAAGATATGATTTTACGACAATACAACTTGATTGTTTTATGTAATTAAATACTATTTCATCCTTACAGAAAAATAAACTTTACCCAATAATGACTCAAAACTCTCAGACATGGCCGTCCCAACTTGGAATTTCTATCGGTTTTGACTGCTAACTCATTAAAAATATAAAATAAAATTTTCACACTAAGATATGATATTCCTACACTATAACTTGATTGTATTATGTAAGTTTATACTATTTTATACATTCAGTAAAATAAACATTAACCGTAAATGACTCAAAACTCTCAGACATGGCCGTCCCAACTTGGAATTTCTATCGGTTTTGACTGCTAACTCATTAAAAATATAAAATAAAATTTTCACACTAAGATATGATATTCCTACACTATAACTTGATTGTATTATGAAAGTTGACTCTATTTTTTAAATTTGGAAAAATAAAAATTAACCGTATAGGACTCCAAAGTAACAGACATGGCCGTCCCAACTTGGAATTTCTATAGGTTTTGACTGCTAACTCATTAAAAATATAAAATAAAATTTTCACACTAAGATATGATATTCCTACACTATAACTTGATTGTATTATGTAAGTTTATACTATTTTATACATTCAGTAAAATAAACATTAACCGTAAATGACTCAAAACTCTCAGACATGGCCGTCCCAACTTGGAATTTCTATCGGTTTTGACTGCTAACTCATTAAAAATATAAAATAAAATTTTCACACTAAGATATGATATTCCTACACTATAACTTGATTGTATTATGAAAGTTGACTCTATTTTTTAAATTTGGAAAAATAAAAATTAACCGTATAGGACTCCAAAGTAACAGACATGGCCGTCCCAACTTGGAATTTCTATAGGTTTTGACTGCTAACTCATTAAAAATATAAAATAAAATTTTCACACTAAGATATGATATTCCTACACTATAACTTGATTGTATTATGAAAGTTGATTCTATTTTATAAATTTGGAAAAATAAACATTAACCGTAAATGACTCCGAACTCTCAGACATGGCCGTCCCAACTTGGAATTTCTGATGGTTTTGAGTGCTAACTCATTAAGAATATAAAACTAAATTTTGACACTAAAATATTATATTACGACAATACAACTTGATTGTTTTATGTTATTATATACTATTTCATACTTACAGAAAAATAAACTTTACCCAATAATGACTCAAAACTCTCAGACATGGCCGTCCCAACTTGGAATTTCTGACGGTTTTGACTGCTAACTCATTAAAAATATACACTAAAATTTTGACACTAAGATATGATATTCCTACACTATAACTTGATTGTATTATGTAAGTTTATACTATTTTATACATTCAGTAAAATAAACATTAACCGTAAATGACTCCTAACTCTCAGACATGGCCGTCCCAACTTGGAATTTCTGACGGTTTTGAGTGCTAACTCATTAAGAATATAAAACTAAATTTTGACACTAAAATATTATATTACGACAATACAACTTGATTGTTTTATGTTATTAAATACTATTTCATACTTACAGAAAAATAAACTTTACCCAATAATGACTCAAAACTCTCAGACATGGCCGTCCCAACTTGGAATTTCTGACGGTTTTGACTGCTAACTCATTAAAAATATACACTAAAATTTTGACACGAAGATATGATATTCCTACACTATAACTTGATTGTATTATGTAAGTTTATACTATTTTATACATTCAGTAAAATAAACATTAACCGTAAATGACTCTGAACTCTCAGACATGGCCGTCCCAACTTGGAATTTCTGACGGTTTTGACTGCTAACTCATTAAAAATATAAAATAAAATTTTGACACTAAGATATGATTTTACGACAATACAACTTGATTGTTTTATGTAATTAAATACTATTTCATCCTTACAGAAAAATAAACTTTACCCAATAATGACTCAAAACTCTCAGACATGGCCGTCCCAACTTGGAATTTCTATCGGTTTTGACTGCTAACTCATTAAAAATATAAAATAAAATTTTCACACTAAGATATGATATTCCTACACTATAACTTGATTGTATTATGTAAGTTTATACTATTTTATACATTCAGTAAAATAAACATTAACCGTAAATGACTCAAAACTCTCAGACATGGCCGTCCCAACTTGGAATTTCTATCGGTTTTGACTGCTAACTCATTAAAAATATAAAATTAAATTTTCACACTAAGATATGATATTCCTACACTATAACTTGATTGTATTATGAAAGTTGATTCTATTTTTTAAATTTGGAAAAATAAAAATTAACCGTATAGGACTCCAAAGTAACAGACATGGCCGTCCCAACTTGGAATTTCTATAGGTTTTGACTGCTAACTCATTAAAAATATAAAATAAAATTTTCACACTAAGATATGATATTCCTACACTATAACTTGATTGTATTATGAAAGTTGATTCTATTTTATAAATTTGGAAAAATAAAAATTAACCGTATAGGAATAAAGTAACAGACATGGCCGTCCCAACTTGGAATTTCTATAGGTTTTGACTGATAAGTCATTAAAGATATGAAATAAAATTTTGACACTAAGATATGATATTACGACAATACAACTTGATTGTTTTATGTAATTGAATACTATTTCATACTTACAGAAAAATAAACTTTACCCAATAATGAGTCAAAACTCTCAGACATGACCGTTCCAACTTGGAATTTCTATGGGTTTTGAATGTTAACTCATTTAAAATATAAAATAAAATTTTGACACTAAAATAATATATAACGACAATACAACTTGATTGTTTTATTTAATTAGATACAATTCATACTTACATAAAAATAAACTTTACCCAATAATGACTCAAAACTCCAAGAAATGGCTGTCCGTACAGAGAATTTCTATTGGGTTTGACTGATGACTTAGAATATATAAAATAAAATTTTGACACTACCATATTACATTATGACAATACAACTTGAATGTTGTTTGTAAATAAATACTATTTATTATTTACAAGAAAATAAACTTTAACCAATAACGACTCCAAACTCTCAGACATGAATCTCATTTCCATCTTCCTCTTTATCAATGTTTTCATTTCAGGAAAAGAAATGATTTCTTCCTGGAATTAAAATCTAAGATCCTTTCAATAAATTTTATTCATCAATATGCTAATTTTGTGCTAGGTGTTTTATGTTCAATAATAATTTTTGTTCTCTCTGTTTTATGAGTTCTCAGTTAAGAGTTATTGAATGTTACACATTTTGGTAAACCTTTCATGCACATAAACATTTCAGCAAACACATACATCAATAAAGTTTTTTAAATGTGTTTATATTTGATTTAATCAAGATTGTTACAAGTAAAGTAAACAAACCATTTTACAGCCTGTTTAAAAACAAACAAGACTTTTCTTCCCCCAACTCAGTGTTGTTTTAACCATACATTAGTGACAGTTGTCAAATTGGTGCCCATTCATGACTGATTGGAATTGCTTGCTGACATGAATGACTCAATGTCAGTCTCTAATTCTCTAACATGTCAAGCTGTCAGATTAACTTACCCACAGTGCTTAGTTTAGGAATGGATAGCGTTATAACACACATTGAGAAAGGCCTTTACATTGGATTTCTATGTACATTTGGATTATTCATTTCTTTGAATAAGGTAAGCTGGTTTCACATTTGAAGGCGATATTATCTATAGTAAATAAATAAAGAGGGTCTATTTGTTGATTTTCTTAATTCATGTATTTCCTAGTATACCAAACTCAGATAAGTTTATTCACATTTATGTTCATTTTCAAATAAAGGTAGCTTGGTTTGTGCTGTTATGTTGTTTACGTTGTTTCTTATTTTGTTTACTTTGACTGAAAAAGAACAGAAAATGATGAATACTAAATCATCGATGTGTTATGAAGCGTAATTTCAAATAAAAATTATCATTAAATAAATGTTGACATCGTGTTTTTACATACTTGTTGTGTTCACTCGCTTGTAGAAGGTGGGAGTTGAATCCAAGCCCGTAAGTCGAGTAAATCAACATCAAATTACATTTTTCTTGTGCGTGTCAAACGTATACACCGTTAGTATTAATAAATATCATTTTTAACACAATTCATGTTTAAATAAGATAATTACATGCATGTTTCAATATTCCCCGTCCCATCTTAAGATGGGACGTCCCAACTTAGGATTCCAAGTTGGGACGCGTCCCATCTTAAGATGGGGCCGATCCGCAGTTGGGATGATACATATACACTCAATATATGTACATGTAGTCTTGTAATCTTTGTCAATGGTACCTACATCTTGGAAAGCCAATGATTTTTTTGCAAATAGTTTCTTTTGTATCAGTTTTTTATTTTTAATAGGCTGATCAAACCTGTTACTGATTTTGAATTTTAGATTTTCATCCTTCTAACAGAAAACCATTGATGGGTTCTTTTCTGTTTACTGTAAGAAAATAAAACACCATGTGAATGTATAGATTTTATGAAGCCTAACCAAAAACAGTATATGTCAATTAGAATCATAAGTGAACAACTTAACATAATAAAACGATTTACATGCATTACTGTACCTCTACATGTAAAATATTGTTTGAATGTTGACATTTAGTGTAAAGAGAATAAGACGTTGTCATATTGAGAGAAAAGGCGTTGTATATTGCGTTTTAAATTGGGATATTACAAGCAACTAAAAACTAATGGTTGAACATTTAGTTTAATTTTAGTTTTCAGTGTGTGCGTGTGTGTGTGTGTGTGTGTGTGTGGTCATTTCCACTCAAAGTAAAAAAAAATGTACGAATTGAAATAAAGTGGTAATAAATTCTTGAAAATGGAAATTTGTTCTTAAAGTTTAAATTCCCTAATAGAAATACTCGTTACTACTCATAACATGGATAGGCATATATATATTTTCAGGGTCCAAAATGTATGTATTTTTTATGTAGGGGACAGCGAGGGAGGGCAAGGCTTATAACATGTTCCGACACGTCAGTCACGTGACTGTGACGCATCATGTGATGAAAAGCAAGGGGTACAAAGTCTCCTGTCCACTAGAAGCAATAAATTAGGTTCGATATCATGAGTCGAAAGAAGGTGAAGACAATTGTGATGTATCGAGGCAGAAAGATGTAAACATTTTGAATCACTCAGATGCTTGGGGCTCTTATGGTCATTCAAAAAAATTATCAAATGGATGTTATTACGTTTCATTGAAAAACTATGAATAAGGTTCAAAGACGCAATGACTGTGGGAAGACTTTGAAGCAATCAAACCTCTACCAAAAGGCAAAGGAAATGTTGAGGAAAAGGTGCATTTGTCAAGTTTGTCAAGTTTGTCAAGTATGATCGAGAATTTGGAAAGCCGCTCATGTAAATGCAGACCCAGAGATATTTTTTGACAGCTTTGACAAACCAAGAAAAGCAAAGCTGAAAACATCAACAAAAAACAGGTTACTTAGAACAAAACGGACAAAACAACTTAGACAAAACGGACTGCCTCTATATCAAAAGGGAGGAAGCAAAGGAAATCTCCGAGTAAACTCTCGACCATACAAGGTGTTTACTGGGTTCTAGTTGGCTTGAAGGGTTTAAAAGGAAACTTTATGCACTCTAACTCTTTATACATTTTCCATCACCATGGAGGCGGTTACTTGTCCCGATTGTGAAAAACGTTTCTCACGAAAGGATGTTGTGTATTGACATTTGAGGCATATACACTCGACCACCACTACCCCAGCACCACCGCCGCCGCCGCCGGGCCCAGTAACTTCAATAGCAACCACCCTGCTGCCAATAAGGAATAACCCTCCACCACCGCTGACGTCGCCACCTCCACAAGAACACCCATTCCAATGTTGTGTAGCATCCTGTGGTCTTTTGGTCGGACCAAGCGGATTCGGTAAATTGACCTTTATGTTCAATGAATTATGGCAGGTATTAGTCCACCCCGAACCAGACAGTATAATAACACTCTTTGATGTGCATGCCTTGAAACTGTGTTGTCACCAGTCAGGTCATTCCGAATGGAGCTGAACTCATGCCTTGATGTACAGGTCCTTGAGTAACGTCGGACACTATCCTCATTTCTGTGGCCGGAGATGTACATGTACAACTTTACTTATTTGTAACTTAATGTTTATTATTCAAACATTAAATAAAGGTTACTAAGGCGAGTGTCGCTAAAAGACAGAAATAATATTTCCGAAAGTGAGTCTAAGTGATGATCAGAGTAACCACGAGAAATGTAGCTCCGGCACAATACCGTATAATCTTCATTTACTGAAAGTTATATTGTACAACCTGCAATTTAGGGTTCATTGAAATGTATACTGATCACATGACATTGTGACAGAATGGAGCATATCGTTTACATTGCAAAGTCGAGAAGGCTAATCGACTGGTAATTTCAGTATCCAATTTTTTCAGTAACAAACATTAACAAATTTAATTAAAAGTATGAACTTTTTTAGTTTTATCTGCGTCAGAACATACATGTATATTCAAACATAACAAAGTGTATCTTGTTAATCCTATCTTGTGAACCTTTTTGTCAACATCTTTATTTCTGATATTTTTGCTTTTACTACTTGTTCTCCTTACTGTCGCAGTTTAAGTGCAGTGTCGATAGTCCTATGCAAATTGACTGAACATGGTACAGATCAACAAAACACTGGCGTTCGTCTTCAATAAAATATTAGATACATTTTTCATCTTTAATGATTATATTTTTGTTGAAATTTCTATAATTCGTTCAATTTCGTAGGTTTGTCTGTCACAAATTACTTGACTTGAGAGCTTTCCTGCGACCTCATGTCATTGGTGCATCGTAACTTAGCGACGGCAATGACATTCTGTTTAATACTGAAGTGATGTAAAACAATTTAATACGTGACGTTATCCCCTTTATGACATTCCAACCGAGTTGAAAAAGTTTATCATCGCGTCTCTCTCCGCATAACACAGACTAAATTAAAAAGACAGAATCTGAGACAAACAGTGATACATTATTCATTTTAACTTAAAATTATGTAAAACGTGATAACTACATTAATGAGTATCGTTGTTTAAAAGGATAAACTTGTGTAACTGTATGCCTATCTTATGGAGAGTGTCTGTTTTCTGTGACTGGCGAGTGTTTGAAACAGTACATGAGTCATCTAATCGATAAGATGCATTCACGTTACGTTCAGGCCTTCTCACTGAAAAAAACATCCTTATCTTCATCTATAAATTCATAAGAGAATGTAAAGACTCATATAAAAGTATTTTGATGTTGCAGATCACCTGGAAGTCACGTCCAATACATTCCAAATATCAGCTGGAGCGACAAGACAAGGAACTCTTGATTCAAGTAAGGAGATCAAACAGTAATATGAGAGAATTTATTTCAAAATTGAAACGTTGAATACAAGAAAAAAGCGGTAGCAGTAGAACAATAACTATGTCAGATTTTATTCGTTGCAATATTAAACATCAGTTTATTATGATTGTCTGTATTCATAATATATGAGAAAGCAATATTTTTTTAAGTTTATTAAAAATGACCTTTGATCAAATTTGTAGAATGACCTATTAATTATCTTTAACATGAAATGAAGAACATCATCAATATTAATGTTATGATATCATGTGAAATATTTGACATTTCCTCCAAAACTACTGCAGCTGCAAACCTGATTTCTACAGAGAGGGTCTTTGTTAATAAGGGATCCCCAAACATTTATGATGCCTCATGTAGTGTAAGATCTTTAAAAAAAGATTCCCCAGAAATCACGTGGTTATCTTTGCTGAATTTGTAATAGGACGTGGCAAGCTGTCCACCCTCAAATCGTATTCAGTTTTGTTCAGAAACTATGTAAGGAACCTAAACCTTTGAAAATTGCATCATTGTAGGATGAAAACTATGATGGGAGTTACAGTTTACATAGATGTATTGGTTATTGAATGGATATCTCTTTAGAATACCAACAAAAATATTTCCATTATTTTGGAAATACAACCTTTTTTACAATGCCTATTATCTTAATTTGAGTATTAAACATTTTGGTTTGACAATTTTTTTTCAATTTTAAAGGCAGTCATTTGGCTTTTACATCAAACCATGTATTTCACCTGAGGATTCATTTCTTTTCATAAATGTTGATGATTCTAATATTTGAATAAGAACTGCATGTAAAGCTTGAAATATCAGTGCCATGTTCAAGACCATCAATCTAATTTTCAGAGACCTTAAAGCTGAAGCTGACTGATGCTCAAAACACATTTGTTCCCACAAAGTCATTCAAGGACATCAAACGATGCCTAGAGCAGAACTGCCATGTGACCATCTGTGGAGCATCAGGAGAAGGGAAGACCACGATGGCCCTGATGCTCGGGGACAAGTACAGAAAACAGGGGTATGAGCTGGTCTTCGTGGACAGGCCAGAGGTGTTTGATCTAGGATCTTGTATCAGTTCAGGTCAGAAGTTTTGTCTCATATTTGATGATATTTTTGGAGCGGATGGTCAATCAACTCATGTGACTACAGTTAAAAACTTGTGTAATGCTCTAAAATTGCACATTGACAATAACCTTCAAACCCGGCTGAATGAGAAGACAAAGATGAAGCTGGGACCAGAGCAGGCAAAATTAGACGACAAAAAGTGTTTACAGAAAACACAAGACTCAAATGAAATCAGAGTGATTTTCACATCAAAAACGTACAACTTTCATGATGGAATATCGAAATGTCAATATCAACATATTTCTATGTTCACCAAGAAGACAGTAAAAGATTTGACAGTCAATCCTGAGTCACCTTACTCACGAGAGGAGAAGAGGAAAATGTTTGAAAAACACAAAGAAATGCATCCTAATAAACAACTAGGAGACCTAGAAGTGGAGGAAGTTATCAACCAAGATTCATCTCTGTTTGGCTTCCCGTTGACATGCAGGCTATTCTTTGAATTCTATCGCCCAGACAAAGCAACAGCAGTTGACTTCTTTAGACGCCCTGTATACTATCTCAGAATAGAACTGAATGATATCCTGAGCAGGAGAAATGAGCAAGCAGCAGCCTTGATCCTTGTTTTGTTGTGTGAGGGAAACATCAAACTTCCTCATCTTGAAAGTAAGAACAAAAATGATAAAGTTGACGAAATGCTGATGCATGTTTCCAGCTTTACAAACTCTGCTTCTCGGTCAAGCATAGCTAGTGCTGCACGGAGCTTCAGAGGAACTTTTCTATCAAGGGGAGACAACCTCTGCTTTTCTCACTCTTCTATATATGATGCATTTGCATGTGCCTTGTACCAGTTCAATCCTTCTTTGGTATTAGAGTTTTGCAGCTTTGACTTCTTGTATGAACGTCTGAAACCACTGCAAGTCCAAGAAACAGGCGTATCAGATACATTACACTATCTCTTTGTATCTGAAGAATATTTTCCAGAAGTTATCACACGATTTGTGTCCGCAATAAAAAAGGGCTTATTCTCTAAAACAGTTGCCCATCCAATAATGCAAAATGAAAAGTTTGTTAAGAAGTTTTTAGAAGATATGAGGAAATTTGCATCTGACAACAAAACCTGGATCGAATGGAAAGATACCGAAAAATGCTTTCTGTACTGGGTTGTAAAAAGTAAAGAAGCTTATTTAGCTGAAAATATTGGAAGATTTCTTCAGGTCACCTTTACAGATGATGACATCAGAGAGGCTCTTCTTGCAGCTGTTGAATGTGACAGTTTGATTCTTTTCAAACTCCTCATTGGAAAACTGAAAGGCAAACTTTGCAAGATAGATGTGAATAAAAACCTGCTAACCAGTGCTAAAAGCAGTGGTGATGAAATTGTGGAATATTTGCTTAAGATGGGAGCAGATGTATCATCGACCGACCAGAGAGGGCGAACCTTCCTTCATTTGCTGTGTGTATTTGACAGACCTGCCATTCTTGAATTAGTTGCTACTCTTATTAACAAAGAGAATGTCAGTTTGGCATTGAATAAATGCGATGACAACGGAAATACTCCACTGATGTTGGCAGCCTTACATGGAACGTGGAACTGTTTCAAGCTTATCAAGAATAACAGAAGAGCTTCTGTCAAGGAATCTGAAAATCTGATCCACCTGGCCTGTAAAGGTGGAAATTTGGAAATAGTCAAAAGTGTTCTTACACACACGGACAATCTCAACAAGAGAAATCAGTATGGAAGAACACCAATCATGCAAGCTGCTTTTGATTCAAAACCAGATGTATTTGACCTACTTTTGTCTAAAAGAGCTGATGTCACACTTGTTGGTGAAGATGGGGACACATTGCTACATCATGCATGTATTGGAGGCAACACACACATTGTTGAAAGACTCCTGACACCTCAGAATATCAACAGCAGGGGCTGGTATGAATTGACTCCCCTAATGGTTGCAGCTCAAGCAGCAAAGCCAGATGTATTCGACCTACTTTTATCTTATAAAGCTGATGTCACACTTGTTGATGAGGGTGGAAACTTATTGCTACATCATGCATGTATTGGAGGCAACACACAAATTGTTGAAAGAATCCTGACACCTCAGAATATCAACAGCAGGGACTGGTGTGAATGGACTCCCATAATGGTTGCAGCTCAAAGAGCAAAGCCATATGTATTTGACCTACTTTTGTCTAAAAGAGCTGATGTCACACTTGTTGATGAAGATGGGGACACATTGCTACATCTAGCATGTTATGGAGGTAACACACACATTGTTGAAAGACTCCTGACTCCTCAGAATATCAACAGCAGGGGCCAGTATGAATTGACTCCCCTAATGGTTGCAGCTCAAGCAGCAAAGCCATATGTATTTGACCTACTTTTGTCTAAAAGAGCTGATGTCACACTTGTTGATGAAGATGAAAACTCATTGCTACATTATGCATGTCATGGAGGTAACACACACATTGTTGAAAGAATCCTGACACCTCAGAATATCAACATCAGGGGCCGGTATGAATTGACTCCCCTAATGGTTGCAGCTGAAGCAGCAAAGCCAGTTGTATTCGACCTACTTTTAACTTATAAAGCTGATGTCACACTTGTTGATGAGGGTGGAAACTTATTGCTACATCATGCATGTATTGGAGGCAATACACAAATTGTTGAAAGAATCCTGACACCTCAGAATATCAACAGCAGGGGCCAGTATGAATGGACTCCAATAATGGTTGCAGCTGAAGAAGCAAAACCAGATGTATTTGACCTACTTTTATCTCATGAAGCTGATATCACACTTGTTGATGAGTATGGGAACACATTGCTACATCATGCATGTATTGGAGGCAACACACACATTGTTGAAAGAATCCTGACACCTCAGAATATCAACAGCAGGGGCCGGTATGAACGGACTCCCATAATGGTTGCAGCTCTAGAAGAAAAGCCAGATGTATTTGACCTACTTTTGTCTAAAGGAGCTGATGTCACACTTGTTGATGAGGGTGGAGACTTATTGCTACATTATGCGTGTTTTCGAGGCATCACACACATTGTTGAAAGAGTCCAGACACCTCAGAATATCAACAGCAGGGGACTATGTGAACGGACTCCAATAATGGTTGCAGCTTATGAAGCAAAGCCAGATGTATTTGACCTACTTTCATCTCATAAAGCCAATGTCACACTTTTGGATGAGTATGGGGACACATTGCTACATCATGCATGTATTGGAGGCAACACACACATTGTTGAAAGACTCCTGACACCTCAGAATATCAACAGCAGGGGCTGGTATGAATTGACTCCCCTAATGGTTGCAGCTCAAGCAGCAAAGCCAGATGTATTCGACCTACTTTTATCTTATAAAGCTGATGTCACACTTGTTGATGAGGGTGGAAACTTATTGCTACATCATGCATGTATTGGAGGCAACACACAAATTGTTGAAAGAATCCTGACACCTCAGAATATCAACAGCAGGGACTGGTGTGAATGGACTCCCATAATGGTTGCAGCTCAAAGAGCAAAGCCATATGTATTTGACCTACTTTTGTCTAAAAGAGCTGATGTCACACTTGTTGATGAAGATGGGGACACATTGCTACATCTAGCATGTTATGGAGGTAACACACACATTGTTGAAAGACTCCTGACTCCTCAGAATATCAACAGCAGGGGCCAGTATGAATTGACTCCCCTAATGGTTGCAGCTCAAGCAGCAAAGCCATATGTATTTGACCTACTTTTGTCTAAAAGAGCTGATGTCACACTTGTTGATGAAGATGAAAACTCATTGCTACATTATGCATGTCATGGAGGTAACACACACATTGTTGAAAGAATCCTGACACCTCAGAATATCAACATCAGGGGCCGGTATGAATTGACTCCCCTAATGGTTGCAGCTGAAGCAGCAAAGCCAGTTGTATTCGACCTACTTTTAACTTATAAAGCTGATGTCACACTTGTTGATGAGGGTGGAAACTTATTGCTACATCATGCATGTATTGGAGGCAACACACAAATTGTTGAAAGAATCCTGACACCTCAGAATATCAACAGCAGGGGCCAGTATGAATGGACTCCAATAATGGTTGCAGCTGAAGAAGCAAAACCAGATGTATTTGACCTACTTTTATCTCATGAAGCTGATATCACACTTGTTGATGAGTATGGGAACACATTGCTACATCATGCATGTATTGGAGGCAACACACACATTGTTGAAAGAATCCTGACACCTCAGAATATCAACAGCAGGGGCCGGTATGAACGGACTCCCATAATGGTTGCAGCTCTAGAAGAAAAGCCAGATGTATTTGACCTACTTTTGTCTAAAGGAGCTGATGTCACACTTGTTGATGAGGGTGGAGACTTATTGCTACATTATGCGTGTTTTCGAGGCATCACACACATTGTTGAAAGAGTCCAGACACCTCAGAATATCAACAGCAGGGGACTATGTGAACGGACTCCAATAATGGTTGCAGCTTATGAAGCAAAGCCAGATGTATTTGACCTACTTTCATCTCATAAAGCCAATGTCACACTTTTGGATGAGTATGGGGACACATTGCTACATCTAGCATGTATTGGAGGTAACACACACTTTGTTGAAAATGTCCTGACACCTCAGAATATCAACAGTAAGGGTATGGATGGATTTACACCTATATTGGTAGCAGCTCAAAAAGGACATATCAAGATCGTGGAGTACTTGTGTGAGAAGGGAGCTGATCTGACAAGTCGAACTTCAGACAGTAGGGATGTTGTAGCTGTAGCTGAGGATGCTGACAAGGAGGAGGTTGTCAAATATCTGAAAAGTCGCATCAATTGATATGAACTTCAGGAAATGAATCACCAAAAGTCAGGAGTATTACAAAGTGATACAAGTAACTAATGGGCATATTTGATCAAGAACAACATGGTCAGAATTAGGAATGTATGTATATATGTCTTATTCATCAACACTGTTTGGTCAAAACCATATAATTTGCTTTGTTTTTGGTCTTACTTTCTGCTAAGCTTTCTTTCCCAAGAAATCCCAAGCATAACATTTTGACCTTAACATCGTGACCCTATACAAAGCAGGCAGATGAATCATAGCGATCGTGTCTATTCATCTGCCTGATTTTGTAATAGAAAGCCGATTACGATTAATCAAGAATTTTGATTCTGTTTCTAATCTTACTTAGTAATGTTGAAAGTGATAGAATACATAAAAGAGGGTTTTTTTTCGTTTGAATCATTCTGTTCAAAACTGCTGGTACATGATAAGCGTTTAATGGTGCATATATGTACGTGATCGAGTCAGAGATGTCTAACTATATTTGTCAACACAATGGGTTCACTGCAGTTGAGTTTACTTTTTCTGAAAATCCAAATTCCGACTTTCTTACATAATTGATATTAAAAATATTATCAGATTCGGTAGATGAGATAATGCCATTTAAATGATAGTTCCTTGCTCTCGTAGAAAGATCATTTTATATTCACTCTGTTGTAAAACAATAAGACAGGTCTTGAGTTTAAATCTCTATCAAGCTTATTGGACAACTATAGCTGGTTAACCGCCACATAAAACAAAGAACAGCAAACATTTCAGAGTGGTAAAAACGTTCTTAGTTACACATGTTTATGTTCTTAACATAGTTGTCATTATACACCAATCAAGAAAGATAAAAGAGATCATTTTCTTTCTTTGTGTAAAAGGTGACAGTAGATTTACTCGTGTAGATTTACATGTAAGCCGTTTGAAGCCACAATTCCATACTTGCATTCGGTTCGTAATGAAATTTAGCTATTGAGATAGGAAATACATCACTCTATGTCGAAAGTTTGATATCATATTTTCAATTTTTAATTAACAGTAAAATGATTAATTCGACGTCCAAAGTACAGTACCCCCTGTAAAAATGCCATAGCTTTTAACAAACCCGCTTTCAGTGACATCAACATTATGTATGTAGGGTTTACATCGCGTCTCAGTTACTGCAATTGCGTCTGATGGGTATCAACTTAAGCCCCGTTTATATGTGCGGTTACCCCCGGGGGTAAAGGCAATTTTTTGCCCCAGGGGGGTAAATTTCGTCATGTAAACGCACTTTTTAAGAGGGGTATACTTACCCCCGGGTGCAAAGTGCGAAATATTTGCCCCTGGTCTTGAGGTAGGGCAAATCAGATACCCTCGGGGGTATAAATACCCCTGGGGGCAAACCTGTCATGTAAACACTTTACTTTGTATACCCCAGGGGGCAAAACTGAAAATCCTTATAAAAGTCAATATATGAAGAGAAAATTATCCCCCTAGGTATTGCAATTTCATTTCATATAAACGCAATGCAATTTTTGACTTTTGCCCCTGGGGGCAAATTTACCCACGGGGGTATAATACCCTCGGGGGTAAATGTGCGGCATGTAAACCCACCTTTAGGCAACAACTAGTGCCTGATTCGGAGAAAAAAAAGAGAATCTAGTCCTGCGCGACAAAGATGGCTTTCAAACCTATATTTAGGAACGGACATTGTGAGATGGCCGAACTTGATTAGCCTTCATGTCTACATGCTGGGGCTTAGGTTTCCGTCATTTTGCCAAACTGTCTCCTATTTAATGAATTTGGTCCGATCTTCTCATGGCTGGTCGAAAAACATTGCTTAAATAACACCAAGAATGCAGAACAAATAATTTAGTTTGAATATAGGTTTTTAAACTTACGAAATATGACTACATGTTTTTTGGCCAGGTATTAATAATAATAATAAGGGCATTTGTAGAGCGCTAAATTCCGCACCACAAAGGGGCACGCTCAAAGCGCTAACATGATAAGTCAGTCTGAATCAAATACATACACGGTTCACTTGAGAGTGGGAGAATAAATGATTGATTAAATAAATATGTTTTGAGTCTGGATTTAAATGTTTGAAGGGAAGAAGATTTGTGGAATGCCTGGTAGACCAATGTTGCTATTTTGAAGTTACTGTATTTTATTTTGAAAACTTTTGTGTATATATTTAAGTACAATGTCATATATTATTCATTTATTGCCAACTATTTTCATTTTTATTTTCAATTTACACGATTTATAACATTCCGCACCCAATACAGTTCAGTATATGTGGATTCCATTTCATGACCACTTCACTGTATGTTTATAATCCCTGCTCCTTACACTGACAAATGTGAGGAGCTCATCATGCATTTCAACAGTGGTGATTAATACTGATGTATCTGTTATATTTGTAACTAAACTCTGAAAAATCAAATAGTTATTAGATGTTAAAAGGTTTGACATTAAAGATTTAGTACTGTGAATTGATGTAGAACTCATGCCTGTTAGTAACCCACTGGTATGAATTATTGTGTTATTATCCTCAAACTGTCCATCAGTAACCATGTTTGTTTTCTTATGAACGCTAAACATCTCTTACATTTTATCATTTTAAACTTTGTATGAATAGTGTCAACTAAAGAGGTTCTTTTTAATATTTAAGGTGTATTTATTTCCATTGAAACAGGATTTAGACATTTATACGGGAAAATTCTATGACTTATTTCCTCTGAAACTCTGAATAGGTTTTAACCCTCCACTAAAATGGTGCTTTTTCAAATTTTAAGAGTTCTGAGTTTTTCCCCATTCAAACAAGCTTAAACTTGATTTCCATACTCCCAAAGCTTTGATTCTGGGGTAGAACTCAAAATCTAAAGTGGTCCCTTTGATATTTTCAGCGTTCTGAAATTATGTTTGTTTCGTTTCCATGACTATAAGGTGGAGTCTGTACAAAGGCTTCTTCTAGATTTCAATTACTTCTCATCATAAATGTTCCTTAAACTCTGTTCAATTATTGAATCAGGTAGATTTAGTTTGTTATATTAAAGTTGTAAGTAACAGTAAATATTGAACCCGGTCGTCTATTCCCTTGTGTAATATTTTTGATAATGTATGATTTGACTCTATTGTATTGGAAATCAAATCGATAGTTATAAGTATGGACAAAACTTGTATTCATGTTTTTTTGTAGTACTTTTTCTTGTTTTATGAATTGTTGTGTCATGACTGTATTTGAATAAATTTGTATCTTCAAATGTTTCTTCTTTTATATTATTTATCTGTATTCACGAAACACCCACAATTGTAGTTTAGGTATTTTATAGTTATGGCAATGTCAATTAAGGTATCCATTGTGTGAATCCTCTAGCAGCGGCCAATGTAAAGAGTTAAGTGATTTGTTTCTGGGTTCCTGTGCTCGTCAGTATCCAGCCCATGATTTCAGCCTTTTATCCATATGTTTACCAAGTAAAACATCGAACTTCATTCCCATAGCACAGATAAAAATAGAGCCTGTAGCTCATCAGGCTCCATCATTAATTAGCTGTAGAGTGTGGCCAATGTGATTCCCCCTTTGTGGAGGCCACAGGGTCACCAATGATAAAATTAAGTATATAGGCGACACGTTTCAGTTTTCTAGGCCTTATATTTCAGGAGACGAAGATGGAATAGATTTGAAGGACGTTCCTGATGCCTTTATTGGGGGTAACAGGGTCACCAAAGCTACAATTAATAATCCTCACTAGTCAAGGAGTCTGTACACAAAATTTCAGCTTTCTAGGCCTTATGGTTCTGGAGAAGAAGTCGAAATTCCACAAAGTTTACGGACGGACGGACGGACGCCGGACAAAATGCCATGCCATAAACCAATCGGGCCGTACAGGCCAGATGAGCTAAACATTAAAATATAAACTTTGAAAAAGTTATTCGTTTCTATTCGCGAAGGTCTTCAGGTCTTTTTCGCAGCGAGGGAAAGTTTTTGTTTTTTTCTTATTTCTGTTTTTGTTTATGTTCAATAACAAAAAAAAAAATATTATAAAAGTCCGAATAATCGCATCATATTTGTCTATATGTAAGGACCAGAAATATTTTGTCTTGTTTTATCTTAATGGTAATATTTTCATGTCATCGAATCATGGCAATGTTCCCCGCTCAAGAGGTACAACCACATTAAATATTAAAAGAGAGGCCGTACACGTCATAAAGTCAAGACCACCATAGTCTATGACTGTCTGCAGAATTTGCTATTGAAGGGGCAGTAGCACGTTTTTTGATAATTTCATATTTTGAATATTTCACTTTCAATATTTCAATTATGAGTTAATGCTTAATGTATTATATTGACAGAGCCAACATTCTCATTAAACAAGCCAATCATCCATAGTCCGAGGACAAAGTGTAAGGATTCACATAAAATCCATTGGCCATTAACACCAACAATTCATTTTATGTAAGAAAAAGGAGTCGCATGGCCAAACATTACGTGATATATTTGAATTATTACTGCTTCATTTAGTTAAGATACATTGTCTTTCATTTGGAACCATTTATTTTCATTTCCCTGACATCACCTTATATGCCCCCTAATAATATGCCGCTGCCCCTTTAATGCTGTTGATAAATTAAAAAGGTTTGAGTGCAACAAAAAAACGAATTTCAAAGTCTTATGTATACCTTCAATATAAGGCCATTGTCACAATGAACAACTGCTTGACAAGAGTTTTAAAAGCCATAAAAAAAGCGCTGTGGGGACTCTGAAAGTCATCCAAACTGCCTGGTATCTGCCTTATCCATCGATGTAGACTTTGCCCAAATTGGAAGACTTTGAGTGCAACGGTTCATGAGACTATCGAAAGGATCATTTTTCTTAATTCTTCATCAATTAGTTCTGAAACTTCTGACTTGTATGCATGTGATCAAGCACATTTCCAAGTTAATTCTTATCACAATATTACTTTAAATATAGTAGAACAAACAAACAGATTGTTTTAATTGAATTGAAAAACATGCAATGGTTCTTCATTGTTTCGCTCACTTCACGATGTACATATTTGTACAGTTTAGTAAAATAAATATGCCAATAGAACAACTTCACTGTTTATGTAAATGTATCTGATTGAGATGGGGGTGGGATAGCGCAGTGGTTAGCGCGTTTGGCTTCTGATCAAGAGGTCTGTGGTTCGAATCCCGCTAGGGGCTTGCCAACTTTGTCTGCAGTAGAGAACTGTTCTACATACAGTAAGGTTTGGGTGCATTGCTACACTGAATTTCAGTGCAGTACCACCCATGGTTCGCTACTTCCAGCTGTTGCTTGCGGGTTTCACCGCAATGCATAACCACAATGGTGTTGCAGGCTTTCTCCCTGCAATAATACTAGCAGCTGCGATATAAAGTGAAATATTCTTGATATATTAAATCATATTGCACTTCTTACTGAAGTTAAAACAAAAGCTTTGTTTTATATAGAGAATCTCACCCAAGTGTCTTCTGATATCAAATATATCAACACAAGTTGATAAAAGTAACAAATATCCGAGGCTTGCCGAGGATATTTTACTTTTATCAACGAGTGTTGATATATTTGATATCAGAAGACACTTGGGTGAGATTCTATTTATCATCCAAAATCATTTTTCATCACATTTGCTTGAAAAATGTACATCTTTGAACACTGCATAGCTCTAAAACTCCTATACCAGTGATGTCATAGCACTGTGACGTCATGGTGTTCATGACGTCATAGCATTGTGACGTCATTGTGTTTATGACGTCATAACATTGTGACGTCATTTCTGATGATGCAAAACGTTTGTGATGTCATGTCCCTTCTGTTGACAGGGCATTGTTCAAAATCTACTGTCAAAGCGATATCTCCTAGGAGATATCACTTGATCTTCCACAAGCGATATCTCCTGTCGAACACAGTTTTGGATGATAA
The DNA here is from genome assembly GCA_916613615.1 of Steromphala cineraria. Lineage (NCBI taxonomy): Eukaryota > Metazoa > Mollusca > Gastropoda > Trochida > Trochidae > Steromphala > Steromphala cineraria. Next base: position 3,806,585 of record OU744734.1, read on the forward strand.
ATGAAATTATCATCATGGCAATTATGATATAAATATACAAATCTAATAGTTCTGTCAATGATACATCATACTTATATCTTGGAACCTCTTTTTGAAATAGTAGCATCAATAAGTGATATGGAAAGGGGTTATCATTTACTTGCAAATTGAGTCAATATCAATAGCCTAATTGAATATTATAAAAACAATTATGCTGAAATCATACTTTGTTATATGATATACTACATGATTATATTCTTACATAAGCGGGCAAGAATATGAGGGGTATTAAAGTATGCATGGTCATGGAAATTACAGTTTTTCTAAAAATGACTCGTATTTTGATTGGTTGACGGAACTATTTTGCATCCATTCATGATTCGCTTGGATCTTCTATTTCAGTTGAGAGATATAGATGAAAAATCTTATACTTAACTTGGAAATGTCACACATTACTACAACAATTGTAATCGGAAATCAAGACCTTCTGATGTTTTCTTTGCCGTAAATACAAGTTTAAAATTTCAAGGCCGAACTGTCGTTATGTCATTGCTCTGTGACGTCATCAAACATGACGTCAAACAGTGACGTCATACATTCCTCACTAGGTTTGTCAAACTTAACGAAAGCTAGCGACGTCTTACTGTTTCTTTCCGGTTGTGCGCAATCAATAAAAAGCTGACGCTCGGAGTTTATCACAATAATTAACTCAGGACAGATAATCCATAATTCCTCGCAACTCGTTGATTAATCTTATAGAGTATCATAAGCAGCTTGTGCAAGAATTATAAAAATATCTGAATATATTTGTTTTTTTTAGCGAGTTGTAGTCATGGTTGATGAGAGTGAAAGAATTGGCTTTTCAAACATTCACCATTAAGGTTAAATTTGTGACAGTCACTAGTTACATCACATAAAAGAATAGAAAATCATACGTTTATTATAAATATGGTTTGAAAAGGCAATGTCAAAACAATATATATTCAACGAGAATAAATAATCATCAAAATCAATAAATCAATATATCCATTCATAATCAACATTTTAACAAGTAATAGAAATATCATATACTCCATTTAATATATACATATATGTATATTATCAATTATGGTAAATGCGATCAACAGAATCAATGATATTCCATTTTATATTTGCTGAAGCTATGTAAAATATTATTGCCAAAATACATAAAAAACGCTCGCAAAGTTCCTTGTTCATGTATATTGTTAATATCATCCAGCCAGTTCATTTTTTGACAAATAACATTGGATTTCCCAAAAGTCTTTATTATTCTGGGCAGGAATTCTTATTCAGCCACATCTTAATTTCGTTACCGCTGGTTCCATTCTGCCATTTGCTCTGTAGCTCATCAGGCTTTACATTTGATTTTGCTTTAGGGTGTGGCCAACGTGGTTCCCCCTTAGTTGGGACACAGGGCCACCAAAGCTACAGTTTATAATCCTCACTATAGTCAAGGAGTCTGTACTTAATATTTCAGCTTTCTCGGCATTATTATTCTGGAGAAGAAGATGACAATAGATTTTTAGGGTGTGGCCCCTGTCACACCTATTAGGGGCCACAGGGCCACAAAAGCTCCATTTTATAATCACCAGTAGCCTAGGAGTCTGTACACAAAATTTAAGCTTCCTAGGCCTTATGGTTCTAGGGAAGAAGAAACAAAAATTAGATTGTTTGGGTGTGCCCCTGTGACCCTTATTAGGGGCCACAGGGTCACAAAAGCTACAATTTATAATCCTCACTATCCAAGGAGTCTGTACACAAAATTTCAGCTTTCTAGGCCTTGTGGTTCTGGAGAAGAAGATGCAAATCGGTTTTCAGGGTGTGGCCCCTGTGACCCTTATTAGGGGCCACAGGGCCACAAAAGCTACACTTTACAATCCTCACTAGCCAAGGAGCCTGTACACAAAGTTTCAGCTTTCTAGGTCTTATGGTTCTGGAGAAGAAGATGAAAATCGGTTTTCAGGGTGTGGCCCCTGTGACCCTTATTAGGGGCCATAGGGCCACAAAAGCTACAATTTATTTCACTAGCCAAGGAGTCTGTACAAAAAAAAAATCAGCTTTCTAGGCCTTATGGTTCTGGAGAAGAAGTCGAAATTTCTAGGCCTTATGGTTCTGGAGAAGAAGTCGAAATTCCACAAAGTATACGGACGGATGGACGGACGGACGCCGGACACCATGCCATGCCATAAGCCCATCGGGCCTTACAAGCCAGATGAGCTAAAAATTAAAGATGAGTTAAACTGAAGGCTGAACACTCAACATTGAACACTGTATACATATGTATTATGTAACTCACGCCACAAATGGCAGAAACAGTGCCTTAGCAGCATGAAAAAATAACTCGCTCACTGTTAGAACTCTTTTCAATAACATCAATATGACAAGTATTTATGGAATACCCAGGTCATATTTTTTATTAAAAAAGCAGTCCTAGTACATATAATTCTTCTCTGCATTTATAGGTGAGTGAATTAACATATTGTTAGCCATTTTTCAGCTATTTAAAACATGGATTTTGTCATCCAAAGGAACAGCTGTAAAGAAAGGCATAAAGTGAAAATAACAACAGGCTCTAAAACTTCTGAAATTTGGACATGCCTTCCTGTTGATGTTTTCAGCTTGGGTTACCCAAACAGGAGCATGTAGATGAAACCTTTACATGACATACATTGTACCGGGAATCCTTGTATATAAGCTCTGCCGTTATTAAGCCCATTGGCTTATTAACAAGTTTTGATTTTCGAATTTAAGGCCATTAGGGCGTAAATTTGATACAATATTTTCTCCTTCCAATATGTCTAAAACAATTTTTTTCGATGGAATCACTCTGCATGCATAAGGCTACGATAGTCAAAAGGGTTTCAAATGTAGAAAATGCATTGGTCTCCAAATGCAAGTGTCATTCTAGACACCAAACATAAAAGATTAAATATGGTTGATGATAAGCATTCAGGAACGTTGATGTTGGTCATCATCAAGCTTTAAAAGAAAAATAAGTCTCTCTTTTTCATTCGCCATTGCAGCATCACATAGGTGGAATCCTTAACAAATAAACCCTCGAGTTCTAAGTTCTGTTGCAATTAATCTTCCTTTGATATTACGCCCAGGGCTTAATTTCAGAACATATATTTCTCCTATGAAATGGATGTAATTCTAAATTAAGCCCAGGGATTAACTATGAGGATTCCCGGTAGCTACCAGGTTCACTGAACGAGCGCCCAAACAACCACATCACGATAAGGTACAGTCTAAGTAAATCTATCCTCGATAATACTTGCTACACTCACATATTAAGTCTAGCAAGATGTATTAGCGGGTCACATCAGCCGGCCATATCGAATTGACCAACCAGGGATCGTCTTACCAAGCCGCAATAGTTTGCATTTCCACATATAACGTTGGAGGGTCATAGGTCGACGAAAGGTCGGCTGATACTGCTACTATACTTGTTAGACTCAATATCGAAGTGAAGCAAATATTATTGAGCCTAGGCTCACTTAGACTTAATGAGGTAATGAGTCGATTGGTGATTTACGTGCAGAGCTTTAACTTCTGTTCTGGAAAAGAAATGACGGAAAAACGGACTTACCAGACATTACAATTACTACATCTCAAGATATGACATGACGGCAGGATAATTCATGATAGATAAAGATGCTATATCATACTTGCAATATTTTAAAAGTATTTTTAATGTATACGTTGTATTTTTAGAAAAATTTAGCGACCAACCTTGAGAAAATCGGACCAAAATTCATCAAATAGGAGATAATTTACCAAAAAATACCGAAACGGCAGTCGACATAAGGGCGAATCAAGTGTGGCCATTTCACAACTTCAGGTTTCTAAATGTACGCTTGAAAGCCGTCTTTGTCGCGCTCAACTAGATTTTATTTCATTTTTCTCCGAATAAGTTATTCGTTGCTGTCAAAGTCGATACCCATCGAACGCAATTACGGTAGTTGAGACACGGTGTAAATCCTACAAGCATAATGATTACGTCACCGAAAGCGGGTTCACTAAATGACATGCCCTTTCTAGGAGGGGTACTGTGCTTGAAGCTTCGAAATAAGTATGTTATTGTTGATTAAACAATCTAAATATGATATCAAAATTTCGACGAAAGATTTTTCTACAAAGTGATGTATTTCATTTCTCAATAGCTTAGTTTCATCCTGAACCGCTTGCAAGTATGATACAGCATCTTTAAAATTTGTCTATTTTTCTCTTTTGAAGCCGCATCATGTGAAAGATTTTGAAGAGCTCAAACCAAGGGAGGCAATTCTGACACTCTTGTATGACTTCCTACGTACCTGTGTGCAGGAACAGGATTCGTGTTCCTGTGAATCTGTTCTCGTCTTTCTTCAGCTCCTGAACAAATCCAAAGACTTCCTTCCCTGTGTATGTCGGGTCCAACAGTATGCCAGTACCAATACTCACTTCACACAGAAACTCTGGGGGAACAAGAAATCTCACACAAATCTTAAAGAAGATAAATGATACCAATGACAGGGACATGTGAAGTGTAAAAACAACATTAGAAAGACAAACATATCAAAGACCCTAATCTACTAGTGGCTACTACAATATATTTCAGCAACACGTGAAAAGCAGGGTATTGTTCCTCACTTCTGTATTGCAATATATTGTAATAAAGAAATATGGTTTGCAATATATTAGTACTTCTTTAATTCAAAATTCTGAATGCTATCTTGTCTGAATATGAGTATTAAGAACAATCATCATTGTTCAGCTATGAGCCATTTTGGAAAGGGATATTTTTCAATCACTGTTTATGAACTGTACAGTCATACATAGTTGTAAAGTATATCTAACCAATCATGTTTTATTTGGTTGTGTTTTTTTTTCAGTTTTAGATGGAAATAGCTTTTTTCAAAAAAGAGATGTGTATATATTTGTATCACGTTCTTCCTGTATTGCAATATACCGATATATCGATAATACCGCGCATCCTTAAACACATGTCCCTGTGTTACTGTTTGTTCACTTTCCCCCCTTAAAGCTATTCTTGTATGCCCCTTGTACAGGTACATATTGAATACACATTGCTACAAAAATTGTAATGGGAAATCAAGACCTTCTGATGTTTTATTTGCTGTAAATACAAGTTTAAATCTTCAAGGCGGCCCTAGGTAGGAGTGTCGCCGGCCGAACTATCGTAACGTCATAGCTCATTAATTCCTCACTAGGCTTGTCAAACGTAAGGAAAGCTAACGACGTCCTACTTTTTCTTTCCGGTTGTGCGCGGTCAATAAAAACGCTTTTAATGATATTAAACAAAAGTTTGTTTGATAAAATGTGACAAAAAAATAATAGACTATTTCAGATTAGATCTTGAGTTGCGAACTACTTAGAGCCGCCCATCCTGAAGAGCACAATCTGTACTTTACCGGCCGAGCGTAGGTTTTTAATGTTTCTCTTTTTCTGCTGTTTTACGCATCAAAATTATCTTGGGTAAGAAAAAGAATAACCAACTCGATGCTCGGAATTACGGATTATCTGTCCCTCGTGAATTATTGTGTCAAACTCCTTGCTGAAGCTTGGAGTTTATCACAATAATTAACAGATAATCCATAATCCTCAACTCGTTGATATTCTTATAGACTTCATCTTTAAGGTCTTATCGTGATACATGCACATGTGAAATATCAAAGGTCTACTCTGAAACAATCAAAAGTTATGAGGTTTTTTATGTTTTAATGACGTTTAAGTTTTTTGCTGCAATCAGACTGACTGACAGACAGACGGACAGGGCAAAAACATTTGAACCCCAGAGTCTCCAATTCGGGGGCATAAAAACTAGTAGTCTATTAAGCAGAATTTTCATTGAAAGTTAAAAAGTAGATAGAGTAGGAGGTCAGTGTTTATAGAAAACTCTTATCGCAAGAGAGCCAATCCTATTTGTCACCATGGACACAAAAAATACATTTTAACAAATATTAATTGTCAATGGAAAAGGATTGTCAGTGAGAGATACAATAAGCCACTCACCTAATTCCTCTTCTGTTGATATGCCATAACCTTGACCCTTGTACCCTCCAATGATATCAATGATATCCTATGACTTGATATCACCTAGACCAACTGATATCAGCATGTCTTGAACGTGATTGTAGAAATATTTGTCTGTGTCCGATACAATTACACCATGGATCCTGCGATAGAAAAAATTAAATACTTTGATATAAATTTGAGAAAAACTACATAAAGGAGTAAGCATGAGGAGGAGTGGATTCGTAAAAAAAATAATCAACAAGCCCTGCTGTGGCGAGGATTTGTTTTTTCTTATTTTTTTTATTCCTGAAATGATTCAATACCATTACATGAGCCTGAGACAGTAATAGTGATATTTTGTTATAATGTACACAAATAATGCAGTAGATATCTATTTGCCTTTAAGGGTGATTGAAAGTGGGGACTATATTTTATCAAATGCATTGATTCTTTGATTCTTTGATTATAGTCGTGTTCATTTAAATAGACTACATGCTTTTCCCCAATTATAAATTCCACGGGCCTTCCACGCTTTTTTCTTTTACATAAACGTGAAAACAAACCCAAACCCCATCTAAAACATATATTGCTTAAATCTTAACAAGTGATGATAGCTACTTTTTCACATTACAAAGTAAACACCATATAAATTTCCATGTTGCTGTTTGGCTACTATACGTCACAGATCATTTACATATGACATGACATCACCTTAAAAACCACAAAAGTCACAAAATGTCCATGGTATCAAAGCGAAAATTTACATGTTTATAGAAAAAGAGTATGACAAGAAGAACACTAGTTTTAGGTATGTTTCCGTATTCTATTAACCACAAGATGTCCTTGAAGTCAGTGTTATGAATTCCTGCAATTTTCAAGAATTCTTGCTTGAAATCCCTTTGAAAATGATATAACCAATTGATAGATTCCCTATAATGCATTTCTTCCCAAATCTTTCTGCAATGCAATGACCAGTCGTTGGTGCGTTTCCGGCGTATTATGACGATGACGTACACGTTTATTTATTTCATATCGTTGATGCTTTATTTGGCTTGAAATGCAGTGTTTGAGAAGTCATAAACAACTTCTTTACTTTAAATGGGCAGGAGTATGAGCCATCTGACGCTCTGTAAGTGAATTCAAGTTATCATAATCGAAACTTTCCATTTGGTTTTAAATAATCTGATGCAAGTGACGTTCATGGACTGAATCCAAATTGTGATTTGCTTCTCGAACTCCTCAGAACCACCAACTGGCCGTACTTGTGTGTGCTAAATATTGTATCCCACACCATCACACTATCTCAACCGAATCTGTTTATTTGTGGCATAAACTATGGGCACAATTGTCCTTTTTCCAACTGTAAAATATCCAAAGTTACGTTATTTTCTAATAATTGTTACTGACAAATTTTTGGCTTTTTAGAAACCCAAAGTCTCCTAAAGTTTCTTGGGTTCAAGATCTTTATTGTAAAAGGCCACTTGATAAGATTGAGTTCTTTGAAGCCACGAAAAACAAGGGCGATAATTTGCCTTCATGGTCGAGTATCGACTTCATGGAAACACTTTTGTACAGTTTGGTGGACTTTTGAACCCAAATCAGGGATGTTGTGAATAATTTGTATCCCTGTGGCAAAAGAATGAAGAAAAATTGTGACCCGGAAGTAGAGATTTGGGGTTTTGGTGGCAACTCTTTGATGCACACATCCTTAGCTGTTTTGACCGGATGTGGTCTGTAGGAATGAACCAATAATGCGCAATAGGGCGATGATGAATATTCTGCTGCCAGATTAGTGTGAATCATGAAAGTTTGGTTTCAATTTCACGCTCGACAACGTTTTAATTTCCGACACTTTGTCGATGCATAATGGTAACCTTGGTTCCATTCAAAATTGAATAACAAAATTTGAAAAAATGAGTGCCTTTTGTTGGTTAAAGGTACCATATGATCTAGCGTTTACTCTTACGTGAATTCTGCTTTAATTTTTTTCTAAATAATGTTTTTCCAAAATAGTCTTCAAATGAGTCTCAAATAAACAAAGGGTATAAAAGTTTCGATTTTGTGCACTAAAGTCGTAAACTATCATATAACAAAGACTTTTTGGAAGAAAATATCACATTTATATTGTTTAATTTGTTTTTACACTCGACAAAAATTCTCAAAATCACCTATGCGTTTCTTTTTTGGGAGAGTATTTGTTATGGAGTGATTCAAATTTCTAATGAAGATAAGTTGATACTTTATTTCCCAGGTATCATTATTTATTCATCCAATAAAAAGTTAATGTTTATAATAAGATTGCATGACAATTAATGAGTTACACTTGACTGGTTACGAGTATCAATGGGAGTATCACAATGAGAAGTCTATCTATCGGCAGTTTAGAAAGTCATTGGGAACACTGTCACAATCCTATAACAGTCGGTCTTACGTCAATATTTGTTTGGTTGACAACTGATGATTTAGTTCAACAGTAGTGACGCGGAAAATTAAAAATATATTTGATTAAATGACCATAAAACGTTGCTACACGCACCCATTAAAGTGATGCGACGATGCCCAAGAAACATTTAATTTTTCTTTTATGTACCCTTATAGATGAGGTCGCCTTATAGATAAAAATCTACGGTATTCAATCTAAGAGATTATCTATTTCATCTACAACGTGATGTGTCAACGAATACAGTCGTGAGGAGTAATTCCCAGATTATGACTGATATTCCGAGATTACTAATTTAACTCGTGAATGCCGTAAACCAGTCAATAGTAAACGTAGCGGTCAAAAACACTTAACTGAACGTCAAGGACTTTGTTCAGCAACAAGATGGCGGACATAGAGGAGATAGCAACACTCGCTGCTTGTTCTACTTGTGCTTGAGTTCTATGATTTTAAGCAAATATCAAGCAAAACTATTAAAATCCCATTATTATCTTATTTTATATTATTATCTTTATCAAACTGAAAAAGTACACTTTGAATATATATAATACAGACAATAAATAAATCCTAATTAAAACAATTTTATTTAAATGGGAGGAAAACTTCTTTATAATGTTTAATGACAGACTCACCACTATCTTTGAGAATTAAATTGTTACTGAAGCATTTTGTAGATCTAATATTCGAAGTTACGTAGAGCATACATTAAAAATGAAATTGTATTCGTATTTTATGTGAACGTCATCAACCTTCTTGTAAATTGGTTCTACATATCTGTTAAGTGCTTAACAGTTTTTTTGTTCTAAATGTTAAAGAGCTCTGCATCGGTTGCAGCATATGATAAATTTGCGTCCAGCCACGTTGGGTAGAAGTCTTCTGCTGGTTGTTTTCTATGTCTACATTGATTAGGTTGCTCATTTCTGTTCTAATTCACGAGTTCATGCATATGTAAATCAGAATGGTGCACCGGTTGCACCAAAGTGTGCAACCTGTTCAATAATATCAACACAAACAGTTGTATTTAAATAATCACTTCCTTGGTACAGCCGGCGTTCAGTAAGCATGCTGATAATATATGTAAATTGTTTCTGCAAATGTTTGACACTTTCAGGTATTCGAAATGTTAATAAGTATCACACCAGCTAGTTGACAAACTAAAGTGTATATATGATGAAGTACCGCCTGTCCACAACATCAGCTCCAGCCATGTTGGGTAGAACTCTTCTGCTGGTTGTCCTCTGTGTCAGTGTGGATTGGGCTGAAGTTAAGGACGTTATTAATTTTATATATCTTACAGAGAGATTCGAAAATGATTATAGCTGAAATTACATATAGAATTTCCTATTAAATGTTAAATTAGACGATTTTGGACACGAATGCGCAACATGAAACACTAAGTATGCAAGAACTATATCAATTGACTCAGGGGGGATACAGGATTTTCTTTTCGGAGAGTGCGCTTATTGATATCAAAATAACAACTATTGCAATGATTTCGTTGAAATGAAAAAATATCTGTAAATTCACGTTTACAGAATCAATGTGTTATCTCTACACTTTTCTTATACAACTTATTCATGTATGAGATAAAAGAGAAAATTGTTTTTGCGTTTCTTATTTATGTGTAACTACTACACAACAATACCACTCAAATAATACTATCATAAAAATGCTTTACACTCCTGTCTCAATATACAATGGTGGGATAACAAATTATATCAAACATTAATATAGTAAGGTCTTAAATAATGTAAACCCTTGAAATAGAATTAGATCGGATCTTTACGTCAAAGATGTGGAACAGTAAATTGTATGAAAGATAAACAAAACTGCGCAAACCACAATACGAATAACATTTACAGCCTGTTGAGCTAGCATCTGCTGGATTACTGACCAAGAACCTGTGCTTGAGAAGTGAACACCTTAATTTTTATATGATGAGACTACCTCTATCTTTAAACCGTTATAGTAAAGATGCACATGTATCACAGATGAAATAGTTCCATGTACTGTATGAATGGAACAACTGGTCTTTGTAAAATACTGTAATTTCGTTATACATGGACTTGCCGTTATATCTCTGTGATCATAAGGACCCCATTTACACAAAATGGTTTACCCAGGAACATTGACTTTCATTTTTCAAGGTGCTTTCAAACTATTTGCAATCAATTTCTGCAGACTTGGATTTTCTTTTTGAAACATTTCAAAAACCTCAATTACTTGGAGGTATTCATGATATGTTTCTTCAACAAAAGATTCGTATCAATGTTTACTCAGTTGATAGACCGAGGCCAATGTATTTCAAATTACTTCTTGAGTTTTGAAGCAGTACATCTTTGCATAAATTACAATTTACTTAACTATTTGATTTTATATCTAAAGTTGTTTTAAAGATAAATGAATGTGAAAATAGAAATCATTGTGTTTTTTTCCCAAGACATTTTGCAGTTATTAAAGGAAATTACCCTCACCCTATGATCACTGTGCGTAAACCGATGATCCCAACATGGCGGCAGATAATACGCTTCGGAACTTTTCACGCTATAGTCTAGTTGTTCAGATACATTCAGATAAATTCAACAATGCGCTTAGATGCAGGTTGACGTGGAGACGAGATTCTAAAAATATTTCCCTTTGTAAATGCATATTAATTAAGATATTCAAGTTTTAAAAATCGGGCATGATGACGGTAACTGAAACATGATGATGACGGTAACTGAAATGTTCGTCATAGCTAGGATGACGGTAACTGAGCATTTCTTAGATCAGTATGTGTAACCTTTAATGAAAACACTCGTTAAAGGACATGAATTTAAGTAATTCAAAACGAAGGTTGATGGTATATTTTTGTATAATATTTACAGGAGAAAGAGTTTGCTTATACTAGTGCTCATTAAAGCCACATAACGTATTTCATTCCTATGTACTTCCCTCAACAACAGCACATGAACAATCTAAAAACGTCCTATCTAGATAAAAAATTGGACGAAATTGCTGGCATATTTGTTTTGAAAACGACTCATTTCAGAATTCAACTGTAAAGTAACCGAATAACAAGAACATATTTCACTACGAACATTAAAATGTATAATTGAATTCAACAAACATTTTAAATAAAGAATATAGTTGTCAAAATCTATTAATAATTATTCTATCTTAAAATTTTCACCCTGAATCAAATCAGAAACGATTTCGCTAAACCATAGTTTTACAAAAACTTTTATTTTCCGGCAAGCATCCACGATTTTGTAGCCAGAGAATATTAATCGCATTGTGATATGTAGTCTGGTTCACATGAAGACACTGAATAGAATAAAACTCTAAGTCGGTCTCATTCACAAGATTTGAGGCATTACTTTAGATTTTACAAAGTCTAGGTTCAAGAGGAATCAAATGCGACTCTACAATCACAGAAAAGGGTCGAATTACATTTGCACCCCGGGATACCGGAACAAACAAAAAGCTAGATGATTCATATACTAGTCTGATAGTAACCAATTAAGTAACGTTTTGTTAAGTTTCAAACTGCATAGCTTCTTGTTAGTAACCAGCTCATTGTATTTTACTGCACACAGGAACTACACAGATATATATTTTTTAAAGATTTCAATACTGAGACAAAAAAATATGTCATAAGTATTCATATTATACACTTCGTCCTTTTGTATATATACAAAATATATTTCCTTATATATCGCCGTTTGTAATTATCATGTAATATGATTGTTGTCAATGACTACTTGTATAATTGTTTTCATTGTATTTATATAATTTCACAAGGGCAATATCAAGCTTAATAAAACCTTAAAATGTTCATTACTATGAAATCTGTGTATTGCAAGAGTTTGCCTCCCAGTAGCACTAAAAAGCTCATCAGTTTATTTAATATCATAAATAATTCTACATTAATATGTGTATGATCAAATCACTCAAGTCATTCTATCGTTTGCTATGTATTTTTCCCTTTAAAAACTATAACAACTTTGAAACTTAATATATTATATATATATTTTTTTTTTCACTGGTAATTGTAAGTTAATGCTTAATGTATTATAGTTGATAGTGTCAATTTCTCATTAGACAAACCAATCATCCATAGTCAGGGAGCAAAGTAGAAGGTTCACTTTGGGCCATTTTTGTGTGGACACATTTAAATCATGTTGTGTAAGAAAAGGAAATCGCAAAGGCCATATGCTGAACTTTACATCATATATTTGATTTATTATGGCCTTATTTAGTTTAAATACATTGCCTTTCAATTGGAGCCATTTGTTTTCGTTTTCCGGGCTTCACCTCATTATACCCCTACAATCGTGCAACTGCGCCTCGAAATCATATGTTCATAAACATACAAATATCCTTATGTTATAGTCATATTTCGTTTTAAAACCCAGGGCTTAAATACGTTTTTCATGTTTCTCCATCAAAATAGGGAAAACCCGTAATTAGGCCCTGCATGGGCTAAATAAGTGCAACCCTGGTTGGGTCGGGGTCATCTTTACTCTTGATATGGAGTTCTTATTGGTTTCCTTTACTTGCCAAAATATCAACACCTACTAGTGATAAAATAAACTTCCATGGATTTCCTTAATTACTTGAAACATTATTTTCAGGAAGTATTCTTTAAAAATGTGTTCACGTTTTCTAAATAATTCAAAAATGAATTTTCTAAAATTAAACAATCAACAACTGTTAGCCAACGACTGTTAATATAGAACTACTTATCCCACACCTTCAAATGACCATCAAATTGAAGCACATCATAAGAAAATACAACCGCATAATGTTTAAATAAAATTCATTTGAATTAAAGATATTATACAGTGATGGTAACAAAATGAAAACAGTGTGATATGTATCTTTAAAAAGATATCTTTTATTGCGTTGGCCAGAACGTTGTATAGTGCTTCTAAAATAAATAAAAAAACTACAATACAAGCTGGTGATTCCGACTTCAAGCACCCTCTGTGACCTCTTCAATATGGTGAATATTTGCTATGTCCTACACGCTAATACACACTTTATTACTTTACTGTATGCAGTTACCGTCATCTATCCTTTTCAGTTACTGTTATCATTCTCATTTATGCTTTTCCAGTTACTGTCATCATGCCCGATTTTTCAAACTTGAATATCTGCATTAATATGTATCTGTAAAAGGTAAAAATTTTAGAACCTCGTCTCCACGTCAACTTGTATCCAAGCGCATTATTGAATTTATCTGAATGTATCTGAACAACTAGAATATCGCGTGAAAAGTTCCGAAGCGTATTATCTGCCGCCATGTTGGGCTGATCGTTACTAAAGTTACGGTCATCGGTTTACGCACAGTGATGATGCTATTCAACCATGTGCTGCCAAAACTTTATGAGTATGTGTAAAACAGTTGACAGTTATCATGTTTCCTTGACAAACACCGCAATTAAAGTTACATATGTTTCAGGTACCGGATGTCCACTGGGGTTTAAACGATACAAGTCATCCTGCTACTTCTTTGGTTACGCAGATGCGTCTTATGCAGAGGCAATGGTGGGTTAAGTATTAAGAAATGTGCTAGAGATAAGCCTTGTTAAAGAACAACAAGACCGTAGTACATGTACAACTACTTTTTAATTCAAGCAGTTTGTTTGAACAAAAGAATGTAAAAGGTACATTCATTGACAAAAACTAAACCTGAAATACATAACCTATCAGCAAAAGTGTCTGATATAAAGTAATCATTCATTGTTCACAACTTTACTTTTCGAGCTCATAATAACCATTTTCAACGTACATCATATCTTTCGTGTCACGTATTTTTATATGAATATGAATATTTATCTTACCTTACAGTAAAATACTCGTTTTTGATTGGCTGATCATCGAATCGTTTTATCTTATGTTCCCCTCGAGTCTCACTTCACACGGTTTACAAATTCAATGTACCCCGCTGCCATAGCAACAGCTCCTCTCCGAGAAGAGGTGTCGCTTAACGTTAAGATGACGTTACCAAATGACGAGGGCTGACATTTCTGCAAAGATGGTACATCAGACCGTATTACCCGAGGGAGAAGCATACAACTTATATTATATAGCGCGCATATCCATCCACTCGTGGTTGCTCAAGGCGCTTACATTGTTTCCTCTGGTCAATGACATTCTTTCACCATCCGATCACTTTTCCAATTCATCTCCCTGGGGAGTATCAAACCGGCATCCACATATGTGGCGCTCAGGTTAGGGACTATTCTATGCCTTACAGGGTACCCATTCACCGATGGGTGAACTGAGACAAACAGTCACAGCAGTTTGTTCTTGGGATCTTTAAAGTTAGCAGTTTTTGTTGCACTACACACTAGGGCTCCAGGGTGACACCTATAGAGTTCTAAGAGGGTTGAACTCAAGGTTTTTACGCCTTGGCCTTGATGGGATTCTAACTCCGGACCTCAGCAACGTGAGACCGGCGCTCTTGCCGACTGAGGAATCCCGTACTATCTTATGTGTTATGCTCTTAAATGGGTTTTGTATCTGACAGTGTTTGACTGTTTATTTATGATATACTTTTAAAATGTGCATCTTAACTTTTATGTCACACATTCAACTTATGTGGGTTTTGACTGTGACCTTGTTTTATCTTATTCACAGCTTTATGTGTTTCTATTCTGTATCTATTTTCAGTCTTACTGTAGCCATTTCTCCTCGAGCCTAACTGTCATCACTTCGAGCAGTGAAAACAACTTCATAAGAGGTTATCTGTTGAGGAAAGGACAGGGTGAGTACACGTAGAAAACAGGTTAAACCATAATAATAGAGAATATAATTTACACTTGTCGCCGCTTGTTCTCTCGTTCTAGTTTTACAGTAATGGAGCGTTGTATTCTATATCACGTTTTCCACTTATATTTTAAACATTTTAAGATTTGGTGTCGGGAGATATCTTCATAAATCTTAATCCCTTGAAATAAGAGGCCACAACATCATTATGTATAGGGTTATGTCCGAGTAACTCTCCATTCCTTGAAAATAATTGAGTCGAGGCCCCCAGGGGGACACCATTTTCAAGTAATGGATAGTTTCATGGATATCATCTAATTTACATAATACTTAACCTAATTCTTTTTCCAGTTTTCATTTTAGAGTTATTTATTCAAAACGTGATACATGGTATTAGAAAGTTAAGGTGTTCACCTTGCCCCAATCTCCCCTACATTCGACCTCTGAAACTGTCGGCAAGATATTGCTTTAACCTGCAAATACCGGAATCACTTAACAATGCAAAACAGGAAATTGAAACAATATACGAAGGAAGAAAGACTCTTTGTAAAAATAATTTGGCAAACTGCATTTTCCTTCCTTATAATACATATGATGTAAAATCTTCAAGAGTTCAAATAGATAATCAAAATGGCAAGTCTCTGTGAAATCATATGAAATTCTGACATATAAGAGTATCAATCACTTTGAAAACAGGATGAAACAACTTTGAGGCTGTATTTATCACTTTCCAGGTCGCAGCTATTACATCGGTGGGACGGACCTACGTGTTGAGAACGTATTGACATGGGAAAATCCTTTACGGAGGATAAGGTACTCTAACTGGAAGCCTGGACAACCAGACAACTGGGAGGGAAATGAGCACTGCCTCGTGTTTTCACATATAGGTTACAGGTGGAATGATGTAAATTGTTCCGACAAATTTCGTTTCGTTTGTGAAAAAGAATTGTAAATTGCACAGAACGCAATGAAAGCATTCCAGCACTGAACACACTTTTGTTATGTTTTTACATGGCCATATAGTTTGATTATAATCAAGCAGTGTATCCCTCAAATTGGACCCCTTGCTTTCGTTATCATGTTGTGTTTGGCAAAATAGATAGTCACTGACCACATTATGGCCTAGATATGTGAGCGAGAATACAATT
Source organism: Steromphala cineraria (assembly GCA_916613615.1). Taxonomy (NCBI): domain Eukaryota; kingdom Metazoa; phylum Mollusca; class Gastropoda; order Trochida; family Trochidae; genus Steromphala; species Steromphala cineraria. Next base: position 3,822,944 of record OU744734.1, read on the forward strand.
TGTTTCGTAAAGTTGGGCTCTTATGACAGACAGACAGAATAGTTTAATGTTGTCTCATTTGTTTATAGAAAACAATCACACGGCGATTTAGGAGAAACGCTAGGAACATAAATGCAGGTTAGATAAATTCATTTTGTAGGTCCAAATATGTAAAGATGCAGCAATGCATTTATATAAAATATCACCTTACATTAAAAGAATGTTTTGCAGGCCCTGGTACTGTCACATGTTAAAACATTCAAAAGATAGATATTTATAAGCAAGTATATGATAAATATCTATATCAGAGTTTTAAACCAAAGACTCGAATAGCAAGAAGCGCAGCGACAACGGGTATAATCATCGTGATAAAAAGTCGACCTGCAAATTGGGCGAATTATTTAACTTGGTGGTGCAAGTTTATGGAAAGCTGATAGGCAGTTTGTGCTTGATTTTGCAGAACCTGTGTATAAATGTATCGATCATGGGCTTGTGGAGTGGCTCTAGGAGAACCTGAACGGGGTCTTATCATCAACATTGTGTGATTGTGTGCACCGATTCCACAGTTTGCTGACCACATTAAGCATGTGTAAAACCAATATGAAGTATGCCAATCGCACCTAGACGTTAATCATGTTATAAATATTGAAACACAATAGATTTTAGCTAAATTTCTGTTATTTTTAAAAATGCTTGTGGCCTCTCTTTGTCAGTCTAAATCTTCCATATAACCTTGGTTTTAAAAACATTACAGTAAAGTTATAAGGTTCAAGTTTCGAAATGGGTCAATAAAATATTTATTCCCCACGTAGCATACCGATTCCTAGGTCATAACCTAATGGCACGCATGTTTGGCAATGCGATAGAACAATGCTGTCGGCTTATTTTAAATATTTTGCGTCCTATATTCGACTTAGTAGTTTTAGCGTTAGAGAAAATGGATTAAAATTCGATTGAAAGACAATAATTGACCCAAATCTAAATTTCTTAGCAATAATTTAATCATTGTGTAGCTAATGGAGCCGAACACGACTTCCTTCGGTAATGAAGAAATCTGACGTCACGGCTTTGTGTGTAGCGACCGCATGAACCCGGAAATGAAAGGTGCGCGAAAATTGACGGCACGATATACTATGGTTTAGAGATGTGGAAAGAGGTTCAGGCCATATCCCCAGTTTTCTTGTCTGCTCTGCCTTTGATTGTTTGCTTTACAAACATGAATTATATATCAAAACATCTTTAATCTTGCAAAAGAGACAAGTTACTCGTTATTGAAATCTCATCCATTTCTCATCAATTATTGACAATTATTGATAAAAAGGCTAAATAGTACGCTTTTGAAATATATTGGGGATATCTTTCAAACCAATCTGATAATTTAACTAATGGCAATGGCAGACGCTTCAGTTAAACAATGCTTGAAATGATAACTCACATTACAGCTACCAATAGTCGTTTTCATTTCTATGTATATAACATGTCTTTCGTATAAAATACTAAACATGTTAAGATACAAAATTCAAAAGGAGCGAAACGTTATCTGAATCAAACTTACCTCCCTGAATTGCTAGATTATGAATCTATCGCATTATACAATATATTAACTCACATGTTGTCCTATGGTCTATCTATTTTGCTATTCAAAAGAACGTTCTTAACTTTGTTTATATGTATATTAAATGCACTCGCATATTAAAATCAATTTGACAGATCGTTTCAACACAGCTGTCATGTTGGTTAAGTCCAATTGAGCGGGTTTAGTGTATGGCATAAAATGCATGCAAGGCATAAAATGACAGTTTGGAACCGGCCTTTTAGGCTCTGCGTAGGAAGATGTGCTCTGATAGAGATGGATAGATAGACACATGATAAATCTCCTGGCGGACACATTGAAACGCATTTATCTCGACGAGCACCCTTCCTAAATGCTTTAAATCCGGATAGAAAGATGAGATTTGTCAAAATGGCAACTGAATATATCGGTGCTTCAATAGAGAGTTCAATAAACAAAAAGCGGGTGACTTTTAACTGAACCGATGTTCATAGATCGGCTCTCAGTGTGCATACTTTGAATCTTGAGTTAGCTGATGGACAACCTCGCGGCGAGTGAGCGGGGTCAACAATGACAACATGCAGTGGCGATACCACGTTTCAAATTTTAAAGCAATTATCATGTTAAAGTGTTTGAATAAAATTAGTGATTTTTAAATCAGTGGCCTTAATGGTTTTGAATTTGAACGTATCAAAACATGTATACCCCAAAGGATATGGGAGTAAGTTATCGATAAGAATTCTGGAGAAAAGTTATAGCCTATATACGAGACAGACTCGGCGTTGGAAATTTTAAAAACAACTGATAATGATGTTTTGAAAATACAACTCATAAACGTATCACGTAGTTTTAGCTGAAGGGCAATGTGTTTTATTTGTCAAAAAGGCATTTCTAATTTATAAGTGTGTGCTTGAATATACGTTCTTTAAGAAAGTATTCACAAAATCTAAATTTCTCTTCTCATAAATGAGAAACCACCTTCTTCACGTCTTCACAAGATTTTCTCAATACTTCAACACTCTCTTTGAGAGAATTTGAATATTTGAGGTTTAATAGGTGGTCGTTTCTATATACATCTAATACTCCTGATTCCTATTTCAGAACGCTTCACACACTATATGGTATCACACGTCTTCATCCGGTATCACACCGTGCTTTAGTATTTATGCACACCACCTGTACATGAGGAAATGATAGTGTACACAATCGCATTTGAGTGGTTAGCAAACATCCAATCAGAATCGGGCGTCCATTCGAGGTGAACATCATGCTTTTTGCTGATGTTCCTGTTTACGACTTTACAATCCAAACATAAAATAGATATTTGGGTTGATTGTTTTAATGTGTGCGTTGGAAATAAGAACCTTTTAAGATGAATGAGAGTGTGAGATGATGAGAGAGGCAGAAAAATGACACTATGCTTAGAGCGTACAGGCACACAGTATTCCCAATAATTTCCTTCTTCAAATAAGTTGTGATAAGTAATACTTACTAGCATATCCGAGATGTATCGAAAAATGCCATGGACACTTTGTCCGAGAGGCCCGTCCGAGGCGTAACAGCTGTCCCTTCCTTTCGCTGATACATCTCATAAGCTATGATACCAACTTACATCTCATGTATCCGAGTAGAACAACAACATAATTACTTGGTACTGAATATGAATTCAATTTAACAACCCTACAATGATCCCTTCATTGATATAAGAATGAAGAGAGTAGTTCTTTTAAGTAAATAGTAGCATGTGCTTCTTATGTGTAACAGCACAAGGTAAGAGTAAATGTTCTAGATTCATAACTTCGTGCAATCAATGAATATCCACCTGCTTCAAAATAAGATTTTCACAGGTGTTCATTTCGTTTTAGATTTTGATGGACTTAGATGCCTTATTAGAGTCCACACGCACAGTTGAAGTTCGAGAGTGGTTATTACACAATATCTGTTTCTCTCAATATAAAGATCAAGATTATCTCATATTTTACAGCTTATCTATCCAAGAAATGAATTTTATAATGTGTTAATCCGCATGGATTAAACATGTATAACTGTTGAATTATCTTTTTCCATTTATTTATTTCCGATTTGTATACAATGTGATTACATCAACTTAGCAGTCATGTAATAAAGAATAAACACACATTATATATGTACACCCAAAAAAATTAAGCATACCCCAAATAAAAGTTGAATTTTCAGTATATGTTGAAACCAAAGTTTAACTCTCATAATGGCAAATCAAAGAGTGTTCTATTGGTGATAAAATAAGATTTTACCTTTTGAAAAAACGTGTCTCACGAACGCAATCACATGCACGTGAATCCCGTCACCCATGTGTTGCACAAACCAAAGTTGCAAACAATCACAAGTATTGGGTATTTAAGGATCGGGTCTGACTTCATTTCCACTTGTTTCACTTCTCATTGACAATGACACGAGAAAAATTTCAAATGAATTGAGATGGCAGATAATTGGGCATCATCGGGCAGGACTTTCTTACAAGGAATTTCCAAGAAGAACTCACTTCCACTACACCGTCATAATCCGTCTTCTCAAGAAGAATGCACAAACAAATGATGAGAGGGACCTTCCACGATGAGGAAAACAAGAGCTACCACGCCCCAGGAGGATAGAGTTCTGTTACGACATGTAAGACGCCTGCCCCATGAACAAACAAACTCTGAGAAATCGCCTCAAAGGTGCCAGAATTAAGGGCAAGAAGGGTCATCCGGCGTCCAATGCTCACAAATCATCACAGACGTGAGCGTAAGTTATGGTGTGTGAACAGGCAGAGGTGGAACCTGAGATCATAGAGGATACAAATAAGGGATCCTCCTGTTCAAAACCTGAGGGAACTGGAGGCAGCTCTTCACGAGGAGTGGCAGCGGATACCGATGGAACAATTAGAGAACCTTGTTAGGGGTTTGCCAATAAGAATGGCTGCATTTATTCGCAAATGTGGCAATTTAATTGTTTATTTGATTTACTTAAATTGTAAATGCCATTTACGGGGAAATTAAATGCAATATGAAACCACAGCAACACAACTGTTTTAGCTCAGTTAGAGGTTTGATACAAGCAGAACGTTTTTCTTATCTGTCATGTTTATATAGTTTATATGTTATCGTATAAGCTATGAATAGCTAGGTTCAAATTTTAATGAAGTGAAGATAATATTACATGAGCTTGTAACTGCAAATAAAAGAGTATTATAGATATTCCATTGATTGATTTTTGTCAAGTATATGTATACACACATATGCCTCCCTGCTTCAGAATGTACGTCATGGCGGTCTGGTTGTCGAGACGATCCACTTCACCCCTGATGTGTTCTAGGAAGTGTCTGAATGCCAACCGAACGGCTCTCAACTCCAACACGTTGATGTGTAGAGCGACCTCGTCCTTGGTCCAAAGGTGATTCAAGACTCCCCCCCCCCCCCACCCCGTAAGGGAGGCGTCCGTCTGAATCGTCACCATCGGTTGCGGAGGGTCTAGCGGCAATCCTCTAGAGAGGTGAACGGCCTCCGTCCACCACAAGAGATGCAGAAACAACCACTCCGGAATTGAGAACAGCTTCTCTAGACTTTCTGAATGAGCCCACAACCCTGCCAAAGCCTGTTGGGCTGGTTTCATACGGAGTCGAGCTCTCCAGACCACGTCTACTGGGGCCAAGCTCGTGCTGAGTGTATGGGGGACTACATGAACCGTAGCGTGGCCAGCTGAACCTTGAATACTCTGTCTGGGGCAAGGGAGACAATGCCCAGCCCCCACTCAATTCTGGCCCCAAAGAAGACGTGAACCAGGTCTGACTTCTTCAGGTTGACTATCCAACCCAGGCTGACTAGAATGTTGAGACTCAAGGCACGGGACAAAGCCCTGATCAACCAGTCGTCTGGGTACGGGTGACAGCACCTGCCCTGTGATCTGGTGACCTGTGCCGGAATCAGCATCAGTTTGGTGAATACCCTTGGCGCCGTTGAGATGCTGAAGGGGAGCACACGAAACTGGAAGCACAACCCGTCGAAAGCAAACCTCAGGTATTGCTTGAACTGGGGTGCATTGGAACGTGAAGGTAAGCATCCTTGAGATCTATTGACGTCAGCCAATCTCCTGTCTCTACGGATGCAATTACCGACCTCAGAGTCTCCATCTTGAACGATGGGACCTCCAACAAGGTTTTCAGGAATTTCAAATTCAAAATTGGTCTGAAGCCTCCGTCCTTCTTGGTCACCAGGAAGTAAGTCGAGTAGAACCCCGACTCTTCCTGGTCCTTCGGAACTACCTCGATCGCAGCCTTGTCTGGCAACGCCTTGACCTCGGCTCGGAGGACCTCTGCTTTCTCCCTGTCCTTCGGCACCGGAGTCCATCTGACTCCTGCGAAGCACGGGGATGCGCTTTTCCAAGTTGGCAAGTGGCCATCCCTGAGCGTGGACAGGACCCAGGGATTTGTAGTAACCTTGCCCAATTCTTCTGCGAACAGGGCTAATCGGCCGCCAACAAGAGTCTGGGGGAGCAGGCAATGAACTGCCGGGAATGTTTGGAGGACGCTGGCGGTTGACTTTGGGCTCTTCCTAAAGGACTTGTGCCTTCTTGGTAGCAGCCGCCAGGTCAGCGGCCTCCTTCACTACCTGGGCCGCCCCCGGGAACAGCGTAGAGCCGAGACAGTAAGGGAGGTCCAGTAGCGTTTAGGTTGTGGCCTGATTATAAGTAGAAGTGTTTAGCCACAACCTGTGCATCCCCATGACTGCGCACATCTGACTGAGGCAGCACTCCGAATGGAGTCCCTCCAAAGGTGAGAGCCGACCTCAGCCAGCTGCCTCTGAAATACCACGGAGTCAGTGTCCTTCTCCCTTTCAAGCGCTTGCGTTTGCAGGGCCGCAAGGTAAGCGCTGTTGATTGGCGACCTTCATTTGTTGAACGGCATTCTTCGGGGTATGTGGGCGTGTATTGGGGGGATGGGGGAGTGCTCCCGTTTGGGATATTATCCACTCCATGTCAGTTCACCAGGCTAACTCAACTCATCAGCCACTTTCTACACCAACATGACGTCCAGTTCCCGAAGTACCTGGACGACTGGTTTCGACGTCACCACTCCCCATTTCAGAGCGTTTGACCCCCGGGAGTGGATGGGGAGGATAGACATCTCTTGGGGCGAGGACTCACGGGTCTGCTGCTGCTCCGGCAGTGGCAGCGGATCTTAGGGTTACTCACCTCGGCCCAGGACCTCACCGCAAGTCAACGACTCACCAGTCTCTATTTCCCGCCCTTGCCTCCCCGCCTGTGAGAAGGTTCGCTCAGGCATCCGTCCGCTCCAGGTAGTTCGAATGACGATTTGGTCACATGACCATAGGGGGTGTGGAGATGAAGATGTAACCCCGGTTTGTTTTTCTGTGTAATTGGGTCGAAAGATAATCAATAGGCAATTAGGGCCTATAGCGAGTAGTCGACGGGTTAGTACAAATATTGATGTTGACTCAAAAACGTACTATATATATTATATAATCTTTGTTTTGAACACACCCTGTCAAGTAAAACATTTCAAGAATTAAATGTTTGCAATGTTTAAGTAACTTTAGAGATTGGACCCAGAAATCGAACTCACTGTAAAAATTTGCAACAACAGTGTATTGTTGCCAATTGATCTTAAAGTATGCTCATTACACTAACTGAAAAAATAGCTCATCCGTACACTGAGGTCAATCTCTTAAATACAACTCAACCCCTCTCTAGCGATCGTTTTTGACATGCCGTAAGGCGTCCTTGACACCTATTTTAGTATGTTGTCTATGATTGAAATAACATTTGTGACTTACATTTGTTGTAAATATAAAATGCCTCTTATAATCAATAGTTATACTTCGCTCTGCTGTCATATTTATGTAATGATGTCGTTAGTGGTTTAATGGTAGGCCATCAAAGTTGTACTTCAAAACTGCCGTGACGTCAGGTTTTTATTTTTGTGTATGTATTTTGAAAAGTCGTTTTAGCGTGGTAACACATCCCGTGACCCCCTATTATTATAACTGGATTTGTTTTGTTTTTAAAATGAGCACATCATATTTAAGTATCAGTTCTAAAATGCATTTTTTAACTGTGTTTTCGCTCTTATTGTCACTATGTTTCAAAATTTATGCATCCCTGTACCTATTTGAAATGTCTTTGATATCATAGACACTTTATTAAAAGAAAGCGCAAGCTTTCTTTAGAACGCAAAATCAGTAAGAATTATCGCAATATAATTAATCATATCAGTAATATCATTAATTCCGTTGACTCAAAATTCGTTCGGTGACTCAAACATTTTCTTACATTTTTACCATCTTTCGTTTTTGAAAATATGAACTTCTAGAATATTTTATTTGTTCGTCCCATCTTCCTCAATAAAATTAATTAACGTTGTTAAAACTATATTTCTTTATAAAAACTTTAAATTTAACAAATTTTTATTAAATTCGAAAAAGAAAAAGGTCTTCTATGACACTATTCATTTTTGATAAGTAATTGAAAGAAATAAAATAGAAATAACTTTAATCCTGAAAGTAAAATCCACAACTTTGAAATGTTCTATAGGGATTGAGAAATAAAAGATAAGCAGGACATAAGAATGCAGAATCTAGTACCTACAAAGTTATTAAGACCTAGAATTTAATTACAGGGTAGTCTCAAAATAAATTTGAATTTCAAGATTAAAAATTACGAGGAAGGGATGTCAAAATTAGGATAATATAATCTCAATATCAAATGTACATACTATCTACGTGTTTTACATGATAAAATCACATGTTAACTATTCTCTACGTTTAGGATCATTACAAAACACCATTACCATTGTCACCCCAATAATTAAAACGTTTGCAAGAGTGTCCCCTTTTAGGAGACAATAATCTCATTTTAGATTAAGCCATTAAATAATTGAAAATAACATATTCGCTTGTAACCATATATCTTCTATTATTCTTTCATTTCCGTAACTTTGGCACGTCCATACAGGTAGTTGTGAATAAAAACTGTAATGAATTAATGATTGAAATTGTCATTCTTTCTAAAAGATGCATTTATTTCGAATCTGTAAGTAAATTTTATTCCAAATATTGTCTTTGTTAATGGGTTGTTAGTTTCAGGCAAGAGATGTGTTCTTATAAGGGCAACTCTAATCTGTGTCAGTGTGGTTTGGGCAGCATGTAAGGATATATCCACTTAGTGGTACGTATAAATATATTTGCCATAATATCCATTTCACTTCCCAGTATCGTTTGTTTGAACAGTTAAATGGCGCTGCACCAGTTGCAGCATTATGATTACCTCTAATGGATATACTTGTAGGGTCAGGAATCCCCTGTCTACAATATCAGCTCCAGCCATTTTTGGTAGAAGTCTTCTGTTGGTCTCTGTGTTAATTTTGGTGCGGGTAAGGACGTGCGCATTTCTGTACTTAAGTAAACGCTCGTATTGCTTTCATGAGTACATGTAGATCAGAATGGAGCACCAGATTCACCAAACTGCAACCTGTTTCATTATATCAACAAACAGTAGTATGTCAATAATCACTTCCTTTATGACGGGTACAGCAAACGTTCAGTAAGCATGTTGACGGTACATGTACATCGTTTTTCACACTTCAATAACCTTTTCAGACCGTCTACAGCAAAAATATCAAATATCAAAAGTAAAAGTATTGAATACACGGAATAATTTAAGTTCATCATTTAATCATCTTGGTTAAGTGAAAATTCTGACTTCAGAAACATTTAATTTCTTAAACAATTATACTGTGTGTCCAAAACAAAATATCAAAATATTTATTGAATATAAGGATATATTAAATATTATAATATTTTATGAGCATGTATCAATTCATAATTCAGAACTATTTTTGATATAATGTGCACAGGCAATGCTCAATTGAGCCAATTATATGAGCAAACTGCAAACAAAATTTAATAAAAATCAAAAGTTGTTAAAAAAAGATTGGGAATGCTATGTGCATATCCTGAGAAGATAACATTTCAGAAGTTGCCATCAGCTAAACTATGTATATATGACAAAGAGTAGGATGGATTACAACTTCTTTATTGTATTTGCATATGACGTTTCAAGGCAACTCCGTGCCCCTTCATCAGGTAAGTGACAATGACAGTTACAAGCAGAATATATAGTATATATGTACAAAAGCCAGTTAATCAGATGGACAAACATGTACAAAATAAATTGACATTGATTATACTTTATATTCTGCTTGTAACTGTAATATTTGACAAGAATTGACAGATATTCTATTTATTATAATATAATATTATGATGAAATTCTTGTTCATGTTGAGCGGCCGTAAGGGAGATCCCGTAACAACGGTAACAGTGTGACGTCATATGAGAATTCATGACATCAGACCATTGTTACATGACGTCAATCTCTTGAACTGAACGTCACTCGAGTGGTGATTATAAGAATAATCCACGAGTTGCGAGGAATAACGGATTATCTGTCCTGTGATAATTATTGCGATAAACTCCAAGCATGGAATTGGTTATTCTTTTTCTTACCCAAGACAATTTTGCATAAAAAGAGAAATATTAAGAGAAATACGCTCGTCCGGTGAAGTACAAATTGTACTCATATGCCTTTCTTATTTGCTCACTACTTTAGGATGGGCGACTCTAAGTAGTTGCAACTCACGATGTAATTTGAAATAGTTTATGATATTGATGTCACATTCTATCAACAAAATTATTGTCTCAAATCGTTTTTCTCAAAATTGTTTTTTTTGACCGCGCACAACCGAAAAGAAAAAGTAAGACGTCGTTAGCTTTCGTTACGTTTGACAAACCTAGTTTTTACTGTATGACGTCACTTTTTTACGTCATGTTTAATGACATCGTAGAGCTATGACGTAACGACATTTCGGCCGGGGACTCTGCCATCTAGCGTCGCCTTGAAGATTTAAACTTGTATTTACGGCAAAGAAAACCTCAGAAGGTCTTGATTTCCCATTAAAAATGTTGTAGTGTGTAACTTTCGTAATTTAAGTAAAAAAAAATCATCTTTACTCTCAACTAAATAAGAAGATCCAAGCAAATCATGAATGGGTGCAAAAAAGTTCCCTCAACCAATCAAAATGTGAGTTAATTTTAGAAAAACTGTAATTCCCATGACCATTATGCAAACTTTAATACCCAGTATATCCTTGCCCGCTTAAAAACCGGTTATCAACACTCAGTAGAGTGACGATAAAACAGATGGAACAGAGTATCTCACCCTCAATCATATAATACAATCGTTTATTATTACGTTACAAAGTCAGCAAGCTGGCCACGATAGTCATGTGAGCAAATTTCTTCAGTTTTTTTACAATGTAAGCAAGCAAGGAATAAATCAAATACTAAACTCGGTCCAGTTTAGTAACCTTTTTTAAAACTCGTGAATGGTATTGGTATTTAAATCCATTTTGTTGGTTTATTACCAAAACCATTCACACGATTAAAAAAAAAATGTATGAAATATTATGATTAAATTCTACTCAAAGGAATGTGTTTTCAAAATTAATAAAAAAAGGTTGAAAGGTATATACAGTTTACTTATGATGACTACATTAGACGTCAGATGAATTATGACATGTGGTTATATATATATATATTTTATATAGTTTTTTGTTCAAACTGTTAAAAATCTCTGCATTAGTTGCAGCATATGATAGTCATGCTGGGTAGAAGTCTTCTGCTGGTTGTCATCTGTGTCGGTGTGGATTGGGGTGCGGGTAAGGACGTTATCAATTTTATATATCTTACACATAAAGATACGAAAATGATTATAGCTAAAATGACATATAGAGTTTCATATAAAAGGTTCGATTAATCTAATTAGTTTCGGAAATGAATGCGCAACGTGAAACATGAAGTATAACGAGAAAAAACCTGAGCTGTTTATTATCATATTCGAAACTATATGAATGGACTCAGGAGCGGATACAGGATTTTCTTTTTGGTAAGTGCGCTTATTGGTATCACAAGAACAACTATTGCAATGATTTCGTTAAAACGAAAGAATATCTGTCGACAGGACATTAAGCTTGCTTACAGAATTAATGTTGCATCTCTACACTTTTCGTATACAACTTTATCATGTATAAGATATAAAGAGGATATCTGTCTTTTCTTGACTAATGTCATGCTTATCTCATCGAGTAAGGTAGAAGTTACCATGGTAATTCTCAAGAATTGACAGATATTCTATTCATTATATGATGAAATCCTTGTCTTTGCATTTCATATGGATGTATAAGCACTACACAACACTACCAATCAAACATCATCATACAACTGCTTGATTTACGTTTCAGATTTACGACTTCTTCACACCTCTTAAACTTCTGAATCCGGTATAACACCATGTTACAACACCTGTAGCAAATCAAACTCTTTGTTTATCTAAAATGTAAGCGCTACTATAGTGTATATAAGATCCAGCACTGTCTGTCCACATCATCAGCTCCAGCCATGTTGGGTAGAAGTCTTCTGCTGGTTGCCATCTGTGTCAGTGTCGATTGGGCTGCAGGTAAGACTAATATAATATTTTCTTGATACCATCTAATTAAATGTAACTATGTTCATATTAAATTCTTATTAAATGTAACTATGTTCATATTCATTTCTTTAGAATCTTTAAGAGCAATGCTATTATTATTTTGAGAAAAAAACTAGCAAAAGTGTCAACTAAAAAGCTAGGAAAAGTACTAAAGTACACACTTGAGTTGATTTTGCCTATTTTTCACATATTGGGAATGTTTTGAACAGTGAGTTCTATTGCTTTCCCCTGCCTACTTTAAACGAATAGCATTAAACAGACACCAGTTATTGTATCTAAACTATTTCAAATAAATCATATTGATAACGTGCCAACTTTAATGCATCACGTATTTTAGATGTTAAGTACATTTTGGTACATTGTGGTGCGTACTTACTTTTGCCTGGCTTTTTACATGTATTTTGATAATGCTTACTATCCCCAAGTCCAAATATTTTCCAATCTCTATTCACTTATAGATATTGTCGTAGGCGACCACGAGCTGACATGTATTACAGATGTGATAGTTCCAGTCAATAGCTTGATTGAAAATGATGGAAGAAATTACTAACCTTAAGAGTATGGGATTTGGCAACTCATGATGATAAGAATTCAAACACGGCATACGGCATTTGAGAAGAAATTACCATAGAAAAGTTAATTGTGTTTGAATGAACCAATCTATCTTTGTAAAATACGATAATTTCATTATGCATGGACGTCGTTATATCTCTGAGATAATACGAACTCATTGCACAGAATGACTTAATCATGAGAGCACAAGTGAACATGTGCTTGCATTATCCAAATGTTTTTTCTTATCTATTTATAATAATTTTTGCAGTCTCAAATTGAATTTGACAAACCTTAAGGAGGTTGGATACAAAATATCGAGGTATTAAGAAATTGCTAAATTTAGTCTTATTTTGTTGAAAAATATGTCTTGAATCAAATTGTGTCATAAAAATACCATGTCACCACAGTTTTTGTTCGAAAAAGGACCCATCCGTTAGGGCACCCAATGATGAAAATACAATAATTTGAAAACTCCTTTTTTAAGATAACTTTTGAATATAATTGTTATTTAAATGTTTTTCTATGAAGGCATTGCAGAATGGAAATAAACTTAGTCAGAAAAAAGGAACTTGAAAATAATATGAAGTAAATTCATACAAATAACCTTCTTTTTTTGTATGATTATTTTTGTAAAATGTTATTCTTTTATGAAAAAATCGATTTCTCGTATTAAGATTTTTTTGAAAATTATATATTTTATAGTTAATACACACTAGAATAAGATCAAAAAGAAAAAAAACAGTATGTCACCAGGGGATAACAGAGATATTCACATTCAATTTAGCCACATCAATGAAAATTAACATTCAGGGGAGGTAACTCTTCATTGTCAACACTACCCTTTTTATAAATTTTCATCAATACTTAAGGTTAATTAGTGAAATAAATTTTATCATAAAAAAAATACTTATGTTCACAAATATAACATTGTCATTGTTTTTTATCAAACTAAATAATTATTTTATTTTTTAATTTTTTTATCTCACACTTTCAGTGAAAAATAAACAAAACAGCATAAACTTTAAAATAGCACAAGCTGACTGTTGCGGATGTGCAGTAACAAAGGTATCCAACCTCCTTAATTACTTTGAGCTAAACATGATATGTTTCTTCAACAAAAGATTCGTATCGATGTTTACTCAGATGAAAGATTTAGGCCAATGTAATTCAAATTAATCCTTGAGTTTGGAATCAGTACATCTTTGGATGAATTATAATTAACGAAACTATTTAAATTCTATCTAAGGTTGTAATGAAAAGAAATAATTGTAAAAAATAGAAATCATCGATTTGTGTTTGATGATATGTTGGAGTGATTAGCATTCCCCCTATGAAAATAGTCAAATCTGTACTTCATAGACGGAAAGAAACTCAACTGCTAGAGTTTTGTCCTGGATAAGCACTGACTAATTATTCAACGTTTTACTTTTGTTTCAGGTACAAGATGTCCACTGGGGTTTAAACGATTCAGGTCATCCTGCTACTTCTTTGGTCATACATATGCTACTTTTGCAGAGGCAATGGTGGGTTGAGTATAAAGTGGGTCTCACTGTTCAATCACTTTGTCAAAAAATTACATTTGAAATAAAAAGCTAGGAGCAAGTTATGGATCATAGTCATTTTCCTGTCAAGGAATGGTGGCAATTTTTCAAAATCGGAAAAAATAATTGTTTATGTCAGTTCATAATTTATCAGATATCATTTTCCATTGTCATTTTGTGAATTCAAAACTTGAGATACTGTAGATTGTGGTGGCACTTTGGGTTTTTAGAATTGCAATGGTCTTTGTCTGTTATGCCTGTGAATATTTCCACATGCATTTGCGAAATTTAACCCCCATCGATGTTGGCCAAGTACCATTTAAATCCCAAGCAGGTATTTTGATTAAACTCTTTCTCGCTGTAAATATCAGGTTATTTAGTACAAAAGTGGTATCAATGAAATCCGCTTCAATTTCGCACCTTGTGTCAAAACCGTATTCAAACCTGCGCATTGTGACCTCTGATCCAGCCAATGATATAGTTTTATCGTAATGGTTTCAACCATTTAAGTTTATTACCCTCCTCATCTGCGCTACCACAGCCTAGATGTTTTTGTTTGTTTGTTTTTATTAATTATATTGTTGACAATTTTTGCTTGGTTGACAACCAAGTACTGCAAAAGTGATGTTGTCATTGACAACTTTTAATTTCTTTGACAGTATATCTGTCAGTACTAGTATTTGACTTGTGTTATCTTATACACCACTTTTATTTCTTTCAATTATGTATCTATTTTCAGTCTTACTGTAGCCATTTCTCCTCCAGCCTAGCTGTCATCACTTCGAGCAGTGAAAACAACTTCATAAGAGGTCATCTATTGAGGAAAGGACAGGGTGAGAACAAGTAGAGAATTCAGGGGGAGGGGATGGACGCGAGAATAGATTTGGTGTTTAAGTTCGTAAATCTTAATCCCTTGAAACAAGAGGTCACAACATCACTATGTATAGGGTTATGTCCCAGGAAAGTTACAAAGCATAAAGTTATGATTATAACACTCAACCTTATGCTCATTCCAGTTTTCAGTTTAGATTTCTATATTAAAACAAAACGTGGTGGATGGTAATAGAAAAGATAGATTCGTAAAGATTTTTGTAATAATGATGAGGAGAACGACACAAGAATCTGTGTCAAAACGTCGCATATAATTAACAAAGAAGTTGTCATCCATATATTCCTCATCATTATTGTCATTCCAACTTTTAAAATGCCTCTCGACTTCTGACACTGTCGGCACCTTGGTTAGTTTGTCGAAAAGATAATTGCTTTTACCTGCAAATACCGGAATCACTTAACAATGCAAAACAGGAAATTGAAACAATATACGAAGGAATTAAGACTCTCTTTGTAAAAATAATTTGACAAACTGCATTTTTCCTTCCTTATAATACGTATGATGTAAAATCTTCAAGAGTTCAAATAGATATCAACATTGCAAGTCTCTAGATCTGTGACATAATATGAAATTCTAACATATAGGAGTACCATTCATTTTGACCACAGGGTGAAACAACTTTAAGATTGCATTAATCACTTTCCAGGTCGCAGCTATTACATCGGTGGGACGGACCTACGTGTTGAGAACGTATGGACATGGGAAAATCCTTTACGGAGGATAAGGTACTCTAACTGGTATCCTGGACAACCAGACAACTGGAAGGGGAATGAGCACTGCCTCATGCTTCCAAGAGGAAGTTACAGATGGAATGATATAAATTGTTCCGAAAAACATCGTTTCGTTTGTGAAAAAGAATTGTAAATTGCAAAGAACGCAATGAAAGCATTCAAACACTGAACACACTTGTGTTATGTTTTAACAAGGTCATATTCAAGCAGTGTGTCCCTCAAATTGGACCCCTTGCTTTCAATATCATGTTGTGCTTGGCAAAATAGATAGTCACTGACCACCTTATGGCCAAGATATGTGAGCGAGAATACGGAAATTTGTATCGTAAAGTTTGGCTCTTATGACAGACAGACAGAATAGTTTAATGTTGTCTCATTTGTTTATAGAAAACAATCACACGGCGATTTAGGAGAAACGCTAGGAACATAAATGCTGGTTAGATAAATGCATTTTGTAGGTCCAAATATGTAAAGATGCAACAATGCATTTATATAAACTATCACCTTACATTAAAAGAATGTTTTGCAGGCCCTGGTACTGTCACATGTTAAAACATTCAAAAGATAGATATTTATAAGCAAGTATATGATAAATATCTATATCAGAGTTTCAATCTCGACTCTATCAACCAAAGAGTCGAATAGCAAAAAGCGCAGCGAGAACGGGTATAATCATCGTGATAAAAAGTCAACCTGCAAATTGGGCGAATTATTTAACTTGTTGGTGCAAGTCTATGGAAAGCTGATAGGCAGTTTGTGCTTGATTTCGCAGAACCTGTGTATAAATGTATCGATCATGGCCGGGGCTTGTGGGATGGCTCTAGAACAGCCTGAGCGGGGTCTTATCATCAACATTGTGTGATTGTGTGCACCGATTCCACAGTTTGCTGACCACAGATTGAGACACATTAAGCATGTGTAAAACCAATATGAAGTAAGCCAATCGCACCTAGACGTTAATCATGTTGTAGACGTCTAATTGCAAATTAAACCTAACACACTGAAGCAAAGATCATCAGTAAATCTTATCTTATGCAAGAACCGAACGAAAAGTAAACATGGATAGGATAGACTAGCACGCAGTAGTTCTCGTCATTCCGTGAGGTGTCAATTTTAACACACAAAAAACTCCTCCAACAAAAATTGCTCTATTGCGTGTCGCACATGCAGCTTAGATGTTCTCTTGGGGTGAGAAATTTGAATATTCTTTTAAAAATGTCAGGTGTCCTTGGCTATTCATGATCATCATATCACAACCTGCATCCTGTTTTTGCATTTCAATATCCCCACATCAATTTATTTGAAAGATATATAAACGGATAAAATTGCTATAAACAATATCCATTTCCTAAGTGTTTTCATGTTCACAATCCAAGATATAATATTTCTTTACGAGTATTCAATATATATGAGTGTTATATTTTGAGTATCTCCTTCTCGTTGACAGTGTATCACTTAATTCTCTTTACACGAATTTTCAAAATGACTATATTCAAGAAAACTTGTTGTTTTCCATCTAGTAATAAAAGTTTCTGAGAGCAACAACCTCAATGATACATGTCAACAATATATCTCCAGTTGGGCCACTTAAAGTGTTGTCACGGGTTTCTTTGTTTTTATTATAATTAGGTGTTTATGAGGGGTGACGCAAGGCATGCGTTCGATTTCCTCAAAGGGAGATAATCGTGTTTTAAAGGGAGGTGATAGGTTCGGTTCTACTTTTCTCACTGCAGTGAAAACATGGATTATATTTTTACTGCAGTGAAAATGTGACATTCTACTGCTTTTCTTTAAATATCGATATATATATAATATTTTCACTGCATGAGCCTATATTGCATTGCTTATTACATAATAATCCTGATTATTATATGAATGGCGGTGAAATACAGAGATTTATTACATGATTGAGGGTGAGATACTCTGTTCTATCAGTGAAATAAACCCCCTATCTAGCTAGAGTGGCGATAACCTTTATCGTCACTCTACTGAGTGGTGATAAACTTTATCACCACTCGAGTGACGTCAAGTTCAAGACTTTGACGTCATGTAACAGTGGTCTGACGTCATGAATTCTCATATGATGTCACACTGTTACCGCGGTGACGGGCTCTTCCAAGCGGCCGCTCAACATGAAATTGGCCCTTTTTGACGTAATTAGAAGAATTCAATCATATAATAAATAGAATATCTGTCAATTCTTGACAAATACCATGTTTATCTCATCTTGTGAGGTAGACGAGTTAAATATTTTCACTCGTGGCGCATATAAACTTTCTACCTCACTCGATGAGATAAACATGGTATTAGTCAAGAAAAGACAGATATCCTCTATCTATCAATGACAGTAAACCGTGTTATCAGTCACTAGTGACAATAACAATGGAACGTGTTATCAGTCACTAGTGACAATAACAATGACCTGACGTCATCGAACAATGCTCCAACGTAATGACACGGTCATGACGTCATGTTGTTGCTTTAACGACGGGGTCTTTTTGGAGCCGACTCAACGTAAATCCACTTCAATTTTGTTAGAAGTACAACGATTAAATCTTAAAATAAATAGAAAATTTGTGTTTTCTTGACAAATACAATGTTTATCTCATCTCGTGAGGCAGAAAAGTTACTCGTGAAAATATAAACTTTCTTCCTCAAGCGATGAGATAAACGTGGTATTTGTCAAGAAAACACATATATCCTCTAAATAAACCCCTAGAGATCAATTGATATCAATATGCGAGTGCATATAATGTATATATTCAAAAAAGTTCGTTCTCGTTTGATAGTTAACTCGGACACATGATAAATCTACATATCAAACTGGCGAACACATTGTTTTTTATATTAACGGTCAAGGTCACAGCAATATCAGGACTGCCGCTTGATTTAAAGAAAATACTTTAGCTTGATTGTGAAAACATTTGATCATTACAGAGTTGTTATTTCAAATGAAAAGTCATATTGGACTGTTTGACCTTGAGGTCAACAGATATAGATATGAATAATGTTTACTAAAAATAAATGTTAATGACGTCATTTTCATAATTTGTTATCATGCCCCGTGGAATCATTTTGGCATGTTCAAATACCAGGCTATAATTCAAGTCCTGACGTCCTTAATTATCTATTGTGATATCTTAAAAAGGCCCATACATGTATACTATGGTTTAGAGATGTCGAAAGAGGTTCAGGCCATATCCCCAGTTTTCTTGGCTGCTCTGCCTTTGATTGTTTGCTTTACAAATATGAATTATATATCAAAACATCTTTAATCTTGCAAAAGAGACAAGTAACTCGTTATTGAAATCTCATCCATTTCTCATCAATTATTGACAATTATTGATAAAAAGGTTAAAAAGTACACTTTTGAAATATATTGGGGATATCTTTCAAAGCAATCTGATAATTAAACTAATGGCAACGGCAGACGCTTCAGTTAAACAATGCTTGAAATGATAACTCACATTACAGCTACCAATAGTCGTTTTCATTTCTAAGTATAAAGCATGTC
Source organism: Steromphala cineraria (assembly GCA_916613615.1). Lineage (NCBI taxonomy): Eukaryota > Metazoa > Mollusca > Gastropoda > Trochida > Trochidae > Steromphala > Steromphala cineraria. The sequence goes on from OU744734.1 coordinate 3,842,284, forward strand.
TTTCGTATAAAATACTAAAATGTTTAGATACAAAATTCAAAAGGAGCAAAACGTTATCTGAATCAAACTTACCTTCCTATATTGCTAGATTATGAATCTATCGCATTATACAATATATTAACTCACATTGTGTCCTATGGTCTATCTCTTTTGCTATTCAAAAGAACGTTCTTAACTTTGTTTATATGTATATTAAATGCACTAACATATTGAAATCAATTTGACAGATCGTTTCAACACAGCTGTCATGTTGGTTAAGTCCAATTGAGCGGGTTTAGTGTATTTCAAATGACTTTCCACGCTCTGATAGAGATGGATAGATAGACACATGATAAATCTCCTGGCGGACACATTGAAACGAATTTATCTCGACGAGCAACCTTCCTAAATGCTTTAAATCCGGCTAGAAAGATGAGATTTGTCAAAATGGCGACTGAATATATCAGTGCTTCAATAGAGAGTTCAATAAACAAAAAGCGGGTGACTTTTAACTGAACCGATGTTCATAGATCGGCTCTCAGTGTGCATACTTTGAATCTTGAGTTAGCTGATGGACAACCTCGCTGCGAGTGAGCGGGGTCAACAATAACAACATGCAGTGGCGATACCACTTTTCAAATTTTAAAACAATTATCAAGTTAAAGTGTTTGAAAAAAATAGTGATTTTTAAATCAGTGGCCTTAATGGTTTTGAATTTGAACGTATCAAAACATATATACCCCAAAGGCTATGGGAGTAAGTTATCGATAAGAATTCTGTAATGATCACTGGAGAAAAGTTATAGCCTATATACGAGACAGACTGGGCGTTGGAAATTTTAAAAACAACTAATAATGATGTTTTGAAAATACAACTCATAAACGTATCACATTGTTTTAGCAGAAGGGCAATGGGTGTTTTTTGTCAAAAAGGCAGTATTATTATAACTTCAGTTTTAATTTATAAGTGAGTGCTTGAATAAACTTTCTTTATGAAAGTATTCACAAAATCTAAATTTCTCTTCTCATAAATGAGAAACCACTTTCTTCACATCTTCACAAGATTGTCTCAATACTTCAACACTCTCTTTGAGAGAATTTGAATATTTGAGGTTTAATAGGTGGTATATTGTATATACATCTAATACTCCTGATTCCTATTTCAGAACGCTTCACACACTATATGGTATCACACGTCTTCATCCGGTATCACACCGTGCTTTAGTATCTATGCACACCACCTTTACATGAGGAAATGATAGTGTACACAATCGCATTTGAGTGGTTAGCAAACATCCAATCAGTATCGGGCGTCCATTCGAGGTGAACATCATGCTTTTTGCTGATGTTCCTGTTTACGACTTTACAATCCAAACATAAAATAGATATTTGGGTTGATTGGTTTAATGTGTGCGTTGGAAATAAGAACCTTTTTAAGATGAATGAGAGTGTGAGATGATGAGAGAGGCAGAAAAATGACACTATGCAAAGTTACTTGGAGCATACAGGCACACAGTATTCCCAATAATGTCCCTCTTCAAATAAGTTATGATAAGTAATACTTACTAGCATATCCGAGATGTATCGAAAAATGCCATGGACACGTTGTCCGAGAGGCCCGTCCGAGGCGTAACAGCTGTCCCTTCCTTTCGCTGATACATCTCATAAGCTATGATACCAACTTACATCTCATTTATCCGATTAGAATAACAACATAATTACTTGGTACTGAATATGAATTCAATTTAACAACCCTACAATGATCCCTTCATTGATATAAGAATGAAGAGAGTAGTTCTTTGAAGTAAATAGTAGCATGTGCTTCTTATGTGTAACAGCACAAGGTAAGAGTAAATGTTCTACATTCATAACTTCGTGCAATCAATGAATATCCACCTGCTTCAAAATAAGATTTTCACAGATTGTTCATTTTGTTTTAGAATTTGATGGACTTAGATGCCTTATTAGAGTCCACACGCACAGTAGAAGTTCGAGAGTGGTTATTACACAATATCTGTTTCTCTCAATATAAAGATCAAGATTATCTTATATTTTACAGCTTATCTATCCAAGAAATGAATTTCATAATGTGTTTATCCACACGGATTAAACATGTATAACTGTTGAATTTTCTTTTTCCATGTTTTATTTTCCGATTTGTATACAATGTGATTACATCAACTTAGCAGTCATGTAATAAAGAATAAACACACATTATATATGTACACCAAAACAATTTAAGCATCCCCAAAATAAAAGTTGAATTTTCAGTATATGTTGAAGCCAAAGTTTAACGCTCATTATGGCAAATCATTATGGTGGAACCTGTGATCATAGAGGAGAGTACACTGGACCGACGAAAGTCGTTTCCTCCTGTATTCTGTTGATGGCCGAGCCGATACGTCGTGCCCCCAGGAACAATTTTTCAGGGTACCATATGGCGGGGGATCGGTGATTGTTTGGGGAGGCTTCTCCTACAACTGTAGACTCGTATTGGTGACTATACAGGGTTCACTCACAGGCTTCCGCTAGGCAAGGGGAATGGGATAAGGACTTAATAAAAAGTGCTGACAAGAACTTTAATTAGTCTGATTAGATTAAAAGAACGTTAAAAACCCCGATAATTCACTCAATCAGAGGGAGTACGATCCTGCCCACCGGACAGAACTGTTCTACCGAACCGAGCAGGCTCACTTGAGTGCTTGTCCAGCTGGTAGTGTTTCAGGAACGTACTCTGTCGGCTCCATATGGCCGCCGAGCAGATCTCTTCGATGGGCAGAGCCGCAGTGTACGCTGTAGAGGTCACTATTGCTCTGACTGAGTGAGCTCTCAGTTGACTAGGGGGCTCGTGGCCCTTATTCACATAAGCCATACATATTGCTGATACTAACCATCTAGAGATGGTTTGCTTACTAGATGGCTCTCCCGTCTTGCCCCCTCCGTAGGAACAAAACAGCTGTTTCTGCTTACGGACTTCCTTCGTCCTTTGGATGTAAGCCCTTAGGCATCTACGGACGTCTAGTATATGGGGAACAGCCTTCACTGAGCCTCCTATCGACGGCTGCATAAGCGCCGGGAGCTCTATAGGAGCTGTAACATGAAAGGTCTGGTCGACTTTAGGGCGGTATGAGTCCGGCAGTCTAATGCTGACTCTGTCTTTGTTAAAAACAGTCAGCTCGGGATCGGCAGACATTGCATGAATGTCGCCTACCCGCCTGCCAGACGTAACCGCCACCAAAAAAGCTGTCTTCCAGGTTAGAAGCTAGTTCCCCCTCCCCCAGAGGGTAACGCCGAGTGAGATCCTTAAGATCCCACACCGAGCGTCACCCATCCAGAAGAGGGTTCACCACTTCGGCCTCGATGGTAGGCAGAAGGTGGAGCGGGGCTCGTGCTGCTTTGTCGGTGGCAAAAGCATCACCGGAAAGGCGGAATCCAGTGGGATCTGGCTCCGGTATCACCAGACCCGTGTCCCTGCCCCGGCACCGTAGTACCAGGGTCAGTGCTCTTGGGGTTTGAACCAACCCCAGAAACACTCGGATGTACTGGCGTGCTCTTGGGCGTCCGCACAACATTGGCATCGAACCGGAGGGCAGCACTGTGGCTGTTCCGGGAACGGTACCTGAGGTTAACATCAAAAGGTGCTGTGGGTAGAAGGGGGTGGGGGCGGCAGCCGCTGTTTGTTTTGCAGGGTTGCCGGCGGCTGGCGCTCATCCCCATCAGAAATCTCCATATTGGTTATGGTCCTGATGGGGGGAGGCTTAGCCTTACCTTTACCCTTAGACTTACACTTCCTCTTTATTTCAGAGGGGGGGGGGTCTTTCTTATGTATGTCTCCGCCCGCGTTGAGTAGGTTCGTGAAGAACAGCACATCAGCGTGCCTGCTGGCCCTGGTGTCTGGGGTGAATCCTAAGCACACTGAACAGTCACTGTCCTCGTGCGCGTCCTCGACCAAGCAGCGCAGACTGGCACGCCCGTCTGCCGGGGGCATATTAATGCGACACCCCTTACACTGCTTGAATGACTGCAATGAATCATTAAGCACTGATAAGAGGGGGTCCGGGAAGTGGAAGATGAAATATTGTTTGTTTTAAATTTAAACAATAATAATGTTCTCACAACGTAGAGGCGATAAAATATATATTAAGTATGCGAAAGCAAGCTTGATAATATAAACCCCTACCTGAAATAAATAAAGCATGTAATACATTACTAATGCTTGCTGTAATGTGACATCGTACGTGTATTTCAATCTAGACCCCCGGGAGAGGATGGGGAGGATAGACATCTCTTGGGACAAGGACTCACGGGTCCGCTGCTGCTCCGGCAGTGGCAGCGGATCTTAGGGTTACTCACCTCGGCCCAGGACCTCACCGCAGGTCGATGACTCACCAATCTCTATTTCCCGCCCTTGCCTTCCCGCCTGCGAGAAGGTTCGCTCAGGCATCCGTCCGCTCCAGGTAGTTCGATTGACGATTTGGTCACATGACCGTAGGGGGTGTGGAGATGAGCATGCAACTCCGGTTTGTTTTTCTGTGTAATTGAGTCGAAAGATAATCAATAGGCAATTAGGGCCTATGGCGAGTTGTCGACGGGTAAGTACAAATATTGATGTTTACTCAAAAACGTACTATATATATTATATAATCTTTGTTTTAAACACACCCTGTCAAGTAAAACATTTCAAGAATTAAATGTTTGCAATGTTTCAGTAACTTGATAGATTGGACCCGAACTCGAACTCGCTGTAACAATTTGCAACAACAGTGTATTGTTGCCAATTGATCCTAAATGTACTCATTACACTCATTGATAAAATGAGGTCAATCTCTTAAATACAACTCAACGCCTTTTAAGCCATCGTTTTTGACATGCCGTAAGGCGTCCTTGACACCAATTTTAGTATGTTGTCTATGATTGAAATAACATTTGTGACTTACATTTGTTGTAAATATAAAATGCCTCTTATAATTAATAGTTATACTTCGCTCTGCTGTCATATTTATGTAATGATGTCGTTAGTGGTTTAATGGTAGGCCATCAAAGTTGTACTTCAAAACTGCCGTGACGTCAGGTTTTTATTTTTGTGTATGTATTTTGAAAAGTCGTTTTAGCTTGGTAACACATCCCATGACCCCCTATTATTGTAACTGGATTTGTTTTGAGCACATCATATTTAAGTATCAGTTCTAAAATGCTTTTTTTAACTGTGTTTTCGCTCTTATTGTCACTATGTTTCAAAATTTATGCATCCCTGTACCTATTTGAATATCTTTGATATCATAGACACTTTATTAATAGAAAGCGCAAGCTTTCTTTAGAACGCAAAATCAGTAAGAATTATCGCAATATAATTAATCATATCAGTAATATCATCAATGCTGTTGACTCAAAATTCGTTCGGTGACTCAAACATTTTCTGACATTTTTACCAACTTTCGTTTTTGAAAATATGAACTTCTAGAATATTTTATTTGTTCGTCCCATCTTCCTCAATAAAATTAATTAACGTTGGTAAAACTATATTTTTTTATAAAAACTTTAAATTTAACTTTTTTTAAATTAAATTCGATAAAGAAAAAGGTCTTCTATGTTCAAGCTAAACTGACACTATTCATTTTTGATAAGTAATTGAAAGAAATAAAATAGAAGAAATTTTTATCCTGAAAGTAAAATCGACAACTTTGAAATGTTCTATAGGGATTAAGAAATAAAAGATAAGCAGGACATAAGAATGCAGAATCTAGTACCTACAAAGTAATTAAGACCTAGAATTTAATTACAGGGTAGTCTCAAAATAAATTTGAATTTCAAGATTAAAAATTATGAGGAAGGGATATCAAAATTAGGATAATATAATCTCAATATCAAATGTACATACTATCTACGTGTTTTACATGATAAAATCAAATGTTAACTATTCTCTACGTTTAGGATCATTACAAAACACCATTACCATTGTCACCCCAATAATTAAAACGTTTGCAAGAGTGTCCCCTTTTAGGAGACAATAATCTCATTTAAGATTAAGCCATTAAATAATTGAAAATAACATATTCGCTTGTAACCATATATCTTCTATTATTCTTTCATTTCCGTAACTTTGGCACGTCCATACAGGTAGTTGTGAATAAAAACTGTAATGAATTAATGATTGAAATTGTCATTCTTTCTAAAAGATGCATTTATTTCGAATCTGTAAGTAAATTTTTTTCCAAATATTGTCTTTGTTAATGGGTTGTTAGTTTCAGGCAAGAGATGTGTTCTTATAAGCGCAACTCTCATCTGTGTCAGTGTGGTTTGGGCAGCATGTCAGGATATATCCACTTAGTGGTACGTATATATGTATTTGCCACATATCCATTTCACTTCCCAGTATCGTTTGTTTGAACAGTTAAATGGCGCTGCACCAGTTGCAGCATATGATTACCTCTAATGGATATAGGGTCAGGAATCCCCTGTCTACAATATCAGCTCCAGCCATTTTTGGTAGAAGTCTTCTGTTGGTCTCTGTGTTAATTTTGGTGCGGGTAAGGACGTGCGCATTTCTGTACTTAAGTAAACGTTCGTATTGCTTTCATGAGTACATGTAGATCAGAATGGAGCACCAGATTCACCAAACTGCAACCTGTTCCATTATATCAACAAACAGTGGTATTTCAATAATCACTTCCTTTATGACGGGTACAGCAAACGTTCAGTAAGCATGTTGTCGGTACATGTAAATCGTGTTTCACACTTCAATAACCTTTTCAGACTTCGAATTGTTAATGAGCATCACACCAGATCTAGATGCAGCCAGTTGACTCTCTTAAGTGTATATAACACCAAGTACCTCCTGTCCACATCATCAGCTGCAGCCATGTTAGGTAGAAGTCTTCTGTTGGTTGTCCTTTGTGTCTGTGTGGATTGGGCTGCAGGTAAGATTACTTTTATGGTTTAAATAAATTGTATTGCCGTTATCGTTATATAGTTTCTTTTGAAATATTACAATGTTTAACTATATTAAATAATGAAATTATTTGAAATGAAATGATGTTTTGAGACGAAAGTATCAAACATTTGAAATTTATATTTGAATGCAATGTGTATATCATCTCATGATGTGAACTTTAGTTTTTGAATGCAATGTGTAAGTCATCTCATGATGACAAAAAAAATATCACATAATGTTACTAATTGCAACACCATAGTCTGTGATCAAAAGAAGCAGTTTTAAGATGAATTTTCCTTGTTTGCAGTACCTATGTTTATCCATTTTCATAAATAAAATGTGTGCACATGAAATTGGTCGCAAATAGTTGCTTGATACTGGATTTCTTATGCGAGTACAAATGATATGGTTAAGAAACTATTTGGTTGGTTTTCATAAAGTTTTGTTTATTGGGAAAATTTGGATATACGTTGCTCAATAAAGTGTTATTATCCTTTCTTTTTCGACGTTTGTATATTTGTATATTACAATGATCTTTATAATTGGACCTTTATCCATGGCAAGATGTTGAAATGCCTAACAATGTGGCAGTAAGTAATTACGTTGGTTTCTCTTGCAGATCCATGTTACTTGGCAATAGATATACAAAAAATCCTCTACTGTCGAATACCATTAAATCCCATCGAGTGGAGTAAATGTCACTTTCTCACTATTTTTCCTACGCTTTAACTATTGAATTATGACATTAAGACATCATCCGACATCAGGACATGACATAAAGTTTTGTTGTTGTGATGGTTGAAGTACAACGATAATAAAAACCTTGGCAAATTTTTGTGATGATATGATCAAAAATTATTGAGGTAGAATATTTGAAATAAACAAGAGTTTGATGATTTAAATTCGAACACAGCGCTCGCCATTTGATAACAAATTAGCGTTTGAAAGTGTATTATGTTTGAACGGAAGACACGATGTAAAATACCCTAGACTACCCTTTTTTTGTATACCCTGACTTCCAATCATATGTTTGTGATAGATATTTCGAAATAGTTTAAACCAGGAATGCTGGTGATGATTTGCTGACATTATCCAAAGTGTTTTCTATTTAAAGTTTTAATTTGAAGGTAAAGTATATATGTTTTTTTATGGTTTCTTAAATTGAAAATCATTACTGAAGTTTCAAAATGATTTATTAAACATTGTACAAGACTCGACTACACTAAGCTTATCAAGATATTTTTCTTGAACTTTGAATATTTAATTGTCTATACATCAAATCTTGTGTACGTTGTTAAATTATTACTTGTATATACGTGTTACAAGTTTGTTATGTATGGAACTGTTATTCTTACATGTCCTTTTTCTGTATGGAGTTTTGAAAAAAAAAAGTAAAAGAAAAAAAAAAGAAGATATTCTTCTTAAATAATATTTGTCTCAATGAATTCAGATAGAACACTAAGAAAATTCTCTCCAAAATGACCTTTTGATTTTGTAAGCAGAAAACTTTTTTATTGGTTTGAAATAAACGAACCTATATAAATTCTTCCTAAGTGTATAATAAAAACAAACGATTGTTATTATCTATAAATTATCGGTTTCTGTTCGAACAAATTTTGCAGTTATCAAAAAAAGCTTTCCCATTTTAAAATAATCAACTATGTGCTGCAAAGACTTCATGGAATTCATCATCTGGAATAGTTTGCATGTCCCACTTGATAAGCACTGTATTTAACGTTTTCATATGTTTAGGTACAGGATGTCCACTGGGGTTTAAACCATTCAAGTCTTCCTGCTACTTCTTTGGTCATGCAGATGCTACTTTTGCAGAGGCAATGGTGAGTTGAGTTAATAGAATTGACCTTGAGGTTTTCGATATGTGAAAACATAGGCACGTTTATTGAATTTAACATAATATTTGTCTTCCTTATTCATGATCATTGGTGTTAGTTAAAAAAATTGTTTGAACAATTCATCAACATCAAATTTCACTTTTTGAAGAAAAAAAGTTTTCTTTGAACGATGATTTCACTTTTGTTCTTATCTGTTTGAGAATACGACATCCAACCAAGAATATTTGTATTTGGAAATCTTACATATAGTAAATTCAACTTAAATGTCATCTTGTCTCGGGATACGAACGTTGCGCTGACTCCACTGGATTCGCTCGCGCGGTCCGACTTGGGACGGGGCCAATCAAATCGTGTTCTCATTGAGATTTTATCGAGAGGGTGGCGAGAAAGTGGTTTGATGTCCGGGGTTGGGCCGCGCGAGCGAATCTGGCTTCTGGGCCCAGGGTGTAGATTGTTAGAGTTGGCGTGGCGTTCGTACCCTGAGACAGGATGCTTAATGTGTACTTTCTTTCACCTGTCAGTTTATTCTTATATATGATTCTTTTCTGTGGATATAAACTCACCTGTACATACATGCACTTTGCATCCGGAGTTGTTGAGAAGGAAATCCTTGATAATGTCTTCGTTTGAGCAGAGAATTACTGTAGTAGAGTTAAATCATATAAAAATGTATTTCAAAATGTTCAATGAAACAAATAATGTATAAACGCAAAAAAAAGAAAAGAATTGACATTGAGATAAACAGGTTTTTTAAATTAATAACAAATGGTACATAAAAAAGGACACCGTAAATGTAGAACAAATTCGTAATAGTTGCGCACGTAGCAGAATACATCAGGGACAATCAGAAATATCATTTCAAACTGGAAATACAGACACTATTTTTGATAAGCCTCTACAGTGATTATGTTCATTCTGGAACGTAGATCTATTTAGAAGATAAATAGTTGCGTTTGTAAAATTTCCGGGATTCATTGTTATTCAACACCCGCAAAATTAGTTTAAAACCGACGGCGTTAGCTTAAATTTGCGGGTGTTGAATAACAATGAATCCCGGAAATTTTACCATTACTTATACATACATTTATTTGTCAAGCTCATGATATACTTTTAAAATGTCCATCTTAACTTTTATGTCACACATCCAACTTATGTGGGTTTTGACTGTGACCTTGTTTTATCTTATTCACAGCTTTATGTGTTTCCATTCTGTATCTATTTTCAGTCTTACTGTAGCCATTTCTCCTCCAGTCTAACTGTCATCACTTCCAGCAGTGAAAACAACTTCATAAGAGGTTATCTATTGAGGAAAGGACAAGGTGAGTACAAATGAGAATTGGGGGGATTAGGAGGACACTGGCGTGGAATAGTATAAATACAAATTGCTACCCTCAGTAATTTAGTAATATGGGGGGCAAAGCGGACGAAACGTTTCAAAATTATAATTATTTTATAAATTAAAATTCTTTATTGAAAAAGTGATTAATGTAATGAAAAAATACATAGATAAACAAATTAATAAAGCGAAGATAAAGTGTGTTAAATAATGCTAATATTTGTTTGTTCACTCTGCCTCGACACTACCCCACCTTCAATCTAGGACACTGTCCACAACTCTGTCAGATTGCCCTATGTGATTTTGCTTCAACCTTTCAAACGTCATCAAATACCGTTAACTAAAAAATACGCATTCCAATGCAAAACAGAAAGTTGAAAGCGAATGAAAAGAAAATGAACTGTTTGTGTATCATTATCAAGCAATGCAAAAGCTCTTTAACGTTAAATCAAAGTTTTATGACAGAGGGTAATTTCAATTTCCTTCTTAATGTTACGTATGAGAAAAATCTTCAGGAGTTCAAATAGATATTGACAGGGCAAACCTCAAAACATATATATGAGTACCATTCACTTTGAAAACAGGGTGAAACTACTTTGAGGCTGTATTTATCACTTTCCAGGCCGCAACTATTATATTGGTGGGACGGACCTACGTGTTGAGAACGTATGGACATGGGAAAATCCTTTACGGAGGATAACATACTCTAACTGGAATCGTGGACAACCAGACAACTGGAAGGGAAATGAGCACTGCCTAATGTTTACAAATGAAGGTTACAGGTGGAATGATGTAAATTGTTCCGAAAAACATCGTTTCGTTTGTGAAAAAGAAATGTAAATTGCAAAGAACGCAATGAAAGCATTCCAACACTGAACACACTTTTGTTATGTTTAACAAGGTCATATAGCTTGAATATTTTCAAGCAGTGTATCCCTCAAAATGGACCCCTTGCTTTAATTATTATGTTGTGTTTGCCAAATTAGGTAGTCACTGACCCCATCAACGGTATGTCAACGTGAATACGGAAAGTTTGGTTTTTATGACAGACAGAATAGTTTAATTTTGTCTCAATTTTTTGCACAACCAACGATTTATGAGAATCACTAGGAACATTTAATGCTGGTTACATAAATCATTCAGAAAAACATTTTGTATGTACAAATATAAAAAATGCAACAGTTCATATATATAAGTATCTCCTTTCATTAAAAGAATATTATTGCAGGTCCGAGTATACTGTCAAAGGTTTAAACAGATACAATTCTAATATACAAATATTATAGAATAAAACAGTTCACTTTCAAAATCCTTCAATTTACATCTACTGACCATAAATAAAACTACTCCAACAGGTGAATGAACTTGCATTTCATCTTCGATAATGTTTAGACAGTGAAAATCTATGGTAAAAATGCAGGCTCTCATGGCGCCCTGCTTCTACCTTGAGTGGTGATACCCTTACAATTAGCAAGGGCGTCTTGGTGTGTAAGGGGCAATTGAGGTACATATCTACTTGGTATGTTTATACAATAAAATATAACTTGTATATAGATATGGAGTTAGTGATGTGGTTTATTTCGTAAACAGGACACCAGCTCCCTTCACATGTACATTTCATATGAAATACAATTCATTTACAATTTGAAGCGCCAGAAGGTTACAACAAGTGTCTTTTTTTTGGATGCAAGAAATACAAATTTTGACAAACAAATTAGTATAGATATAATAATAATAATAATAATTAGGGTATTTATATAGCGCACATATCCACACCGAATGCATGTGTTAATATATTATTATTATTAAAAGTTGTACAAATTTCTGTAAAGTTGGGTTTATGATATAATACTGTGGTAATAGTTGTTTTCTTAATCTGTCGTAAAATGGACACTCCATACAGAAGTGGTACTCACTTTCGACATATGGAATTACACACAATGGACAAAGTCAATTGGTTCTTTCAATATTTAACATTATACCCTTCTCTATTAGAAGATTATGACCTGAACATCTTAAATTTGACAAAGCCTTTCTTTAAATTACATTAGTGACATATAGATATATAAGATATATAAAGTTCGGGACATAAGTGAAGTTTCACATGGCAGAAAAAAATCTAGTTTTGGAATATCAACAACTCTATCATGCCACCATTGCATATCTATGTCCTTACAACGTTGCACAAATTCACGAAGAAATATGTCGACATGACCCACACCTTGATGTAGCCACATATTACCAAAGCCATAGTTGTAAAGTAGACTTTTTACGTCAAATGTCCAATATTTCAAACCACCTTCTGCCTTTTTGTATTCGAAAAGATAAGTTGCACTAAGCAAAGTATTCCTATGTTGGGTTAAAAAACGAAGCCAATATGATAAGATTCTTTTAAAGCGGAAGACCTTAAAGGGGCAGTAGCACGTTTTTAGGGGGAATATAAGGTGATGTCAGGAAAATGAACAATAACGGTTCGAATTGAAAGACAATGTATTCAAACTAAATGGAGAAGTAATAATTCAGATATATAATGTAAAGTTTAGCCATGCGATTCTTTTTTCTTACACAAAATGAATTAAAGGTGTTCACATAAAATGGCCGCCAATGGATTTTATATGAATCCTCATACTTTGTCCTCTGACTAAGGGAAATTGGCTAGTGTAATGAGATTGTTGACACTGTCAAAATAATACATTTAGCGTTAACTTACAATTATCAGTGAAAATTTTAAAATATAAAATGATCAAAAAACGTGCTACTGCCACTTTAAGAGAAAACCTGCCGAGCTCTCCTCTAGCAGCCAAATTAGGACTACAGAGATTAAGTCCAAGAACAAGTTTACAGAATCTATCATGAATATTTTCAACATTAGGAGATGGATGGAACCCCCATACCTCTGAATCATATAATAAGATTGGAAGAACTTTTTTTATCAAATATATTAAACTGTATATTAGCTAAGAGATTGTAAAATTGAGGGATTTGTGAGCGTATGATATTTATAACTTTCCAAGCCTGAAGTGACAATGTTTTCTGAGTCACAAACCATGAGCCAGAAGAAGAAAAATGCACACCTAAATATTTGTAGGAACTGACTATTTCAAGAAATTCCCCTTGAGAACTAAACTTTTCAAACTTAATAATGCGACCACCACTTCTAAAAACTATAACTTTACTCTTATCAATATTGACTTTTAATTTCCATTTATTACATTAATCTGGTAATTTATCCAGACGTTTCTGTAAACCATATGGAGTTAGTCAACCAACCAACCAACACTTTTTCTGTGGACAAATGTTAATGACCAATAACATTGTGAACACATCTTTAATTCGTATTTCAATAATCCCATCGTGAAAAGTTAATAATTGAAAAGAAACCAACACACAAATTCCGTTATCTTTTTTTTATTGCAAAATAACACAGAGGTAAAACATCATATGATTTGATACAAAAGTATTTTCGAGTTTACTTTCCTTCAAAGGCGTAAACGTCGGTATCATTTGAACAGACTTGAAAAATTTAGTATACTGTATACCTCAGAGTTTTAGATTCGCGGGATCATAACAAAGTTTAAATCATCATAAATTTGCCTTACTAACTTTTTGGTGTGATTCAGTCTTAAAACAGTAACATTTGAAAATTGTTATGATTGAATATGCTAATAGCTATACTTTAATTCACAATACAAGTCGTTTAAATTGAAAGCATCTGGTATTGAAGAATCATCTTATCTTCCCCGTATAGATATTAGATTATTCTAAATGTATTATCTTCAGAGTGTCCAACATCTCTTTTCTAAAAGCTAACTATCCTTAGTCGTAATAGAAATTATAGTGCAGTATACTAAGAGAGATTATAGTGCAGTATACTAATAGAAATTATAGTGCAGTATACTAATAGAAATTATAGTGCAGTATACTAATAGAAATTATAGTGCAGTATATTAATAGAAATTATAGTGCAGTATACGATTAAGGCTGGCGGCAATTGTGAAATGTACAACTTTGTAACCGTTTGTGGTAGGGAATTGTATTTGCATATCTTCGTACGTTCATTTAAAAAAACAGCTTATTATTTCAGACATTAGTTTGTTAATGGAAACAATTTCCGTGTTTTATGACATCCATTTGTATGGTCGTAGGACAAAATCTAAGGACATAAATGAAGATTGGGTGAAACAGGTCAATTAAAATACGTCTTCTTTCGTCAAATCGTCACCACGAAAAGTGTTATTGTATAATATTTATACCTTCTCATCAGCTAATTGTGAGTTATTTTCAAGGTAATTTCTCCCAATGTTTAATGGTTATCTAAAACCTTAACATTAAATCTCTAAGTGGCAGTAGCACTTTTTAGCAATTTTATGTTCTTAATCTGTCACTGATAATTGTAAGATAATGTTAAATATATGTTAAATACAGTGTAAAAAATCTCAATTCACAAGCCAATCATCCATAGTCAGAGGACAAAGAATGATGATTCACATAAAATCCATCGGCGGCCATTTTGTGTGAACACCTTTAATTCAATTTGTGTAAGGAAATTGAATCGCATAAATAAACTTTGCCTCATGTAGTTGAATTAATACTGCTCCATTTAGTTTAAATACATTGTCTTTCAATTGGAACCATTAATTTTCATTTTCCTGACATCACCTTATATTCCCCCTAAAACGTGCTACTGCCCCTTTAAGAAGAAGGGGGCAACAAACTTCTCAATCTAGTGTCGTTTTTAAACATTACAGTCTTCAAAATTTCAAAACCTCAAGTCAAAAGATATATAAAGGTTTGATAATTCAAATTTAAAATTCATTTGTGGTGCTGCTCGTACATGTAGGCGACACTTCTAAGTGAGGTCTCAACGAAATTCTTCACTTATTTGTGTAAATTTTTACATGTATGCGTTGTAATTACTATGTATACAAATGAATTTTGAATTTCAGGTTCATTTAAATGTACCATAAATTCCCTTACGGACAATAAAGAATAATTTTACCTTATCCTATCTTATTTTATCTTATTTTAACATTGGATATCTATACTTATGAGGATGCACGGTTACATTAAAGTACCTTCAATAAACGATTATTACACAATAGGTGTTGGAAGTTATATTTGCTTTGCCAAAATCGTGAAACCTACCAATAACAAAGAAATTGCTTGTTTGGGATTGGTTGTTAGCTGTTTTATGTGATTGATAAGACGTGATCCT
Organism: Steromphala cineraria; assembly: GCA_916613615.1. NCBI lineage: Eukaryota > Metazoa > Mollusca > Gastropoda > Trochida > Trochidae > Steromphala > Steromphala cineraria. The sequence continues at coordinate 3,857,597 of OU744734.1, forward strand.
CTGGCATTATTAAGAATAAATAAATGTCTGCCAATGAGAATTAATACTGCTCACAGATCATGTCTTATCTAATATATAAACCAAAATAGTTCATATAACAGTATTATGAATGATAATGTGAAAGCATAGAAAAACAGCATTCTCTCCTCACAGAGGCAGATCAAGTCATGAAATGTTGATACAGCCTCTATTCTATTACCCCGAAATCCTCGGGTTCCGGTAGCTTCCCCTGGCGGAAAAAATTTGCACTACAATCCATTTGAATTTCTTTAGCAAATGACAACGCTTCTCGTATGGAGAGGGTAGTTCATATCACAAGGCCCTTGTCATCATTCAGTAGCTAAAATGATGACTTTAGAACAGCGTCGCTGATTGCACAACTAACTTTGATCGCCTCCAATCAGGCATCTCCAATTCTATCCCACAAAGTCGGCATAATATAACAAAGGCTGTATCAACAATTCATGACTTGATCTGCCTCTTTGGGGAGAGAATGGAAAAACAAAAGCGACGGCAAACTTCGAAATACACGATGGTTTCTGTAAACACTGTGTATAACCGTACACCGGAACTAGCGAGGTGTACGGCGGAGAAATGTTGCTAGCGAGGAGCGTGATGGCAAACGGGATCACTTAAAAAGCAATCATCGCCGTTTCATCAACTTTTTCTATGTTATTATCATGTCAATAGCTTTCCGAGGCTATCTAATGTCATATCCTGTTCATAGTCAGAGATAGCAAATATGTTACTAACAACAGCATTACTCGCATGTCATTGTTACTGTCCCTTGGATACAGAATGACAAGCACATACATTTGACTAAGTATGTGTGCTAAAATTACCACATGATGTTGATTATTTATAGTTATGAAGTAAAATATTATCTAAATTTCGATTTCGGCTCCTCGCTAGCAACATTTCTCCGTCGTACACCTCGCCAGTTCCGGTGTACGGTTATACACAGTGGTAAATATTCTGATAAAAAAAAAGATATCAAAGGTGAGAATTAGATTCTGTAAGATTTATTTAGCGTGAAAGTTTACATTTTCTTTTCACAAACAAAACGAAGAATCTCCTCGCAGGGACAGTCGTTTATCTGGTACCCGTAGAGGTTGTATAAATCCAGACAATGCTCTCCCCCCTTGTAGTTATCCGGTTGTCCAGGATACCAGTTCAGGTAGGATATTCTCCGTACAGGATTCTCCCAGGTCCAGATACCCTCAACACGCAGGTCAGTACCGCCGATAAAGTAACTGAAACCTTGACATAGATCTGTTGGTATTGGTTGGTTAAAACATATCATTTACATTCATAAACAAGATGCAAGTCTACACGAATCTTTAAATAATTGTTCAAACAATGCTGCAGATTGTTTGGACTTTTGTCTGTTATGACAAATGACTATGCTAGTCATATAACGTTTACTGAGCTCGAACTGTCGCTCCCCTAACCTCTGTCATAGGCAGTTTTCAGTAATTCATTTTATCCTGGATATATACATATATATATATATGTATGTAAGAAACCTACAAAATGACTGGAATTATACTCTCTTATAAGAAAAATGCATGTTTCATGCGCTAGACTTTTTCAGAACCAGGTTTCTCAATAAAACTAAGGTTTGCAGAATTGCACTTTGGAAAAGGAAAGGTAATAGAATATTCTATAAACTATGCATTCTAACAGCAATCCAAAGATTTAACAACTTTATGCAAAATGGATTGTAAAGAAATAGACTAATTCTGACTATTATCGAGCTCTGCAAAGACAAATAGGATTTAAATTTTCGAATTTAAATAACAATACAACCTTATATGACTACAATAAGAACGAACCAACTTATTATTTCGGAAATGTTACCTTCTCCTTTTCTGTTCAGATATCCCCTTATGAAGTCCTCTTCATATCTAGAATCGATCTCTGCCAGTCGGCTTTCATAGTCTCTACAGAACGACTGAAACAATATGTAACATTTTTCTGATTTGGAACACACTATCTGCAATAGTGCTAATTATTGTCCCTTTTTCGAACCAGCACTCCAAGCGTCAGGCAGCACGCTCAGCTGTTATTACTGTATCAGCAGCTAAACGATTTGCTTATTTTGCCTACACAAAAATAGAGGTAAAACAACCGGTAGTTGCTTGTTTTAGTTGCACAATGCTGCTTGTTTTTTTCAAAACCAATTAATTTATTTGAACTACTAAATTATACATCATGTTGTCCAGTTTATGTCGATCGAAACATGCAACTCATGTTTCAAAAATATTCGTTCTTAAACTTTCAGGTGTCTTTGTCATTAGTAACTGACAATTTCCCGTAAATATCACACAGTTATTTTCTATATGAATTAATATTCCATATGATACAGTTTGGATAACCTCTCTTCGATAGGCTAAGATTTTCCAAATTTACCCCCTTGTATCTTTCGAATGCCGTTCCAATGACAAGAGACAACCATCATGGCCTTGAAATGCTGGGTCAAGTTGAAGATGAATATCAATGTGTCGTAGACATATTCATCTCTGTCTAAACTGACAATCACATATTGGACGACTTCAGCTAATGAGTACCTACATGTATTGAGCATGTTTGCTTGTACATACAGTAGAACACGGATATAGCGAACACGGATGTAGCGAACACTCGGATATAGCGAACAAATGTTCAAGTCCCATCCCTATATAATATCATTAAAATTATATGGGTATAGCGAACACCGGATATAGCGAACTAAATTCTTTGGTCCCTTGGAGTTCGTTATATCCGATTTCTACTGTATATTCAAATGAACCTTACGCAAGGATTGACATTTGCTTCGTCCTTCATGGTATCATGTTCCCCACCTCTTACAATCGTAGAATCATTTCTACTCAGAATTCGTTATGTAAATTACAATCGTAGAATCATTTCTACTCAGAATTCGTTATGTAAATTACAATCGTAGAATCATTTCTACTCAGAATTCGTTATGCAAAAAAATACTTTGTTCTTAAAATTCCGATAACTAACTGTCATTTTACATTCTACCATAAATGTGCAAAATACTCGTTTCTGATTGGCTACTGTGAAAAATCAGAGGGTGCATAATTAGCTTATAGGTGCTCTGTTTACTTTCTCTAATGCGAAGGAATTCATGTGTTTCCTAACAGCATTAGTTCTTAAATTGTGCTGTTGGACCATTCTTGGTATGGCAATTTACAAGAAAATCAGCCACGATTTTATTTTATGCACATTATTTATCAAATCTTATTAAACTTTCTACAATCTAAACGATTTAATGCGATCAAAGCCGCTAAAGGACATAAACTGACAACAGTTCAGATTTCTTGTCGGCAAATTCGGTATTCAGTAAGGCGTCAGGCCAAAACGGTCCCGGACAGAAAATGGTAAAACAATGATTCGAAATAAGGAATACAATTACCTCAAATCTATTTACAACAGCAATTCAATAATACCGACGTTAAGTTTTTGAATTATTGAAGAAAAAATATCTCTAACAAGAGACAACAACTAACAACTAGCTTCTTTTGGAGCATTTGGATATTGTCGGTAATGTCAAAGGCCTACTGCAAGTAACGTCATTCGAGATTCCAAAATACGTCTAAATAGTGTATGAATGTTGGTCAGTGGAAATCTTTCACGGGCATCATGACACAGCACGCCCGTCTCAATGCAAAGAATATAGTTCAAATTTGAAATGGCGGTTATGGTAGAATGGATATAAACATACTTTGTTTGGAAATCAGAGGCATATACAAGAATTATTATAGTGTCTAAACAGATATAGCAGTGTGCTGAATATTCCTACCATTGCCTCTCCGTAGGTCGCCGTGTTGTGAGAAAACAGATAGCAGGAGGACCTGTAGCCGATGAACCCGAGAGGACATCTTGATCTTGTACCTCTCTGCTGGACCACTGCTTCTACAAATATTCATTTCTCAACGCATGATACAACAAGTGGATATTATATAAGTGTCCATGACATACTATGTTGACGACACTCATGCATAAATGTTAGTATTTCCCGAGCGAGAGCTATAGCTTTAAACTGATATTTGGGCAGAGTGACGTAAAGATGTCATGGAAACGAATACAATATTTTGTTTATTTTCTATAATCGTTATCACAAAATCAAGGAAAGTACTCAAAATCTACATCTCAGTTTAGGCAGACTAGCAGACGAGCCACTGCTGGCCCTTGGAGTGCAATGTCATAGGCGAACCGTGATGTCAAAGCATTGTTCATAATATGACAAAGCATTGTTAATAATGTTACGCTACAACGGAAAGTGTTAAGTGCCCATTCAAGCACAAGTTAGGAAAAGTGTCAAGCGAGATTGAATGAAGTATACAACCTTTTACGCACAGCAAGGGGAAAAGGTATTGAGATACAAGCCATGCCTTCATTGCAAAGAAAACCTCTGACATAAAACGGTTTTATTAACAATATTGAGCTTATTATGTTGTTATGTTATCAAACTTATTCATTGAAAAATGAATTAATCCAGGTTATTATAGCAGCCAAGGTTTGGATTGACGCATTTCATTTCATTTCATAATTTTACATAATAAGTAATGTATCACTACACGATTGAGTGACATTCACAAGCTGTGTCATTTGATTGAACTATTCCACAAGCTCGCAGTGGGCTGATCTGCTAGGGCAGAAAATGTGGCCTGTGATGTCAAGGCAAAACCCCCAGATTTGGAAATCTTCTCGTTTCGGCCGTGACTTTGTGAAGATCCAGGAAATAAAAACATGGTGTTTTGAATAGGGTTCTCTAGAAAGTTTTGAAAATAAACCTTGCAAGTATGTAAAAGAAAAAAAACCATTACATTATATGAAATTAAATTGTAACATGACTGCGGTAAATACTCGTTTCTGATTGGTTGATTTCAAGGATTTCCAAGTGTTGAAGGGCACTGAACACTTGCAAATTGGCTAAGGCGATTCACCGGAAAAGGATACATAATTTGGTCCGCCTCAACATTAAATTGTTCTGATACTCCCAATATTCGTGCCCGACACAAATTTTACAATTATTGTTGTTGTCATTTTCTAACTTACGCATTCCCAAAGATGCCAAAAATCCTTTTCTATTTGCTTTAGTTTTATGTAACCAAACCTTTCTTAATTGGCAAATTTTCTCCTACTTTGGCACCATTTAATGTTAATAAAACTTGGAATTCCCTTTTGTTTATAGCTGTGAACACCTCTTACAATACGCAAAAATAGAGTCATGTTACAATATCGATAAACACCTGCAAATATAAGTGTTAAAACCTTCTGCTAGCGCCGTCGGTTTTAAACTAAATGTGCGGGTGTTGCATAGCAATGAATTCCAGAAACTATTAATCTTCTAATTAAAACATTTTCAGTCGTCTATATTACTAATGGGATATAAAAGTGTTATTTTTAGAAATTGACAACGTTCTTACCTGCAGCCCAATCCACACAGACACAGATGACAACCAGCAGAAGAGTTCTACCCAACATGGCTGGAGCTGATGCTGGACATGCAGTACTGGGTCTTGAATATGCATTGATTTGTTAACGTGCTCCATCTGGTGTGGTACTCCGTAACAGTTCGAATAAATGAAAGTGTGAAACTTGTTTATTGAAGTGCGGAAAACAATTTACATATGTTATCAGCATGCTAACTGAACGCCTGCTGTGCTCATCATGCAGGAAGACATTATTCAAATACAACTGTTGATGTAAAGTTGGTAAAGTTGCTCAATATGCACCAGCCTGATCTACATATGCATTTACTCATAAATGCAATACGAACGTCTGTATTAGTACAGAAATTAGCACCACAATCAACATAGACACAGATGACAACCAGCAGAAAACTTTCCAACATGGTACTTGGTATTATTTACATTTTAGTATGACAACGAGCTGCATATGGTGCCACTCTCTTTAATAGTATTACAGGAACGCCTATGGAATAGATGTGTGGAAAACCATTTACATATTTTTATATTGCCAGTGTCGATTACGTACATCCGAACCTAATGCTTGCTGCAACCAATATGATAGGATGGTAGGAAGTTGAGAATAAGGATATAAGGATAAAAAGTGGATAAGTCAAGGATAAATTCAAATTCAGTACATTTCATATAACAATTGAATAATAAAAAAATCCTTAAAATGTTTGAGAAATGCAAAAAAAAAATAGGTTTCCGAGACATAACTATTTAATGTCATATTCTGTTCATAGTCAGAGATAGCAAATATGTTAGTTACAACAGCATTACTCGCAACTGCGTTGTTACTGTCCCTTGGATACAGAATGACAAGCACATACATTTTACTAAGTATGTGTGCTAAAATTACAACATGATGTTGATTATTTGAAAGTTATGAAGTAAAATATTACCTAACTTTCGATTTCGGCTCCTCGCTAGCAACATTTCTCCGTCGTACACCTCGCTAGTTCCGGTGTACGGTTATACACAGTGTTAATAAGCTGTAGTTATATCCCTTTTGTTTACAACTGACGTGTTTTGTCAACACAAAGCTTTAGCAGATTGAAGCCTGAAAGCCGAAAGTTAAGGAGTGATTGCGTCACACACAATTCAAGAGTTTATCAATTATTTACTGTGATTCTTACCTGAAAACGAAGGAATGTAGTGGAGTCTATCGGTCGTTCAATCACCAATCATTATGAAGAAAATATGTTTTATTTCTTCTTAGATGTGATTAGTGACGTGTATATTAGAATATTTTATTCACCCTCTTCATTGCATAAGTCTTTATCATTCGGAAGCTTATGTGATTAAATTTGTCATGATTCAAACAAGTTTGATTAAATTTGTTTTCTGTAAAGAAAGGCCAACAGTGTGACCTGATGATATTAATTAGTGATCAAGTTTATCTTGATTTACTCTGTCTGAGAATTTAGCATATATAATGCAAAGACCAATTATGTAGACCCTGTTGTTAGAGAATTAAGATTTCGTTTTTGAAAATTGACAAAAATATAGGCAGTTTGGTTTATGGTAGTCTTTTACTAAACGAATTTAGGCCAGAAAGACAACATCCTGCCCTATGAGATAAATAAGAGAAATACTCATAAATTATATTCAGTTTTTAAATAAAATATCATGGTCATGGTATGTTTCTCTGTGTTACATATATTTTCTCGCATGAAGCAGAGATGGACTGAAATGTTATATGGCAACCTTCGGGATTCATGAAAAAGGGATATCCATTTTACATTGACTCAACATAAAATTTCTGAAATTGACCTAATACTGGCTTAATTACGACTTTACAAATACACCGCCTAATCAGTCCGACGAACAGAATAAAACGCGCTGAAACTTGTTTGCCTCGTGACGTGTTGGAAGGGACAGGATTCCCTCGATGTAAGCCCTCGTTATGTAAAAAAAAAACACAAGCTAATAGTAAAAGCCCAAAGTTTAACCATCGATTTAACACACTAAACATCCCCCAAACAACTCAAACTTTCAACAAATCGGTAGTTAAGTTAATCATCTTGCAACCCGCATGTGTTTTCGCCATTGACAATGGTCACGTGTGAACTGTTACATCTATTGTTACATGTTACTGTCTACAGACAGACAGACAGACAGACAGATACAGTTACTGTCTACATGTTATTTGAAATTGTTACTTAAGTAGCACAGCATTATGAACGGGTCTAAATCAGAGAGTGTCGTATCACTTTCCATGAAATGTTTGTCATCCTGATCAGTATCTCTACTTTCATATAACATGGGCGATGCTTAGCCTTACGTATATATATGAGCAAAGAGAAAATTCAAGTGACATATAAGCAGGAGAAGAGTCTTCATGCGACGGAAATGGAGAGAGATTGAACGACTTCATGATGCATTTCTGTTACGTTTTTATTTTCATGACCCTTACTTGTAATAAAACTAATTTTTTACAAGGACTTCCATTTAAACCAATCTTAAAGAAATGCCATTTCCAATTTTGCAAAGACAGCAATACAAGTATTTCAACCTTGTTTTTTCAATCACAGTCGTGATAAAAATTTTGTCATTTGGCTGTTAAGAATCTATTTCATACATTCTTTAAACAACAAGAAACCTAATTATTTGTTCCATGTTAATTGGTAAATATGTACAGAAAACATTGTCAACTTTAAAAAACACCAAAAAGCGTTTTCATCGGTCCTCTAATAACAAAGATATCGCCCTTCAAAGTGCGCGAATTTTAGGCTTCTCAATTTGACAGTCTGAAAAGGGATTCTACCAGATGAACGATATTGCCTTTACTGCGCATGCCCGAAGTGTTTTATGACATCATAAACAGAACGGAAATGGGCCTAATCAATGTAAATTTAACAGACAATGGTGATAAAATAAACAGAATTAACATGTTTTAGCACGATTTGAAGCTTCACCTGTCCGGCAATAAAACATGAGAGTAATAATTAAACAGTTATGGCACATCGTAACTGATTGTGTAATTACGGGGAGTCGCGTTTGGGATATTACACACTCTTTGACAATGTTATTACAAGAATTAGGGGAGGTTGTTGTTTTAGAGGCTAGGCATGTCTGCCCATCTATGTGACGCCAAGTTGTAAAAGCACTAGTCATCCATTGGTCAACAATAGGACAAACTAGATCCAATCAAAAATTAAACTTTTAGAATTTATCATATGCATTGTATCTGTCTTGAGATGAACACATTCAGTACAGACACATGAGATGGAGTATTTCGCGTTTACAGTAACTTCAATAAGGTAGGCTTTGGTCACATGACATCTAATAGAACTTGTTCATTCAAACTTATATGTATACATATTTATTTTCAGGCAGTTGCTTTGCGTTAAAAGTTTACAAATACTTAAAATGTAAAATAACATAATCTCAAACAAAGATAGGGCAACTTAATACAATTTCATGACATGATGCCTCAATGACACTCTGTATCCGAATATTTCGTAGTGTGTAGATAGCAAAACCTCATTACATCACTATATCGTTATGTCTAAGAGATTTTCAGAACACGATTGAATATTAAGATTTTGCCCCTGCAATATCCTTATGTTTATACCATTTAATTAAGATTAAGCCTGAGCATTAAATTGCTTTGTTGTATGTTTTCAAAAATCATTGTTTCAATATGGTCACTGTATATTATATGTGTACTAATCTGTCCATGTTTACGTTACGTCACTATTTTGTTAGGGTGCGGCATTTATATAAACATATTTTTTTCAACCCCGTTTCTTTTTTTTAAATAGATATGTTTAAACCACATTCATTTATATTTTTATAAGAAGAATAGGCCATCTCGTCATTTGCGAAACAAAGTACTACGACATACCATGTAGTCTCATTGATGAGTTGACTTTAGATCCCTCTGTAAAAGCCGTGATTAAGCTAACAGTCAAAAAGATTCAACCAAAATTAGTAAATGTATTCATTATATGTCTCACTAACTAACTGTCATACTGGACAGTTGTTTTCTTTGTTTGTGTAGTAATTATACACCAAGTAAGTAAGTGTCCGCTTGACTCATTACTGTAAACAATAGCAATAGCCTATATATAACCAGTTAGGCGAGAAAGTGGATGTGATGTGGCAGATTGGCTGAGAGAAGTTTTACAGACTGAAAATATGATGTTTGTTTTCAAAGTCATTAAATGACTATTTTGCGCATGTTTTTGAACAAACAAAGTATCGATGTTATCTCATCATATCTTTTTGTATCCATTTCTGCATTGTGTACCCCCTCGGGGTTACATGTTGTTTAATGTGAAAGTATGTCTGCCGATTCAAAGACCATCAAGTTCTTCAGTAATTGCGGAGTTTAGCTTTTTTTAAAAATGTTGTAACACTTGAAAACAAACAAAATTTATAGTCGATTTTTTTTGGCTTAAACAGCAATGAACGTTAAGAAAAAGAAGAAAAGATTGATTATTGAAGACATTATCTTTAGGTTGGTATTTCAAAATATGCACAAATTGTTAGTCCAAAAGGACCCTCTTTTATGGACAGGACGCTGCGGTTTCTGAACTTCTAAATAAATTTAAATTGAAAATTTCACTTTGATAATACTATGACCTAATATAACGACATACGCCAAGTTGTTCAAAATTCATCTAGATTGAGGTGTCTGCAAGACCGCACTTGACACTATATATAGAGGACATTATTTGAGTGTCCATGTCATACTGTGTTTAAGACATGAGTGGTGAAATGTCCATATTTCCGGAGCGAAAGCGAAGGTGACTTCTGCATTTTATGCGATATTTAATTTTTATTATTAAATGACCTATCTGTTGATCTGCAATGTCTTGTTTCCTCTTAGGCATCGGCTTAACCAACCTTAACACAGACGAAACTTTGAAAGAAGAGGAGGGATTTTACTCATCCCTACTCCAAGGTCAGTTACTCGGTGGTCTCATGACGTCACTACAATGATCCTTCACCCTCATCTCAGTTGTTGAGCCAAGCAAGCAGGCTTGTTTTCGCTCTAGACTTGGTTATTGTTAATGTTTTTCACTACATATTAAATCTAAAGAGATTCTTCATCGTCTCAATCTTTTTGCGTCCATAAACAGTTTGGCCTAGGTAAGCTGTTTGTTGTTGAGTAGTGAGTGAGTGGCTTGCTAGCATGTGTTAGACTGGGCCCTATCTGCACGTGCAGCCCAGGTAGATTGATTCTCTCACCTTTTCTCGTCAACTTGGTGGTTGGTACGTCTATTTTTCTTACATGTACCTTCTGACAGTCTTCCGCCACTAGTGTAAGGTGTTTTCCTTCCGATAGTTGAAGTTCAGTTGATTTTCTACCCTCTGATAGTCATACCCTCGGGGATTAGGGCCTCTTACACCACTATGGCATGTTATGTCCTTTGTTCTGACAGGTTAATTTTCTATGTAACTACTTGAACAGAGGTCGTTATGTGAATAACACCCCCTTACGTCATTTGGTGTCTGGAATTGTTTTTTTAAATCTACCCTTGGGTAGATAAGTCAGACCTCGGCTTCGCCTCGTCCTTGACTTATCTTCCCACGGAACTTGGAACGTTGGTAATTTTCAAATATTTCTTCTCGGCTTCGCCTCGAACAAATATTTGAAAATTACCTCCGTAAATTGCTATGAAATAAGGGAGTACACATATTCTTACCGTAAAAATGTCAATTAAATTCAATTAAAAAAACAAAAACAGTTTAAATCTCGCTTTATTTAATGAACTTAACAACGCAGTTCTCAATGTGAATCTGGTGCCCAGTTGGTGAAGACAGCGTGACAAGTTTAGAAGTAGACCCAGAGGTCTGGGCCTTGTCTGCGCCTGTTGACACGGTCTCATCCGGTTCTGTCACTTGCTCGTCATTCAAAATGGCATTGACCATGGCTTTCTGATCTTCACTTGTCCTGGTGTAACTGCGCACACCTGCTTGAAAAAAAAGTTTGTTATTTTTAAGGGGAGTTAAAGAAAGAACATTAAGTGATAGACATATGTGGGGAAATTTTACCGAGGTACATGCCACTTGAAAACACGTTAGTATATTTACAGGGAGTTTCAATTAACACAGGAAATCATTGGATGTCGTTTACTGGGGTATTACCACTGTGCGTAAACCGATGACCGTAACTTTAGTTACGATCATCCCAACATGGCGGCAGGTCATACGCTTCGGACTTTTTCACACGATATTCTAGTTGTTCAGCTACATTTAGATAAATTCAATAATGCACTTAGATGCAGGTTGACGTGGAGATGAGATTCTGAAAATATTACCTTTTATAAATACACATTAATGCAGATATTCAAGTTTGAAAAATCGGGCATGATGACGGTAACTGGAAAATCATAAATGAGCATGATGACGGTAACTGAAAAGGATAGATGACGGTAACTGCATACAGGAAAGTAATAAAATGTGTACTAGCGTGTAGGAAATAGCAAATATTAACCATGGAAGTGGTCACAGAGGATGGCTGAAGTTGGAATCACCAGCTGATCATCTGACAACCTGTGTAATGATTTGTATTGTAGATTTTTTTGTATTTTAGTAGCACTAAACAACGTTCTGGACATTTGAAGGTGTGGGATAAGAAGATCTATATCAACAGCCGTTAGCAAAACATTGCCCTTGTTTGTTGATTGTTAAATCCGAAAATTCATGTTGAATTATTAAGAAAATGTAAACAAATTTTTGATAATAATGTTTCAAGTAATTAGGGAAGTGTTTATTTTATCACTAGTAGGTGTTGCACTTAGTTAAGCCCAGGGCCTAATTACGGGTTTTACCTGTTTTGATGGAGAAACATGAGCTTAAAAACGAAATATGACTTTAATATAAGGATATTTGTATTTTTATGAACATATAATTTCAAGGGCAGTAGCACGATTTTAGGGGTAATATAAGTTGAAGACCGGAACACGAAATAAATGGTTCCAAATGAAAGGCAATGTATTTAAACTAAATAAGGCCATAATAAATCAAGTATATGATGTAAAGTTCAGCAAATGGCCTTTGAGTTTCCCTTTTCTTACACAAAATGAATTAAATGTGTTCACATAAAAATGGCGAAAATACATAGCAAACGATTGAATGACTTGAGTGATTTGATCTTACACATTGTAATGTAGAATGAGTTATGATATTAAATAAACTGATGACCTCTTTAGTGATACTGGAAGGCAAACTCTCGCAATACACAGATTTCAAAGTAATAAACATTTTAATGTTTTATTTCAGCCAGTTCTCCATGATGTCCAAGGGATTTACATGGCACGCATTCTGACTTTAAGCTTGCTATTACCCTTGTGAAATGATATAAATACAATGAAAACAATTATATGAGTAGTCATTGACAACAATGAGAAGACATGATACTTACAAACGTTGGTATATATATATAAGGAAATATATTTTGTATCTATATAAAAGGACGAGGAATACTTATAACTAATGCTTTTGTCTCAGTATTGAAATCTTCCAAAAATATATCTGTGTAGTTCCTGTGAGAAGTAAAATACATGAGCTGGTTACTAACAGGAAGCTATGCAGTAGTTTGAAACTTAACAAAACGTTACTTAATTGGTTACTATCAGACTAATATGAATCATCTAGCTTTTTATTCGTTCCGCTATTCCGGGTTGCAAATGTATTTCGACCCTTTCCTGTGATTTTAGAGTTCCATTTGATTCCTCTTGAACCTAAACTTTGAAAACTCTTAAGTATTGCGTCAAATCTTGTGAATGAGACCGGTTTAGAGTGTTATGCTATTCAGTGTCTTCATGTGTGAACCAGACTACATATCACAATGTGATTAATGTTCTCTGGCTACAAAAATCCAGGACAGTGGATGCTTGCCAGAAAATAAAAGTTTTTGTAAAACTATGGATTAGCAAAATCGTTTCTAATTTGATTCAGGGTGAACATTTTAATATAGAATAATTATTAATAGATTTTGACAACTATAGTCTATATTTTAAATGTTTGTTGAATTCAAATATATATACATTTTAATGTTCGTAGTGAAATAATATGTTCTTGTTATTCGGTAACTTTACAGTTTAATTCTGAAATGAGGCGTTTTTAAAACAAATATGCCAGCAATTTCGTCCAGATTTTTTTTTTATCTAATTAGTACGTTTTTAGATTGTTCATGTGCTGTTGTTGAGTAAAGTATATAGGAATGAAATAAGTTTTGTGGCTTCAAATGGGCACCAGTATAAACAAACTCTTTCTCCTATAAATATTATACAAACATATACCATCAACCTTCGTTTTGAATTACTAAAATGTATGTCATTTAACGAGTGTTTTCATAAAAAGTTACACATACTGATCTTTGAAATGCTCAGTTACCGTCATCCTATCTTTGACGAACATTTCAGTTACCGTCATCATCATGTTTCAGTTACCGTCATCATGCCCATTTTTTCAAACTTGAATATCTTCATAAATATGCATTTACAAAGGGAAATATTTTTAGAATATCTTCTCCACGTCAACCTGCATCTAAACGCATTATTGAATTTATCTGAATGTATCTGAACAACTAGAATATCGCGTGAAAAGTTCCGAAGCGTATGGCCTGCCGCCATGTTGGGATGATCGTAACTAAAGTTACGGTCATCGGTTTACGCACAGTGATTACATTCGTTGAAGATTATTCTTCATGATTGAAATGTTATATCCCTTCAATATGATAAACTTTACGTCGAGTATACTCTTAAACTACAAATGACAAATATATTTAGGGATATTCATAAATTATGTAACTTTGAAATATGACATTCATTAAATTACTCAATGAAATATTTTTCATAATTATTCTTATATTCCTAGTTTATGTTGCCCAGTATATTAACTATTCTGTATATGTGATAGAAAAGAAATTAAGGAATGTTTCGAATTATAGCTAACATAACACACCTGTCACGCTCCTGTGTCTGGTGCGCTCCATTATCAGGGATTCACTTACTCCAGCCTGGTAGAGTCGCGTAGCCGTGGTAACCCTAAGTGAGTGGTTCGTCTTGTACCCCTGGACACCAGCCTTTTGACACATCTCGGGGACAATCTTCTGGAGCGTGTTGTGTCCTAGTGGTTGTCTGCTTTACCTGCAACATTGAAGTTTTTTTTCTATAAAGGCTTTGAATTTGTAAAAAAATCATTAGCTTATATAAATATATATTCGTGTGTATGATGCATTGTCATAGAAATGGTGTGATAATGTTTCGTAACAGATATTAAAGGAGTATTAAAACTAGAACGTGAACTTTTGTAACATGAATATTAATTTCATACGAAACGATATATACATGACATGGTGTGTTTTTCTATTGAATGTCACAAATGTCATATAAAAAAGCATGACATAAAATTGTGTAAGCAGTCAATCAAAATTTTATTTTATTAACATTTAAAATAGATATTAAAATACTTACCAGCACTTGTCTGTCGGAGATTGAAGAGATTGAAGATAGAAAGCATCATCGTGGCCATCTTGGGGACATAGAGATACGTATTTTGTGTACAGCTGAACATGACATTTCTCTGGAATGCTACTGGGATGGTGTTCGATCTCTTTACGATTAACTCTTCTGTGTTTGAGACCACCTTGTACCGTTTTAGAGTAATCTTCGTGATAACACAAGTATTCCTTTCCTTCAGGACTCGTCTTCAGTGTTATCTGTGAGTTCTTGCTCTTCAGTTTTCGGTGTTCTTGTCCACTCCGAAGACCAAAATGCTTCCCGTTTAGGTACAGATTGGTGTTAACAAGCACTTTTGGGTTCCTATCTCCCAGTTGACCACGCCTCCAGAGAAGTTCCTCCTAGTCAACACTAATAGCCTCAGCCTTCTTCACATTCAGTCCTAATCCTTTATGCGTCAGACGTTTCATTTCCCCGTCAAGAACTTGAGGGAACTCTTCAAACATTTCTGATTGTAGAAATTCAACATTTTTTTTACAATTTGTTTTTATGTAGGACTGTATGCCCATAACTATCTGAAACAAGGAATTTGGAGGGTATTCTAATCCATCTTTCTTTCGCACTTCGAGTACTTGGACATGAAATAAGCCAGGTCTTCAGTCGTCATATTTTCAAGAAGTGTTACCGGTTTTCATTCATTACCTCTCCGATTATTTACCGCAATTGCCCAAGCTATAAAAGTGTTGTAGGCCCACTTGTCTCGACGTTGTGTATTCACAGGGACAGCTTCCAACACATGCTTCTGAATTTCGTTATCCTTGGCTTCATAAAAACGTCCCGGAGTACTTGTACCTTGCTGTAGTTTCCCTTCAATGATTTGCGAGGCCTCCAACAGTTCATTGTCAGAATTGGTATCCATGAGCTTTTTCTTCCATATCTTGTGACACTTGATAAAGTTCATCGTCAGAGTCAGTCGAAATCATCTCGCACTGTGATACCCTTCCAACCCGCGTGATGACTTAAACCATTGAGAAGCACAAGATGCACGTGCTTGTGACGTATTGCGACCATTCGGAAATCCTCGGTACTTTTCGCTGCTCTCAAAGTTTAGAATGGTATTGCTTTAAATAACTTTAGATCGGCTGCTATATTTATTTTATTATAATGAATAAAATATAATAATTATGAAACGAAACGATCGAATTGAAATTATTTGGTTAAAACCACGTGAGCATGTTCCGAAAATAGCAATATAAACACGCGATGGACGAGTCTATTCAGTGACCTCGTGGTGTAAGTAGGTTAGCAACCCCAATCTACGGCTGATATGGATTCAATACTTTCGCCTAAAGGCTCAAGCGTTGAAATCCATATCACCCTTGTTGAGGTTGCTAACGTATACTTATTATCGGACCCTCCGGTGGAGGACTCTGCTTGAGAGTCGTACACTCTGTTAGTTTGGACCCGCCGAAAGCATTCGTCTTCTGGGCTTACGCGTTTCTCATTTAGTATCTTTTATTTGTTTCTGGTGATTCACCTACATTAGCTCTTTCTCCCTTCGTTAGTGAGGTTTCAGACGAATGGAATTCACTACCACAGGAACTTAAAACCTGTCAATCCTTCTCTGAGTCAAAGTCTAACCTGAAGACCTATCTCTTCAGGAAGCACTTCTTTTGACTTTTTAGCGCCTTGAACAACCACTGAGCGGATGAAAACAGCACTATAAAAATGAAAATATTAATTTACAAATATTTCAGGTTTTTTATGTCGTATTCCCAAACTCATGATAACAAGCGTTAAATCATCATTCCAAAAATAACTTTGAGTGTTATAATTCTTTTTTTTTTTTAAACCCAAATATTTTGTTTATAGATTATGATATCTAAATACACTTCAAATTCAAAGTTTATTTACTGGAACAATTTTTAACAAATGTAAATAAAAATTGACACAATCGAGATAACAAACATTTATTGTTAATTTCATTGAACAATTCATTGCAAATGCACAAATCCTAAACGTCAAAGAACTTTTACACAAAGCAGGGGTCAGCTGAAGTCAATATCGGGTATGTCCACCCCGAGCTCTCACACATGCCTGGAGTCATCTTGGCATGAACCGACACAGATGTCTCAGTACACGCTGTGGGATTGCTTGCCACTGATTTTCGAGTGCCTGTGCCAACGCCGCAACAGTTCGTGGTGGCACGGCTTGAGTTCGAACCCGCCGCCGCCGTTCATCCCAAATGTGATTGATCGGATTCATGTCGGGAGACATAGCAGGCCAATCCATGACAGCAACATGATTATTGTTCAGGAAGTCCCTTGTCAACCTGGCGGTGTTGGGTCGAGCGTTGTTATGCTGAAAAACCATCTGTCGGCGGACGCCATGTTGAGCCAGCAATGAAAACAACGCTGGACGAAGGATGGTGTCAACATAACATTGAACATTGAGGTTGCCTTGGACCACTACCAACTGGGACTGAAAGTTGGAGTTGATAGCACCCAAAACCATGACCCCACCTCCCCCGAAACGATCCCTTTCCTGCACGCAGTTACGAGCGAAACATTCATGTAGACGTCGGTAGATACGGTGACGTCCATCAGGAAAACTGAGGTTGAATACAGATTCATCAGAGAAAATTATATTTTGCCACGGTGTATTGTGCAGATACCCCTTATTTGCGGCCCATTGCTGTCTGGCAAGTCGATGGCGATGCAAAAGGATCTGACCTTGGTAATGTCGACGGCAGCGTAACCAATGAGCAGCAAGACGCCTTCGGACAGTTTGAGGGCTGATCTGATGTTGCCGTGTTCCCACAGTTCCCCAGGCAGTAGCAGCAGCTGACTGGAACCTGTTGCGCAGATGTTGCAGTCGGATGTGGCGATCTTGAGCCGCGGTTGTTACAGGTGGCGCTCCAGGTCGGGGTCGATCAGAAACTCTTCCAGTGGCGTGGAATCGTTGTCTGAGACGAGCAATGGTTGATGCGTGAACATGATAGTGTCTGGCGACGGCTACCTCTGATGCGCCCTGATGCAGCATGCCAAGAGATTGGTTCCTCATTATTTGTGTAAGGCATGGCATTTTTCCGAAGTGACGATTGTTAATATTTTGATCGGTATTTAAAGGGCCAGAGTGCAGGGAATGCACATGCAAAACGTGTGACATGGGACTGCTTAAAATCGTTAAAAAGACAAATTGTGTTCATTACCGATAATTGATAATGGGTTCAAACCCAGAACTCAACCAAAATGATCCATTTCAAGTTTCATCTGTATGCTATAAAATAGGAAAGCCTAAGAAAACGTTTTACCCGAATTATTTCTAGAATTAGGCATTGCGTTTTTAATGGTTTTGAGTGTATGTGTTATTGTTTAGTTTATACATAACCTATCTTAGATATTAAGATATTAAGTAAATCTTAACAAACTCTGATGTTTACTTTCCTTTGCCTGGCATTGTAAATGTATTTTAATAAATCTAATCCAAAAGACCACCCCAAATACCCATCTCATTGGCAACGCAACTTATTGATATAGTCGCAGGCGATCACATGTATGACATGTATTAGCTCCAGTCAATAGCTAAATTGCGGATGATGGAATAAATTATTAACCTTAAGAGTCTATGTTCGTATGGAATTCTATAAGAAATTACCATAGATAAGTTTATTGTGTATATACAGAACAATTGATCTTTATAAATGTAATGTCATGGACTGCTCGTTATATCTCTGTGGTAATAGGTACATATTTGCACAAAATGGTTTAACAAGGAACTTTTGCTTCCATTATCCAAGAGGTTTTTATATCTATTTGCAATCAATTTCTACAGTCTCAATTTATTTTTGGAATACTTTACAAATCTCAATTGCCTTGAGCTAAACATTTCTTATGCTTCTTCAAAACTTCAAACTGCATTTCTCTTCCTTATAATTTTCAAGACTTCAGATAGATATTGACAGGGAAAACCTCTGTGAAATCATATGAAATTCTGACATATAGGAGTACCATTCATTTTGAAAACAGGGTAAAACAACTTTAAGATTGCATTAATCACTTTCCAGGTCGCAACTATTACATCAGTGTTGAGAACGTATGGACATGGGAAAATCCTTTACGGACGATAAGGTACTCTAACTGGAATCCTGGACAACCAGACAACTGCAAGGGGAGTGAGCACTGCCTCATGTTTTCACATATAGGTTACAGGTAATGATGTAAATTGTTCCGAAAAACATCGTTTCGTTTGTGAAAAAAATTTAAATTGCAAAGAACGCAATGAAAGCATTCCAACACTGAACACACTTTTGTTATGATTTACGTGGCCATATAGCTTGAATATAATCAATATTAGCAGTGTATCCCTCAAATTGGACCCCTTGCTTTCATAGTTATGTTGTGTGTTCCAAGCAGGTAGTCACTGAACACATTTTAACATGTCAGCGTGGATGTGGGATTTGCTTTATGATACCCCCACCTTACAGCATAGGCGGGGGTATATATCATTTTTTCTGTCCGTCCGTCCGTCTGTCCGTCTGTCTGTCTGTCTTTCACACTGATTCATGAGAACCAGAAGAACAACTTATGGCTACAGGTACACTGACCACAAAAGTTTAAGATTTGATTTTGAGTCAATTATGATTAGTGTTGTGCACAGAAAAGCTATTTTGAAAAGTTAATAGCAATGACATCTTCTTATTAGGCTACGCTTGTTGAAGACAAAAATCTTTTGTGTAGTACTTCATTATAAAATTGTTCACAGTAAATGACTCAAAAGTTAAATTATCTAATTTTTTTAGATAAAGCTTCATATTTGCGGCAGATGTCGCATCGCTCACCGTTTCTTTACTTTTTCATGCTCATAAACAAATAATGTATGCATATAAAGACAAAGCTCTCCTCTATTAACTGGCGGAAAAAATATGAAGATATCTTTAATGGTTCGGGAGGTACATGCATAGAGGGCGCAAGGGGATTGCTAATTTGGATGGAAAATGTGTTATTTGCGGCAGATGTCGCATCGCTCACCGTTTCTTTACTTTTCCATGCTCATAAAGAAATAATGTATGCAAATAAAAACAAATCTCTCCTCTATTCACTGGCGAAAAAATATGAAGATATCTTTAATGGTTCGGGAGGTACATGCATAGAGGGCGCAAGGGGATTGCTAATTTGGATGGAAAATGTGTTATTTGCGGCAGATGTCGCATCGCTCACCGTTTCTATACGTTTTCATGCTCATAACCAAAATATAAATGCAAATTTAGACAATTCTCTCCTCTACACACTGGTGGAAAGAATATGATCATATCTTTATTGGTTCGGGATATATCAATGCTGAAAGACAAGTACCCTCAGTCATCTCGAGATAAAACTTGATATTTGAGACAGATGTCGCATCGTTTACCGTTTCTTTACTTTTTCGTTCAAATGTAGAAATGACACATTGGATTGAAGCTGGTTCTTCGCCCTTTGCAATGGTATAAATCATTTGAAATTTCGCCACCCCGTTCAAGAGAAACGAGTGCGAAAGAAGGATGGGGGTTCACAACTTTGATAGTAAGAAATGTACATGGAGATCGGTTTTCACTACGCTATCGTAGTATCAACCCTTATAAGGTGTATCCATATATGGCAGTTTTTTTGTATCATTACGCGTCTGAAAGAGAACCCCTCCTATTTTTCAATAACTGTGCGTCCACGCCCTGTTATGTCAGGATTTTGCCAGGAATCAAAATGTCACTGTATTTTACATGGAACAATGATGTTTGTACTTTCTGAATCTTGCGTATTAGCTTTGTTTACTTTTAATTGAGAGGCTCCGCGCATCCCTTTTCTAATTTCCTTCAAACCAACAACCAAGTCATCGCGTCTCAGCAAACGTCTTTCATTATTTTTTTTGCATATCCCTTCCCACATCTCAACTGCTGTTTGGTCTTTCTATGCCGAGATTCCTCCATTTGAAGATGAAAAGAAAAACATTTATGCAAAACCCCCCGAAGTAGTCGTCAATGAGTTCATTCATTCAATACACGGGCATTGACACGCTCACACTCACATTGCTAGGCTTTGCTTTGGTTTTGAAATTGAAAACAAGTATAAGATTTAAATTGGTTTGCTTTGACAAATTTGCTTCTGTATTTTCACATTTGTCATGTTTTTTAAACTGACAATTTGTTACTATGTATTTGAGGGCTCTGTAAATAAGGATGTAGCAGCTAGAAATCGTATTTTAGACCTAAACAACACCAAAGAGCTCGAAATGGTCAAAAGCACGTTCTGACCTCAAACAAGACATCAAACAGCTCAAAACTCTCAAAAGCACCTCCCTTACACGACTCCGTCATTGAACTCATTCTTGGATGCGAGATTGTTTGTTTTGCCTTCGTGAACCTAAAGTCTTAGTGCTAAAATTCCAATCCAAACACAGCGGGTTCGTTGTCGCGTGGTTAAGGCCTTTGCCTCTGAATTCAGAGTGCTAACTTTTAGGGTTCAAATCCGGCTTCAGCCGACAAACTTTTGCAGATCGAACTTGTTATTTTTTTGCTTAGGTAGAACATATTTTGGTCGCATTGGAGTTAAATGGCATAAAATATATTTTTTTATGGATTAGGATTTTGGATTCGAATTTGAAATTGATGTCTATCAAAGTACATACACAAATACAGGCCTAAACGTTGAGTATCAAGTGAAATGTGGTCATTTTGATAATGTATTAGTTACTTTTTAAATCTCAGAAAAAACGTCATGTGAAGGTCAAACACTGTGTGAAGGTCAAACAGGATGTCTTGAAGACATAAGTACTGCCACCGCAGTCCTAGTTATTAGGTCTTCAAGACTACGTCTGGAAGACCTATTGTTCTTATCCGGATTTTATTATTATTTGTACGATTTTGTGACAGCGATTCTGACCTAACCAATCGATCGATTTTCATGAAACTTTCTGGACTGATAGAGTATCACGTGCACTGGCTCTGCGAAGCTTTTGAATTTCGAATGTCAATTTGTGCTTGAGTTATCTCCCTTTGAAGTTGAAACTTTCATACCCCAATTTCTCGAAAACTAAGAAAGATAATCGCACAAAACTTTCACCAAAATGTGGGCATCAACATTCCCCATCAAATTAACATATAGCCGTTTTCGGCCGTAATAATAGATTTTTGGCTTTTTTCAAAAAACTGAAATTTTGGCGCAATTTCGCGATTTTGACAGTACTCGTCTTTGAAAATCTTCTTCTCATTAACGGCAAGACATACAGCAGTGTATGATAGCTCAAATGAAAGCTAAAAGAACTGCCAAGAAAGTATCGGGCCGTTTTTTTAAATTTTGATCTAGAACGTGAGTTATCTGCCCTTGAAAATGGACATGTTTTATAAGCATCATTTTTCATGTTACATTTAAAGGGACACTACTCTGTAAGGGAATATCCAATAAGAAATCTGTTTGATGCATTCTGTTCTACAATGATTGTTGAACAAATTCACTAAAGATTATTATTAAATAAAAGTTGATATAAAAGGAAATATGTGGACATGTACAGATTTTTTACATTTTTCGGTGATTTTAACATTTTTCGAGGGTTATTTATTTTACTTTGAGAATTTTTGTTTCAAAACTGTTACAGATAGAAATTTTATCATTGATGTTTTGTGAAGCAGATGTAATGATTAGTCAGAATAAAATATCAACAAGTCATGATAATTCTTTTTCTGTCCATGACCAGTCCTTGAATATTGCGATTTTTGGAAAATCCTCATTTTTACCACATTTCAAAGGTCCACAGTTTTTTAATTGAGAAAGATATGTTTAAATTGATTGTATTTTCGCATGCGCTATTCCAATAACAACTTTTGCTATGATGCACTTCATCATAAAAATGTTGATAGTGAAGGACCAACATGGAGTAGGGGTCTAAAAATCTTCAAATTTCAGTGTTTTCAATAAAGTTCCAAAATTCATTACTCCATTGCTATTTAAATTATCAAAAAAAACCATACATCTTTGTATGTGGATAAACAAGACCAACATTTTTTTCTGATATATCTTATCAGTAAAATATCAATAGTTGAAGTGTTAGGTTTCATTACATTATACAGGGGTCTGAAACAGTCAACTTTACATTACAGCGTTAAATCACATGTATCTCGAAAACGATGAGAGATGATTTAACCAAATTTTTTTCTGCTTCTAGGAATAATATTCTCTGAAGAATGATGTCATAGCTGACATTGGCCACCATGATGATTTTTTTGAAAAGTCTTTTACACTGAATATCAAGTGGAATTTGGTCATTTTGATAATGTATTAGCTACTGTTTACCTCTTAGACAAAAAGTCATGTGAAGGTCAAACACTGTGTGAAGGTCAAACAGGAATCTTGAAGACCTAAGTATTGACGCGTCAATCCTAGTTATACTTGTTTTTGGTACATGTAGTTATATGATCATATTCGAGTAAATCGGGACTGGAAGTAAACCTTGAAAAGAAATATTGTGGTATTCAGAAGAGGTGGTAGACTATCAGCTAAGGAACAATGGTGGCGAAACCTCATTATCGGTGGTTGGGCACTTTCTAAGGGAAGTAACTATGATTGAACCTATGGAAGATATGCCACTTAGTTCCGTATTCACAAATAAATAATTGATTACAAGTAAATTAAGACATGTTAGTACTAATAAGTACGTTTATCATGTTTTCTTATTTAGTAATAGTGACTTTATTAGCAAAGTTCCCTCGTCTTCTGGGTTATCGTAAATGTGGGCCCACTTGAACTGCTTGGCAGCTCCGTATTGAGGCCGAAACGAGTGGGCCCACATTTATTAAAAGACTTTATTTGATGATCAATTTCTCTGAAATGTTCTAATAATGTTGCAAAATTGTTTGATGGAAAATATCATAGAATGACTTGAACCTTAATTTTCCATCAAAACTATTTGAATTTGCCTCGTCAGTATTTAATCATAAATATTTTAGAATTTTGAACCTTTTCCATCAAAATTACTTGATGGACAATATCAAAGATCAATGAACCTTTTCAATCAAAACTATTTTAATTTGCCTCGTCAGTATTAAATCATAAATATTTTAGAATGTTGAACCTTTTCCAACAAAACTGTTTGAATTAGTCACGTTAATATTTCATCAGAGATATTGCATATCGGTTAACCTTTTCCATCAAAATTACTTGATGGGAAATATTATAGAATGTCAATAAATCACAAGTATTGGATGTGAAATAGATTAGAATGTTGAACAATTTCCATCAAATCTATGTGAATATCTTCTTTTGTTATTGGATGGGAAATATTAGAGAATGTAGATATATTTCACTCTGAAATGTAATGTCATTAATGTAGTGATCCATTTTTGAAAAATGTGTTAATTTACGGAAAATTCGAATTCTGTAATTGTGGTCCCACTGTCGACTGAGCATAAGGGGAATGAAAATCAGTGGGCCCACATTTGAAAAAATCACTCTGAAGTTAGGAAATGTCACACGAACTATCCCAAAACATACTCATAATCTTAGGAAAACTACGCCCCCTAAATCACATTTATTTTCCACTGTTAGTGCCGTTTTACCCAGAAATGAAGGAACATGTAACGGAGATTGGATACAAACACGCCATTAGTATCCATTGCGCGCGTGACTACGTCAACAACGGCCGTAGGTCCGCATTAAAGTTTTTTTGATTTAAAAAAACAATTTATTTTATTTTTTTTATTACAGAAAAGAGATGGTACAATCAAATCAATCAATCGCTGTTGATAATATCACCAAATTAATAAGAAGAAAAAAGGTAGATAGGATAGATAGAAGCAGAGGGTGAAAAAAGTGAAAGGGTGCAGAAATAGAAGGGACTCACAATACATTTTCTTTTTGGTACAAACACGACCATTTTCTTAAGAAATTGGGGTTATCCTCCGAAAAAATGAATTTTTCTAACTTAAGATGAAAATGTATGCAGTTAATTAGTTCATTAAAATTCAAATCGTTAGTGTTAAACCTTGCTTTGTTTATGAATTCTTTTGTTATAATAAAAATGTGATTAATCAATAGATTTACCTTTGGGTCTCCGAGCAGAAATTTCGTAATATCAATGTTCAGACTTGTTCCCGTTTTGGAATGGAACCAGATTCTTAATTGTAATTGTTCAAAACACGTAAAACACCAACTCACTCACTCACTTAATTGTGTTATAACATGACATTTTTGGTTTTGTTACATGAATAAAATAAATGCTCAAGAGTTTCTATTTCTTTACCACATAAGGTACAAAGATTATCCTGACAAATACCTATTTTACATAAAATGATCTTGTTGAGATTATTCTGTGAAGGAATTTTAATTGGAAATTTCTTGCCTTGTTCTCTATTGTAGTAGCATTTATGAGTGCAAAACAGTCCGAAATATAGTTATCAGTTAAGTTGATATTTAGTTTTGATTCCCATTTCAGCTGAAGATTGTCTAAGGAAATGGCCTTGTCAGCACACAGTTGGGAATATACAAATTTACAGTCATCAGAGCTGCATATTTGGTTGAGAATGGTACATTGTGTAATTACTTCTGTGCGATGATGAGTTGTCTTATTAAGGTCAAAATAATTTTTTGGTATGTATTTCAAAAATCTAAAATATAGAAGATATGTGTGTGGAAGATTAAATTCCTCTTTCAGTGTTTCAAATGATTTTAAGTCGCCAGTAAGAGAAATTACATCGCCAATACATTTCTGTCCGTTTCTATACCAGGAGATGAATAAGTTCATATCAATGAATGGAATACAATTGAGAAATGGTAGCCATACAAAAGTATCGGCAGTAGCAACCTCGTTTCTGATTATACAAGTGTAACTCGTTATGACTTCTTTCCAAAAGCAATTTGTGATGTTTTTGGCGTATAATAGCAATCTTTCTTTTTGGAAGTTAAACAGATCAATTTCAAAAGGGGATAATGATTCAAATGCCAAGTTCTGCCATAATCCTTTTCCTGTAAAGAGTCGCATTATCCATTTGATCTTCATATAATTACAAAAGGATATGATATCTATCATTTTCAACCCACCTTTTGCATACTCATTTATCAACATATTACGTTTAATTTTATCGCGTTTCCCTCCCCAAACAAACTTAAAAAGGATAGAGTTTAAACGTTTAAAAAAGTCTTTAGATGGGTTGGGAAGCACCATAAAGAGGTGCGTGAAAAGGGGGATAATCTGAGACTTGATGATTGTAATTCGGCCTCGAAGAGTTAAAGATCTATTTGACCATGAAAACTAAATTTTTCTTACTTTGGAGAATTGTCGTTCAAAGTTTAACGAGATCATTTCGTCTAGGTCTTTTGAAAATGTTATTCCAAGAATTTTGAATGGTTCTTTTGACCAGCGAAGAGGTATGTGCGGACAAAGTTGCTCATTAGAATTTCTCTTGGAGCCAAACCATATAGCTATAGTTTTGTCACAGTTAAGATTTAAACCAGAAACAATAGCAAACTTTTTAATCACTTAAATAAGTTCTAATAATGCCTTTTCAGACCCTTCTAGGGTAAAATTTGTGTCGTCTGCGTATTGAAAGACAAGATATTCCATGCCTTTAATTTTTATGCCCTTGATATTCGGGTTTCTTTTAATGGCAATAGATAGAAGTTCGACACATGCAACAAAGAGATATGGGGCCACTGGGTCACCTTGACGACAACCGCGTCCTAAATAAAAAAAATGTGAAAATACGCCTGAATTGATGACAGAGCTACAGCTATTTATTTGAAAAAGTTTAATCCAGTTTCTAAATACGGGGCCAAAATTAAACGCCTCCAAAGTTTTGTCAATAAAATCCAACTCAACAGTATCAAAAGCTTTTTCAAAATCAATTGGAACTTACCAGGTATTTCATTATGTTCACAATAATGCATTAAATCGTAAAGTATTCTTGTATTTTCTCCTATAAATCTATTCTTTAAAAACCCTGTTTGGGTTTCGCTTATTATATCGGGGAGGACTTCTTTAAGGCGTGAAGCAATTGCCGCGGATGCAATTTTATAATCAACATTTAAAAGGCTAATCGGTCGCCAATATTTTAAGTATCGCCTGTCACGAGAATCTTTTGGTATGCAAGTTATTATACCTTGCCTTTGAAAATCCGACAATGTTCCAGTTTCATACGAGTATATAATAGATCGCCAAAGAAGTACACCGATGTCTTTCCAAAAGAATTTATAAAATTCTGCCGTAAAACCGTCCGAACCATTTCGTCGGGGGTAATGGGCCAACCAAAGGTAAGCTTAGTAGAGTTTGTAATTTAATTAAAATATGGTATAAAGTATCGCATTTGGAAAGTTTCATCTAATATAATTCACGTAAGATGATGATAGTTCTTAATTGGATGTTTATTTTTGATGAAAAACCTGATCCTATGCCTGCACCACCAAAGGTGCGAAATCCAAGGAAGAGACTGAGGCTAGAAGAAGTATATATATATTTATAAATCTATGCATTTACTTGCAATTGCTAAAAGATGTAAACATTTTAATATCATTTATCATCTTACAAGATAATGGAACTATTATTACAAATTAAAAGCTAAATATTACAGTATTATTTATATCATTGTACTATTTAAATATTAGTACCAGTAGTCAATAAATACTTCATATTATTTCTTTTAGGAAGAACCACTGCAAGAGTTGCATGTAAATGTACTCCCTCCCCCCGAACCGACAGAACAGGAAATGTTGCCTCCACCACCATCCGACCACTTCCATGACTATTGTGGAGTCTCTGTCAAGAATGATTCATGTAAGTAAAATAAGTATGGCCGGGCGTGCCTACACAATTCCTAATTGTGTATTTATGATTTTTATAAAGTGTATTTTCATCTATTTTGAGATGTGATTTCAAGTATTGATTTCTAATTTAATAACAATTGGTATGGAACAAATTGCTGCATTTCTGTCTAAATTTGATCTTAATTAAGTGAATAATTATTTTTATTATATTTCACTATAGTTCTAATAGCAATGGCTAATGTCTGTCAAGTTTGTGTCTGAGTGTAATTTATGATGTAAAAATGTACACCCAAATACTGTATGGTACACAGATTAAATTATCAAGTGCATACCATTAAAGATATATATTTAATGTGCAAAATTTAGAAAAAAATTACCAAACTATGTAAGTTACAGTTGAATATTATTTATTTCACGTCTGCAGTTTTCCTCATTTGGAAAGCCAAGCTGCACTGATGAGTCCTGGCGGGACGAAACGTGATAAAACAAAACAAAAAATATTAATATTTATATTCTTTGATAAAACAAAATAATCATAATGAATTTAAAATAAATATACTAATTATCATATTTCATGAAGTGGGAGGAAACATGACAGCTAATGCAAGTACGCAGACTGAAATCAACATGGAAGATATGAATGAGTATGCTGACATAGAAATAAAGAATCCCAAGGTCATGAAAAGGAATGAATTCATCAGAACAGTACAAAAGGATGATGACAACTGTAAATTCTACACAGGTAAAATATATTTTTTATGTTAAAGAAGTAACAATTTGAATTGAATTTCATAATAAAAAAGATGTATATATTTGGATTTTTAATGCAAATACTTAAGTCTCAATTCAATGTACATTTTTACAGGTCTCACAACTTCGGTATTTGCTGTCAAACTGAACCTGCTGATGGCAAAGGCCCACAACCTTAACTATTGGCGTGGATCTGACACTTCTGGATTAACAGTAAATATTTTTAACAGTTTCCATTCCATTAACATTTAAAGAACATTACTCCTATTAATGAATCGTATTGACAAATCATATTTACTGCAATTTTTTTTTATCAATTCTTATTCCTACAATACGACTAAAATACTATCAGGTCACCAATACATACAAATTTGATACAAAACTATTTTCAGGGAACAATGAGGAGGAGGGGCCGTTCTCGGGTATTGACTGTCACTGAAGAACTGATTCTCACACTTGTAAGGCTAAGGAGAGGATTCGACTCTGAGGTGTTAGCATACCTATTTCAGATTGACAATTCTTCTGTTAGCAGGATATTTACAACATGGATTTCCTTTATGTATCATGAGCTGCAATTTCTTGTATCATGGCCAAGTAGGGAACAAGTTAAAGCTAGCTTACCAAAGTGTTTCAAAACTTTTCCAAAGACCAGAGTAATCATCGACTGCACTGAATTTTTCATTCAAAAACCTAGCTTAGCCTCCTCTCAAAGAGTCACATGGTCTCAATACAAACATCATAACACTGCTAAATCATTAGTTGCAGTTTCCCCCTCTGGAACTTTTGTCTTTGTATCTAACTTGTATACAGGTTCTATTTCAGATAGAAAGATTGTTCAACAATCAGGTTTCCTAGATAAGCTTGAGTATGGTGATGACATTATGGCTGACAGAGGGTTCCTCATTCGAGATTTACTAACTAAGAAAATGTGTTCTCTAAATATTCCACCATTTTCCATGGGTAAGCAGTTGACATCAAAAGCAGTAGCAAAGACCAGGAGAATTGCCAGTTCTCGAATTCATGTAGAACGAGCTATTGGAAGATTGAAAAACTTTCAAATTTTTCAGAAAGTAATACCTCTCAGACTCAAGTGTATCATGGATCAAATGCAATTTGTATGTGCAGCTCTTTGCAACCTGGACAAAAAGCTTGTCAAATAATGTAAAACATGTTTCCTATTGCTACAAAGATTTTTGTTACATCAGTATGGCTGTTGAATTTTGCATAAAATAAACAGAGGCATTGTATCCCTTAAATTGTAGCTGGACATTTAAAACATCTGATGACTCCTGTTTTAACTTGTTATTCTTTAAAACTATCATTGAACACCTGACCCAGTACAAATATTTTGACTAATTACAAAATCTGTGTAAACAAATATTGTAAAACATGTTTCTTATAAAATATTTCAAGTTTTGATGTCATCTCTCTGAAAAAGGTTTCATCAAATTGAGTTTTTACAACAACAACAATTCCATGATTTGTAAAAATTACTAATTCACCACACTTCAAACCTTTCAAACCTAGCTGCCCTTGAATTTGATGATAATAAGGACATTCTTTTGTCATGACCCATTCCTCACTATTTTCAACCTGGAAACATTTTTTCAACTTAGCTACATCCTTGGGATGTTTATTCCTCAATGAGTAGGGACATTTTATTTCTAACACTCTATCAGAATGACATTTGCATTGCACAATGCCATCAACACTACACCCTAAAACAGGATATGATGGATGTACACATAGCCCATGTTTCTTAACTTTAAGAGATTTATGACTGGAACGTGTAAGTCTGGTGTACATGTGACAAGCAACTGGTTCCTTCTTTCTACCCCAAACTAGTGGTGCACAGTTATCTTTAGCTTCATTTCTATCTTCACACATGATAGATTTCAAAAATGACATTGATGGTGGAGAATCCTTTTTGACATATGAACAGGCTTGTTGAAAATTAGACGCTGTCAACCTACCAGCTCTTTGCTCAAACCAAGCATTATTTTCAGATTGACCAAATGTGCCCATGGCAATATCATTACACTGTGTTTCACAATAGCTAATTGTACTATAAAAGTCATCACCAATAGTTTGAAGTTCATCCAGAGATTCACAGTTACTTAAGGATTCCTTGTTAGCTGAAGCATAACTCTGTGCCTTTGAAGGAATAGACAAATCTGTTATGGACTTGAGTTCTGTTGACTGCATACCCTGCAACTCTTCTGGGGAGAGTAGTATGTCCAAAGCCTGTATATCTGGTGATATCTAAAACAGTATTAAGAATTCATTAACATGTGTACCATGTAAATAAAATAACCATGCCAAATACGATTTCTATTCTAAAATATGGCTTGAGAATAGTTATTTCAGACATCTATAGTGGTAATCGTTTGTCACTGGTGTTGGAGATATTTGAATGATGTCCAAACAAAAGCACAATTACATGATACTTGCACTACCATACCCAAACAGGTGGAAAAATGTAAAGTACGCAGCTGTAGTGTCGTGGAAAACTATTTATATCATTATATTCAATGTTGTTATCACTCAGTCTCCTATCAATGTCCCTCTATGTAATGTCTATCAATATTGATCGCAATCACCCGAACCTGATGCGTGCTGCAACCAACATCAATGCAACTGAATATCTATATATATATATGCAAACAATGAGTATATACTGTTGAAATGATAACAAAAAATGCAAATGATAGAAGGAAGTTGAGCATAGGGATACATATTTTCATTTCTAGAAGTGGATAAGTCAAGGACAAATTAAATTTCATTAAGACAATTTCATAAAACAATTGACTACTAACAAAAACATTTAAGTAAAGTTTGGTTAATTTATAAATGCAAAATACGTGATAAAAAATCTTGATTTCTTCGTGTTGTCAGTTGAATTGTTTAAAATCGTTTGGCATTCTAAAGGGTGACAATAAAATTTACTATTTTGTGAAGTTGATGACATCCTTAACATTTTGTATCCCTTAGATATACAAACATCTTTTCAAAGAAACTTTAATAGATAAGTAAATAGATTAAAGATATCCGCCTGTTATATTTTAATGATTTAAGTATTCTGAATACCTTAATGAGCTTAATTTATTTATTCAAATTCATTTTGAAGTGTTGTGGAACCTGTTAATATATTCAATGAATGTTATGTAACCGGTTAATATATTCAATTATAGGATATTAAACGAGCTTCCCGTTTCATATCAAGTTTATGTCCCTAGTGAAATAATTTTGCTTTGTCACGAGTCTTGGCGAGTGAGAAAACAAAATTATTTCACGTGGGACATAAACTTGATATTAAAGGGGAACGAGTTTTGTATCCTATTTATTACCCACGTTTTTTACAATTAAAACATCGTCGAATTAAAGTAAAATTTAGCTTCCCTATAGAGAAACTCAAAACGCAGATTTATACATTACACTGGTGATTGGAATGTAGGCCCCTTCACTTCGGACAACGTACGCTGCTTTGATGTAATGTAGTTCATTACATTTGATAAGGAAACAGATTAAAATAAACAACAAGTGAAAGCAAAAATCATTCAATTCATTTCATTCGAAGACTTGGTTTCAGCTACAAATCTGTAATTCAGCATAAAGACGCGAAAACTGTCAACATTTTGAACTGATAAACGTGACCTGAATCTCGGCTCAACGTCAGTCGGCCGTCATTCCAGGCGAGTCGTGACGTGGAGAACTATTCGGAAACAACGCATTAACATGACACGTTTTGAATGGCACAAACAACATTTGGCCTGAAAAGCGAATAACAGTGAAATTTATGTCCCAAATACTGTCAACTAGTAAGAAGCTTTTCAGTCAATGGCAACTATTCTTCATCAGAGGACGAGTCACTGTAAACAATACGCTTGGCGGGTGTCGACAGTGGCAACGGCTCGGCCCGGCTCGGAATTCCCCCTTGTCGAGAATCAATGTTAATGTTGAAAACTCCACCGTATATAGGACCTGAAAAGACACTGCCTACAACTTCGAATGATGAGGATTTCAAACCTATCTTGTGTTGACTCTGAGATGTGTTTTGAACATGAGAGACAGAATTTACGTGAGGAGTATTTGCAGTTATTTGCGTTGACATGTTTTGTGGAGGAGGGCAAGTTGACGCTGATGGCATTGACCTAGAAACAAGTGCGCTGCTCATTTTCTGATGTTGTGTGTTTGAGACTTTGGCATATGAATTGACAGAAGCAACATTCTTATGGCCCGAAAGCTGCATGATGTGTGTTGGAGCAAAGTTATGATCACTGAGAGTTTGCAACATTGTTTTTCTAGCACTGTGGTTGGTCAAGCGTTTGTCAGTTGACAAATTTGCCTGTTGTGCCATTGATTTCATGATGTTCCCAAGCTTGTTTTTCCCAACTGGCTGTCGCTTAAACCACGCTTCTCCATCCCGGGGTACCCCTTTAGTGTGTGAAGTCAAAAAATAGAGCCATGGGCTCTGTAGCTCATCAGACTTTTGATGGAAATATTTTTTTAAGGTTTTGACCCATGTGACCCCAATTGAGGTCAAGGGGTACCCAAATGTAAAATTTAGAATCGTAATTGGCCAAAGAGTCTACACGCAACTTTTCAGCTCTCTAGACCTTTTGGAACTGGAGAAGAAGATAAAAATAGGTTTTTAAGGTTTTGACCCCTGTGACCCGATTTGGGGTCATGGGGTCAGGAAACCTGCAATTTAGAATCCCTATTGGCCAAGGAATCTACTCACAACTTTTCAGCTCTCTAGACCTTTTGGTACTGGAGAAGAAGATGAAAATAGAATTTTAAAGTTTTGACCCCTGGGACCCCATTTGGGGTCATGGGGTCACAAAATCTACAATTTAGAATCCCAATTGGCAAAGGAGTCTGCACATCAAATTTCAGCTCTCTAGACCTTATGGAACTGGTGAAGAAGATGAAAATAGGTTTTTAAGGTTTTGACCCCTGTGACCTGATTTGGGGTCATGGGGTCACGAAATCTACATTTTAGAATCCCTATTGGCCAAGGAGTCTTCTCACAACTTTTCAACTCTCTAGACCTTTTGAAACTGGAGAAGAAGATGAAAATAGGTTTTTAAAGTTTTGACGACTGTGACCCCATTTGGGGTCATGGGGTCACGAAATCTACAATTTAGAATCCCCATTGGCAAAGGAGTCTGCACATCAAATTTCAGCTCTCTAGACCTTATGGAACTGGAGAAGAAGATGAAAATAGGTTTTTAAGGTTTTGACCCCTGTGACGCCATTTGGGGTCATGG
Organism: Steromphala cineraria; assembly: GCA_916613615.1. Classification (NCBI taxonomy): domain Eukaryota; kingdom Metazoa; phylum Mollusca; class Gastropoda; order Trochida; family Trochidae; genus Steromphala; species Steromphala cineraria. Next base: position 3,891,301 of record OU744734.1, read on the forward strand.
GGTCACGAAATCTACAATTTAGAATCCCCATTGGCCAAGGAGTCTGCACATCAAATTTCAGCTCTCTAGAGTCATTGGTTCTGGAGAAGAAGTCGAAAATGTGAAAAGTTTGCGGACGGACGCCGGACGCCTTGCCATGCCATAAGCCCATCGGGTCTTTCAGACCTGATGAGCTAATAAAATGGATGGTCATTTGAGGAAAAATTCTGCGGGCGAATGCTACGGTACTTTTTGTACAGAACAACGGGACACCTGTCAGGGTCATTTGGTACAGCCCACACTCTCGGGGGAATCCGCCGGGTGTCATTTGGATTTGTACCAGTACGGGTCTTGGTTTGACGTTCAGAGTACTCGAAATACTCCTGACTCTCACTGTCAACTCGAAGAGAGACATCACCCAAGTGCATATTTCTATGCGGACGGACGGAACGCAAACCAAAAAACATGGTATTATTCCACCATAAAGTGTTTAGAATTGCATCGGGAGACCCCCCTCCAAGTTGACCTACTTCCCAAAGTTTGTTTATTTCTGATTGTGACACTGCTTCGGCTGCTTTAGGTAAGTTCCCCTTTCCTTCCCCTTTGACATGCTTTAGTTTACAAGTAAACACTTCTCTAGATCGGGCAAATTCAGGGTCAAGAAGTATGATTTTTGATAGTTCAATCGCCTTAAATGGCGGTCCACACTTGAACGGAATCCCCGTAGAGATGACGGTTCATACTCATCTCCGTTTTATTTTTTGGCCTCCATGAAAAATTTGGACAATAATTGGTTTAACTCAGTAGGGGGGATTTTCTCTAGAGACCTCTTTTCTTTTAGGGCGTTTTGAAAATAATTTGTCACAGTTTTCAAATCATATTTTGTTTTCTTAGCCGTGTTTTCATTTTCATTTTTTGTCAATTTCTTTATTCCAATCCTCGTCATCACCATCCGGAACTGCATTTAGATCTATTTCATTCTCATCTTCTCTAAAGAGTTCAGTGATCAGTTCTTGTGACAGGTCAAAATCATCACAAATAGGCGAATTTGGGGGAGGGGCCAACGAAACAGTTTCAGGCAAAACAGAAGTCTATATCTAGGTACTTGCTTTTCCCCCTGAGAAGTCTTGACACCATATCTGCTGAAAGTGTTCAGAGGTCGAATAACATTCACAACTCGTCCAATAACTTTTCCATCGATTTTCACCAAATGATTGATTTTTACGGGTGACGCCATCTTTGTTTACATAAGTCCCGATAGACCAAGCAGACGAATGTTTTTATTTATTTAGATTGTATCGTTTTTCTATTTATTTACGGACACTTAAGGTTTTAAAGGAAAATACAGCTTTGCATGTAACCACAATGAAAAATAAATTTTATTCGATTATATTATGAATATTCTCGTCTATCGTGTGCTTAGGAACGAAAATTAAGAATGGAAATCATGAATGAAATAGCTGACAAAAGTAGTACCGGTAACGTCAAAACTCATGTATCAGCCAATCAAATCACTTTGAGGTGTTATGACCCATATGTGTCATAAAAAATTATTATGAAACCCCTTTACGAAGTACAGCGGTGGTAATAATGAATGTTATCAAAACAAATTATTAGATAATAGTGACGTTTTAAAGTCACACTACTTCAGCAGTCGGCTGATTTCAGATGTGTATAGAAAGATCAACTTGCGCCCATGAAGTCACCTGATCTTTAAAACATCTTCACGTGAGATAGAAGTATGTATACTTATAAATGATATTCAGTTTATTTATTACAATTTAGTTTTTATCATTGCAATTTGATGTCTGTCACTGTACAGTCTAAGTAAACCTAGCCTCACTATTATCCGTTACACTGCTATACTGAGCAATATTCGAGTCTCGGAGTGGAAAATATGATGAAAAATAAAATTTCAAAACTTTTGCATTCTGGTTTGGCGACATATGGGACATAATTGTTTCACACGTTTTTCTTAAAAAAGGTTATGAGCAATGTTCCCAAATGCGTATTCAAATGTTGTTTATGTTTTGTTAAACTGTCAAGTCTAGAAAGAAAAACCTTAACAAATATCTTACATTAAGGTATCATCTTCATACACACATGACATACAATATCAGTTGACGACACCAACCATTCCTATCCCTATAAAGAGACACAGAGTATGTTGATAGGATCACATATGTCAAATTTTGAAATCGATGATATTACCACGGGAACCACCAACTGAAAATAACAAGTTAAACGTTAAAACAAAATCCGTCAGGGTAAACTTATCACGCGTGTTTTAGAAATAGATTGGTAATCGAAGCATTTCAAATTGTTTTTATCGTGTGTTTACACCTAAACAAAATAACGATATTCAGCTTACAATATACCGGCTATCGAATGCTTCAATATTTTCGTGAGTAACATAGGCCTAGACCACTTTGACCGTATCAGTATTCAATTTACCAGCAAACAAATCATATTCTTGTGATACACATTATCTAGAGTAGTAACAAACGTAACACTCACACCTTCGAAATAATCGGCGTTTAGTCCAAGGATACCGTAACTGAACTGGAGTAACTGCAATGACAATGCAACTTTTCAAAATACAGTTAGAGTTACTTCCCCTGTTTTAGCGACGTTGACAAGTGGTTCATACCAATTTTGTGTTGTATAGAAAATCAACAATGTTTGCTTGTGCATAATCCATATATACAAACCTCACTTAAGATGTTGATAAATTGTAGGAGACGTTTTCATCATTATGAAAGATCGTTTCATGAAGGAATATTTCTAGACTGCTCACAACTGTATATCGCCGACAATAAGACCTTGGCCTTGGTTTATTGTGAAAAAAAATACTCCGTGAAATCTAGGTCAAACATATTTTTAGAAGAAATCATTTTCGTTTAAACCCTTTTATTTTAAAAATGAAATTATATGATCAAGAAATTATCAACCTAGTGTGTGTCCGTATCATTAATATCATGTAATAGGAATAAATATATGTATTATGCTCGCAACAGGCTCGCATAATTCATACTATATGATATTAATGATACGGAAACACACTCGGTTAATAATATCTATTTACATGTACTGACATCATGCTTACTGAACGCCTGCTATACCCGCCACCAAGGAAGTGATTATTGAAAACAACTGATTGTGTGGTATAAAATAATTTACATTTCTATTTCCTGCTTTGTTTTTGACACACATAGTAAACATCACTGAACATTTTATAATACTTAATGAAATATATACATCATTCAGCTATAATACGTCAAATAAAATATATAATATGATAAAAATGAGACTGTCCGTGACCTACAGATGACAACAGCAGGCGATTTCTACCCAACATGGCGGTACTTGGTCTTATACACAACAAAGTTTGTCAACTTTCTGCATCTGTAATATACTAGGAGGATATAATATAACCATATTCAAAACGATATACATTCTATTATGATGTAAGAATTAGTTAATATTTTTTGTGGTACACCTTTATTTTATATTTTTAACTTTTAATAAGTGTATGATAATGTATGTCATTATGTGTATGTAATACCAAAAGGGAACATCTCATGTAATGATTTGTTGTAAAAGAAGGCTTATTACTTTTGTATAAATAGACATATGCATATCACTATTGAATATGGTTTTTTTTTCAGATTCAGAATTTCATTACGTAATATCGGCCTCGTAATATCATTTCGTGGTATAATTTGAAATGATACCTTTCTTTAAACATATAATGCAAAAACAGTTCTTTTGAATAAATTATTTGGGGGTTTTGGATTGCAAGATTGATGTAAGAGTTAATGGACCTTTGTTGACATTCTGCAGTTATCTCTGTATTGCTGATACCTGGCACATCGAAAAAATACGTATATTTTCAGTTTCTGTTTCAAAGTTGGCACAAGAAGTTTGTTGCAGGGGCGTCCTTCTTTAATCTATACATTTTTACTTTAAAGTTAATTTTATTTGATATACGGAATCTATCAGTGAACAGATAAGGTGCTTGTATCTTCAACTAGTTATTTAGGGCTCAAGTTGAAGTTCGTATTAGAACTGTGAATAATGGTTGAAAAAATAAGAGCTGTTTATTTCGTTGTTTCATGTTTGGAGTGAAGTAGTCTTTAGACGCTGTATACAGATTGTTTACGTTTGCGACGCTCTAGTTTAGCCAGACATGAGAAAACCGGCTTCTGAATAATACGCTTTAAACGTTTGTAGACCACTAAGTTCTAGTAAGTAAGTTCTAGCATTCTGTAGCTTTGTAGTGGATATCGCTGATTGTCCATGTCAAGTACTTTTAACCAGAATTTGATTAGTCGTATCTGTATGAAAACACAGATGGGATACCGCCCAAGTTCTCCCAGTATAGCTATACTTGAAGCATATTTCCCAATGGTTAGGAATCGTTTGAAAACCGGTCTGCACTCTCTCTATTAAATCAGGAATGATATCGCTGATTGTCCATGTCAAGTACTTTTAACCAGATTGTGATGAATCGTATCTGTGTGAAAACGAAGATGGGATACCCCCAAGTTCTCCCAGTATAGCTTTATTTGAAGAATATTTCACAACGGTTAGGAAACGTTTGAAAAACATGATCTGCATCCTCTCTATTGCATAAGAATATTTATGCCCCATAATTTCTGACCTGTGTAGGGAGTAGCAAGTGAAAGTTGGGTCGAGACAGAACAGGCTGTGTTAAAGTTTCTGCAGGAGAGTGTCAACCTCGAAAACCCGGAAGCGCTTCAGCTGGAACGTATCCAGAGACTTAAATCTAGCAGACCGGTGAAACCAATAGTGGTTAAATTCGCTTCTTATAGAGATAAGATGCGCCAGTATGTGTTAGTAGTTGTAATGAATACTATATGTGTAGCATTCCCATCCGGGTCTCCCACGTCCTCCTTCAGGTCGCGTGGTTCTGTAAACACTTGCAATAAAAGTGTTGTCGATCAAGAAAGCCTTGACTGTTGCTTCTCACTGGCGTGGTGGCAGCGCTGATCTAACTCACGCCTACGGAGGTATTTCACACATACTAGTGGACAGTCACTCGCCTTATATTAAGCGTGTACGGCGACCTTAACCGCTCAACATGGCCAACACACACTGTGCACCAAAACAATGGTGCTTGACAAAATCAGAGACTGTAAACTCCTTTGAAAACTGGAAGCAGAACATAGTCTATACCCTTTCACTTGATCCTAATTTTGCCCCCTTTCTCACTGGTATTGTTTGGGCTAAGAAAACACGTGATGCACCATTACGGGGTTTTGAAGATGATAACAGGGACGTAAGAGGAGGGCGTACCGCTCAACAGAAGGCAGCTTTACTGGATCTTATGCTCGGACAGATTGCCAATTACTGCCCTGTCAAATCCCGTAACACCATTGTCAAAAACTCTACTTTAATCGATGGAATATTGCAGACCATTAGACTCCATTATGGATTCCAATCAACAGGGGGACACTTCCTCCTCGACTTTACAGACATTCAGTTACAACCTGACGAGAAACCAGAGGACTTATATCAACGCTTAATTGCCTTTATTGAAGATAACCTCCTTCGTCAAAATGGTGGTATTAGTCATCATGGTGACAATATTGAACAAGACGAGGACATGACCCCGACACTTGAGAACTTTGTTGTTTTGACATGGTTACGTTTGCTCCATCAAGACCTACCTAGGTTGGTAAAACAAAGGTATGAAACTGAACTGCGCTCAAGGATTCTGGCCTCGATCAAGCCGGAAATTTCTCAGGCTCTCGCTTCACTGTTAGACGAGGTCCGTACTTCAGAAGAGGTCAAGGTAATGAGTGCTGCCACTTCGAGATTCACCCAGCAGAACACTTCCTCCCATCACTTTCCATTCCCTAGGAAGAATACTTCTCTCTCTAAAGTATGTCCCTTGTGTCAACAGGCTGGTCGACCAAACAGGAATCATTTTCTTAGTCAGTGTACTTTCCTTCCAGCCCAGGATAGACGTTACATCACTAAAGCTCGTCAGATTGCATGCATCATCGACGGCGAAGAGATTGTGACCAATCTGATCTTCACCAGACCCCACAAGTACCACCTGGGGAAGGTAACTCTGCTGCTCCGCCGGAAGAACCCATAAGCACTCGTTGTGTACAAGTGAGCCAATCTCCACACATGACAGCCTTCTATGGTCATCGCGTAGCTCATTTCACGCTGGACAGTGGTGCCACCGGCAACATGATTAGACTCTCAGCTGCAAAGATGCTTGATGTCGTTATCTCAAAAACTACTCACTCAGCTCGCCAGACTGATGGTTCATCCCCACTCAAAGTCGTTGGAGAAACGAGATTTACGACTGTCCGTGATGACAGTAAGTTTGTGTTTGAGGGTCTAGTGGTTGAAGACCTAGACGTAGATATCATCGCAGGCATCCCCTTCATGGAACAGAATGATGTGTATGCTCGTCCCGCCACCAAACAGATCATCCTTAGTGACGGATCATCTTTTGAATATGGGTCACAGGACTCTGTCCCTGCTCACCACAGTGTGCGTCGTACAGATATCTTGAGGAGTCACGGTACTTCCACTACCATTTGGCCTGGTGACTTTGTTGAACTCTCACTTCCTCGCAACTTTCACACCTCGGACAGAGAATATGCCATTCAACCTCAGATGGATACTGGTACGAACGGTTCCGGCTGGCCTGCTCCTGATCTACTTACCAGTGTTAACGGCAAGATCCGAATACCGAACCATACCGGCAAGCCATATATGTTGAAACACCATGACCATGTATGCCAAGTGCTTCACATTACTACATCCCCAGAGACCCCTTTGCCTGGATCGCCGCTGCCCTCCACCAAACACAAGCTTGTTCCGCAGCCTACAGGCCCCTTCTCCGACCATGTCCATCTTGATCCGGATCACCAACTTTCAGATGACATGCGAGAGGAGTTTAAAGAACTTCTACATGAATACGACGAGGTTTGCAATCCTACCATTTGTGGTTACAATTCTGCCTCGGGACTATTCAAGGCCATCGTCAACATTGGTCCGGTCCAACCCCCCCAGCGAAAAGGTCGTGTGCCCCAATACTCTAGGGACAAACTTGTTGAACTCAAGGAGAAGTTTGATGGCCTCGAAGGCATGGGAGTATAGATATTGAATAATACTGAAGATATTGGAGTATCTGTGGAATACCTGAATCCCTCCTTCCTCGTTAAGAAACAAAGTGGTGGATTTTGCTTAGTCACCGCCTTCTCAGACGTTGGCAGATAAAGCAAGCCTCAGCCTTCCCTCATGCCCGACGTGGACTCAACCCTTAGACGCATTGCATCTTGGAAATATGTCATTACTACTGACCTCACCCTAGCCTTCCACCAGATACCTCTCGCCAAATCCTCCATCAAGTATTGTGGGTTGTAACACCTTTCAAGGGAGAACGTGTATATACACGCTGTGCCATGGGAATGCCTGGGTCTGAAACAGCCCTAGAGGAGCTCATGTGTCGCGTTCTTGGAGACCTACAACAAGAGGGCATTCTCGCTAAACTGGCTGACGACCTCTGTTGCGGTGCCAACTCTATCCCAGAACTTTTAACCAACTGGCGCCGTGTCTTGGACGCCCTACACCGCAACAACCTTCGACTGTCTGCCAAAAAGACCTTCATTGCACCATCTTCTGTCAGTATCCTTGGATGGACGTGGAGAGAGGGTACCCTCACAGCATGCTCTCATCGCATATCTGCACTGTCATCGAGCCCCCCTCCAGTACGTGTTACTGGTCTCAGATCATTTATCGGTGCATACAAGGTTCTTGCCCGTGTACTTCCAAACTGTGCCTCATACGTTTCCCTCTTGGACAACGCTCAAGCGGGTAAAGAGTCTCAAGACAAAGTGACATGGTCTGACACACTCTTGGACGCCTTCACAGCTGCGAAGGACGCACTTCGTTCAACCAATACCATAACTCTACCTCTCCCAGATGATCAGTTATGGATCGTCACTGACGGTTCTGTGAAGCGTAACGGAATAGGCGCAACCCTTTATGTGTCTAGACAGACCAAGCTCAAGGTTGCTGGATTCTTTAGTGCCAAGCTCCGTGATCGGCAGGTAGCTTGGTTACCATGTGAGATAGAGGCCCTTGCCATAGACGTAGCTACTAAACTCTTCTCACCATACCTCATCCAATCAAAGCACAAAGCCTGCATTCTCACAGACAGCAAACCTTGCGTCCAGGCTTATGAGAAATTATGTCGAGGGGAATTTTCAGCGAGCCCCCGTGTCTCTACGTTTCTCTCAACAGTCAGCCGTTATCAAGCATCGGTTCGTCATCTCTCAGGCAGTGCCAACATCCCCTCGGACTTCGCCAGTAGAAACGCTGCTGAATGCAAGGATGAATTTTGCCAAGTGTGCTCATTCATAAGAAAATCTGAGGAAGCTACAGTGTTAAAAGTGACTGCCCAGGATATTGTCAATGGAAACTCAAAACTTCCCTACACAAATAGGTCAGCGTGGCATGCAATCCAGTCTGATAACCATGACCTACGTCGTGTACACGCTCACCTTTCACAAGGAACCCGTCCGTCTCGAAAACAAACTGATGTTAAGGACATCAAACGTTACCTCAATGTTGTGACTATTGCGAGAGATGGTCTGTTAATCATACTTCAGAATGAACCCTTGGCTCCATCTCGCGAACGCATCGTGGTGCCACGCGGTGTCCTTGATGGACTTGTGACAGCCTTACATCTCCAGCTTGACCATCCATCGTGCCATCAACTTAAACTTGTCATGCACAGATACTTCTTTGCCCTGGACCTGGACAAAGCCGTTGAACTTACATCCTCGTCATGTCATGTGTGCTCATCACTCGCGAAGATCCCACATAACATAGAACAACAGTCTACAGGTCAACCTCCAGAGTCCATCGGTCTCTCATTTGCAGCAGACGTTATGAAAAGGGAGAGACAACTCGTTCTTGTAGTGCGTGAATGTGTGACCTCATTCACGGCTGCCTGTCTCATCCCAGATGAACGCCATGAATCCCTACGCAATGCTCTCATCCAGTTGTGCATTCAACTGAAACCTCTTGCCGCCCCCCCCCCCCCCCCCCCCCCCCCCCCCCCCCCCAGTGTAGTCAGAGTGGATCCGGCCCCTGTTTTTGTGTCCCTCACAAGTGACCGCCTACTCAAACATCACAATCTGTGTTTGGAAATAGGAAGAGCCAAAAAACCGGAATAAGAATCCAGTGGCTGAGAGAGCGATCCAAGAGCTAGAAAAAGAAATGTTATCTCAAGATCCTGTTGGGGGTGCCACTACTCCTCTCTCTCTTACCACAGCCGTGGCACGATTGAACTCACGAATTCGATCTCAAGAGTTGTCAGCTCGGGAGATGTTCACACAAAGGGATCAGTTCAGTCAGTCTCAGTTACCAATATCTGACATGGACATCATCATTACACAACATGGAAATAGACAAGCTAATCACCCCCATAGTGAAAAGTCCAAAAACCCACTGTTGAAAACTATACCCACTCCCAGCATTGCCATTGGTGATCTTGTGTACCTCCATTCTGATGGAAATAAATTGCTAGTGGTTAGCATGGATGGTGCTTGGTGCAACATCAAGAAGTTTGTTGGCTCCCAGCTTCGGAGCACCTCCTACCGCATTAAGATTACTAACTGTTATAAGCCACCAAGTCAAATACCTCAGTATAAACCCCAAGATTTGGACTTTGACCAGGACGACGACACTCTTCCTCCCAGGGACTATCCAACTCCTCTCCTCCCAGAGGTCCCCGTGGAGATATCAGAGCCGCCTAGTTGTACTCAGCCTCCTCCCAACATGGACAACCAGTCCACACCTACAGTTCTTCCTCCCGACGACGACACCCAGGCACCCTGTGGACATAGCAGCTTTGACGTGCCTTTGCCAGAGCCCCCGGAGAGGAACCGTTCTTTAACCTCAAATTGACGTATGCAGCGAGCCACCTGCCAAGTATAATTACTATTATATGGACTTTTAATTGCTGGTTATTTCCCTTAAGGCTCCTATCATTTTCATGGACATTTTCATTTTAGTCAGGCAGCTAGCCATCCCTAAGTTAACTTTTAATCTTTATTGTTTTATCTTTTCCACTTAAAGTGCAGAGATAAGAAAAAGTGGTCCCGCCAGTATGTGTTAGTAGTTGTAATGAATACTATATGTCTAGCATTCCCATCCGGGTCTCCCGCGTCCTGCTTCCGGTCGCGTGGTTCTGTAAACACTTGCAATAAACGTGTTGTCGATCAAGAAAGCCTTGACTGTTGCTTCTCACTGGCGATGAGAGTTTTGGAAGCATCAAGGGCAACACTGAAAGGTAAAGACCAACGCGATGTTAATAATTTCACCCGACAGGTACGTGACGTCAGAAGTGGTCTCATACCACACATGATCCAGGCGAGAGAGAGCGGAAAGGAGTCCTACTTGTCTTATGACAAGTTGATAATCGAGGACAAGGTGTTCACTCTCAAGGACAACTTGCGAACAGAGATCGGAAGAAACCGTAGACATTCAAGGCAGAAGCCCTCGGATTCATCGCGTGCCCCTGCCACGGGGCCTGATGACAAGTCTACTAGCATGGGGCGTGGCAGTGACCCACAAGTTACCAGTCACACGGCGGACAATATTGGAATTAAGCACGGGTATGTAAACGTGTGCAGTTGGAACATTCACGGCATTCATTCATTTATATAGGAGGACAATGATTTTCATCACTATTTTAATTATTTTGACATTATTGGCTCATCAGAAACAATGCATAATGATAAATCGCTGATAAATAACCTTTTTCCTGACTATTCTTGTTTTGATACTGTCGCTAGACGTCTAAAGAATGCAGGGCATTTTTCAGGAGGAGTAGCTGTTTACATTCGTAATTCCATGTCCTGCTTTTTCAAAAGGATTCATGATAATTGGAAGAACGTTGTATTTTTCATTGTAAATCCTACTAGTAGTTGTTCTTTTATATCGGGTTTTGTTTACATTCTACCTGAAAATTCACCTATGTATGAAGTTTACGATGAAAATAGTATATGTATTTTGGATCATTATATTGCAACACTTAAACATGAATATGGGAGTGATGTTGATCTTATGTTATTTGGCGATATGAATGCCAGAACTGGAACGAATGATGACTTTATTATTGATGATGAGTCGGATGTTGACATTTACACCTCGGTGACATGTATGAAATCGACACGTTTCGTCTACCTCGTGCAGCGCAAGACACTGTTAGACATCTGTCGTGAATGGGGAATACACATTGTTAATGGACGTAAGCCAGGAGACATACGTGGTGCGTTTACGTGCATTACAAATAATGGGACTAGTTTAGTCGACTATGCACTAGTTTTCTTTGACAAAATAGTAGATCTAGTGATTGTGTCTAGGACTGAATCTGACCATCTTCCGGTCACTTGTAAACTTGATTTACAACTTGTAAACAGCATAACACTATCCGATTGCCAACAATGTTTGCTACGCCTGTCACTAGGTTTAGGTGGAAGGATGCTGAGGATCAACTGTACTTGGAACGATTACAGTCATCAGTAAGAGATATGATTGATGATTTCTTAGGCATAGTTCATATTGATGTTAATTCTGCTGTAGATGTTTTAACAAATATTTTGAATTTTGCTGGTGATCAGCTTAAAGTTGCATCACAAGGTGTACAAGGAAAAAATCGTAGTCAACCTGTATGGCTTGATCGAGATTGTATGAAAGTAAAACAAAAGAAACTTGAATTATTGAATTTATTTCGCAGATGTAAATCATTAAACAATTTAACTGCTTATTTGAATAGCAGAAAGGAATTTCGTAAATTATGTTGTTCTAAGCAAAAGTTGCACAAAGAATGTTTGGTTGATGATATTAAATCAGCTGCTGCTGAAAAGGATTTGTTGTAAATTAAATCCGGTTCCGCATCCGCATCCCAAATCCGGTTCCGCTTGACAATCCCTATTTTGCCACATGCCAGTTTTTATTGCCCTTTCTCAAAACGTGAGTTACGTCCCTTGACATTTACTGCGGTACAACTGACGTTTGACTTCCGGGACGTACTCAACCTTGACCAATATGGCGGGCGTTACTGAGTTTCTGAGCGATGAGGAGTTAGAGTCCAAAAGAGTGCCTGAATTGAAGACATATCTACGGCAACACGGACAGTTTGTCACCGGGAAGAAGTCTCAACTACTTGAGAGAGCGAAAGGTGTAGTAAAACTGAATTATTCAGACAGAAGGAAGCTTGTTGGTACACCGAATCATCGATGTCTTGAGGAAAAACTTGTGACCCCCTCAGGTGATATTATTCCTGATCCTCGAAGTTTGAATGGTTGGACCAAAGACAGTCATAATATTCCCGATTTCTCTGATACAGAGATGTATAATTATTTTGTTCTGACAAAAAATGTGCACCCTCAACGGAAAGCTAAAGTTTATTTTGAAGACAGACATGTTCACTCTGTAGAGTTTCATGAAATTACATCTGAATGTAGCCATGCTCTGGTGAGATGCAAGGTGATACCATCACTTCCTACCACGAACAAAAAGGATTGTCCTGACCATTCTGTATGGCTGTGTTTGTCAAAGGTGACTGGGAAGATACACTCTGCAGACTGCTCATGTGCAGCTGGGTACGTAAGATCATTAAAAACCTACTAGTAAAGTTGACAAAATGAACACGTGCTAGATGCAACAAAAGTAATAATGTTGGGACTTTCATCATTGACTAGCTTTAAACTCTCTTTTAAATTTCTGTGTAAATTTGTAAATTATTTTGATTACAGTTCAAAAGTCAATAAAAGTTGTTGAAATTTACGTTTGTTTACAATAATATTTTTGGTTGCAGAGTTGGGGAGGTGTGTAACCACGTTGCTGCCCTGTGTCACTCACTTGTGGATTTGACATCATGGAGAAGAGACGGAACTACAGCATGTACTTCACAGCGGTGTCTATGGAACAATCCCCGTAAGAGGAAACTCAGTCCTAAGAAGGCACAGGATGTGAATTTCAGAAAACCTGGATCTTCTAAAGCTGTACGTGACGTTGAACATGATGACACTGAAGTTAATTTGAATAATCACAACTTTCATGTCCAAACTCCTAAAATAAGACCAATATTTGATGTAATGCGTTTCAAAGAAAAGCTTGAATCTAGTCACTCTAAAGCTTCATTCTTAAAATACTTTGAAGATACACCTACTTCATCAAGTGATAATGATATTCTCACTGTTTCATCTCTTCATGACCTTTCTTTTTCATATTGTGATCAAGTAGATCTTGATTCTGGCGAGTGTAAAAATCAAATACAGGAAATATTTGATTGTATGAGAGTGTCAGAGATGGAAGTTGTTTGCATTGAGGAGAGAACGAGAGGTCAGCAAGGAAATGACTTGTGGCTGAAAGCGAAAAGTGAAAGACTCACTGCTTCTAAATTTGGGGATGTTGTATTGATGCGCAGTGACACAAAACCAGATAACCTTCTCAAAGATATTTGTTGTTACCGAGATATTTCTAATATCAGTTACTGTAGATGGGGTACAAGCCATGAACCGGCAGCTCGTAAGATGTATAAGTCGGCTAATTCTGATACTTTAGTTGTGGATGAGTGTGGACTTATTGTGAATACAAAGGATCCACATCTAGGTGCAAGTCCTGATGGGTTAGTGTGGAACACATGTGTAGACAGTGGAGGTGTGTTAGAGATTAAGTGTCCTGCACGATCAGATTGGAAGTGGATGCATCCAAGGGAGTGTGCTAAGGATTCTAGATTCTATTGCTTTCTCGATGAACATGAATGTGTAAAACTAAAAAGATCTCACAGGTATTACTTTCAAGTCCAAGGTCAGATGGCACTAACAGATCGACAGTGGTGTGATTTTGTGGTTTGGACATTGAATGGCTGGACAGTTGAGAGAATATAGTTTGATGAGCATATGTGGAATGAGATGTTGCCAAAACTGAACAAGTTTTATTTGTCTAATGTTTTGCCAGAGTTATTTTCAAGCAAAGTGAAGAGGGGAATTCCACTGTATAAATGATTTACATATTATCAGAAACCATAAGAGCCTTAATTCTAAAAGATATTTGTGAATTCAATTCCAAGGATCAAATTATGTACATTATGTGATCTGATTATACTGTATATTCTTTGTGAAAAATGACATTTTCATGCTTTATTGTAGAAAGAAATAATGATGAATTGTCCTATGAATGTCATGTATAAGTATTCTAAATATCAACTTTGTTATATTGGACAAAAGGACAGATATTTGTTCTGAGATAAATATTTGAAGAAAAAGTAAAAATCCTTGAATTTCACTTTTGTCGTGTTATCTATATGGGAGGATAAGAATGTTTTACCTTTTGCACAACTTTGCAGTTTTGAGTCTTTTTAATAAATAGATTACCCGGAAAGACACGAGACGGAGAGTTATAATCTTTTTATCACTTACAGTTTTGATCTCAACTGTCAAGTTCACGCTGGCTATTAACAATAGACCACCAATCCCATACAGTCTACTAGTAAGCCCCTTCTAAAAAGATTTATATGAGTAGAAGGGGATAAGTAGTCGCTACTGTTTACATCAATACAAGCTCATGTGATGAGGTCATTGTGTTGTGACGACACCATCTTACTGACAATATTGTTACGTCATCAACTTGTGACGTCATATCACTGTTCCTTGTGAATGTAAACACAGTGTAACTGTGTGATCTTCTGTATAGAAAATTGTTCATACAAAATATGTAATGTTTTAAATATAGGTCACAACAAATGAATTCATTCTTCAAAATAAGTTTATTCAGAACTGTCCAAATGTTTTCCTAAAAAAGGAAAGTCATTTCTGATACATTATTAGTTCGGAATTCAATACCAAAAAATATAATTGACAATTACATCAAGTATCATGTTATAATAATAATGTGATTCACTTGTCAATGCATTATATGACATGTCTGAAGAAACAGCTATCTTATTTAAGTACAAGAGGGGGTTGAAGTTTTTGTCAAATAGACACAAATGCGCCATATTTTTGTGACCTGAGAAGCCATTGTGATTGGAATAACGCCCTGAAAAATCCGAAAGTTTTTCACACGTTCCATTTGTCGCTCAACATGTATCCTCAAGTGGGCAATCGTTTTTGTTACGTTTTCTTCGTGTTGGTTAAACTGTTTTTTCTTACTTCTGAAAGGAGGAATAATTAGATCTATACCCTTGGGCGTTGTCAAATCAGATATTACAAAACCTTTATCTGCCAGTATGGCGTCACCTTTTTCACACAAATCAACAAGACGACACAATCTGGTTATTTGTTTGTCACTAATGCTACCACAGTACAAATCTGAACAGAAAGTCACAACACCTGCTGGGCTTATTCCAATTAATGATTTGTATGTCATGTGCGACTTGTAGTCACTATATAAAATTGACTGAAGTTGAAGTGAACTTGGAGTCTCAGTCCAAATCTCAGTGCAATCTATAATTATCTAGTAGTTGGATAATTTTTCCTGAAAGAATCTGGCATAGTTGCATTGACATTATCTCTACTGGGCCACTGTATCAAACATGAGAGTTGAACATACAAATAATCAACCCATTTATTACAAAGTCTGCTGCATGTGGCACGTGAAACTCTAAACCTATATGCTAAGTCATCAAGCAACAGGCCTAATCTTAGTCTCATAAGAATCATGAAGAATTCATCAATCTGTCTCAAGGAATGAGGCCTTCCACCATCTGTTCTATCTGTGTAAATTTGTTCATCATTGTACATCTCATCAAACATAGGCTCGAATGCAACTGAATTTGGTATACCAGTATAAAACATGATACTTTCATCTGATTTTCTGATATCTTCATATACAAGCATTGGTTTGTCAACTTGAATACCGATACTTTCTGTTGGCAGAGCCTCTGTCTGTGTGCTAGCGTTACAATGTATCTGATTAACAAAACGACTTGAAACTTTCTGGGAACCACAGTAATCATGTAAACTGAGAGACAGTTCAAGCCTTGATGACTTTCCAGGTAGACAAGCATCATCTGTTGAAGCACAAACACTTGTATCTTCAGTTTCAGGATCAACACTCATGTCTTCATCTGCGTCTTCATCTTGAAGAATTGGAACATCTGGGAACCACAGTAATCATGTAAACTGAGAGACAGTTCAAGCCTTGATGACTTTCAAGGTAGACAAGCATCATCTGTTGAAGCACAAACACTTGTATCTTCAGTTTCAGGATCAACACTCATGTCTTCATCTGCGTCTTCATCTTGAAGAATTGGTACATCACTGGTTGCAGCTTGAACATTCTGAAAACAATGGGGTGGAAATCTTACACAAAAAATATCTATATTATCTTTTATTCATAATTGATTAATAAATACAAATTGCCAATTATTGCCATCGGTAAGGATTGCATACTATTTAATTGACTGTCAAATTAAAAAGAGCAAAAAAACAACTTTACTGATCTAGGCCTAATTGTGAAATGTAGAGAATCTCACCAAAATACATCAATTTGATATAGTTGTTATTTTTTACGAATAACCAAGACTTGCCGATGGCTTATCATTTTAATATAATTGTTTATTCAAAATCAACATCACAATTACAATTGGGCAAATACAGTACAGCTGAGTGTATATAAACGTTAAATCCATAAGATTGATTCTTTAAGAAATTTTGTTACATTCTAAAAACTTTGTAAAGGAATTTTAACGGGGAAAAAACGTTGATAGTTAATCGACACTATTTTAGTAGTTATTCATAAATATTAAAACTTACCGATGTTGTGAATGTCTTGTTTGGAAATACACTTGGTAATGGATGGAGGTTTGTTGGTCCTTGCTGACCCACAAAGTGCTCAGAACATAACCTTGTGCTGTCATTTCTACTATAATGGAAATCTACACGAATAAGTTTGCATCGCTGTAACCACACTCGTCTCAATTTTGTATCAACAGGGAATCGATGTAAAGATATCTTTCTTCCATTGATAACTGTTCGGCTGTTGTTGCTACAAATGCAGCAATATCGTGGCTTAGGTGCCATTTTGATGTTACGCTGTACGTCCCGGAAGGCGTAGAGCCCATATTGAGACATGCGCAGTTGTTTTTTATTAGCGGCCGTCAAGGAAGATAACTCACGTTTTGAGAAAGGGCAATACTGACCCGGCCTTGTAAGGCAGTCTTACCCTGAATACAGTATGGCAAGCATGGCCATGTGTTTGTTGTCCTTGAAGTTGAAGGTACCGGCTATGAATAAAAATAAGCTGACAACTCAACATTTTGGCGACGAGGATGGGATTGAAGAGGTGTAGGACATAACACAGATGAAGACAAGTAGTTTCAGTTGAAACTTGTGGTAAATACATTGAACTTTTAATGCGGTGATAGTGATGTCAGTATTCGCACACAAGTTCACATGTGGACTTGTCTTGAACTTTTCATGAATGAAATATGATATTTATTTGCTCTGAAAGTGAACCTATTGAAGATAGTTATTGGTTGAACTGTCATATTTTAAACCATGCCATATACAGTTGGAAATTTGCCAGAGTTTGACTCTAAAAGACTAACTTGGGAAGAGTGGTGTGAGCTACTTGAACAGTATTTGATTGCAAACAAAATAAGAGATGAACCCATAAAAAGAAGTGTTTTGTTAACCTCATATGGACTTTCAACTTATCAACTTATACGTGCTTTGCTACAACCAACCTCTTCCTCTTTTGGTGAACTTCTTCAACTTTAAAAAATCATTTCAATCCTGAACCTTCAGAAGCATTTTTGAGGTGGAAATTCAATACAAGGAATAGAAAGCCAGGAGAAAGTATTGCAGCATATGTAGCACAACTCAGAAGGCTAAGTGAGAACTGTAATTTTGGGGCTAGTTTGAATACAATGCTTAGAGATAGGCTCGTTTGTGGTGTGTCCGATGAGAACATTCAAAGGAAATTACTCTCTGAAGTCGACTTAACTTTTGAAAATGCACTTAGGATTTCTCAAGCAGTTGAAGTTGCAAATAAGAATCTTCATGATTTCCATGGTACTCGACATGACCCTAGTACAAGTGTCAACAGGTTACACAAGAAGTCTAACTATTCTTCTGACAGGCAGTCAGACAGTAAGAAACCTTGTTACCGTTGTGGCGGAGATTCACACAGTGCTGAAACTTGTTATTTTAGGAGTCAGAAGTGTCATAAATGCGGACGCAAAGGACATACTAGGAAACCTGAAGACATGTTTGTATCTTCCATTTTTCATGTCTCTCCTCATGATACTGCAAGCGTTGACCAATATCTCATAACTTTGCAAGTGAATCAAGTACCTTTGACATAAGAGGTTGATACTGGATCTTCAGCTACTCTGATCAATGAGAGCACTGCTAAACAGTTAGGAGTAGTCAATGTTATGGAAACTAGTGCAAACTTGAAAGGGTACACTGGTCATAGGGTTGAAATTCTTGGAAAAGCAGTAGTGTCGGTTATGTACAGAGAAAACACACATGATCTTGAGATTGAGATAACTAAAGGAACAATACCAAATCTCATGGGAAGATCTTGGATTGAATCTTTGAAATTTGATCTTAGGGATGTTGCAGTGAACTCTCTCTCTGAAGATCTTACCTTGGAAAATGTTTTGCAAAAACATGCAAGTGTCTTTGATGAGGGTCTAGGTACTCTTCAGGGTTATCAGGCTCACATTTACATCAGCAGTGATGCACAGCCACGTTTCTTCAAACCCAGTTCAATTGCTTTTGCTTTAAAGTCTAAAGTTGAAGATGAACTAAATAGGCTTTTGTCAGAGGGCATCATAGAACCTGTCAAGTTCTCCGAGTGGGCTTGTCCTATAGTCCCAGTCATGAAACCTAACAGTAATGTCAGGATATGCGGAGATTACAAGCTAACTGTTAACCAATACTCCAAGGTAGAAAATTATCCTATTCCAACCCTTGAAGATTTGTGTTCAAAGTTAGCTGGAGGACAGAAGTTTACCAAACTTGACATGTCGCATGCGTACCAACAGTTAATCCTTGACGAAGAATCAAGAAAGTATGTTGTCATTAACACTCATAAGGGTTTGTTCAGGTACACACGTTTGCCTTTTGGAGTCTCGTCGGCTCCAGCCATATTTCAGCGAACCATTGAAAATGTTTTACAAGGTTTGGACTTCTCAGCTGCATATCAAGATGACATCATCAACTCTGGTTTGGATGATCAGCATCACCTGAAAGTACTTGACAGCACCTTACAACGTCTCTCAGATGCAGGACTTCGACTTCGAAAATAGAAGTGTGTTTTCATGGAAGACTCAGTTCAGTATCTTGGGCACAAGTTGGATAAAGATGGACTTAGACCTATGGAGAAGAAACTGGAATCAATTCAAGGTGCTCCTGTTCCAAGGTCAGTCTCTGAGTAAACAGTTTTGGCAAAACCTGAAGTCTCTGTTGAGTGTTAAGGGTAAGGAATCACCTATTGCACTTGATGTTTGGTTTGATTATTTTAAGAAATTGTTATATCCAGACACTATGGGTAGAAAAACTTTGTTTAATGAAACCATTGTTAATTTCGTTATCAACCACGATGCTTCGAGTTGTACTAGTTGTGATAACTCCTTTTTGTTGTCAGATTTAATTTCTGAATTTGAGATTAAGAAAGCATTAAGTTCCCTTCAGAATGGCAGATCTGCCGGAGTAGATGGTATCCCTCCTGAGTTTGTTAAGAAGGCAGTTATAATTGTTCCATATCTCCAATTATTGTTTAACTCGGTTCTTGACAGTGGTGTTTTCTCAGACAGTTGAAATACTGGTATGATTGTCTTTATTCAACAAAGGTGACTCTTCGGACCCTAATAACTATCGTGGCATATCACTTTTAAATATCCTAGGTAAAGTTTTTACTTCAATTGTTGAAGATAGAATTAGGAAGTGGGTTGAATTAAATGGTATTATTCATGAATCGCAAGCAGGCTTCAGGACAAATTACTCTACAATTGATAATGTATTCGTTTTACAGTCATTGTGTCAAAAATATTTAAGGAAACCTAAGTATCGTTTTATGTAGCCTTTATTGATTTTCGTAAAGCTTTTGATTTAGGTGATGGACAAAAACTTTTGTATGTTCTTCATAATAGGGGAATAGGTGGTAAATTATTTAATGTTCTCTGTGATATGTATTCAAAAGTTAAGGCTTGTGTCAAGGCAAAGGGAGGTAGAACAGACTTTTTCAATACTTCCTCTAGTCACTGTGCGTAAACCGATGACCGTAACTTTAGTTACGATCATCCCAACATGGCGACAGGTCATACGCTTTGGAACTTTTCACGCGATATTCTAGTTGTTCAGATACATTCAGATACATTCAATAATGCGCATAGATGCAGGTTGACGTGGAGACGAGATTCTAAAAATATTTCCCTTTGTAAATGCAATTAATCAAGATATTCAAGTTTTAGAAATCGGGCATGATGACGGTAACTGAAACATGATGATGACGGTAACTGAAATGTTCGTCATAGCTAGGATGACGGTAACTGAGCATTTCCTAGATCAGTATGTGTAACTTTTAATGAAAACACTCGTTAAAGGACATGAATTTTAGTAATTCATAACGAAGGTTGATGGTATATTTTTGTATAATATTTACAGGAGAAAGAATTTTCTTATACTGGTGCTCATTTGAAGCCACATAACTTATTTCATTCCTATGTACTTCACTTAACAATAGCACATGAACAATTTAAAAACGTCCCATCTAGATAAAAAAAAATCTGGACGAAATTGCTGGCATATTTGTTTTGAAAACGACTCATTTCAGAATTCAACTGTAAAGTTACCGAATAACAAGAACATATTTTACTACGAACATTATGTAATGTATAATTGAATTCAACAAACATTTAAGATAAAGAAGATTTAGTTGTCAAAATCTATCATTAATTATTCTATCTTAAAATTTTCACCCTGAATCAAATCATAAACGATATCGTTAAACCATGCATAGTTTACAAAAACTTGTATTTTCCGGCAAGCATCCACTGTCCTGGATTTTGTAGCCAGAGAATATTAATCGCATTTTGATATGTAGTCTGGTTCACATGAAGACACTGAATAGAATAAAACTCTAAATCGGTCTCATTCACAAGATTTGAGGCATTATACCATAGAGATTACAAAGTCTAGGTTCAAGAGGAATCAAATGCGACTCTAAATTCACAGAAAAGAAGGGTCGAATTACATTTGCACCCCGGGATACCGGAACAAACAAAAAGCTAGATGATTCTTATACTAGTCTGATAGTAACCAATTAAGTAACGTTTTGTTAAGTTTCAAACTGCATAACTTCCTGTTAGTAACCAGCTCATTGTATTTTACTGCACACATGCAGGAACTACACAGATATATTTTTTTGAAGATTTCAATACTGAGACAAAGGCATATGTTTTAAGTATTCATATATACACTTCGTCCTTTTATATATATACAAAATATATTTTCTTATATATCACCTTTTGTAAGTATCATGTCATCTGATTGTTGTCAATAACTACTCGTATAATTGTTTTCATTTAAATAATTTCAAAGGGCAATAGCAAGCTTAAAATCAGAATGTATGCCATATAAATCCCTAGGATAACTGTCTGTAATAAAACATTAAAATGTTTATTACTATGAAATCTGTGTATTGCGAGAGTTTGCCTTCCAGTATCACCAATAAAACTCATCAGATTAGTTTAATATCATAAACATCATAAACATTACAATTTGTATGATCAAATCACTCAAGTCATTCAATCGTTTGCTATGTATTTTTCACTTTTAAAACTATAACAACTTTGAAACTTAAAGGGACAGTTGAACGTTTTTTGAAAATTTCATATTTCAATTTTTTCACTGGTAATTGTAAGTTAATGCTTAATGTATTGTGTTGATAGTGTCAAATTTCTCATCAGACAAACCAATCATTCATAGTCAGGGAACAAAGTTAAAGGTTCACTTTGGGCCATTTTTGTGTGAACAAATTTAAATAATTTGTGTAAGAAAAGAGAATCGCAAAGGCCATATGCTGAACTTTACATCATATATTTGATTTATTATGGCCTTATTTAGTTTAATACATTGCCTTTCAATCGGAGTCATTTGTTTTCGTTTTCTGGGCTTCACCTCAGAATACCCTAAAATCGTGCAACTGTCCCTTGAAATTATGTGTTAATAAACATATAACTATGCTTATGTTATAGTCATATTTCGTTTTTAAATCAAGGGCTAAAATACTTTTTTCATGTTTCTCCATCAAAATAGGTAAAACCCGTAATTAGGCCCTGCATGGGCTAAATAAGTGCAACCCTGGTTGGGTCGGGGTCATCTTAACTGTTGATAGATAAGTAGATAATATTTTTATTTTACATTCGATTATTCAGAAGTGCCTTTAATTGGTATAAAAGGAAATAAATTATATGCATTGTTCGTCGATTTCAAAAAGGCGTTTGATTCGATACAGAGAGCAAAACTTTGGGAGGTAATGGAGAGACATGGCATAAGTCCAAAGATGAATTCTTTGTTACGAAGTATTTATAACAATGTGAAAGTATTTACAGAAATAACCATGGAATAACATATTCTTTTACCTGTAATGTTGGCCTTAGGCAAGGTTGTATTTTAAGTCCTTTCCTGTTTTCGATGTTTATCAATGAACTTTCTTTGATTATTCAAAGTAATGATTATCATGGCATTCAGTTACACCCCTATATAACGGAATTGTTCTTATTACTGTTTGCCGATGATATGATCTTATTTTCGACGAGTATTGTTGGGCTACAGCGCCTCATTATTGAATTAGAGCACTATTGTGATGTTGCAGGATTAACTTTCAATATGGAAAAAACTAAAATTATAGTTTTTAAGAACGGAGGTAAGCTGTCTAGAATGGAAAAATGGTATTATAAGGGTAGACCACTTTTTGTGACTAAGTCATATAAATATTTTGGCGTATACTTCACTAATCGTCTTTGTTTTTAAGAGCACGCAAAATATTGTTCAACACAGGCCAAAAAGATATTAATTGGTGTTTTGAAAAGTCTTTGCAAACTCGTGGATATTGATGTTAAGTCCTTGTTTAAAATATTCGACTCCAGAATTCTTCCGATTCTCTTATATGGTTCGGAGGTATGGGGATTTCAACATTTTGAAACTATTGAGAGAATTCACTTATATGCTTGTAAGAAATTTCTAGGAGTGAAGTCTAATACTCCTAGCAATATTGTATATGGGGAATGAGGCAGATTTCCAATTAACATCTTTGCTAAAACTAGAATTATAAAATTTTGGATTCGTCTCCTAAATATACCTTCTTCAAGATACCCACGACAATGTTACGATATGATGATGCTGTATGATAAGAGAGGCAAGACTAATTGGGTATCCAACATTCGTATTTTATCAAATACCATTGGTTTTGGTGATATATGGCAGAGTCAGAATGTTCAGTTAGATACACATTTTGTTAACGTTGTGTCACAGAGACTGAAAGATATATTTACACAGGAATGGTCTATGTCTCTTTCAGTTTCAAATAAATCTTTTTTCTTCAGAATGTTTAAATCACATAAATACAGAGAATACTATTTGAGTTCATTGAATATTAGAAAATTCAGAATTACACTAGCACGCTTCAGGTGCTCACCTCACGATTTGGCTATAGAGACAGGACGATATTTTAACATACCAAAGGAAATGAGAATTTGTAAATTCTGTATTCTTAATTATGTTGAAGACGAATACCATTTGCTTTTGACTTGCCCTTTTTATGCTGACCTCAGAACAAACTATATTCCCCAATACTATCATGTTCATCCAAATTGGTTAAAATTTTCTTTACTGTTAAGTACTGACAATACTGTCCTTATGAGTAAGTTGTCAACATTTATTTATCATGGTATGGTACTAAGAAAGAACAATGTATGAACTCGTAGGAATTGATTGTATATTCTATTGTTTGATTTTCTGTGATATGATGTCTGTTTTGAGAAATTGTATATGTCTTAGTATGGTAGGCCTATTTCACTAGATATGATGTTGACTATTATCACCATAATATGATCCCTGTGAAGGAGGTACCGGTAAATGTACATGTATAGACGCGCGCTTCATTGTAAATATATCTTTTGTACTAAAGGCCTGTGGCCTTTAAGTATTGAAATAAACTGATTAAACTGATTTAACTCTTGATATGGAGTTCTTATTGGTTTCCTTTATTGTCAAAATATCAACACCTACTAATGATAAACTAAACTTCCATGGATTTCCTTAATTACTTGAAACATTATTTTCAGGAAGTGTTCTTTAAAAAATTGTTTACGTTTTCTAAATACGACTTTTAATATAGATTCCACGCCTTCAAATGACCTCTAAAATCGAATTGAAACAAATCATAAAATAATACAACCGCATAACGTTTAAATAAAATTCATTTGAATTAAAGATATCATACAGTAATGGCAACAAAATGACAACAGTGTGATATGTATCTTTAAAAAGATATCTTTTATTGCGTTGTTCAGAACGTTGTATAGTGCTTCTAAAAACAAAACAACCTACAATACAAATCATTACACAGGTCATCAGATGATCAGCTGGTGATTCCGACTTCAACCACCCTCTGTGACCTCTTCTGTGGTGAATATTTGCTATTTCCTACACGCTTATACACATTTTATTGCTTTCCTGTATGCAGTTACCGTCATCTATCCTTTTCAGTTACTGTCATCATGCTCATTTATGCTTTTCCAGTTACCGTCATCATGACCGATTTTCAAAACTTGAATATCTGCATTAATATGTATTTATAAAAGGAAATATTTTTAGAATCTCGTCTCCACGTCAACCTGCATCAAAGCGCATTATTGAATTTATTTGAATGTATCTGAACAACTAGAATATCGCGTGAAAAGTTCTGAAGCGTATGACCTGCCGCCATGTTGGGATGATCGTAACTAAAGTTACGCACAGTGCTGGTGTTAGACAAGGATGTATATTAAGCCCAATCTTGTTCAGTATCTTCATTAATGAGATAGTATCTGAATTTGAACAGAGTGGTTTGAGGGGAATATTTGTTCATGAAAATATACAAGAAATTGTGTTACTACTATTTGCTGATGATCTTGCTTTGGTTGATGATACAGTTATAGGTTTGCAAAGAAAATTAGATTTCCTTGATAAGATTTGTATAAAATGGGGGTATGAGGTTAATCTGGATAAGTCTAATATAGTAGTGTTTAGGAGAGGTGGATTTTTGAAAAGCACTGAATGGTGGACGTATGCAGGTACAGAAATGAAGTGTCTTTCGTATTTTCATCAAGATTAATTTGGTCTAGAGCTTGTGAAACTTTATCTTTTCAGGCTAGGAAGGCGATGTTTCCTGTTAGTAGACTGTTGAAATCATTTCAGTCGATACCATTTCATACTATGATAGAAATATTTGATTCTAAAATTTCTCCTATCCTTTTGTACGGTTCAGAGATCTGGGGTCACACTTTTAGGCAGTCTATAGAAAAAGTTCAAACTGATTTTTTGAAGAGGTGCCTTGGAGTTTTAAGACGAATATCGAGTAATGCAAACCTTGGTGATACAGGTAGAAGTTATTTGTGTGTTAATTATTACAGTCATTGCATAAGTTATTGGTGTAGAATCATTCGTATGGAGAGGTCTAGATATCCAAGGGCGACTTATGAAATGATGAAACAGTTTGATGAACAGGGAAAAGACTGTTGGGTCTCACGTGTTTGAATGCTATTATTTCAGACCAGTTTTTCATACGTATGGATTGCCCAAGATTTTGGTAGTTTAAAAGTTTTTAGGAGTTTGTATTTTTCAAAGATGTAAGGACATACAATTCCAGAATTGGCAGAGTAAAGTTTCAGGATCACAATTTTTAGAGCACTACAGTGGTTTTTAATCTGCTTTAAATGTTGAGAAATATGTTCTTGAATTATTCTCTGATAAAGATTTGCTGAGGTTGTTTTGTAAATTCCGTTGTGGTTCTCACAAATTAGGGATACAGTTACTTCGATATAAAAAGTTATAATAACCCCAATGCATTGTTGTGTCCAGTGCGTGCTTGGTTGTATTGAGGACGAATATCACTTTTTATTTTTCTGTCCGTATTATAATGTAAGTAGAAAGCAGTTTTTACCTGTATACTACTATGAATATCCATCAAAGTTTAAAATGTATCAGTTGTTATCATCAACTAATATAGGGCTCATTAAGTCTTTATCTTTGTATTTAAAAAGAAATCTGCCTGTTTAAAATTATAATTATGCGCACTGTGTGCAGTCTTTTCTGTATTAGCAATATTGGTCACGTGGCCCCAAATGCAAATAAACTTGTCACTTGTCACTTGTAATTTACCTCTAGTTAAGGAATTAAGGAACTAATGGCTATGAATCAGCCAGTGACCAGTGGCTTTGTTTTCACAATATAGGTATCCTTGAGATGCAGTGATGATACTGTTTTTAAATTTCTTTGAAAATAACTTCAAATACATTTGCTTGGAAACCGTTTAACTAGATTCAAACATTATTTTGCAGGGACAATTCGTAAATTTGATGAATTGCTTATTATTATATCCCTTTCTCTAATGGTCATAATATTCATAAATCATTGCACTCCATTCTCAACGTTTATTCAGAGAAATTTAACAGGTTTTGTTCACAAACGAAGCGCATTTTTGTTTCACAAGCGCAATCATTCATCAAGTACCCATAGGGCGCTTGTAAATCAAGGCAGTGCTCGTTCCCCCGTTTATTGTCCGGTTGTCCAGTACTCCAGTTGAGGTAGGATACCAACTCGACAGGATTCTCCCAGGTCCAGATTCCCTCCTTACGCAGGTCAGTTCCGCTGATATAATGGTTGACACCTTGGAACAGATTAACACCCATATGTAGATTAAGGACGTTTCCTCTATAAAAATATCACGCTACATAAGTATTTAATTATATTTTATCATCAACAATTCTGAAAAATGAATAACCTTCCTATTACCAAAGAAATTAATTTCCCAGAGGCAGTGTCCAATAACAAAGATAAAATCACGTATATAACAACAGGTATAATTAGAAGATACATAGTTGCATTTGTAAAATTTCCGCCGTCGGTTTTAAACTAAATTTGCGGGTGTTGAATAACAATGAATCCCGGAAATTTTACAAACGCAACTATTTATCGATATTGTAACATTACCATTGGTTATAAGCATTTTAAGAGCGACCTCTATTTTTGCGTAGGGAGCTCTGAGTTGAAAGGATCTAACGACTGATCCATTATTGTTATAGGTGTTCGCAGCTATAAAGAAGAAGGAATTCCAAGTGTTATAGACATTAAAATAGTGTTCTTATATTGCAAACCAGTATGAGATCTTATCGTTTTCACTGTGAAATTTAAGAGAGGAAAAACAGTTATATAATTCATAAACCAACAGGAACAAACCCGACTGAACAAATATCTTAAAGGGGCAGTAGCACGTTTTTTGATAATTTTATATCTTAAAATTTGCACTGATAATTGTACG
This sequence comes from Steromphala cineraria, assembly GCA_916613615.1. NCBI lineage: Eukaryota > Metazoa > Mollusca > Gastropoda > Trochida > Trochidae > Steromphala > Steromphala cineraria. Next base: position 3,918,883 of record OU744734.1, read on the forward strand.
ATAATGCTAAATTTATTATTTTGGTAGTGTCAAAAGTGTAATAACACAAACCAATTATCCATAGTCATAGAACAAAGTATGAAGATTTACCTAAAATCCATGGGAGGCCATTTTGTGTGAACACCTTTAATTCATTTTGTGCAAGAAAAAGGAATCGCATGGCTAAACATTACATTTTATATTTGAATTATTACTGCTCCATTTAGTTTAAATGCATTGTCTTTCAATTGGAACCATTATATTTTATTTTCCTGACATCACCTTATATGCCCAAAAAACGTGCTACTGCCCCTTTAAACTCGCCCAGACCATTGTGACGTTGACGCGATCATTATGACGTCATAACCGTTGGCCTTTGTGACGTCGTGCCATGTGGACGGTATTCGAAAGAAACCGGTCGCACGGCACAAGGCGGCAAATTAGGAGAAACATAGCCAATTAAGAAAGTTTAGTTACATAAAACTAAAGCAAATTAAAAATGATTTTTGGCATCTACGGGAATGTGCAAGACAACAACAACATTAAAATGTGAATCGGGCATGAATATTGGGAGAATCAGAACATTTTAATGTTGAGGCTGACCAAATAATGTATCCTATCTCGGGGTGATTCGCCTCAGCCAATTTGCGGGTGTTCATTGCCATTTAACAAATCAACCAATCAGAAACGAGTTTTTACCGAAGTCATGTTACAATTGTCATTATCTAATGATGCCGATAAAGAGGCTTTATAAATAACTTGTCTATAGCTTCACCACTTCGAGCTTTTCTCTGTGAAATAGAAACTGTCTGCAAGAATTAACAGACTAGCATTTAAGGTTCACAAGAAACTGAATGGTGAATGTCAAAATATATCATTCTTGATACGTAACAGTGACACATGCACGGAGTAAGTAAATATTGCAAAACTTAAAACTGACGTACCTTCCCCGTTTTTCTTGAGATATTCTCTAATAAAGTCTACCTCATCTTTGGAATTGATCTCAGCAAGTCTGCTGCCAAAGTACCCGCAGGATGACTGAAAGCATAGTTCTATCATTGTATGTAATATGGACACATTCTTAGGGATGTTACAGGTAAGTAAGTCACTGGGAATGCAAATCAACTCGGAAAAACGTTACTGCTGATTATTGAGTGCATTTCTCAATCATAATCCTATAAAATGGTGGCTTTAAATCAGTATTGTGAATAATCATAAACAATAATTTTCTGACTTCAACAGATCGATATATAGTACAAAAATAATGACAAACAGTAAAAAAAAATCAAAAGAGATAAGAAAACAGAGGTTATCTTAATTATTCTACTAAAAGTTGATGCAACCATCATATAAAATCGAAACGTCACATTTGGCTTGAAATGAGAAATATGAATTTTTCAACAAATATTTGGAAACACTTAATTATACATAACATACATAATAGTAAATCATTAAGGTGATAAATATGGGCCTTTGCAAGTGGTAGAAAACTATACAGCATAAACTTTTATCAAACATAATTATCTATGAAAAAGTAAACTCCGCAATAGACCATTAGAAGAAACAACATGCCTTCTGAAAAAACATCAGGCAAGGGAGTCCAACATTTGAAGAATCAACACTGTACCTGCATTTCTTTTTTAAATGTGTTGTCATAAAATCAACCGGTTGTGGTTATTCACGATATACGTTCTGAACATACCAACTATCTCGTTGAACTTAAACTTATAATAAATTTGGAAAGGCTAATGTAAAAGCCGCCTGATGAACAACAAATATCTGTGTCTAAGGCGGCAGTGTGAAGTTGGTTACTTATTCCTTATTCCTTATTCGATATTCAGTTTTTCCAGTTACTTATTCAGAAAAGTCGACCTAGGGTACCAAGGAATACGTGCACCACCTTCTTAGTATACTCAAATTAAAGGTAATTCAATTGCCCATCCAATGAGGTATCATACGTTACATTACATAGAGGCGGTCATACCGTAATCTCCCAAAAACCAACACTAAGTAACCCTTTTATTCAAACAAAAAATTCTGAAGGTACCAAGGAATACGTGCACCACCTTCTAAGTATACGCAAATTAAAGGTAATTCAATTGCCCATCCAATGAGGTATCATACCTTATATTACATAGAGGCGGTCATACCGTAATCTCCCAAAAACCAACACTAAGTAACCCTTTTATTCAAACACAAAATTCTGAAGGTACCAAGAATACGTGCACCACCTTCTAAGTATACTCAAATTAAAGGTAATTCAATTGCCCATCCAATGAGGTATCATACGTTATATTACATAGAGGCGGTCATACCGTAATCTCCCAAAAACCAACACTATGTAACCCAATAAGGAATATGCTCACCTTTTCTAAGTATATTCAAATTAAAGATAAATATCATAGAACATTCAGTATGCACACCACATTTCAGATTTATGTTTAGTTAATAAGGAACATTTGTAGAGCTTGTTTAGTGAAATTTAAAGATATACAATGTATGCTTTAACCGACGTCATTCTTGGTGGGTTTTTTTATCTGCTTTGGTCAGTTTGTAGATGGTATACCAACTCAAAACAAAGGGCTTTGTAAAACTTTAATTGCATCATGTATGAACATGAGTTGGATTCGAACCTGGGACCTCTACATTATATATTCAAAGTGATTCGGTTATGCCATACCAGCATTGCGTGTTTATTTGTATATTACTATATATTTACAGCAAAATTAAATACTCTATGACTATTTAAGGAATCAAGTCAATACTTTTGAAAGCTAACTCAGATTTGTAATATAAATATATATTTTGTCCTTCAGTCAAGACATATTAGACCCGCAAAGAATGTCAGAGTAATGAGTATGCATAGGAAATAATGTTTATATGTAACTTAGTTCGAAAACAGGATTATCGGTGTGAGTGTAAACCAAATAAATACCCAGATCGCCTAGAAAAATATGGAAACGAACTCTATTCGGGCTACGCCTTTGTGTATATTTGCCATAGCCTCTCGTCATCGGCCTGTTTTGTACTAAATAACCTCCTCTGTGCCATAAACTCTACTCTTTTCTCGTTTCAATACCGTACTTTTAATTTTAATTCCCGACTTAACCCTCTAAGTAACCCTTGTTTCTCTTACCTCACCTAATGCTATACCTAGTAAATGATAACACGCTACAGAGAGGTAATAGAAAATAGACTCGTATAGGCGTCACCCGAGCTAAGTTATTGCCATAACCCGAGACAATCAGGTTATGTGTTGGCCTACACTCACGAGGAACACTCCGGCAAAGGTGGACATGAGATAACGATGCAAACTTTAACCGTTGCCTTGCCATACCCCTCTTGGTATTATTTGATTTGATAACCCTCATTTTACCGTATACCTTACTCTGACCCTCTTGTTGTCCTATCCCTCTACGTTACCGTTGTTTCCATAATTCTCACATTACTGTCTACCTAACTGTAACTCGTGTTGTAACCTATTTCCGTGCATAACCTTTTTTGTGGCACACACTTGACTGTTGATATAAATCCCTCTCTAATCTTCTACGTTACCCTCGTTATTGTAACCCTCGTTTAACCATAAAATTTACTGTGATCCTCACTCTTCCCTATCGTTTTACGCTTTACTTTTTTTCATAACCTTCCTTTGCAATAACACCCATGTAACCGTTTCCAAAACTCTCACTCAGAGTATTTATTTCAGTAACCATCGCGCTTACCCTCTACGTAAGCCGCGTTTACATGCACCGTTTACCCTAGGGGGGGGGAGGGAATATCCCCTGGGGTTTTGTCATGTATACAGTACACACAGGGGTTAAATTTTTGCCTCCTGGGGGGGTATTGGGCAAAATTTGCTCCAGCTAAATAGGTAGGGCAAATCTGGTTACCCCCAGGGGTAGTTATACCCCTGGGGGTAAACGTGTCATGTAAACGGTTTTTGGGGGCTTTGAGGGAAGCAAACCAGAGAATGATTAGCAATCCATATAAGATAATCACATTTTTTTCAATGGGTATCTATCTTTTATCATTTTATGTATTGTAATATTTCTAATCAACATAATAACTATGCAATGATAGCACAAACTTTCCTCAATTTGATATTATTCAAACTGAAATGAGTACGAAGTGAAGGTGGCGCAGAGCTTAAACAAGGTTGATATGTCAAATGATGACATGACAAAAGACCTTTTTTTAAAACTAGAAACCAAGCAGGAAGAACAACAAAGTAGATTTCAATCTTGCTATGAACTTTGATTGAGGGTCTAGGACAAAAACCACCTGGACAAAAACCACCTGACAAAGTCAAGTAATGACAAAAGCAACCTAGGACAAAACCCACACGGACGAAACACACCTGGACAAAAACCACCTGGGAAAAAACAGGGCAAAAGTCATCCACTTATTATTGTATTATATGCTTTTAAACTGAATATGATAATACTTAATTATGATATCATAGGATATTATTTGGTCATATTATTCATTTACCAACAATTTTCATATATTTGCCATTTTTGGGTACGCTGTGTAAACTATCTGTACAAGGCTGTATTCCAGTGACAATTTGTTTTCCAGCCATGATGTTATACTTGCTCAAAGATGTCCCAAGATAACTATTTGACATTGCATTTATGCCCATGTTCTTGTACTCTTCAGATTGGAGGAATAAAAGATTATATATGTGTACATTGAAAAGGCAGTGCGCTGTTTTGTTCGTGCTTGTTTCTTGGCTTGCAATATCATTGAGTAGGATGATTAATTATTTAATCTATTTCACTCAAACTGACTATACAAATCAAGTATGTTTTGCAGGTTTTGATATAAACAATGCACATTTCCGTTTTACATCAAACTTCAACAATCCTTTGAATGTTACGTGGTCTTCCCTGAAATTCTTGCCATACATATGATCAATTATCTATAGTTAGATTACCGGTATGATTAAATATTGTGTTTTAGCCTTGATGAAATATCGTTATGTTTATATCTTACTAAAATATTATGCTTAGCCTTAAATTGCTATATTGTATGTTACCAAACGCCATTGTTTCAATATTGACCCTGTCATTTTTTAGATATGGGTGGGTTTTGTCCTAGTTGAATTTGGTTTTGTTCGGATGGCTTTTGTCCTGGATCCTTGGCATTCGATTTAGAAAATTCTTGTGTACGCCAAATAACAGCTACATAATATTGAACTTATGAAAAAAGGAAAACATGAACTGGAATTAAAATCAATTATCGGTAGTCTTTAGAAACTACTTAGGGGACACAGAATAGCAGACTTGCTAAAAGGAAAACAAGGAAATGTTAAATAAAAGCTTTTTTGAGTTATGTCTCATGACAACTTTGATGTTGATTGAATGAAGATTGCTAACTATGCAGTACTGAGGGGCTTGTCGAAACACTGACCTTTGCCTGGATTTTGACGACAACATTCTTTTAGCTAACGTCCGGAAAGTAAATACATACTATTTCTTATACCCACAAATCGATATTTCTGCATGCTGATAAGATAAAACCAGCAATTTAACCTTGCATCATTTTTCTTTTCTGTATCATCGAGAAATGTATTAACCTGTTCATGTTCAGATAGATGACAATGATGATGAATACCCCCTTTGCTTAAAACCCCTGTATTTTACCCCCGTGGGCAAACAGGTGCCATGTAAACGCAGCTGCCTCGCTTCACCATTTACCTTACTGTAACCCTCATTCTGCCTTATCTGTCTATGTTTTACTCATTTTCGTAGCCCTAACACTACCATATACTAAACTGTTACCCGCACTTTATCCTTACCCTATATAACCCTCTTGTCCATATCCCTGGCTTTACAGTATACCTCACTAACCCTACTGTTACCCTCGCTTTGCCCTCACTCCCACATAACCCTCCTTTTTGTAATAAATGAACTAGCCAGTGTCTTAAAATCAATTTTTCTTTTTGCTATATGCATATCACAAGAAGTATTCTTGTCAAAACAAGCAGTTTACAATCTGCCATTGTTACGTTATTTATACAAAATTATTGGTGATGTAGTTATAAAGTTGTAATGCGAGGGTTATGGACACGAGGGTTATGTAAAGGGTTAGGGCAAAGTGACGGATTCAGCTAGGTATACGGTAAAGCAAGGGAAATGGAACCAGGTTTACGTAGAGGATAAGGGCAAAGGGATGTTTACCCAGAAGATAATAACCAGGTACCGAGAGATTAAGCACAACAACTGCGATCAAAGTGTATTGTAATAACCCGAGGCAATTTGTTGTTTTTCATTTGGCTTAAAAACTAGTGGATCACTCTTGACTACACAAAGATGCCGGTTCGAATCCCACTTTCAATGTTAAAAAATCATAACTTCCCTGTTTGATAAAAAATTAAATTCTTAGTCAAATTGTTTGGTTGTGTTAATCATTTCAAAAGCAGCCTACGCGGATGCTCCTTTAAATAAACCAAAGGCAATAATTTCATGAGGGTGTGACAAGTGAACACCCGAGGAAGGTAGTTAGGAGTTAAAACATATTGAAAATAGATATATCCACCCAAGGGGTGTAATAAACTCTCTCAAAAAAGAAAGGCAACCCCTCTCTCATTTTCTGACAACAACAAAAATGGTGAATGTGAATTGGATTTTTTTTGTCATGTATACTTAATATGTTCTTGTTTGATTAGTAATAGCTCCATAACACAGTCTTATTAACGCACGCTGACATTTTATCCGAGAATGAGCGAAACAGTCATGTGTATAATGTTAAAAATTAACTGCATTTACAAATCACGGAAATTACAATTTAAGCCAAGGTATATAAAAGGAAACGTAGTTTGGCAATATATTCAATTCGTTTACTCAGAAAATCAAGGTCGAAAATGCCCCGATTGAATATTGCAGATCGAAATATTGTGATTGGTCGGAATCAGGCCAGGGAAAGTTTTGGAACAGTTTACCGCCATCTGAATGTCCATAAAACTACGACCTCCCGACTTTGGAATGGCTACAGACAGTTCCATGCAACCGAAGACCGTCCACGGAGTGGTAGACCAAGGATCACCACAACGGATCAGGATCGTTTCATCCTGGTCATCCACCTACGTAATCGGCAAGCCACACCAACCGTCACTGCAACACAAGTGCCTGGTTTGAGGAGATTTTCGGCCCAAACCATCAGGAACCGTTAACGTGAGGCTAATACATGTATTCATTACTATGAACATTTTTCGGACCTGTTCTGAGACACCAACATCGACGTCATCGTCTCAGATGGTGCACAAACCGGATACGTTTCGAGTCCCGTTTCCTACTTCACAGACGTGACGGCAACAAACGTGTATCCAGACGAGGAAATGAACGTTTCGCACCGAAATTGCGTTCGACAGGTCGACAGATTTGGAGGAGGGAGCGTCATGGTGTGGGGAACCATGTCTTACAACGGACAATCACACCTGGTCATCATTTCCGCAATTTGACGGCCAAATGCTACATCAATGATGTTTGACAGCCACACCATCTTTCGATAATCGACCAATAGACGGAGCTGTTTCAACGGGACAGTGCCCGCCCTCGCACAGCTCGTGCAACAGTGGATTTTCTACGGAATTCCATTATCGACTCCTTGCCATGGCCCTCTTGGTCTCACGACATCAACCCCATCGAAAATCTTTGGGACTATCTTAAACGTCGTATCCGTGCACGTACACTACAACTGTCGACATTAGATGACCACAGCACTACAGGATGAGTGCTGAGCAATACCACAGGAAAGGATTTCTCTTCTGATCCGTTCTGCTCCAAGGAGGTGCAATATATTATTTACAGCTCGTGGCCCTAAAAATAGATACTGAAGTAAGCGCCCCCTAGTTTCCGTCCAATGCATAATAAATATAATGAAATTGAGACTTTATACTACAAATAGATTTGTTTCACCATGTAAAATTTCAATGTGTTATCTTTGATAATCTATGTGTTATAAAAAGTTAAAGACTGCTATCAACACTACATAAAATCAGGGGTTGCGTTTCTTAGGCAAACAATAAAAGTTACCGTTATGGAAACGAGTGTTACGTAGAGCTTTAGAGCAAAGCGAGTGTCGCAATGAAAGGGTTATAGAAGCGAGGGTTAAGTAGAATGATTGGGAAAAGCAAGGGTTACAGTTAGGTAAACAGAATAGCAATGGTTATAAAAAGGTGGGTTACGTGGGTGTGAGGGCAAAGCGAGGGTCACAGTAGGGTTAGTGAGGTATACTGTAAAGCCAGGGATATAGACAAGAGGGTTATATTATAAGTTATAACATTGCATAGCGGGTGGCATAGGTATTTATTATTCCCGTGAAAGGTTAATAAATACCTAAGAATCCCACTATGCAATGTTATAACGAATTCATCTTACCGAATGTTCAAACACAACGCATATTTAAAAAGGTTAAAAACTGCTGAGGCACATGACAAAGATCAGGGTCACAAACTGGAAGTGTTGTTTTGAAAACTCAATCATCAATCGTGTCAGTGCTTTGCTTAGTCAGAGGAATTTTTTTTTATGAACACAGTTCTTGAAGCATAATTTCGATGTTAAACAAGACAAACAAGGAAACATTGAATGGATACTGATATTTCAAATAAATGTGAACCTATTCTCATATGCAATGATCAAGAAAGCCTCGACACAATATTGAAATTTTTTTTCCACGAGAAACATTTTAAACACCAAATCTTAGATTAATAAGGTAATTATGGCAATATACATGTATGGTTTTTTTTGCCTTTATATAGCTTTCAATTACTTTGACTTTAGTGTGTATAAAGGTACATATTATTTATTTATACATATACATATATATATTATTTTATCAATGTATTCCATGAAACATGCTTTTCAAGGAGCTCAATCTGCACGCTTTTTTCATGGCGGGGTATAAATTAGTTCAATTTGCACGCTTTTTTCGTGATTGGTTCATGGCGGGGTATAAATAATTTATCCTCCTTCTCAAGAGGGTGACATCGGTAGTTATCCAGGGTCACGTGAACCAATCAGAGATCGAGATTCTTACATGAGGTAGGATAAATGGTTAGGTCAAAGGGAGGGTAACAGTTCAGTATATGGTAGTATTAGGGCTGCGCAAATGAGTAAAACATAGACAGATAAGGCAGAATGAATGTTACAGTAAGGTAAATAGTGAAGCGAGGCTAACGTAGAGGGTTAGAGCGATGGTTACAGAAATAAATACTCGCAGTTATGTATTCGCAATGAAAGGGTTATAGAAACGAGGGTTACGTAGGAGGATTGGGAAAAGCAAGGGTTACAGAATAACAATGGCTATAAAAAGGAGGGTTACGTGGGAGTAAAGGCAAAGCGAGGGTAACAGTAGGATTAGTGAGGTATACTGTAAAACCAGGGATATGGACAAGAGGGTTAAAGAGGGTAAGGTCAAAGTGAGGGTAACAGTTAAGTACACGGTAGTGTTAGGGCTACGAAAATGAGTAAAACACAGACAGATAAGGCAGAATGAGGGTTACAGTAAGGTAAATTGTGAAGCAAGGCTTACGTAGAGGGTAAGAGCGATGGTTACAGAAATAAATACTCTGAGTGAGAGTTATGGAAATAAACTGTTACGTAGGTGTTATTGCAAAGCAAGGTTATGAAAGTAAAGCGTAAAACGATAGGGAAGAGTGAGGGTCACAATAAAGTTAATGGTTTAACGAGGGTTACAGGAACGAGGGTAACGTATAAGATTAGAGAGGGATTTTTATCAACAGTCAAGTGTGGGCCACAAAAAAGGGTTATGCACGGAAATAGGTTACCACACGAGTTAAAGTTAGGTAGACGGTAATGTGATAATTATAGATAGAATTATAGGATAACAAGAGGGTCAGAGTAAGGTATACGGTAAAATGAGGGTTATCAAATCAAATAATACCAAGAGGGTATGGCAAGGCAAGGGTTAAAGTTTTTTTATACTAAGTGAGGGTATGTTAAACTAGTTTAAATAAAAGTAAAGTTTACAATTGGTTACACCACGTGGGTTGTTCTAACTCTTTTTTTTCAATAAATTTAAAGTCATACATTGTGAAGTTATACCTTTGTTTAAACTTTTAAAAGTTTTATATGCAGTGACCAAGTTTTGCATCGTAATCTCATGTCCACCTTTGCCGGAGTGTTCCTTATGAGTGTAGGCTAACACAGTCTCGGGTTATGGCAATAACTTAGCTCGGGTTACGCCTATACGAGTCTATTCTCTATTACCTCTCTGTAGCGTGTTATCATTAAGTCGGTATAGCATTAGGTGAGGTAAGAGAAACAAGGGTTACTTAGAGGGTTAGATTGGGAATTAAAACTAAAAGTACGGTATTGAAACGAGAAAAGAGTAGAGTTTGTGGCACAGAGAAGGTTATTTAGTACAAAACATGTCGATGACGAGAGGTTATGGCAAATATACACAAAGGCGTAGCCGAATAGAGTTTGTATCCATAATTTCTAGGCGATCTTGGTATTTATTTGGTTTACACTCCCACCGATAATCCTGTTTTCTAACTAAGTTACATATGAACATTATTTCCTATGCATACTCATTGATCTGACACTCTTTGCGGGTCTAATATGTATTGACTGAAGGACAAAATATATATTTATATTACAAATCTGAGTTAGCTTTCATAAGTATTAACTTGATTCCTTAAATAGTCATAGAGTATTTAATTTTGCTGAAGATATATGGATACATACAAATAGACAAGCAATGCTGGCATGGCATAACCGAATCACTTTGAATATATACAATGTAGGTCCCGGGTTCGAATTCAACTCATGTTCATACATGGTACAATTAAAGTTTCACAAAGCCCTTTGTTTTGAGTTGGTATACCATCTACAAACTGACCAAAGCAGATAAAAAAAAACACCAAGAATGACGTCGGTTAAAGCATACATTGTATATCTTTAAATTTCACTAAACAAGCTCTACAAATGTTCCTTAATAACTAAGCATGAATCTGAAATGTGGTGTGCCTACTGAATGTTATATGATATTTACCTTTAATTTGAATATACTTAGAAAAGGTGAGCATATTCCTTATTGGGTTACTTAGTGTTGGTTTTTGGGACATTACGGTATGACCGCCCCTATTTAATATAACGTAAGATACCTCATTGGATGGGCAATTAAATTACCTTTAATTTGAGTATATTTAGAAGGTGGTGCACGTATTCCTTGGTACCTTCAGAATTTTTTGTTTGAATAAAAGGGTTACTTAGTGTTGGTTTTTGGGAGATTACGGTATGACCGCCTCTATGTAATATAAGGTATGATACCTCATTGGATGGGCAATTGAATTACCTTTAATGTGAGTATACTTAGAAGGTGGTGCACGTATTCCTTGGTACCTTCAGAATTTTTTGTTTGAATAAAAGGGTTACTTAGTGTTGTTTTTTGGGAGATTACGGTATGACAGCCTCTATGTAATATAACGTATGATACCTCATTGGATGGGCAATTGAATTACCTTTAATTTGAGTATACTTAGAAGGTGGTGCACGTATTCCTTGGTACCTTCAGAATTTGTTGTTTGAATAAAAGGGTTACTTAGTGTTGGTTTTTGGGAGATTACGGTATGACCGCCTCTATGTAATATAAGGTATGATACCTCATTGGATGGGCAATTGAATTACCTTTAATTTGAGTATACTTAGAAGGTGGTGCACGTATTCCTTGGTACCTTCAGAATTTTTTGTTTGAATAAAAGGGTTACTTAGTGTTGTTTTTTGGGAGATTACGGTATGACCGCCTCTATGTAATATAAGGTATGATACCTCATTGGATGGGCAATTGAATTACCTTTAATTTGAGTATACTTAGAAGGAGGTGCACGTATTCCTTGGTACCTTCAGAATTTTTTGTTTGAATAAAAGGGTTACTTAGTGTTGGTTTTTGGGAGATTACGGTATGACCGCCTCTATGTAATATAACGTATGATACCTCATTGGATGGGCAATTGAATTACCTTTAATTTGAGTATACTTAGAAGGTGGTGCACGTATTCCTTGGTACCTTCAGAATTTTTTGTTTGAATAAAAGGGTTACTTAGTGTTGGTTTTTGGGAGATTACGGTATGACCGCCTCTATGTAATATAACGTATGATACCTCATTGGATGGGCAATTGAAGTACCTTTAATTTGAGTATACTTAGAAGGTGGTGCACGTATTCCTTGGTACCTTCAGAATTTTGTGTTTGAATAAAAGGGTTACTTAGTGTTGGTTTTTGGGAGATTACGGTATGACCGCCTCTATGTAATATAAGGTATGATACCTCATTGGATGGGCAATTGAATTACCTTTAATTTGAGTATACTTAGAAGGTGGTGCACGTATTCCTTGGTACCTTCAGAATTTTTTGTTTGAATAAAAGGGTTACTTAGTGTTGTTTTTTGGGAGATTACGGTATGACCGCCTCTATGTAATGTAACGTAAGATACCTCATTGGATGGGCAATTGAATTACCTTTAATTTGAGTATACTTAGAAGGTGGTGCACGTATTCCTTGGTACCTTCAGAATTTTTTGTTTGAATAAAAGGGTTACTTAGTGTTGGTTTTTGGGAGATTACGGTATGACCGCCTCTATGTAATATAACGTATGATACCTCATTGGATGGGCAATTGAATTACCTTTAATTTGAGTATACTTAGAAGGTGGTGCACGTATTCCTTGGTACCTTCAGAATTTTTTGTTTCAATAAAAGGGTTACTTAGTGTTGTTTTTTGGGAGATTACGGTATGACCGCCTCTATGTAATATAAGGTATGATACCTCATTGGATGGGCAATTGAATTACCTTTAATTTGAGTATACTTAGAAGGTGGTGCACGTATTCCTTGGTACCTTCAGAATTTTTTGTTTGAATAAAAGGGTTACTTAGTGTTGGTTTTTGGGAGATTACGGTATGACCGCCTCTATGTAATATAAGGTATGATACCTCATTGGATGGGCAATTGAATTACCTTTAATTTGAGTATACTTAGAAGGAGGTGCACGTATTCCTTGGTACCTTCAGAATTTTTTGTTTGAATAAAAGGGTTACTTAGTGTTGGTTTTTGGGAGATTACGGTATGACCGCCTCTATGTAATATAACGTATGATACCTCATTGGATGGGCAATTGAATTACCTTTAATTTGAGTATACTTAGAAGGTGGTGCACGTATTCCTTGGTACCTTCAGAATTTTTTGTTTGAATAAAAGGGTTACTTAGTGTTGGTTTTTGGGAGATTACGGTATGACCGCCTCTATGTAATATAACGTATGATACCTCATTGGATGGGCAATTGAAGTACCTTTAATTTGAGTATACTTAGAAGGTGGTGCACGTATTCCTTGGTACCTTCAGAATTTTGTGTTTGAATAAAAGGGTTACTTAGTGTTGGTTTTTGGGAGATTACGGTATGACCGCCTCTATGTAATATAAGGTATGATACCTCATTGGATGGGCAATTGAATTACCTTTAATTTGAGTATACTTAGAAGGTGGTGCACGTATTCCTTGGTACCTTCAGAATTTTTTGTTTGAATAAAAGGGTTACTTAGTGTTGTTTTTTGGGAGATTACGGTATGACCGCCTCTATGTAATGTAACGTAAGATACCTCATTGGATGGGCAATTGAATTACCTTTAATTTGAGTATACTTAGAAGGTGGTGCACGTATTCCTTGGTACCTTCAGAATTTTTTGTTTGAATAAAAGGGTTACTTAGTGTTGGTTTTTGGGAGATTACGGTATGACCGCCTCTATGTAATATAACGTATGATACCTCATTGGATGGGCAATTGAATTACCTGTAATTTGAGTATACTTAGAAGGTGGTGCACGTATTCCTTGGTACCTTCAGAATTTTTTGTTTCAATAAAAGGGTTACTTAGTGTTGTTTTTTGGGAGATTACGGTATGACCGCCTCTATGTAATATAAGGTATGATACCTCATTGGATGGGCAATTGAATTACCTTTAATTTGAGTATACTTAGAAGGTGGTGCACGTATTCCTTGGTACCTTCAGAATTTTTTGTTTGAATAAAAGGGTTACTTAGTGTTGGTTTTTGGGAGATTACGGTATGACCGCCTCTATGTAATATAACGTATGATACCTCATTGGATGGGCAATTGAATTACCTTTAATTTGAGTATACTTAGAAGGTGGTGCACGTATTCCTTGGTACCTTCAGAATTTTTTGTTTGAATAAAAGGGTTACTTAGTGTTGGTTTTTGGGAGATTACGGTATGACCGCCTCTATGTAATATAACGTATGATACCTCATTGGATGGGCAATTGAATTACCTTTAATTTGAGTATACTTAGAAGGTGGTGCACGTATTCCTTGGTACCTTCAGAATTTTTTGTTTCAATAAAAGGGTTACTTAGTGTTGTTTTTTGGGAGATTACGGTATGACCGCCTCTATGTAATATAAGGTATGATACCTCATTGGATGGGCAATTGAATTACCTTTAATTTGAGTATACTTAGAAGGTGGTGCACGTATTCCTTGGTACCTTCAGAATTTTTTGTTTGAATAAAAGGGTTACTTAGTGTTGGTTTTTGGGAGATTACGGTATGACCGCCTCTATGTAATATAACGTATGATACCTCATTGGATGGGCAATTGAATTACCTTTAATTTGAGTATACTTAGAAGGTGGTGCACGTATTCCTTGGTACCTTCAGAATTTTTTGTTTGAATAAAAGGGTTACTTAGTGTTGGTTTTTGGGAGATTACGGTATGACCACCTCTATGTAATATAACGTATGATACCTCATTGGATGGGCAATTGAAGTACCTTTAATTTGAGTATACTAAGAAGGTGGTGCACGTATTCCTTGGTACCTTCAGAATTTTTTGTTTGAATAAAAGGGTTACTTAGTGTTGGTTTTTGGGAGATTACGGTATGACCGCCTCTATGTAATATAAGGTATGATACCTCATTGGATGGGCAATTGAATTACCTTTAATTTGAGTATACTTAGAAGGTGGTGCACGTATTCCTTGGTACCTTCAGAATTTTTTGTCTGAATAAAAGGGTTACTTAGTGTTGTTTTTTGGGAGATTACGGTATGACCGCCTCTATGTAATATAACGTAAGATACCTCATTGGATGGGCAATTGAATTACCTTTAATTTGAGTATACTTAGAAGGTGGTGCACGTATTCCTTGGTACCTTCAGAATTTTTTGTTTGAATAAAAGGGTTACTTAGTGTTGGTTTTTGGGAGATTACGGTATGACCGCCTCTATGTAATATAACGTAAGGTGGTGCACGTATTCCTTGGTACCCTAGGTCGACTTTTCTGAATAAGTAACTGGAAAAAACTGAATATCGAATAAGGAATAAGGAATAAGTAACCAACTTCACACTGCCGTCTAAGGCCTCAGGTACGAACGCATTAACCAAATGTCGTCAAAGGAATAATCCTACCTCAAAACCAATATTAACTTCCAAACCTGGAATATTTAAGTGTGATTGCGCCATTACCGGTTTGGCAAAACACAACCCTGTTTGATTTGATATTAAGGCTTGCTTTTGATCAAAAATACTTTTACAGTGTTTACTGAAGGAAAAAACCTATTTGTTCATATCTACACTACATATAGATATGTGTGGACTGCCGGAGACATTTCTGGCATACCGAAGATAGTAATTGGGATCAAATTCAATGATTTATTTTTTATATTTCTGCAATAAATTGATATCAAAACACATTACGATCATATTTTACTTTTACAGACAGACAGATAATTTATTTAAGTCTCATCTCAGAAAAACAATCACAGTAAGTATAGTATAAAGATATGCATGTATACAGATACGAGTTTGTAGCATGATGGAGACAATTCTGGTCATTGGATTCATTTATGTTGGCTATGACGTTAGATTAAAAACTTATGATATGAACTCTATTGTTTCCTCCATGGATAGACTTGCTATAAAGACCAATGGTACCATTGTTGAATGAAACTCAGAGAAGATGACATAACAATGCAAATATTGATGCTTGCTGCGAAAACAGATACAGCAATTTGATCTTACCTGCGCCTCAAAGTAAGTAGCCGTGCTGCGAGAAAACAGATAGCAGGACGACTTGTACTTGATGAAGCCGAGAGGACATCTGGCACTTGCAGCATGCTGACGTAAGGCTGCATCTACAAAGATTCAGAAAATTGAACATTTTTCCGAGTCAAAGGATGGAAATAAAATGATAGGTTGAAAACATGCACCCTACTAAATATAACCAGTGACATATTTTCAATATATTCAATATTTATAGCCAACATCTCATCTCATCTTTTAGAAACAGATTCTACATTGATCTCATTTATGCTTGGAGGAAATATGTCAAGTCTACGTCAGCATATAAATCATCGTCTCACACTATTGCTGCACAAATACTCTGGTTAAATGAAAATTTTCTTACTGATGACAGCTGTGTTTTCTACCAACATTGGTTTGAGAATGGTGTAATATTTGTCAATGATCTACTTGATGAAGACGGCAATCTGTTATCATATAACAATTTTATTAGCCCTTATAACATAAAAGTTAACTATCTTGTATATCTTGACATCTTTAAATCTATTAGACATTACTGCAAATGGTGCAACATTGATAAGATGATAAAGATACAAAATCCAATTATTCCACCGAGTATGTCTCACTTATTAAAATCATTGAAAGTAACACAAGTTTACTACACTAACCTTATAAAATGTACTTCAGTACTTAACTACTCCAAAGACTACTATTGGAAGTTGGACATGTGTTTACATGTGTTACCCTCTGTAATCTTCAGTTGTTTCAATATTAATTATTACATTTTATATTGCCAGTGAACTATGTACTATGTAAGATGGGTTATATAGAATCTGACCTGTGTAGTTACTTTAAAATTGTCCTAAAAACAATGTTTCATCTATTTTGAATGTCCGATGGTACAGTGTAATCTCGATTTGGATCAAACTGAAACACTGGCTTCATAACGAAGCAGATATTTGGATCCACTTTCTGGATATCAATATCCTCCTAGGATATACAAATAGTGCCTATAGGCCTATCAATACAATTTTGATATTGATAAAATTATAAATT
The DNA here is from genome assembly GCA_916613615.1 of Steromphala cineraria. Taxonomy (NCBI): domain Eukaryota; kingdom Metazoa; phylum Mollusca; class Gastropoda; order Trochida; family Trochidae; genus Steromphala; species Steromphala cineraria. The sequence goes on from OU744734.1 coordinate 3,935,973, forward strand.
AAGATTATTGTTTAACCATAGAATAAGGCACTCTGTGACAGAGTTCCGAACGGTCCAAGCAGAGATTGCAAAATATTATTACTTAGCCAATCTATGTTTTATGAATATTGGTCAATGTGAAGCAAGTTGTTTATGTAAACTTTGGGCTGTTTCTATTACATCAACCACGTGTAATCAAATGCAACAAAAAATAAAAGTTAAAAATTAATTTTTTCAATATAAATATATGTGTACATATGTATTCTAAGCCGCAAGAATGTCCATCTTTGCTGCTCAAATCCCAATGAGTGAACCAAACGGGTGAATTTACACCAGTCCTTTCAATCGCACTGCAAAGGTAGTAAGAATTATGCAATATGTTTTCAGTGAATACGACGTGTTGAGAACCCATTGTGAATGTTTAGAACTGTGTATGAGCGTTCTACAAACTTCTTCATAATAATCTCTTTGTTTCCGTTTTTTAAAACGAAACTGCATTTGAAGTAGTATTTTCGGATTGGGTTTGTTTGCGGACATCATTGAAGCGTTATAAACTGAAACATCTTCCGTTTGAAGTACGTCTGTACCGTAAACAGCTGCAACAAGGTCCGTCCCTTCTCCCAAATTTGGAACGAATACGAATGTAGTCAAATTGGGTTTGATGTGATTTGGCTATTATTCAGAGGATATTAAAGTATTAAAACCAGACTTACCCTGAGTTTGTTCTCCAATACAGCAGCCAATGAGAAGCAGAAGAATTACCGTGGACAACATGGTGATGTCTTATCTCTGGAGAGTTATCCAGGATTACATAGGGATATATATTAATGTCAAGGTGTTAACTGCAACCTTTTAATTTATAGAGCCTTTGTGAACATCAGCGTCAAAAAGATAACACTGTGTGATATCATCGTAATTCTCTTGAAGGGTGTGGATATATGTGCGGTTTGCGTTGTAAAACCAAATTCATAACCAAACATATGGCTTTGGCTGTTGAATAGCAAGGTTTTTTTTAAATAAAAAAATGTGTCTGAAAAAAACTTTAATATATAGAGGTTATCATGAGAGTGTATTTGAGATTGTAATTATCCTGCATAGGAATAACCATTGTATTTTGCGAGCCTTGGCGAGCTAAATACATAGTGTTTATTCCTAATGCAGAATATTTATTATCCCAAAACACACGAGCGAGATAACGTCTTTCTCATACAGTGCCATTTTAAATTTATATCTAAAAAATGCTTGATACTACTACTTTGATAGTCGATGTTGTTGTACAAGATGGGCACATTGATATATGCAAATGAACAGTGTAATGACTATGACGGTTAATTGACACAAAATAATCCCTTATACATGCCTCTTAATACCGTTTTAGTTGTTTAGTCACAACTCAAAAGTTTTTGAATTTTAAAAATCTAGCAAAAACAATGATTTGAAAATGAAAAACATTTCAACGTGACTTTGACAGATTCGAACACACGTTCTGTCACCATTCGGAGGGAAAGCGGGCTAGCCTATCTCTAAAGGGCAAGAGTTTCAATGGGAGCATGCGTTGAAACAGAGAATATTAACGGAGAGGAAAACTTAAAGATAGGTAGTGCAGCCTTTAATTCAAACTAATCAAAGCTAAAACAAAGAACAATGACGTTTGATAAATGAAATGTTAAACATGAGACTTGAACTGTCTTTGATACCTGTGAGTAAAATTGACCGGTCGGTTCATTAAACTTTACGATGGCAGTGATTTTGCACTTCTTGGTCATACATCTGGCTAAAGAACCTGACATTTTTGTTGTTATTTCTTAAATTAGTGCCTATGCAATGTATTATTTATAATCTGAGGTCTATCCCCGTTATCAAAGGCGTTCAAAATATTAAGGCTTGTGAGGTCATCGGAATTTTCGAAAGAAGTTCAGACCTTGACGTTTAAAATTTGCATCTCTATCCTATATGACCCTAATGGATACCGAAAGTTTCCGTTGGCTTGATTATGCCGAATACACTATCCATTTTATGATTAATTTTATTTCTAGTATTCTTAAAGATCAAAGGCGCAACCTAAACTTTAATCCGCATTAAAGTATATTTTTTGAGTGACGTCACAAAACAATAGTCCATGACGTCAATATCAACGACACTAGGTATGGCCCTGATCGAGGACCATTTGCAGTCAGACGTGATTTACAAAATATGTTTAAATTTGGAGTAGAAATAACTTAAACGAGTAAAAAATCTACATATTAGAAGAGTAATAGAGTTGTCCTAACGATCATGTGTTTTGCAATAAAGTATAATTTTGACCTGAACTATTAAAGAGACGCTGGATAACCTTTTTCGAATGTATTTTTCATAAGGTAAAAAAACTATATAACATAAGTAATAGGCTAAAACAGCAATGAAACAGTCAACTGTCCTAGAATATTTCCTGATGAAGTCTCCACAGACAAATTTCCATCACATTGATTGTTCGACGCAAAATTAACCCGTTGTTTTAGGTAGAAGCGAGCAATGTGACATTCTACATCGAACTCACGTGTTCCGATCACTACACCGATTTTTTGCTTCGAGCTCGCATATTTAACTTAAAGAACAGTTAAGCATGCATAGAAAAATATAATTTCTAATTAGTAAAATATAAAACAAAGCACAAGTTATGAGCTTAGTTATGGCAATAATCTGAATAAACAAAGCCCACGTTTAGATTTGAGGTTTGTGAAAAATGTTGAATAAACAATGACATTGGTCGCCAGGTGTAATATACTTTCTTTAGATCAGATATTCACTTGTTACACAATTACTTAACTGTCTACCATATTCCCTGTCTGTTTCCTAATTAAAAGCTATTAAATGATGATTAGCCTCTAGAAGGTTACATAATGCACAATTATCAACAGTTGGCTATTTTATAACTTTAGCTAATTAGGTAACATCAAATAGCAATTGTATACCATAACATCCTTATTTCTCCAATTGGTAAATTATAACCTGTTGAAATTAAGAATACTGTTTTTTCTAACTGATGAAGGTAAGGAATTATTTTGGGTAAGGTTGATTTAATAACTCTTCATTCTGTTTATATCGGGTATCGTTGTGAAAAATATCTTCTCTATATTTAAGAGTGAAAACATTAAGATTGTCATTGAAATTATATATATATATATATATATTCAATTTCCTATAAAATAGTACGTTTTTGATTAAACGTCATTATTTATACTTACCGTAGACAAGTGACCTTAGCCTGTTAGCCATATAACATGCAATCGACTCATTCCCACTGATGTAATGAAACTTCATTACCCAGAACAATCGGAGTTATCCGCCCGTCACTAGCCCACTAGGTGGCGTGACCTGTCATCCAATTAGATTCATTCACATTACCTAGGAGTCCCAATTAACGACGGATACGTAAGAGGGGAGGCGGGCGGGAGTGACGACGGTCACTTGTCTACGGTAAGTATAAATAATGACGTTTAATCAAAAACGTACTATTATTTGGATACTAACCTCCGACAAGTGACCTTAGCCTGATACCACAGAAGGTGGCGGGAAGGATTCGTCGCCAGAGCGGTAACTCTCAAGATTGTCCTGAAGGTCGACGACCTAGCTAGCGACTGTTTTAATCGGGAAATTGTCTGACCTCCTAGGTCGACGACCCTCAACTAAAACCCACACCACACCATAGTTGTTAGATTAAAATGTGAATTAACCAACTCACTATATGAGTGACTACATCGACGGGTCGGGAGTCACTAATGTGGAAGGTTGCGCCCCCTACCTTGGGGAGCCCTTGTGGTTCGCTGCTGTGCAACAACCTGCGCCCCTAGACGGCTTACGCCCTCTAGGTTCCCCGTAGAGACATCGCGCAAGTAGTGGTTGACGAACGCCAAGCTCGACTTACAAAGCAGCCGGCCATGACGTCCGCCACCGAGAGATTACTGTGATGGCCATTGTCACCAAATAGGCTCGAATCTCGTGCGGGTCGATCTGCGCAGGCCCTTATAGGCACCTACTATCGGTAGACTCCCTCCAACTGCCTCCTGTCAATCTTCAATTAGCTCGTTTGGGAGTGGGACAGGAAAACCTGCGCCTCCTCTGTCTCAGTGTCCGCGTCCCCCTATGGTGACACATAGAGCACGCACCGGACATGAGACGTCCCGCTCGTCCGCCGGTTCGACGGACGGAGAGATTGACGGCAGTGTGAAAGTCCTCGTGTTCGTCAGCGCTTTGGTTCTTGCATTAAACACTGGTGTAAGTCCCAAAGTCGTTGAACCTCACATCTCACCCCAACCCTGAGCAAATCGCCTTGCAACACGTGCAATTCTGATATCCTGGCCGCTGACCCCATAGCCACCAAGAAGGTGGTTCTAATGTTGAGACGCAGCAGCACCGTGTTGTCAGCGGTTCATAGTGTTCAGATAGGAGGTGATTACGCAACACAACCAAGACCCCCCTTCCGGCGGTCTTAACTTAACGATGAATATGTCCTCCCGGAGTCCTTCTCGCGAAGGACGGCCCTAATTACTGCGAGACTTGTGTTGAAGAAAGAGGCCTTAGGCTCCTTCCCGTGCGCAGGCGGACGGGGAACTCAGCGATCTGAGTTAGCGTCACTACCCACACATCAAGCCCTTCCCGCAAAAGTCATAAAAGGAAGCCCATTGAAATCGTACAGTTTGCGCGTGGAGGACTGCTAAGAGGTCGCCACTGCGCTGGCCACCGTCTCCCAAAGCCCAGCGCCCTTCAATCCGTCTTCCCTGAGGAGCCTAGATGGGTGGTGAGGCGACCGGGAGTTCCGACCTCTGGCGATCGTAGATCACTAGAGGCGAGAGAAGACGGGTCGGCCACTGGTGACACGTAAATTGGCAACTGCTGATTGCCTCGTGTCGCGAAAAGCAGACATTCGGTTCGAACACTCGAGGGTGCCACACCCACTCCATGAAACGGAGGATGATCAGGGTGTATACCGCTCTGATTGAGCTGTTTAGATTGTTCACAAGCGAAACAACTCTATAGCCAGATGTAACAGTGATCCGGCCTAGGCCGAACCCAGTTGTTGATCAATCAAGCCGATGTAGAGCTGTTTGTGTGAATACACAACACCTGGTTCATGCGATGGTTTAACCATCCTCAGGTGTGTGTTACAGACCTGTGTAGACGCGTCAACGTACCACTGACTCTTGTCTAGAGGTTGCCCGAGGGCACTCCTGCTAGAGCATGAAGTCGTTCTACCACTATAAAAGGTGGTGAGTGAACGAACGTGAGCGCTGAAGGCTATCTGAAGAAGCGAAAGATGGAGTCTCCATCCCCCTCCCTCGTATAGACTTGAGCTGACGTCAAGAACCCTAGAAAGCGTTACTACTGCAGGAGCGTGAGAGGCTCACGACCCGCGTGTGCTAACACTTCCCTGTGGCATCCCATGCCCCCCCTGGCGACCAGGGCTTGTCTTAGCCACCGGCCAGACGCCTAAGGAGACGAACGTTGTCGTCGGTATAAAACCCCCCCTTGCCTCTGTCCTCAACCTGGAGCCCTGGCGAGAAGGCACCGATGTGTCAGACGGCGAGGAGACCAGCGACACGCTGGTCCAAAGGGGGCAGGCTGACGGACGCCTCCCTGACCGGCGCAATGACGTCGTCCTTAAACGCCTTAAGGTCGAAGTGATGAGGCGTGGGCCCGATGTAACGCTTCCTCGCCTCCTAGGGCACCCCCACGCCGTGGGGAGTCAGCCGTGAAGGTTATAGGGCCATCCTGAGACGTATCCCACGAAAGGGAAGCGTCGGAAAAACCATTCAAGTGCCAGGGGGTCCCAAGGGACCTGTCCAAGTTCAAGGACCCTAAGGCCGATGCCAGGGAGGACGGTTCGTAAAACACGCCGACATCCTTACAGATGTCGAGGACACTCGTTCAGCCTGTGGTAGAAATCGGACCCGGGGTGGGTCGCCTGGCCGCCCTGGAGCGCTGTTGCAGCTCACCCTTCCGGATGGAAAAGCGGAAGCACTAGCGCTGCTCCTAGGGAGGTCGGCGCACTCAACGCACCGACTCCCATCCAGCCAGGAATTCCTGCCCAGGCGGCAGACCACGTGAGGGACGTAGCACGCCGACTCCCGAGAGACACAGCACCCGCAGAACCCCACATAAGTGGACGCGAGTCGGAGGGGACTAGGTCCAATTCGTGAATAAATAGCTTGAGGATAAGGCGGAAGAAAATCCCCACTAGACAAGGGGAGAGCGCCTACCAAGTGACAAGCGTCAATCACCTCTCGAACCAGGTGCTCCCCTTAGAGGGACGCTCCCTTAAGCTAAGAGTGAGATACACGAGCGCGAAGAGCGGCCAAGCACACGTTAATCCCCGATCAACGGACCGTGAGAGCTCACAAACCAATCAGCGTCAATCACCGCTCCACTCAGGCGTTCCCCCTGGAGGGACGCTCCCCTTAGTTAAGAGTGAGAGACGTGAGCGCGAGGGGCGGCCAAGCCCACATTAGTCCCCCGATCAGCGGGGCGGAAGAGCTCACCAAACAATCAGCGTTGATCACCTCTCCACTCAGGCGTACCCCCTAGAGGGACGCTCACCTGAGCTGAGAGTGAGAGACGAGAGGCGGCCAAGCACACAAGCTCACATTTATCCCCGATCAGCGGAGCGGGGAGAGCTCACAAACCAATCAGCGTCAATCACCTCTCCACTCAGGTGTTCCCCCTACAGGGACGCTCACCTGAGCTAAGAGTGAGAGACATTAGCGCGAGTGGCGGTTAAGCACACAAGCGCACATTAATGCCAGATCAGCGGAGCAGGGAAAGCTCACCAACCAATCAGCGCCAATCAACTCTCCATTCAGGCGTTCCCCCTAGAGGGACGCTCACCTGATCTAAGAGTGAGAGATGTGAGCGCGAGGGGCGGTCAAGCACACAAGCGCACATCAACCCCCGATCAGCGGAGCAGGGAGAGCTCACCAATCAATCAGCTTCAGAGCTAACCAATTAGCGTCAGACGCAATTCCAAGGTAGACACGAACAGTGAGATCGCCTCACCTTCTGTCCCGTGACCCCGAGCGTCAAGCGCACTACCAAGCCACATGCGTCCCCACCTCTCCACTCAGGCGATCTCCCTAGAGGGAATCTCCCCTGAGTTAAGAGTGAGAGACACGCGCGCGAGAGAGCGCCCAAGCGCACGTCCAATCAAGTGCCTACTCACTAGTAGACGTTAGGGAAGCGCACAGGCACGCGCGAAGCGTGTGGCGCTTGCCCAATCCGTGAACTTGAGCGTCAAGCACACTAATAGCGACACACGTCAGTCCCCCAGGCGCTTCCCATAGAGGAAAGCTCCCCTGAGTTAAGAGCGAGAATGACGAGCGCGAGGAGGCGGCCAATCGCACAAGCACACGTCCCAGCAAGCGCATAAGCACACGTCCAAGCAAGCGCCTACTCGATAGTAGACACTAGGGAACATACGTCCGACACCAGGGAGGACGGAATGTCAAACTCCCCTGCGTCCTCGGAAATAATGAGGTCCGATCTCTCCGGCGACACGCCATGCCTGTGGCGGCAGACGAACCCTGGGTCACGCGCCTAGAAGCCTTGCAGCGGCTCTGCGCCTGTGCTGCTCGGGGGAGAGATCCTCGCACTCCACGCACCGGTTATCCTCCGGGCAATTGTTCCTACACAGGAGACAGACGACATGAGGGTCGTAGCTCGCCGACTTGCGTGACCTGCACCGTCCGCAGAACGCACGGTACGGGGTCGCTGAGTCGCAGCGAACTAAAACCCACCCCCTGTAAGTGTTGTGACAAGCGAGCGCTAGGCGTCTGCTAGTCAATCCAATGGGGGAGAGAACGCGTAGAGCGTCTCTAACACCCCTGTCCAACGGGGGGGGGGGGGGGGAAGCGCGGCCGCGCTGAACCTCCTATCCTGAACCTCAGGCGCCAGCGGCAGCCTATGCAGCGCAGGTCAGACGAACTTGCACGACAAGCACACACAAGTGCCACGCGTCAGTGGACCCTCCGCTCAGCCGCTTCCCATAGAGGGAGCTCCCCTGAGTTAAGGGCGAGAGCCACGAGCACGAGGTAACGCCCACGCACAAGCACACGTCCAACCAAACCAGGCGACAACCGCGGCCTAATCCAAACGCCACTAGCGTGCGAGACACCTAGCGCCGGGAAGGCGGCAGGTGGCAAGCGCAGGCGAAATCCAACGGCACACGAGTCACCAACCGTCAGGAAGACGGCAGGCGACAAGCGCAGCAAGCGCTAATCCAAGCGCCACACGAGATACCTAGCGCTAGGCAGGCGACAGGCGATCAAGTGTAGGCGGCAGTAGCGCTAGCTGTCACTGCAGCGAGGTAGAGCGACCGTCCGTCGCCCGGGCTGCACGTGCTGCACGACCGCAATCGACAACCCGTGCACCACCAGTCCAAGTTAACACGGCTGTGTCAACTAGCAAAAACCTCTGTCTGAAACACAGAATTCACTCGCGAGGAATGAAAACGAGAAAGACAGATGGAATACCCGACTAAGGTAAGCAATAGAGTCAATAAACAACAAAACACGTTAATTAATATAGCTCAATACAATCGGAAGAGATACAGAAACACGTCTGCACACTACCGACTCTGTAATGTGAATGAATCTAATTGGATGACAGGTCACGCCACCTAGTGGGCTAGTGACGGGCGGATAACTCCGATTGTTCTGGGTAATGAAGTTTCATTACATCAGTGGGAATGAGTCGATTGCATGTTATATGGCTAACAGGCTAAGGTCACTTGTCGGAGGTTAGTATCCAAATAATAATGTTTTAAACAAAACATTAGACATCATCCAATACATGCCTTTCATTGAGAGTTGTAACTTATCCATCATTAAATGAAATACGTACTATGTCTCCCCCCGAAGGGTCTTTTTCAAGGGTAGTGTTCGTTTCCGGAGCAGATCTCTAAAACTATGTGACCGATTGTAGATGCAAGAACAAAGATTTCGAGACTCACATCAAGTTTATAATTGTTTGTTACATATCAGTATAAGCGTTTGATATGGATACTGCCGACGTCGAACTTGACACTATTTGGCGTTGAGAGGCTCGAATCGTCAGATGCGTTAGGATGTGTTGAAATATGGATTAATATACAGAAACGTTAGAGATTATACAGTTGAATAGATGCGGTTGACTTGATTGGATACTGTTGAATGCGTTGAATACGGTTGGATGTGGTTCAGTAGTACAGTTGAATGCGTTGAATGCGGTTAAAAAAACTACAATGCAATAAAAAGACATTGCATAATATTCGACTATTAATGCACATATACACAAAGAACTTAATTAAGCACCCCCCCTATTTTGTAAAATGAACTTGGTTGCTCTCGGACTATTTGGATTATTTTGATGTATTGACCACTTCTGATATAACGATTGCTTTGTTATTGACTATTTAATTGTACTTAAAATCGCTAATGTGCAAAAATAATGAAAATATGAGAAAAACTGTGAGACTACTGAAATTTGGCCAAATATAACTACTGTCATTGGGGAAAAGAACACACTAAACTTTGGATGTTATGAATTAAAAATAACATTTCTGATCCCTAGTTGACATTCATACACTTAAACCCTTTTTATCATGCATGATAAGAGGCTAGCAAGACATTGGACTCGGTACTTTTTTCATAAAATTTTTATAAAATGCCTACAATCTAAACATCTGTAAGTAAACTTGAGATTCCTTGAGTTGAACTTGTTGAGCAAACACTTCTCCTTCCTATAGATAAGCTATTTTCTTCGACAGTGATATTCGATATTTGATAAGTTTGTGATTTTAAAGGTTCATACTGCTTTAACTATTGACTTTTGCTATGGGGTTATTTACTAAAAATTCATCAATTCACTCAAGAGAATTATCATAATCACATTGCAGCAATAAATATTGACTTTCATTTTCAATTTTAAGGTAACTTGGATTTTGACTAAAAAATACCAAGTTTTTGTAAAACAAGTTATTCAGTGACAGTGAATCGTAAACCGTATGAATTTTTCATTTCCACTCTGGTAGATGATGATGGTGATGAAAACATCCTTATTGTTTGCCTGTACATTTTTTTTTTTTTATTATTAGCAGTGTTTTTCTGATTGAAAAGTGGGGGGTGCTTAATTAAGTTCTATGTGTATATAAACGTTAGCATTAATACATGAATGTATTATACATCCATTTTGATTAAAAAGGTAAAAAGATAATGATAAAAGTACCTTAGCAATGTTTGATAAATATGCAATAAGTTGCTGCTTTACTGCATTAAAATACATCATTAACAATTATATTCTTGCAGATACATTTATAATCAGAATAATAAAGAAGATATGAATGAGAAAGTTCAACTTTCATTTGTTCCTTGCTTAACGTATTCACAGACAGTGAGGTGCAGTGGGGTGTTGCTGTCATGGCGTCCTGATCAGGGTGGTTTTAAACCATGTGCTTTTTAGATGTGTCATGTGATATACAATGGTTAGAAAGAGGCTAATTTACATATTGAAGTTATGTCATGCAAATTAGGTTACAAAAGTTTTGTTAAGTATTTAGTGGGATTTGAACCTGGAATGTTAATGTATGATGGATTAGAAATCCAGTGACATAACCACTAGATCATTTGGTTAGCTGTTAGTTAGTAATTTTTAGTGATGATAAATATGATGATAAATTGAACTTTAAACGTTGTTAGTGCAGAAAACCATTACCAAACAATAAACGTTGTAAGTAAAGATAACCATGACCCCAAAAATATGAGTTTTGCAACCTTGCATTTAATAATAATAATAATAAAGAATGCTTATATAGCGCTAACTTCCATACTGAAGTATGCTCAAAGCGCGAACAAAGTCATATAAATCACATGCTCTATTTGGTTTATACCATGGCATACAGATATGTTTTTAGATGTTTTTTGAATAGTTCATGAGAGTCTAAATTCTTTAAATGATTTGGGAGAGAATTCCACTGTTGTGCTGCAACCACGGAGAAGCTACGAGCTCCAAATGTCTGAAGGTGAACCCTTGGAACATTAAGCATATTCTCAGATCCTGATCTGAGGGTTCTAGCTGGTTTGTACACTTGCACCAGGTCACACAGGTAAGATGGAGCAAGACCATTGACACACTGGTAGGTTAGTGACAGTACTTTGAATTGAATCCTCTGCTTGACAGGTAACCAGTGGAGAGATCTTAGGATAGGTGTAACATGACAGTCTCGTGGAGATAAAGTCACCATCCGTGCCGCGTTATTCATCACTCTCTGGAGACGATTGAGGAGTTCTGATGTTGTACCTGCAAGAAGACTATTGCAATAGTCTATACGGGATAATATCAGGGACCTGGCAAGGGTAGCTGCTGCATCCCGAGTCAGTAGATGTCGAATGGCACTGATATTGCGAAGATGGAACTGACATTTTCTCACTAGGTCCATCACATTCCGCTCCATATTGAGAGATGAGTCGAGGATGACACCAAGGTTCTTCACTTCACTTGAGAAGGGTATTTGTGATTGACCTACGTTGATGTGGTGCCTTATCACCTACTGTTACACCGATCATCACCAAACTTGGTATACTGTCTCTCCATATCATGTAGATGTGCCTTTTGGTGATTATAGATTTCTTTAAAAAAATAATTTTTATTTCAATGGCAACAATTTGGACTTAGTCTTTTTCAAGGGTAGTGTTCGTTTCCAGAGCAGATCTCTTAAACTATGTGACTGATCATCACCAAACTAGGTATACTGTCTCTCCATATGTAGATGTGCCTTTTGGAGGTTATAGATTTTTAACATTTATATTTTTATTTATTGATTTTTAACAATATCCTGCATTAGGAATAAACATTGTATTTTGCGAGCCTTGGCGAAATCAGGTTTTATTATGTCTCCCCCCGAAGGTCTCTAAAACTATGTGACCGATCATCACCAAACTTGGTATACTGTCTCTCAATATGTAGATGTGCCTTTTGGGGTTATAGATTTTAAAAAATTTAATATTTTCTTCTTTTCCATGGCAACAATTTGGACTTGGTCTTTTTCAAGGGTAGTGTTCGTTTCTGGAGCAGATATCTAAAACAATGTGACCGATCATCACCAAACTTGGTATATTGTCTCTCAATATCATGTAAATGTGCCATTTGGAGGTTTGAGATTTAAAACAAATTATTTTGTTTATTTCCATGCAACAATTTGGACTGAGTCTTTTTTAAAGGGTAGTGTTTGTTTCCCGAGCAGGGCCCCCTTTCACAAAGCCCTAATGTGATCGTAAGTCCTTAAGGTAGCCTTAGTGCAATGTTAAAGAATGGGAGTTAAGGTCAACCTTAGTAAAGGTTGCTTTGTGAAAGGTGGCCCTAATCCCATTAATGGGGCTTTATGATAGTATTGTTTAGGGGTTTGGAGCATTTGAGGAAGATGGAGACATCTGTTTTTACGGGTAAAAACACTTTCTAGTTTTTTTTATCCTGGTGCATATTGAAGTTCAAGTCAAAGGCATGTTTTAAGAATTGGTTTAAATGGAAGTCCTTGTAAAATAATGTTTTCTTACAAGCAAGAGTCTTATGTTAACATCATGAAAATAAAACCGAACAGAGAAATGCATCTTGAAGTCGTTCAAACTCTCTCCATTTCCGTCGCATGTGGACGCTTCTCCTGCTTCTATGTCACATGAACTTTCTTTTGGCTCGTATACGTAAGGCAAAGCATCACCCCTGTTGTTTGAAAGTAACGATTTTGATCAGGATGACAAAGATTCCATGGAAAGTGATACATCATTCTCTGAATTGGATGAGTCATTTCTGCTGCTACTTAAGTAACAATTTCCAATAACAACAAACAACTGTGCACGCAGATGTAACAGTTCACATGCTAGCATTGTTTATGGCGAAAATACATCCGAGTTCTCACAAACAGTATCATGAGGCGCGACAAGCTGCATGCTGTTACAGTATAGGATTATGTGCACATCATTGTTTTATTCATTGTCTTACATATTCAATATAATAGAAATTGCAACCTTATGAGAAACCTCATGATACTGTTTGTGATGCACTTAACTACCGATTTGTTAAAAGTTAGAGATATTTAGAGGATGTTTAGTATGTTTAAACGACTGATAAACTTTGGCATTTTACTAAAAATGCCTTCGTTATGTAAAACAACACAAGCCCTTATTAAAAGTTGTACAGGAATCCCGTCCCTTTTAATACGTCACAAGACACTCACGCTTCAGCGCGTTTTATTCTATTTGTCCCGTGTTATCATAAAGTCGTAATTAAGCCGTTACTAGGTCGATTTAAGAAATTTTAAGTTGAGTCAATGTCGAATGGCTATCCCTTTTCATGAATCCCGAAAGTTGCCTTATAGCATTTCAGTCCAGTTTTAGAACTTTAAATCATTCTGCCTTCGATCTATATTAGTTCAGGGCAAAACTATACTTTATTGCAAAACACATGATGGTCAGGGCTTCTTTATTTCGTAAATAGATATAGAACCTGATCGTTTTTTCTTTCAATAATAAAATGTACCTGGTTAAATAGAACACGATAGGTCTCTAAAAATATTTTATAATTTGATAAAAAAATTAATCTATCAATTAAGAAAAGTTAGTTGATTTAGCATGTTGTTGTAAACGTCTTTCTCTGAAAAAGGGTGAAATTTAGATTTCCAAATCACAAGTAAATGAAAGAAATAATTGAAAAATTTATTTTTAAACATTGAAACATTTATCACAAAGATATGTCACAAATACAATTTCTTTTTAAAAAGGCTTCATAAACTGAAGAATGGTTGATATTTAGATATCGTCTTAGGAATGTCTGACAGGTTAAACCAGCCTGAGGCAGGGGGCACAGTGAGGTTAAACCAGCCAGAGGCAGGGGGCACAGTGAGGTTAAACCAGCCTAAATCAGGGGGCACAGTGAGGTTAAACCAGCCTGAGGCAGGGGGCACAGTGAGGTTAAACCAGCCTGAGGCAGGGGGCACAGTGAGGTTAAACCAGCCTAAATCAGGAGGCACAGTGAGGTTAAACCAGCCTGAGGCAGGGGGCACAGTGAGGTTAAACCAGCCTAAATCAGGAGGCACAGTGAGGTTAAACCAGCCTGATTCAGGGGGCACAGTGAGGTTTAACCAGCCAGAGTTAGGGGGCACAGTGAGGTTAAACCAGCCTGAGTCAGGGGGCACAGTGAGGTTAAACCAGCCAGAGTCAGGAGGCACAGTGAGGTTAAACCAGCCTGAGTCAGGGGGCACAGTGAGGTTAAATCAGCCTGAGTCAGGGGGCACAGTGAGGTTAAACCAGCCTGAGTCAGGGGGCACAGTGAGGTTAAACCAGCCTGAGTCAGGAGGCACAGTGAGGTTAAACCAGCCTGAGTCAGGGGGCACAGTGAGGTTAAACCAGCCTGAGTCAGGAGGCACAGTGAGGTTAAACCAGCCTGAGTCAGGGGGCACAGTGAGGTTAAACCAGCCAGAGTCCGGAGGCACAGTGAGGTTAAACCAGCCTGAGTCAGGGGGCACAGTGAGGTTAAACCAGCCTAAATCAGGGGGCAGAGTGAGGTTAAACCAGTCTGAGTCAGGGGGCACAGTGAGGTTAAACCAGTCTGAGTCAGGGGGCACAGTGAGGTTAAACCAGCCTGAGTCAGGGGGCACAGTGAGGTTAAACCAGCCAGAGTCCGGAGGCACAGTGAGGTTAAACCAGCCTGAGTCAGGGGGCACAGTGAGGTTAAACCAGCCAGAGTCAGGAGGCACAGTGAGGTTAAACCAGCCTGAGCCAGGGGGCACAGTGAGGTTAAACCAGCCTGAGTCAGGGGGCACAGTGAGGTTTAACCAGCCAGAGTCCGGAGGCACAGTGAGGTTAAACCAGCCTGAGTCAGGGGGCACAGTGAGGTTAAACCAGCCTGAGTCAGGGGGCACAGTGAGGTTAAACCAGCCAGAGTCCGGAGGCACAGTGAGGTTAAACCAGCCAGAGTCAGGGGGCACAGTGAGGTTAAACCAGCCTGAGTCAGGGGGCACTGTGAGGTTAAACCAGCCTGAGCCAGGAGGCACAGTGAGGTTAAACCAGCCTGAGTCAGGAGGCACAGTGAGGTTAAACCAGCCTGAGTCAGGGGGCACAGTGAGGTTAATCCAGCCTGAGTCAGGGGGCACAGTGAGGTTAAACCAGCCTGAGTCAGGGGGCACAGTGAGGTTAAACCAGCCTGAGTCCGGAGGCACAGTGAGGTTAAACCAGCCAGAGTCAGGAGGCACAGTGAGGTTAAACCAGCCTGAGTCAGGGGGCACAGTGAGGTTAAACCAGCCTGAGTCAGGGGGCACAGTGAGGTTAAACCAGCCTGAGTCAGGAGGCACAGTGAGGTTAAACCAGCCTGAGTCAGGGGGCACAGTGAGGTTAAACCAGCCTGAGTCAGGAGGCACAGTGAGGTTAAACCAGCCTGAGTCAGGGGGCACAGTGAGGTTAAACCAGCCAGAGTCCGGAGGCACAGTGAGGTTAAACCAGCCTGAGTCAGGGGGCACAGTGAGGTTAAACCAGCCTAAATCAGGGGGCAGAGTGAGGTTAAACCAGTCTGAGTCAGGGGGCACAGTGAGGTTAAACCAGCCTGAGTCAGGGGGCACAGTGAGGTTAAACAAGCCAGAGTCCGGAGGCACAGTGAGGTTAAACCAGCCTGAGTCAGGGGGCACAGTGAGGTTAAACCAGCCTGAGTCAGGGGGCACAGTGAGGTTAATCCAGCCTGAGTCAGGGGGCACAGTGAGGTTAAACCAGCCAGAGTCAGGAGGCACAGTGAGGTTAAACCAGCCTGAGCCAGGGGGCACAGTGAGGTTAAACCAGCCTGAGTCAGGGGGCACAGTGAGGTTAAACCAGCCTGAGTCCGGAGGCACAGTGAGGTGAAACCAGCCAGAGTCAGGGGGCACAGTGAGGTTAAACCAGCCTGAGTCAGGGGGCACAGTGAGGTTAAACCAGCCAGAGTCCGGAGGCACAGTGAGGTTAAACCAGCCAGAGTCAGGGGGCACAGTGAGGTTAAACCAGCCTGAGTCAGGGGGCACTGTGAGGTTAAACCAGCCTGAGCCAGGAGGCACAGTGAGGTTAAACCAGCCTGAGTCAGGAGGCACAGTGAGGTTAATCCAGCCTGAGTCAGGGGGCACAGTGAGGTTAAACCAGCCTGAGTCAGGGGGCACAGTGAGGTTAAACCAGCCTGAGTCCGGAGGCACAGTGAGGTTAAACCAGCCAGAGTCAGGAGGCACAGTGAGGTTAAACCAGCCTGAGTCAGGAGGCACAGTGAGGTTAAACCGATTCAAACAGGAGGTGCGTTGAGTGATGCACCGAGGTGTGTGGGTATATCTGACTTATACTGCACTCGGATCGAGTTATATTTGGTGAAACTGAGCTCTCCATCCTTCTCAATGTATATTATTTCTAAACCTAACTATATCAAAGGAATATTAACAATTAATTTCTTATTACGTTTTCGAAAGCATATACTGACTACATTACATTAATATTTGGTACAAACTAGTACCTATACATTGGCTTATACAGGAGAAAATAACAATCTAGACATGACACAACACAATGTACTGCTACTTGTACCAATCCTCAGTAGCTCAGTTGATCAAGGCGTTGTATCGCAACATAAAGGCCCTGGTCGTTATTGGTTCTCAAAAAAGTAATTTCTCAATTTTACAACTTTGATGCTTGCAAATGTTGAATATCTCTTCATTCTATTGAGTGTGGGTGTGCAATAAAAAGTATGTGTATTAGAAAAGTTGAGGTGTGTGGTCAATACGCCTACAGTTAGAACAAAGAACCCATAGCAACAAGACTGAAAGTGGGGTATAATAGTAAAACAATTACAAGGAGTGTAGGGGAGAGTGGGTCAAGTCTTACTATTTTACTTGTGCATCAGACCTCAAATACATTTAGTTTTTTTTTCGATTAAATTAGCATTTAGTCTTTCAAGTTAAGTTGCATTAGAGATTCTATTATTTGTACTTAAAACACGACCAATGCAGTACAGTGCAGCCTTCCTAAAGTTTAATATTGGTTTCTCCCTTTGTAAGGCTATGAGAATTTATCAAAATTGGAAAGTCAATGCCAGGTGAACGAACATTTTGTTACATTAGTTTAGGATATAATCATGTACGGTATGATTATGTAGAAGCGAAAATGGCACTTGTGATGTTTGACCCTCAAGAGCATAGTCCGATTTCGTGCCACTCAATATTTCTATTTATTTTTTAACTCATCTGGCCTGTAATGCCCGATGGGTTTATGGCATGGCATTGTTTCCTGCGTCCGTTCGTCCGTAAACTTTGTGCATTTTCGACTTCTTCTCCGGAAGCATAAGGCCTAGATTAAGGAGGATTAACAATTGTAGCTTTGGTGGCCCTCTGTCCCCCAATAAGAGCCACATGGACCACGCCCTAAAAACCTATTTTCATCTTCTTCTCCAGAAGCCTAAGGTCTAGAAAGCTGAAACTTTGTGTATAGACTCCTTGACTAGCGAGGATTAAGAATTTGAGCTTTAATGGGCTTGTGGCTCCTAATAAGGGCCACATATAAACACATTAAATACACATTTAAGAACACAATAAACTTAAAACGATTTGTTTCGTTTTGTGATAAATGGTTTCAATGACAAAAATCGAATGTCTCTTCTTATCTGATTTTTTGAATGACTTAATCAATGCTCAAATGCTCAACGGCAGAAGTTCAAGGGGAATGATTCTTTATTACTGACACTGTGCTTAACGTAAACCAAGTATTTACCCTAGCTGTTACAATGACAATTGACCCCGCTCTCCCCTATACACTTAATTATGATATTTTTGAAATTTGAAAATGAAATATAGTCGCAAGCGACGACAAACGGATTCAGCGCTGTATGGTGTTTATGTACATAATGGTTGCACAGATGATAATTTCATCTATCATTCCTGAAAGTTTCATGAAAATATCATTACAAGATAAGGTACAGCAACATTAGAAAGCTTCATTTACAGGTTTTCTGACGGAGCTGACCCCATGTTGATAAAATGTGTCATGGCGACCGGAAATGACTGTTCACGAACGATTTTATTTCTTTATCTTAAATAGCTTGGTCATGTCTAGCTCTCATGCAAAAATCATGAAATTCGTCGGTCAGGTTTTTGAGTTATCTGCCCTTGAAAATTGATTTTTTTTAAAAATTGTCACACTTTAAAAGGTTACTACACAAAAAGTATTTTGAATTTGCAAATTTTAAAACAAACTTGTTATAGGCCAGGGTCTTAGCTATATTGTGTGCAAATATCATGTTTCTGGTAACAGTAGTTACCGAGTGGTGAATCGCCAAGTGTGCATGGGGTCAGACTTTTGCAAAATGTGCTTAAAATCAAGATGGCGGCAAAACCACGTGACCTACAAATTTGTCATGATATACTTTTTCATTATTTTTGATTGCGCATCTTTGTACAATTTAGGTCTCTAAGTGCATTTTGAAAAAAAATCAATGTTAATTTTTCGATTTTGGAATCGAACTGGACCTTTAATGTATGGGCCGAATTGTCCCAAAAGCTTCGTGTCGCGTCTTCTCAACAAGGTCGACCAGCCTGTGAAATTTAGCTTCGATAGCATCAGCCGTTTGGTCTGAATCCTGTTCACAAAAATCGTGGAATAATAAAAAAAAAAAGAAACACGCCAATAACAATAAGGATTCAGCCTTTTGGCTGAATCCTTAATTATTCAGGTGATAAGAGATTTAAATACAAATTTCCATATGATACGTTGGAATGACGTAGAATGATAATATCACCCTGACTTTTCAAATATCAATGACTAACACGTAAACTTAAGGTCTTCGTTAAATTGTAATTAGTGTGTTGAATATTGTTTTTCAAACGTAGTAAGTTTTCTTTGAGTGAAGGTTCGTCTGATCCATAGATAAACTTAGAAAAGAGGGGACCAATTTCATGCTTAGAGGTTTCACATTCGTGTGTATTATTTCACTGACAAAATTACCTTATCTCACTTCACATCCCCGAATTCTTATATACCCGAATACCTGAAATACTGATCGTGATATCTTCGTTAAATTCTTAGATAATTCGTTAAACTTTTCTGTTGCTAGCTAAAGGTTTCAGGCTTTGTTAACATCAATAATGTTAATAGGACTTCAATGCTATTTAACCTGAATGGTCAAAAACTTATTTTTAGAGTACTTATGATTTTTTTCATAAACACCTTTGGTGGTAACAGAGCAATTGTTACATTACATATCATAGATACACTTATAAGCTCAAATTCAAAGAAACTATCAGACAACGGAAGGATAAAATTATTCTTTATAGACGAGAGCGAAACGATATACACTGTAGTTTGTAAAATTTTCCAAGTTTTGTTTATGAATTTGAATTGCAACGCCCATATCGAATTTTTCAAGAAAAGGTTTATGTAAGATAAAAGGTCATACAATTGTATATATTTTGTGAAACGCAGATCTTACGGATGCGTTGTTTAAATGTTTCTTAATTGTTATTTCTATTTTGTCACTTTCGTGATCAAGCTGTTTTTTGTGCTTGTAGATAAAACAATTTTGGTGCGATAAATCTTGATTTTGGAAGTTGGTTTGGTTTTTTTTGGAAGGTGTGTCCGATAAAACAATGGAATGAAGTGAAATAATATTGTCAAAACGCCACAAGTAGCCCATTAACTGCCAGAGGTGATTAGATTGTGTGCCTGTATTTTAATTCATCACGTAACATAATAAAAGTCAACAAAACATTTGAATAAAACTTATTTATTTAATATATGAAAACGCAAACTTTCTCTGCCGAAAACCCTACAAACCAACTGTATTGACGACTATCTTACTGTATGGTACAGATGCATATGGGTGTGACGTTTAAGCTTCGTATCGATAAACTACATGTATCTATATTTAAAGTATTATACACACACAGCTAGCTTAGATAACACAGTTTTCAGATAATGTCATATTTGAACAAAATGTTGCACGATATGAGGACATTGTAACGTTAAAGTTGGTGCGCATCGCGACGAAACCCAATCAACAATGCGTTTTTTATCTAGAGAATCATATAGAAGATATTTCTTGAGTTTTGCAGTGAATACTCATGGAAATACTTACGAGGAATATTTTGAGTATTTATTTACTATCATTTGACGCATACAAAACTAGAAAAAAGAACAAGGCAGCCCTTGACAACATTGCTATAAACCATTGGACCAGCGTACAGCGAGCTATATCCGGTTCGCACTGTATGAGATTGTACACCGTGAATATACCACCTAAACACATCAAGAAAATGACAATAAGGTGTTTTTGAAATGGGTTCTTTAGAAATTTAAAAATTGAACATTGCAAGTAGGTAAAAGAAGACAGCATATCACTATCTGAAAATTGGATTAAAATATATCTAATCATCTCATTAGACAGTTCATAGTACTACTGAGAGATGAAAGTGTTAATTTCAGCAGAACATACAGCTTTCAATGCTGTAAAACAAAAGAATGTGAGCATTCCTACCTGCAGCCCAATCCACACCGACACAGAGGACAACCAACAGAAGAGTTCTACCCAACATGGTTGGAGCTGATGTTGGAGACAGACTTTACTTGATCTTATATACACATAAGATAATTAATTTGCTGCATCTGGTGTGATGCTCATTAACAATTCACATATATGAAAGTATGAAACACTTTATCGAAGTGCTAAAAACAATTTACATGTACCATCAGCATGATTACTGAACGTTTGCTGTTCATCAAGGAAGTGATTATGGAAATACTACTGTTTGTTGATATAATGGAACAGGTTGCAGTTTGGCTAATCTGATGCACTCTTCTGATCTACATGTACTTCTGAAAGCGATATGAACTTCTATTTTAGTACAGCAATGAGCATGTCCTTACCCGCACCCCAATTAACACTGACACAGATGACAACCAACAAAAGACTTCTATCCAACATGGCTGAAGCTGATATTGTGGACAGGCGGTACTTGGTCAAATATACGTTGCACTTACTGCATTTGGTGCCACTCTCTTCAATAGTTTGAACAATAGAGAGCGCTATGGAAGACAGCTACATACCTTAACATTTTTTACTTACGGCGATTTACTTGTACCTTCCAGCGTTATATGTTGTAATTTGGAAGGTCTTTGAGGCATCCTAGCATTGCGAACAGTTAATTTCAAATTTCGCTACTTAAGTTACAATTCATGTTGCATTAACATATCCGTATGCCGTATCGAACAGCAATTTTCAGCTAATCAAGTGACCGAGGTCGAAATTTAAAAAAAATAATTTTTTATTCTCTTTGAAATCCTTTATGGGTGAACAATAGCTTAAGGCCCATGTAATCACCTTTCCTTTGCATTTAGTCAATATCATTTGCTGATATTTTTCTAGAGAGTCTGAAACATTTTAATAAAGTTTGAGAAAATCAGAATTTCACAAATATGACCCCATCTGTCTATTTAACCATGCCAAATACGATTTCTACTCTAAAATATGGGTTGAGAATGGTCATTTCAGACATTCATAGTGGTGATCGTTTGAGATATTTGATTAACGTATAAACAAAAGCACAATTACATGATACTTGCCAAGCCAACTACCATGGACATGGACAGATTTAAAGTACGCAGCCGTAGTGGCGTGGAAAACTATTTACATCATTATATTCAATGTTGTTATCATTCAGTCTCCTATCAATGTCCCACTATGTAATGTCTACCAATATTGATCGCAATCTCACGAACCTGATGCGTGCTGCAACCAACATCAATGAAACTGAATATCTATATATATATGCAAACAATGAATATATACTGTTGAAATGATACAAAAAGGCTAAATTAAAGAAGGATGTTGAGTTTTGGGATACATATTTTCATTTCTAGAAGTGGATAAGTCAAGGACAAATTAAATTTCATTAAGACAATTTCATAAAACAATTGAATACTAACAAAATCATTTAAGTAAAGTTGGGTTAATTTATAAATGCAAAAAACGTGATAAAAAATTTTGATTTCTTCGTGTGGTCAGTTTAATTGTTTAGAATCGTTTGACATTCTAAAGGATGACAATGAAATTTACTATTTTGTGAAGTTGATGACATCCTTAACTTATTTTTAATCCCTTAGATATACAAACATCTTTTCAAAGAAAATTTAATAGATGATAAGGAGATTAAAGATATCCGCCTGTTATATTTTTATGATTTAAGTATTCTGAATACCTTAATGAGCTTCCTTTATTTATTCAAATTCATTTGAAGTGTTGTGTAGCCGGTTAATATATTCAATGAATGTTACCAAAACAAATTATTAGATAATATTGACGTTTTAAAGTCATACTACTTCAGCAGTCAGCTGATTTCAGATGTGTATAGAAAAATCAAATTGCGCCCATGAAGTCACCTGATCTTTAATACATCTTCACGTGAAAGTATGTATACTTATAAATGATATTCAGTTTATTTATTACAATTTAGTTTTTGTCATTGCAATTTGGTGTATGTCACTGTATTTTATTTATTCGTCTCTGCTATGATGCGGAAGTGTTTGCGTCCTCTGTGTTGTGTGTTATGTGCTCTGTTATATGTTTTCTTCAGCGTTTTCGTATCTTATCTTATCTTAACCGCTCACCGAAGGCATAGATGTAGTTAATGCTTGAAGGTTTATATTTATATTCAATATATTGAGACTAGACTTAATCCAATATTCCTGACCATGAGGTCAACTTAACTTAAATTGTATGTTAAAGGAACTGGATGTTGAAAAGTTGGTAGCATTAATGTTGGAAATTTGAAAATATGTTTTTGATAATACGCTCATAAATAAAAGTAAAACTAGATGTAAGATCGTTAAAATGATGAAACATGAAGGCAACAGTACTTCCTTCAGCTGTTGTGAGTCGATATCAGTACATGGTGTGAACCAGGATGTTGAAGTGAATGTTATCTGAAGGCGTGGTATTACAGTGTCAGTGTGTGTTTATTTAAGGTTTGGCGACATATGGGACATAATTGTTTCACACGTTTTCCTTACATAAAGTTGATGAGCAATATTCGAGTCTCGGATTGGATAATATGATGAAAAATAAAATTTCAAAACTTTTGCACTCTGGTTTGGCGACATATGGGACATAATTGTTTCACACGTTTTCCTTACATAAAGTTGATGAGCAATGTTCGAGTCTCGGAGTGGATAATATGATGAAAAATAAAATTTCAAAACTTTTGCACTCTGGTTTGGCGACATATGGGACATAATTGTTTCACACGTTTTTCTTAAAAAAGGTTATGAGCAATGTTCCCAAATGCGTATTCAAATGTTGTTTATGTTTTGTTAAACTGTCAAGTTTTGAAAGAAAAACCTTTACAAATATCTTACATTAAGGTATCATCTTCATACACACATGACATACAATATCAGTTGACGACACCAACCTTTACTATCCCTATAAAGAGACACAGAGTATGTTGATAGGATCACATATGTCAAATTTTGAAATCGATGTTATTACCACGGGAACCACTAACTGTTACTGAAAATAACAAGTTAAACGTTAAAACAAAATCCGTCAGGGTAAACTTATCACGCGTGTTTTAGAAATAGATTGGTAATCGAAGCATTTCAAATTGTTTTTATCGTGTGTTTACACCTAAACAAAATAACGATATTCAGCTTACAATATACCGGCTATCGAATGCTTCAATATTTTCGTGAGTAACATAGGCCTAGACCGCTTTGACCGTATCAGTATTCAATTTACCAGCAAACAAATCATATTCTTGTGATACACATTATCTAGAGTAGTAACAAACGTAACACTCACACCTTCGAAATAATCGGCGTTTAGTCCAAGGATACCGTAACTGAACTGGAGTAACTGCAATGACAATGCAACTTTTCAAAATACAGTTAGAGTTACTTCCCCTGTTTTAGCGACGTTGACAAGTGGTTCATACCAATTTTGTGTTGTATAGAAAATCAACAATGTCTGCTTGTGCATAAACCATATATACAAACCTCACTTAAGATGTTGATAAATTGTAGGAGACGTTTTTATCATTATGAAAGATCGTTTCATGAAGGAATATTTCTAGACTGCTCACAACTGTATATCGCCGACAATAAGACCTTGGCCTTGGTTTATTGTGAAAAAAAATACTCCGTGAAATCTAGGTCAAACATATTTTTAGAAGAAATCATTTTCGTTTAAACCCTTTTATTTTCAAAATGACATTATATGATCAAGAAATTATCAACCTAGTGTGTGTCCGTATCATTAATATCATGTAATAGGAATAAATATATGTATTATGCTCGCAACAGGCTCGCATTATTCATACTATATGATATTAATGATACGGAAACACACTCGGTTAATAATATCTATTTACATGTACTGACATCATGCTTACTAAACGCCTGCTATACCCGCCACCAAGGAAGTGATTTTTGAATACAACTACAACTGATGGTGTGGTATAAAATGATTTACATTTCTATTTCCTGCTTTGTTTTTGACACACATAGTAAACATCACTGAACATTTTATAATACTTAATGAAATATATACATCATTCAGCTATAATACTTTAAATAAAATATATAATATGATAAAAATGAGACTGTCCGTGACCTACAGATGACAGGCGATTTCTACCCAACATGGCGGTACTTGGTCTTATACACAACAAAGTTTGTCAACTTTCTGCATCTGTAATATACTAGGAGTATATAAAATAACCATATTCAAAACGATATACATTCTATTATGATGTAAGAATTAGTTAATATTTTTTGTGGTACACCTCTATTTTATATTCTTAACTTTTAATAAGTGTATGATAATGTATGTCATTATGTGTATGTAATACCAAAAGGGAACATCTCATGTAATGATTTGTTGTAAAAGAAGGCTTATTACTTTTGTATAAATAGACATATGCATATCACTATTGAATTTTTTTCAGATTCAGAATTTCATTACGTAATATCGGCCTCGTAATATCATTTCGTGGTATAATTTGAAATGATACCTTTCTTTAAACATATAATGCAAAAACAGTTCTTTTGAATAAATTACTTGGGGGTTTTGGATTGCAAGATTGATGTAAGAGTTAGTGGACCTTTGTAGACATTCTGCAGTTATCTCTGTATTGCTGATACCTGGCACATCGAAAAAATACGTATATTTTGAGTTTCTGTTTCAAAGTTGGCACAAGAAGTTTGTTGCAGGGGCGTCCTTCTTTAATCTATACATTTTTACTTTAAAGTTATTTTTATTTGATATACGGAATATATCAGTGAACGGATAAGGTGCTTGTATCTTCAACTTGTTATTTAGGGCTCAAGTTGAAGTTCATATTAGAACTGTGAATAATGGTTGAAAAAAGAAGAGCTGTTAATTTCGTTGTTTCATGTTTGGAGTGAAGTAGTCTTTAGACGCTGTATACAGATTGTTTACGTTTGCGACGCTCTAGTTTAGCCAGACATGAGAAAACCGGCTTCTGAATAATACGCTTTTAACGTTTGTAGACCACTAAGTTCTAGTAAGTAAGTTCTAGCATTCTGTAGCTTTGTAGTGGATATCGCTGATTGTCCATGTCAAGTACTTTTAACCAGAATTTGATTAGTCGTATCTGTATGAAAACACAGATGGGATACCGCCCAAGTTCTCCCAGTATAGCTATACTTGAAGCATATTTCCCAATGGTTAGGAATCGTTTGAAAACCGGTCTGCACTCTCTCTATTAAATCAGGAATGATATCCCTGATTGTCCATGTCAAGTACTTTTAACCAGATTGCGATGAATCGTATCTGTGTGAAAACGAATATAGGATACCCCCAAGTTCTCCCGGTATAGCTTTATTTGAAGAATATTTCACAATGGTTAGGAAACGTTTGAAAAACATGATCTGCATCCTCTCTATTGCATAAGAATATTTATGCCCCATAATTTCTGACCTGTACAGTAATATAGGTGCCACTTTCTGATCGAATATTGTTCATGTAGAAAGAAAAAGTCAGATCTGTGTAGCTGTTAGATAGCCTAAAGATAGGAAGGCAGGCTTAACTTGATTGTTTTGTCTTTGTCTTTGTCCACACGAGCCTCGCCGAAAACAGTATCCCTAGATATTTGTAGTTGGTTACTATCTTGAGTGAAACTTTACAGAAAGTCAATTTTTCCGAATTCCTTAAAGTACCACCATCACGAAACACTATGATGTTTGTTTTATTAAGATTCAGTTGTAGTCCCCATTTGGTGCAGAACGATTCAAGAATATTAAGTTGTCGTTGTAGACCAATTACACTGGTGGCAAATAGTACGATATCATCAGCAACCATCAGTAGTAGCAGATCTTGTATACTTTGCGTTACAGAAATTCCAGTTATATCTGACTGGTAGAGTTCTGTTGCAAATTCATTTATGAATAGGAGGAACAGTAGAGGACTAAGAATACATCCTTGTATCACTCCATGTGAAGTGTGGAAAAACTCTCTTCTTAAGTTCGTATCAATATGTATCAATATTCACATGAGTCATTACATTATATAGTTCATGGCTAATTATTTCCGTAGTTTTACATATGAAATGCAGAATAACCCATACTTAGTGATATCTGTCTTAATCATCTGTTTAATGAAGGGATGTTCATAATGATCTAAACCTTAGGCACTGAGGTACATTGTTTTAGTAGTGTAACATGTAACTGTTGTATCTAAGGAATCAGTTTCATATAGAACCTTACATTCTGTCATGTGTAAGGATCTATTTTTCTTAATTTCGGTGAATGTGTTAATCAAGTACATGTCATCGCATTAAGTGAATCGATCTTACGTTTATGAATGTAATAATATGATGTATTTCTTCATATTTGCATATATCTGCATTGCGTACGTGTTAAGTATTGTTTAAGGGTGTAAAATATTGCTGTTACCTGCAGTTCTTATACAAAAAAATGTTATCTCCATATGACATCGGTATGTGAAAAACAAACATGTCAAACACAAGCAACCTTTGGTTTTCCTTTGACCAAGTGACCCTGGTACGTATACAAAACATGCTTGACCACTTATTTCAAAAGATAACCTATCTCGTACCACTCGTTAAACCATGCAGATTGATTTTCTTCCTCTTTTAGAAAGAAATAGGTTTCATTTTCCACATGATTTTCTAGCAAAACAAAAAATAATAAAAACAATCCATCATATTCAATAAAATTATATCATTCCTTATCAATATAGATGTAGATCATACATTACGCACAAAATAATTAGACATCATTCTGTTTTTATGGTTCGATATAACTTAGAAATCTTAGATGTAACAATAGTTTGATTTCAAATATTTTGAATCGAAAACACGTTCCTCTGTTCGCTTTTGAAAATTGTAATTGAAATATTCAACATGACTAACAACACACAATGTGTTCTACCCCGAACAATGTACACTGACGTACTGCAATGACTTCTGATTGGTTGATTAGTTGCTGATAACAGATGTCAAGTTGTACAGAGCATCATCATTTCCCCTACCAGAGTGTGCATTATCATGGTGTTATTCCGGATGTAGACGTGTGAAGAAGGCTGAAAACTGAGTCAGGAATATATGACATGTGTTAGTGGTCTCATACCCTACTGAAAAACAATAACTATGTTTTATTGCATACTAGGCAGTGAGTGTTATTATATTATCAGCGATGAAATACTGGGTTTTATCAGTGAAATAAATTGTCTATCAGGCTACAGGGACTATATTTTTATATCCAATTGACAATTGATGATATATTATGTCTTTTCTGGTAATTTGCTGGACCTACTTTCAACTATTTGAACAAATTGGGGGCATCTTTGCAGGTTTGAAGAAATTTCAGTTCCATATTTCAATTAACAAATATAATAAATAGACTTCTTACTGAAGTTTCCAAATAAAAGGTTTATTTCATCTTGTGACATGGGTAGAATTGACATTTCACGTGCGGCTTTATAATTTACCAATGACTAAAGATGAAATAAACCTGGTATTTGGAAAACAACATGTACATTCAGTATCCTCAAACTCAGTTCTTGAAAGGTAGAGGTAACTGTTTGATATGACTTTTTTTCTTTTTTCTCTTTCAAGTTTGTTTCATATATATCACAGAGGCGATGACCTCACGTGTACAATAGTTTGACATCACTTCTGCATTCAAGGCGATATAATCGCCGTTGCTAAGTTACGATGCAACAATGGTCTGACTGACCAAGGATACCCTTGAGACGTTTTGGACGTTAATTAACATTTTGTTGACCAAAGGCATAATTAACAAAAACCTTTTGTTTTCAGTTTGATGTCACTTATCTCCAATCTAGTTTAGGGATTAGGACCATTTTCGCTCTGGGCTGCTCGTGAAAATATTGGCTCTACCCTATTACTCGATGAGAGATATGTGAACTCACACTGAAATTTTTTTTTCTGTTTGATCTTCATCCAATTCTGATTTTAAATCCTCTGCCAAAAAATATATGTCAAATAAATCAAGTCTACTTCTACAGGTAAAACATATATAAGAAATACGATAACGACGAGGGCTACAGAGGCCACAGCTACTTTTTTCTCTTAATTAAACATTGTAGATTCAAGTTTTAAAGTTGTAATTCCAATTTTGAAAGGTGTATGTGCGATTTTAAATATGTAAAAACAAATCTAAAATGTGTATATTTAACTTTTAATCGTAATTTTTCCAATTTTTGAAGTTGTATTATCAAATTGAACAGCTGTAATTTGTAATAACAACTTTATGATATGAAATAACAAAATATAAATGTATATAAAATATAATTCACACCTCTAAAACTGTAATTACAACTTTAAAACTGGTGATAACACCTTTTAAACTTGTATTTGCAACTTCTGTTTAAAAAAATAATGTTGTTATTCAGCTTGACCCTTGTAGACTTTCGAAAGTTAGTGAGTTTGGGTTTAACATGTTTACAACAATATTATTCTTGTAGCACGTTGATGGTGTTTAAGATAGTCATTTTTAAACCGGATGATAGGACAATAAATTGTAGTCCACTGATAGACTATCAGACTACAAGGCAAATATCTCATCGTGCTGGTTGGATATTGCGATAACATTGATAAACTTATGAACTGGATAACCAACCACCATGTGATATATTAGTCCTAGATCAGTCAATAACTGTCTCCGATTTATGCTGGATATTTGACAAAGTGTTTGTGATCAGAAAAATACCAAAATGGAGCACCCTAGTGTCATGAGGTTATCACCAGCTCCCTCAGATTATCTCAGCGACTCCACCCCTCTAGCCCCCGTTCCTCTAGCCCCCTGTTGTTACAAGCCACTAATTAGTACCTCTAGCCCCCCCACCCCGACTGGCTGTTCCATTCACTGTGATCACTGCCGGTGATGTACATGTTAACATCTAAGGTGACTTTTCGGAGTCATCAGAACGGACACGTCCTGATATTGCCTATATGTAATCTTGGACCATGTCGTCATAATGTACTCATATTCTATGTGCCTGAAATGCTGTATCAAGGAGGTATATAAATGCATCCGTCCGAAGTCTTGTCTTGACTAGTACTGATTGAGGGTCAGTGCGATCATCTAAAGCCTTCTTTTTCAAGGAAAATCAAGTGTTATTGTACATTATATGTGTCCTTTAAATGAGGTTATGGTATTTTTTCAGCCTTTGATCATTAGCTTTCACAATTCACAAATGTATCTTTGCAAGAGGTAAGCATACACATACATGTAATCCTTGTGGAGCGCAGTGATGATATTTTTTTTTCAATTGTTTAGCAATTGAATTCAAACAAAAATAATGTTTTATGATATAATGTTAGATGAAGTTGAAACATGATTTTGCTAAAACAATTAATTACTTTGATATTGTCAGAGTGGGCAACAACTTAAAATTAAAATAATAGATATGAATTAAGCTTAAACGAAAAGCGTAATTTTTATGTCCTTACTTACTTCTCTTCTTCAAAATTATTTCGTATATTTTTAATTGTCAAAATATAACTATTATCAACGTACTCTTCTCTCAACCTTTACTCAGAGAAATTTTACAGTTTTTTTTCACAAATGAAGCGAAACAGATATCGACAGGAGCAATCATTCAACATGTACCCAAAAGGTGCTTGTAAATCAAGGCAGTGCTCTTTCCCCCTGTTATCCGGTTGTCCTGGATACCAGTTCAGGTAGGACACCAACTTGACAGGATTCTCCCAGGTCCAGATACCAACCTTACGCAGGTCAGTTCCGCCAATATAATAATTTACACCTTGAAACAGATAACACATGTATGAAACACATGTCAGTAGGTTGAGGACCTTTCCTCTAAAAATTCAAACAAGTATTGACGCGTTTCATTATATTTTAACAGTCCTGATGAATGGATAATTCTTAAACCCAAAGAAAACTTATTGTCTCGGAGGCAGTGTCAAAAAGTAAAGATGAAATAGGTTATTAACTAATAGGTATAATTGTAATTATTTAATAATGCATATAAAGAGACTTTATGAATATCATAACTTGGCCAAAAGCAAATATTGAAACTGATTAACACACATCTGTATTAAGGAATTCTCCTCTATTAACGCTCACACGAGGTGTACAATAAGTATTGATTCATTATGTTTTGTCTTCAACAGTCCTGAAGAATTTATTTATACCCAACAACAATTCAGAGGCAGTGTCCAATACTCAAAGTAAGATAACCAATATATTAACAGGTATGAATGTTGTTTTTTAAGCATGCTGAAATATACTTTTTAATAACTTTATAACTAAGCTCATCTCTAAGTGCACTCTTTCTTTAAACCACAGGCTTTACTCTGTGAAACAGGAACTTTCTCAAAGAATTCTATATTATCTATAGACATTACAGTTAATTTATATAATTTTTATGCAAAGTAGTTACACATGCACGGATTTGGTAATTATTGAAAAACATGATATGTACCTTCCCCGTTTTTCTTTAAATATTGTCTAACAAAATCTTCCTCATCTTTGGAGTTGATCTCAGCAAGTCTGCTGCCAAAGTACCCGCAGGATGACTGAAAGCATAGTTCTATAATGGTATGTAATATGGACACATTCCTAGGGATAATATAGGTAGGTCAGTCACTGGGAATGCAAGTCAACTCAGAAAAAAGTTACTGCTGATTATTGAGTGCATTTCTCAATCATAATCCTATAAAATGGTGGCTTTAAATCAGTATTGTGAATAATCATAAACAATACTTTTTCTGACTTGAACAGATCGATATATAGTACAAAAATAATGACAAACAGTAAACAAAAATCGAAAAAGATAAGAAAACATTATATAAGATTATCTTAATTATTCTACTAAAAGTTGATTGCAACCATCATATAAAATCGAAACGTCACATTTGGTTTGAAATGAGAAATATGAATTTTAAACAAATATTTTGGAAACACTTAATTATACATAACATACATGATAGTAGATCATTAAACTGATAAATATGGGTCTTTGCAAGTGGTAGAAAACTATACATCATAAACTTTTATCAAACATAATTAACTATGAAAAAGTAAACTCCGCCACAGACCATAAGAAGAATCAACATGCCTTCTGAAAAAAACATCAGGCAAGGGAGTCCAACATTTGAAGAATCAACACTGTAACTGCATTTCTTTTGGAAATGTGTTGTCATAAAATCAACCGGTTGTGGTTATTCACGATACGTTCTGAACATACCAACTATTTCGTTGAACTTAAACTTATAATAGATTTGGAAAGGCCAATGTAAAAGCCGCCTTATAAACAAAGAATATCTGTATCTAAGGCCTCAGGTACGAACGCATTAACCAAGAAACCTTCGGCAAATGTCGTCAAAGGAATAATCCTACCTTAAAACAAATATTACCTTCCAAACATGGAATATTTAAGTGTGATTGCTCCATTACCGGTTTGGCAAAACACAACCCTGTTTGATTTGATATTAAGGCTTGCTTTTGATCGAAAATACTTTTACAGTGTTTACTGTTCATATCTACACTACACATCGTACATATGTGTGGACTGCCGGGGACACTACCTAAGACAGTAATTGGTATCAAATTAAAAGATTTATTTTTTATATTTCTGCAATAAATTGATATCAACACACATTACGATCATATTTTACTTTTACAGACAGACAGACAGATAATTTATTTATGTCTCAACTCAGAAAAACAATCACAGTAAGTATAGTATAAAGATGTAATATTAACGTCATGTATTCATACAAATACTAGTATGTAGCATGATGGAGACAATTCTGGCCATTGGATTTATTTATGTTGGCTATGACGTTAGATTAAAAACTTATGATATGAACTCCATTGTTTCCTCCATGGACACTCTTGCTCTAAAGACCAACTTTCTTCATTAAATGTTATAATTGTTGAATGAAACTCAGATAAAATGACATAACAATGCAAATATTGATGCTTGCTGCGAAAACAGATACAGCAATTTGATCTTACCTGCGCCTCAAAGAAAGTCGCCGTGCTGCGAGAAAACAGATAGCAGGACGACTTGTACATGATGAAGCCGAGAGGACATCTGGCACGTGCAGCACGCTGACGTAAGGCTGCTTCTACAAAGATTCAGAGAATTGAACATTTTTCCGAGTCAAAGGATGGAAATAAAATGATAGGTTGAAAACATGCACACTACTTAATATACCCAGTGACATATTTTCAATATATTCAATATTTATAGCCAAAATCTCATCTCATCTTTTAGAAACAGATTCTACATTGATCTCATTTATATGTGGAGGAAATATGTCAAGTCTACGTCAGCATATAAATCATCGTCTCGCACTATTGCTGCACAAATACTCTGGTTAAATGAACATTTTCTTACTGATGACAGCTGTGTTTTCTACCAACATTGGTTTGAGAATGGTGTAATATTTGTCAACGATCTACTTGATGAAGACGGCAATCTGTTATCATATAACAATTTTATTAGCCCTTATAACATAAAAGTTAACTATCTTGTATATCTTGACATCTTTAAATCTATTAGACATTACTGCAAATGGTGCAACATTGATAAGATGATAAAGATACAAAATCCAATTATTCCACCGACTATGTCTCACTTATTAAAATCATTGAAAGTAACACAAGTTTACTACACTAACCTTATAAAATGTACTTCAGTACTTAACTACTCCAAAGACTACTATTGGAAGTGGGACATGTGTTTACATGTGTTACCCTCTGTAATCTTCAGTGGTTTCAATATCAATTATTACATTTTATATTGCCAGTGAACTATTTACTATGTAAGATGGGTTATATAGAATCTGACCTGTGTAGTTACTTAAAAATTGTCCCAAAAACCATGTTTCATCTATTTTGAATGTCCCATGGTACAGTGTAATCTCAATTTGGATCAAACTGAAACACTGGCTTCATAACGAAGCAGATATTTGGATCACCTTTCAGGATATCAATATCCTCCTAGGATATACAAATAGTGCCTATAGGCCTATCAATACAATTTTGATATTGATAAAATTATAAATGAAGATTATTTTTAACCATAGAATAATTAAGGCACTCTGTGCCAGAGTTCCAAACGGTCCAAGCAGAGATTGCAAAATATTATTACTAAGCCAAATATAATGCAACCTATCTATATTTTATGAATATTGGTCAATGTGAAGCAAGTTGTTTATGTAAACTTTGGGCTGTTTCTATTACATCAACCACGTGTAACCAAAAATGCAACAAAAAATAAAAGTTAAAAATTATTTTTTTCAATATAAATATATGTGTACATATCCCTTTTGTCCAGCAACGATTGTTTTAGACCGGGTTCCCGCATTTTGTGGTTTATGACGTCATAGCACCTATTGTTAGTTACATCACTGTTGTTGCCCCGCGCAAATGAAGTGGGTCATCGTTGAAAACTCTCTTAGAGCAAAGAATAAATAGAATTGGTAGTAAAGACATTGTTATAAAGTGTATCTTATGACTTCAAGAAAACTCATTTATAATAGTTTTGACCCTTAATTGCTTTTCACTTGGTATCCAAAAAATCTCACTAGTTTCTAGGTCACACAAGACATTTCCTCGGTAATAATCTTCTTGTACGCTATGTAAAGACCTAGCACGTTCTTGCTGCTTTCAATCTTGTTCTCACATTTTAAAAGTAAGTAAAATAATACATTTCAGGTTTATGCCATTTCTTCTAGTACCAACAGTTTTTGTTCTTTTATTTTTCTGTCTTGCCTTCGCAATAGTTCCCTACCTTCATCAAAATTACAAGAGACAAATAGTGATTGTTAGTTAACATAATGAATTCCAATAAAGAGGCGTGAAAATTTTGATTTCTATCAAATGATGTAATGGGGGATACACATAATGTTTTAACATAACAAGGGGATTCACTTTATTCTAAGCCGCAAGAATGTCAATCTTTAGTGCTCAAATCCCAATGAGTGAACCAAACGGATGAATTTACCCCAGTCTCTTCAATCGCACTGCAAAGGTAGTAAGAATTATGCAATATTTGTTCAGTGAATACGACGTGTTGAGAACCCATTGTGAATGTTTAGAACTGTGTATGAACGTTCTACAAACTTCTTCATAATAATCTCTTTGTTTCCGTTTTTGAAAACGAAACTGCATTTGAAGTAGTATTTTCGGATTTGGTTTGTTTGCGGACATCATTGACGCGTTATAAACTGAAACATCCGTATCGTAAACAGCTGCAACAAGGTCCGTCACTTCTCCAAAATTTGGAACGAATACGAATGTACTCAAATTGGGTTTGATGTGATTTGGCTATTATTCAGAGGATCTTAAAGTATTAAAACCAAACTTACCCTGAGTTTGTTCTCCAATACAGCAGCCAATGAGAAGCAGAAGAATTGCCGTGGACAACATGGTGATGTCTGATCTCTGGAGAGTTATCCTGGATTACATAAGAATATATATTAATGTCAAGGTGTTAACTGCAACCTTATAATTTATAGAGCCTTTGTGAACATCAGCATCAAAAAGATAACACTGTGTGATATCATCGTAATTCTCTTGAAGGGTGTGGATATATGTGCGGTTTGCTTTGTAAAACCAAATTCATAACCAAACATATGGCTTTGGCTGTTGAATAGCAAGGGGTTTTTTTTAATATAAAAGAAGTGTCTGAAAACAACATTAATATATAGAGGTTATCATGAGAGTGTGTTTGGGATCGTAATTATCCTGCATTAGGAATAAACATTGTTTTTTTGCGAACCTTGGCGAGCTAAACACATAGTGTTTATTCCTAATGCAGGATATTTATGATCCCAAAACGCACGAGCGAAATAATGTATTTATCATACAATGCCATTTTTAATTTATATTTTTAAAAATGTTTGATACTACTACTTTGATAGTCGATATTGTTGTAAAATATGGGCGCACTGATATATGCAAATGAACAGTGTCATGACTGTGACGGTTAATTGACACAAAATAATCCCTTATAAATGGCCCTAAATACCGTTTTTGTTGTTTAGTCACAACTCAAAAGTTTTGGATTTTTAAAATCTAGCAAAAACAATGATTTGAAAATGAAAAACACTTCAACGTGACTTTGACAGATTCGAACACACGTTCTATCACCATACAGAGGGTAAGCGGGCTAGTCTATCTCTTAGGGGCAAGAGTTTCCTCCTTTCGACTAAGTTTCAATGGGAGCATGCGTTGAAACAACGAATTTTAACGGAGAGCAAAACTAAAATATAGGTAGTGCAACCTCTAATCAAGGCTAAAACAAAGAACACCGAAGTTTGATAAATGAAGTGTTAAACATGAGACTTGAACTGTCTTTGATACATGCATGTAAAATTGATCGGTCGGTTCATTCAACTCACGATGGCAGTGATTTTGCACTTCTTGGTCATACATCTGGCTAAAGAACCAGTCATTTTTGTTGTTATTTCTTAAATTAATGCCTATGCAATGTATCATTTATAATCTTAGGTATATCCCGGTTATTAAAGGCGTTTAAAATATTAAGGCTTGTGAGGTCATCGGAATTTGCGAAAGAAGTTCCGACCTTGACCTTTGAAATTTGCATCTCTATTCTATATGACCCTAATGGATACCGAAAATTTCCGTTGGCTTGGTTATGCCGAGTACACTATCCATTGTATGATTAATTTTATTTCTAGTATTCTTAAAGATCATAAGGCGCAACCCAAACTTTAATCCGCATTAAAGTATATTCTTTGAGTGACGTCACGAAACAATAGTCCATGACGTCAATATCAATTTGCTATGACGACACTTCATTCTGTTAGAGAATGTATGAAATAGTTACATATAGTTTATTTTAAGACAAAAGCAAATGTTACAATTACAAAAGGGAAATAGACGCGGGGTTTGGATGTGGTGCCATAGACTTCCAAGATCCTGAAAATATAAAATCAGATATGGCTTGCTAGCTGTGCGCTCGTGCCATGCAATCTGAAAAAGTGCAACGGTGATATTAGTTTCTTATTAGATAAATATAGCTGCAAAACAAATCTTAATTACACATGGGGTTTTGCAAAAGTAATCTATGGCATCATATCTAAGGGACAAAATTACAATTTAAACCAAAAAAAACTTTACATCAACAAAGTTATTCAATAATATAAGATTAACACTTAAATAGTCACTGTAACGGTTTACCTATCAACAGTATATCAGCGTAATGCAAATACAGATATATCAAAGTAATATCAGTGAAAATTTAGAAATCTTAAAACATCATGAATAACCAGTCTAAGTAAACCTAGCCTCACTATTATCCGTTACACTGCTATACTGAGTCTAGAAAGGTCTGGTTGAGGGTCCCGTCAGCCGACCTTTCTGCGACCTATGACCCTCCAACGTTATACGTGCGAAGGCAGAGTATTGTGGCTTGGTAAGATCAGTTCTGATTGGTTAACTTGGTCACGTGGGCTGACGCGACTCTCAATCAGACCTTTCTAGACTCAGTATAGCAGTGTAACGGATAATAGTGAGGCTAGGTTTACTTAAACTGCATGAATAACAAACTTTAGCACATCTCACAAAATACATTCACATTACACATCACATCATTTCACAAAACAATGAACATATCAAAATATCAACAAGTTTATCTGGGAACATGGGCCTGACGCTGCAAATATAACATTTGCTTTTGTCTTAAAATAAACTATATGTAACTATTTCATCCTAGTTATTCTTGAGTACCACAGTCACTTTGTGACAATAAGCTTGTATTGTTTTACATAACGAAGGCATACATCGAGGGAATCCCGTTCCTTCTTACACGTCACGAGGCAGTCACGCTTTAGCGCGTTTTATTCTGTTCGTCTGTGTAATTATAAAGTCGTTATTAAGCCGTTACTAGGTCGATTTCAGAAAATTTTAGTTGAGGTAATGTCGAATGGCTATCCCTTTTCATGAATCCCGAAAGTTGCCATATAGCGTTTCAGTCCAATCTTAGAACTTCAAATCATTCGGATTTCGACCTATAATAGTTCAGGGCAAAACTATACTTTATTGCAAAACACATGATGGTCAGGGCTACGTTATTTCTTAAATAGATATAGAACATTTATTCCAATTCTTGTGTATTTAGTATGTTGTTGTAAGCGTCTTTCTCTGATAAAAGGTGAAATTTAGATTTCCAAATCACGAGAAAATGAAAGAAATAATTGAGAAATTTATTTTTAAACATTGGAACATTTATCACCAAGATATGTCACCAATACAAAATGATGATAAATAAAGTTCAGTAAGTCTGTGGCTGATTGATTTGATCAGTGTTTGTGACCATGAGTGTCTTTCCTGTCACAATAATGTTTTGGGAGAGAAATCTGAAATTAAGGTAATATTGTCAACATGTTATCATTATTAACCCTTTTTGACCGAAGCACTGAAATATCAGTGCTCCGTGACGCTTCCGTTACGGCCCGAGCACTGATATTTCAATGCTCATTGACTGACCGGGTTAAGGCCTAAGCACTGATATTTCAATGCTCATTGACTGACCGGTTAAGGCCTATGCACTGATATGTCAATGCTCATTGACTGACCGGGTTAAGGCCTAAGCACTGATATTTCAATGCTCATTGACTGACCGGGTTAAGGCCTAAGCACTGATATTTCAATGCTCATTGACTGACCGGTTAAGGCCTAAGCACTGATATTTAAATGCTCATTGACTGACCGGGTAAAGGCCTAAGCACTGATATTTCAATGCTCATTGGCTGACCGGGTTAAGGCCTATGCACTGATATTTCAATGCTCATTGACTGACCGGGTTAAGGCCTAAGCACTGATATTTCAATGCTCATTGACTGACCGGTTAAGACCTATGCACTGATATTTCAATGCTCATTGACTGACCGGTTAAGGCCTATGCACTGATATTTCAATGCTCATTGACTGACCGGGTTAAGGCCTAAGCACTGATATTTCAATGCTCATTGACTGACCGGTTAAGGCCTAAGCACTGATATTTCAATGCTCATTGACTGACCGGTTAAGGCCTAAGCACTGATATTTCAATGCTCATTGACTGACCGGTTAAGGCCTAAGCACTGATATTTAAATGCTCATTGACTGACCGGGTAAAGGCCTAAGCACTGATATTTCAATGCTCATTGACTGACCGGTTAAGGCCTAAGCACTGATATTTCAATGCTCATTGACTGACCGGTTAAGGCCTAAGCACTGATATTTCAATGCTCATTGACTGACCGGGTTAAGGCCTAAGCACTGATATTTTAATGCTCATTGACTGACCGGTTAAGGCCTAAGCACTGATATTTCAATGCTCATTGACTGACCGGTTAAGGCCTAAGCACTGATATTTTAATTTTCATTGACTGACCGGGTTAAGGCCTAAGCAATGATATTTCAATGCTCATTGACTGACCGGTTAAGGCCTAAGCACTGATATTTCAATTTTCATTGGCTGACCGGGTTAAGGCCGAAGCAATGATATTTCAATGCTCATTGACTGACCGGTTAAGGCCTAAGCACTGATATTTCAATGCTCATTGACTGACCGGTTAAGGCCTATGCACTGATATTTCAATGCTCATTGGCTGACCGGGTTAAGGCCTATGCACTGATATTTCAATGCTCATTGGCTGACCGGGTTAAGGCCTTAGCACTGATATTTCAATGCTCATTGACTGACCGGTTAAGGCCTATGCACTGATATTTCAATGCTCATTGACTGACCGGTTAAGGCCTTTGCACTGAGATTTCAATGCTCATTGGCTGACCGGGTTAAGGCCTATGCAGTGAGATTTCAATGCTCATTGGCTGACCAGGGTTAAGGCCTAAGCACTGATATTTCAATGCTCATTGACTGACCGGGTAAAGGCCTAAGCACTGATATTTCAATGCTCATTGACTGACCGGTTAAGGCCTAAGCACTGATATTTCAATGCTCATTGACTGACCGGTTAAGGCCTAAGCACTGATATTTCAATGCTCATTGACTGACCGGGTTAAGGCCTAAGCACTGATATTTTAATGCTCATTGACTGACCGGTTAAGGCCTAAGCACTGATATTTCAATGCTCATTGACTGACCGGTTAAGGCCTAAGCACTGATATTTTAATTTTCATTGACTGACCGGGTTAAGGCCTAAGCAATGATATTTCAATGCTCATTGACTGACCGGTTAAGGCCTAAGCACTGATATTTCAATTTTCATTGGCTGACCGGGTTAAGGCCGAAGCAATGATATTTCAATGCTCATTGACTGACCGGTTAAGGCCTAAGCACTGATATTTCAATGCTCATTGACTGACCGGTTAAGGCCTATGCACTGATATTTCAATGCTCATTGGCTGACCGGGTTAAGGCCTATGCACTGATATTTCAATGCTCATTGGCTGACCGGGTTAAGGCCTTAGCACTGATATTTCAATGCTCATTGACTGACCGGTTAAGGCCTATGCACTGATATTTCAATGCTCATTGACTGACCGGTTAAGGCCTTTGCACTGAGATTTCAATGCTCATTGGCTGACCGGGTTAAGGCCTATGCACTGAGATTTCAATGCTCATTGGCTGACCAGGGTTAAGGCCTATGCACTGATATTTCAATGCTAATTGACTGACCGGGTTAAGGTCTAAGCACTGATATTTCAATGCTCATTGACTGACCCGTTACGGCCCAAGCACTGATATTTCAATGCTCATTGACTGACCCGTTACGGCCCAAGCACTGATATTTCAATGCTTATTGACTGACCCGTTACGGCCCAAGCACTGATATTTCAATGCTCATTGACTGACCGGGTTAAGGCCCAAATCTGAAATATCAGTGCTCTTTTTCAACCCAGCCAATGGAATTGCAGTGTTTGCGCTGCTACTCGATGTTGCATAATTGATATCAACAGATGTCCTGACTGTGATGAAAACAAGTACAATCAGTTGTCTTTGTAAAAGTCTAACCCCTTATTTAGCAGTAAATGTCTATTGTGTTGAAGTCTGTTGGCAGACATCGATGAATACCAAAATACTGCTAGATTAATCATTAGCCAAACTCAAATACGGCATTTTTTATGCATGGTCATTTCACGGCCCATGTTTTCACCCAACTTTTGAAATCTAATCGGTTGTCTTAAAATAATGTTCAATGGGTTTGGCTTGAATGGGAATAAAGTCACACGGGAAATTTTAGGAGCCTACAAAATGGCTACAAAATATTCTTTGTATTTCAAGGAGAAGTATTTTGAAAGAATAATTTTAGTTTGAAACAAATAGCCATGCTAACCTCGTTCACAAATATATTTTTTTAAAGGGAACTAATTAACTGGAGTTGAAAGAATTCATTTGTATTATGTGAAAGACACTTTGTGTGACAAAAACGACCAACAAAGCTAAATATTGTTTAAAACTACTGATTTCAAAATATGGAAAATTTTGCTAGCCCTGAACAAATTTCTTATAAAACTATTTTATGTAATCAACAAGATGTGACCGAAAAATGTTTGAAGAAAGATAATGTTGCCAATAACTGTTACAGAAAAGGCATCAGGTGTTACAAATGAGACAATCCAATACAGATTATCCATTTTCAAAGAGAATGTTATATAGTCCATCTTTTCATTTTCGTACATGAAACTGTTTTGTTACAGTAAAGTCACATCGGACGCTATGAAAATATTCTTAAAATATTCATGGGATGAATGACAATTTTTTAAAAAGGCTTCATAAACTGAAGAATGGTTGATATTTAAATAACATCTTAGGAATGTCTAACATTACAGTCAAAACAACGTAATGATATGCTACATGAAAGACATTGATTCGACATCAAACTAATGATCATAGTGTTATCTTCAGACAACAATAAGAACACAACTCTATTGATCTTTTCAGTTAAACAACTAGCTATATGATTGTATTAAGAATTCAAGATCGGAAATTGAACCTACCTCTGGATTGCAAACTTCAATCTAAACAAAGTAAAGATTTTGAACCAAATTTATTATAAACACTCCCGGATATACGCTTTCGCTCACGGAAGTCATAGACAAAATTTGTTGCTGAAATTACACCTGAAACTATAAGAATCATTTGCATAAAGTCAATAAGTAACAATACCTACCTACAACAACAAAAGGGAGTTTATTGCATGAGTTGTGCTTCCTTGTGACACGTTTCATAGACTCCGCCTAAACACATCAATGTACCTAACAAAGTTCAATCTGAGTTACACTACAATTAAAATTTAAGGAGGCTTATTTTCGTAATTAATAGTGGGGGTTTTATAATTACATTTTTGGAGAAGTAGCATAAAGCTAAGATAGGGTTGCAGGTAGTTCTAATCTACTTCAACTTCTGATATTCCGGGTTGATGTACATGGAATAGATATGCACACATTTATTTACAGCAATGACTTACATCACAACATATATAACAAGATGTAGATAACAGCTGAATTTTAACGGAGTAGTCTTGAGACGTTTAAGGTATGATTCCCAAACTGTATCTGTATTCTATGTTGGGTTGGCTTTTAACGTCTTCGTTCGCCTTTGGGTGATGTCGCCAGCGTTGGTCCTACGCCTTAGTTATTTCCAATAAATGGGGGCATACAATCTAGAATGGAATTCTCTTATTTGTATAATATGATTTTGATTTATTGTGGGTAAAATTTAGTTAAAAATTAAGCTCATGAAGTGTCAATGTATGAATATTGAAGAGCTGTAATTGTTTCTTATGTAAAGAAGTAGTTACACAGTGATTTCGGTTAATAATTCACTTATGGATAATTTAAATTTCAGTACAGCTCCTGTAAGGGGGGGGGGGGGGGGGGGGGGGTTGATTGATAAAATGTTCATATATTCTCTAACTGCATATAAGTTTTAAGTTTTTACCGTGATTAAAGAGGAGGACTGAAATCAAGTCTTTAAAACCATTTATGTAAAATTTCATTGGTTTGTCATGTAAGGTATGTGGCAGAGTGTAATATAATGTATTTCTATGTTTTAATTGTAAATATCCATGTACTAATGTTTCATTTATTTCAGGTATTATAATTGTAGCAGCCCAGAGTATTAGCTTAGAGCTTGTACATTGCAAGTCTGTAATCATGTATCTTGCTGTCCCTCTATTGTTCTCTTCTCTGGCCTCCTAGCCACCTCAGCTTTCTATCCTTTGTTCTCTATTGTTAGGTAAGCTTACTTCTCACTTTGCATGCTCTCAGAATCTATAAAGGTAACCTGCACTATTAACTCTGTGCACTGCATTACTTCACTTGAAGAGCACGATCACACTTAGAGAAGACACTTTGACTGAAGACTGACTGTCTCCTATCTTCAAGAGTCTTAATTCTATCAGACACAGGTTAGTTCAATAATTAGCATTTCCATATTATCATAATTATCTTATAGGCAATATTCATTATCTATACATTAGCTATCATATTATTAGGAAATAGGGCTAGACTACTGTGTGTATGATTGTATGAATGTATATTATTGTAGTTTATGCATTGCTAAATGCTAAGACCATTATCAATTATCTATAATGCGGCACATCTAACTATTGTGTCAGTTTTATATCATTTTATGCACATCAAGTAATTATGATGTGAAGGTTTTAACTTATGTATTACACAAAGGTGTAATGTTATATATGTTATCATATTTGCATATATCATAAATGCACAGGTAAGTGCAGCTATATATCTTTAGTATGGCATTTCTGCTAAACTATGTGCATAACTATATGATAGTGTAACTTCTATCATATGAGTAATCATAGGGTTATCATATTATTTATTATCTATAGGCTAGGGTATTTACTATTCTATGATTAGTCTTTACCAGTATTTTGTTCCCTATTCATATATATTTCTGGTATACATTTCTATAAGTAGAAATGTGGTTATCATTACCCAATCATTTACTTTGCCTGTCTTGTATATATTATTGGAATAGTACATTTAATTATGGGCTATGGCATGTTATTCTAAATACTCTTTATGCAGTATTGCATTAGGGTATTCTTGTATATATTTTACTGATATTGTATATCAGTTGGTTTTTTATCATCAAAGATATGTTTATCTATCAAGCATATGTATTGTGCCAATACTTATGTAACTGGTAATCTAATTATTATACTATTAATAATTATAGGCATTTGGTAGGTTAAACTTAATTAGTTACTTATGGTTAGTTTATTATAATTCTAGGACTGCAATGATGCCCTAGACTTGTACTCCGTCATCTACCATAGACTCACCTGAGTACCATATACTTGGTAGGTAATGGTTATAAAAATTATATTTACTTATCCATATCATATTTATGCATTACTTCCATTATCATCATGTGTAATTATCATGTTGATGTATGTTAAGTAATGTAATATACTTATGTAATATCATGCATAGTATTTCATATTATGTTACAATGCATTTGATGTTTTGT
This sequence comes from Steromphala cineraria, assembly GCA_916613615.1. Taxonomy (NCBI): domain Eukaryota; kingdom Metazoa; phylum Mollusca; class Gastropoda; order Trochida; family Trochidae; genus Steromphala; species Steromphala cineraria. The sequence goes on from OU744734.1 coordinate 3,979,950, forward strand.
ATTTAATGAAATATTTATATTCTCAAGTATAATATATTGTGTAAACATGCATTGGTGTATTTCATGAATATGCATTTACATAATGTAAGTAATTGTGATGTGTGTATTATATCAAATCTATGTAATCCTGCAATGATGTTTTACGAACCAAGTGTTTTATTATTATTCAAATGTACTTATTATTTTATGTATTGTTGCAGGGTGAAAACACACACACTTATTGTGTTATTACATGTCCTCATACATGTTGGATTGATGAAATAAACAGTCATCGAACCACGCCCAGCAGACTTGGTTATTCTTTAACCCTACACCTGCTACAGGTATGCTTGGAGACGGGGCGCTTAATGTCTTTTTGAGTTAAAGCACCGTTAGGGGGCGCTTATAAGAAGAGGGCGCTTAATACGTCTTATACGGTACTTGGAACTGAAACTCATCGGCAAAAGAGTCCAGCTCGGGTGACTCTAAAAGAAGCATATGGCCTTCTGCTTGCAAAGCTCGCATGATCATGGAAGCACCAAACCACCACACCACGATTAGGTATTGATTTAACTAGTGGTCAATTAGCCCATGCCTCTACTTTTTAAAACAAATATATACGCTAAAACCAACTGAACTTACTTCCGTCCAATATTTTATGGTTTTATCATGAATCGCTTCACATATAATATATTTGTTGGTCTGTTTTTAATCTTATAAATTACAGAAAATATACAATCATAGAAAAACAAAACATCATTCACATTCTATTTGTTTTAAAAAGGCATGATTCTGTCTTAGAGACATAAAATAGGTTAAAATGCTAATCCATGTCACAGAGTGTATCTAATAACATCTTTATGCAATATTATTATGCTGTATTATATATTCCTGGTGTTAAGGTATTCCTGTTCCAATTTTATTTTATTATTTTAATAACCACACTGGGATTTATATTTGAAATATGTTGAAAGCTAGTTCAAATAAATATTTTCAGTTCTGGAGTCAGCGTTTGCCTTGATATGGAAATTCATGTGTTTACGTAAGTTAATCACAGAGAACCATACCTATAATTATATATATAACTATTAAGACCGTTTATAAAAAACATTGTTAGCAACAAACATTATTGATATAGAGATTACGATATGAGGAAGAAAAAATCAATTTGTACTACATCAAAAGATAAAAGACGCCATTTATTTTCTGCCCAAATATATGTTAAAATACACACAAGTAAACACTAGTGAAGAAAGTCTAGATGACATTTGCTTCAGTGGGCTTATCTTCACTTCTTTATTATAAAAGAGATTTCAGTAAAACAAACAGTGAAATTGTCTTTGTGGCGTTTGTGAGAAGTTTCTTAAATTATCTTTGAATAACTCAAACAAATGATTTATATTGTTATATATAATGATATGATATTTAATATAATGTAAAGAGAAATGAATTCCCTTATATAAATAATAGATACATGAATTTCGTTGTGTAGATGAATACATAAATAATATTCACTTATTCCATTTTGAAGTTGCGTGAGATCAATAAATCTTTATTTCAGCACTTATAAGGCCTCATGCCTGTAGAAGTTATTTGCTTCAAAGACATTTGTTCTAGATAACGTTACATAATATATATACATGTAATTACTGAGTATTGCTATTTGTTAATAATAAGATATTTTCCCGTAGATTTTTTTATACTTGGAAGATGCATCGTCAAGTTAAGAATTAACAACATCCTTCATTATTCTCAGTTTGAAGAAAAATAATTCAAACATACAAATCAGTTAAAACACTATTGTACATAATAAATGTTTAAATATATTTTTTCCCTCTCTGATGAGATTTATTAATTACTGTAAATACATAGTCAGAGGGAAACAAAATGACATTCACAGTTCATTTGTTTTAAAAGGGTTCATTCTGCATTATAAACGTAAGTCTTTGTTACTAAAGTTGAAACAAAAAAATTAAAAATGTAGATGACGCATTCAAGGGCCTAGGTACATGACATAAAATTCGAAAGTAACATACCTTTTACAGAGAATGAAAATAATTAATGCAGAAACCTTTCAAACTGTATGTAACTACGGGACAACACAACTTGGCACATGAGAGAAGAGGAGTTTGACACTGAGTCATTATTGACAGCAAGCAATCAGTCATGAATGGGCACCAACTGGACCCCTGTCAACACACTAGTACTATGGCTAAAACAACATAATAAACGCTCTTGGAAGTCTCTTATTACTATAAAAACAGGTTAACATCAAGGATATTATAAAAAAACATAATTAGTTCGTAATTAAGATATCAATAATGATGTTGTGATATCTAAATATGGATTAATTAAGAATTAAAGAAATGTGATTTTGTCTCCATCTATTGAATCAACTGTGGTATTAGACACATATTAATCAAGAGTATTAATTCATGAGGTGTGAGTCTCGAAGAGTGCACAGACTCATGATGTTAGGTCAGGGAGAATGTGTAAACAGTGTTTAGAGATTATATTATCAAATAATTTCATTGTTGTACATGAATAAAGTGTAAAACAAGTGGTTGTTGGCTATCAGCCAAAGAGATCTCAAAGATTCAATTCCAGTGAATATGTAATCATTGCTAAGAAACAATGACAATGTTTATATATCTATGATTTTTTAACTAATGAAAATGGATCAGCACAATAAGCTTTCAGCATATTTAAGTGACGCTCCTTTAGATGTCACAAAAAAAAAACCATCAAAATTCATAAAGTAATTAGATAAGTATTTACACGATGAAAAAATAGTGGACAGCAATAGACGGTAAAAAATCAACAATGATAAATTGAATTTAGGAGTTTAATAATTATTTGAAATGTTGTGAATCGTGCATAAATGTTTGGACAGGTTCAAGGAAATTCTGATTAAATAATATGCTTAAATATTAGTTAACATATAGAATGGTATACAAATGCCGTCTATAGACAAATTTATTAGAATTTATCAAAGCATGGGCAATTAATAAATATTCATATATGTATTGTATCATGTTATTAAATTATTGCATCTAAATAAAGTGAATAACAACCAATTGTTTTTATGTAATATATGTTACCTAAAATCATTAATAGGACTTTTGTTCCAGGGGACTCTTTTTTTTCTAGTCAAATTTAGGACTTTTCTTCTTGTAACTTTCTTCCAAACACAGATATATCAATGTTGTTTAAAAGAAAATACTTTATAGAACACATTTTTGGCCAAAGGTCGCTGTATATAGAACACAATAGGAAATAAAGGAAATAGTCTTCATGATTACGACAACAAGTAAAAGATGACAGTGCATTTACAGATGATAAATGCCACCTTGTTTTGCATTAATCCCAAACTAAATTAAAAACAAAAATGCTGCTTGCACATATTGCTTATTTCATACGACAAAAGTGTTTTATATATGGACACTGGATAACAATAAACACACATATTGAAAAATGTTGGATTAACTTTACATGTAAATTGCACACAAAAGTTTATTTATAACTATGAAAAAAATAGGGTAATTACACATGGGCATTTAATAGGTCACTAAATATATAATTCTGTTTGCTGATCTTTTTAGCTTGGATTCTGCATTTATCCTTTTTTATTTTGTATAAGTAAATCCTTTTTAATTGCATTCTTCATTGAGAATAAGTCACTTGAGATCAAGCTGGAAGTGAATCTCAGGCAGCATATACTTGCTTGTTTTCGTGTCCTAATTCATGTATCATTAACATGAATAAATATGTTTAAACCAACTTAGTGCCAGTTTGTTCGATGTAGCAATGAATGGATTCTAAAAGTTTAGAATTTTCTCGGATGGTTGCTGTAATATTTCCAAACATGATAGATTTAATGTGTTAGTCATGATATATTTGATATGATAAACGTAAAGAAATACATAAGAATTGACTCAGATAAATATTTTGCAAATTAATTACTTCACAAATATTGTCTTTTTCACAAGGATACCAATGGCCATCAGATGAATGTGTTAAGCTACAGTTATATAACGTTCTTACTAAATGCAAGTTTATCCAACAAAGTTAGCTGTAAATTTAAACATATATTATTTCAAAAAAAGAAAAAGGATTGCCAAACAAGCAAATAATGCTTTTAATAATGCCGCCCCCTAACAAAATACAGTTAAATCATAGAACCGCACACAAGGACAGATCAGTACACATATAATATACAGAGACAATAATGATTTTGAAAATATACAACTAAGGCTTATACTCGAAAATCAACTGATTCTCTTTTACCATCTGTGCAGCCAGTTGAATTTGATTCTCTTAACATTTCTTTCAAATAATGGTTTAAACATATTTTTATTCATGAAAATGAATTTGGTTTGGTAAACAAGCAAAGCTTTGCTTTTCTGAATACCTCACCAATACAATGGAATGTCTTTTATTGTTTCTTTTTTGGTTTCTGAAAAGTTGATAACTTTATTGGTTGTTTTCATGGATGCCTTTTACAATTAATTTTCTTCAATTTTGCATTTGTCAGCGTGTTCAACATCAAGCAAGTTAGCCGTTAATTTGAAGCTGTTATTGAAACAATCAGCCCTCGTTAGCCCCTGCTGTCAAGTAGACAATACATTACAGATTGGCACCTGCTGTGTATTCAGACTTACATAACAGGTGGGCATACTCAAGCTATTGCTGGTCACGTGTGTCTCTCTTATAACAATATGATAAACTATCTGATTATTGAAATCCTAGTGGTTAAGAAAGAACCAATGAGATGATTTTAGCTAAATATCTGCTATGACCTTTGTACCTGAGTGAATCAGTGTTGAAATGACCTTTGAAGACAGCGGTCAAAATCTGATCAGTGATCAGTGATGGATTAATGTGCTTTCATTTGATGGGACATAGATACTCATATTCGGAGAAGGTTAGTTTCCCATACTTTTTGCAGCCTATCTTTTGGCAAACTTGTGAATTTGATATCATGTAGTTTGTGTATATGGTTGCCATGTATTTCATTTGTTTGAAATCTAAATTTGTTAAATTGTTAACTATGTCAAATACATAACAAAACTGTGTCCCTTTCATAACAAAAAAAATAAGAAATACAATGTATATTTTGTTTTAAAATTTTAAAACTTATTTATCTGGTATGGTAAACAAGCAATGCGCTAGGGTAGAAGCATGATAACTGAAATAGACAAAAAGAAGTGAACGCTGACATTACATTAAATTTACAAATAAGTTAGAATTATAAAATATCTTCACAATTTATTATCAAAAAGGTTTCAGTAAAAAAAAAAAATGCAATAAGTCTTATATTTCAGAGACAAATTATTACCATTGTTATTTGATAGACAATTAGAATATGAATTGCATACCACTCTTGTTTTTATATACAAATTTTCAAATAAGTTAAATTTGGCTTCTTATTTTTCATTTGGTAATTTTGGTTTAATTATACTGAAATAAAGTTAAATACAATTTGTTGTAATGACTTAATAATATTCAAACATTCATTCTGGTCAATATTTGGTGAAATATAAAAGATTATAAACTGATAGATGTTTGTGTGAAACCCCATACTTGTAAGAAGGGCATTTTACAGTTTTTAATAGCTGGTGGCGACTTCAAAGATATTCTGACTAAATATATAATATATATGTTTCCAATGTTTCTGAAGTGCATCCAGTTTTCTTTCAGTGTATATCAAAATAATGAATTTGTAATATGTGCATCTATGAAATGACATCAACAAAGAATGAACATATTGTGAGTGTTTGTTTAATTATTTAGTTGTTTTCCCCCCAATATATTCTCCTGAAGTCAATATAACTAACTCAATATCAACACTAAGCATTCACAAAATACTGAATCCACCCAATGTAAGTCAGTTTATTAAAACATGATAGAATTATAACAATTTCCTACAGTATCCTATAGTTTCATGCAGTATCCAAGAGTCAAATGACTTTGGATACGGGGCATATCATGGCCAGGAAATTTTTGTGAACGCCAAGTATACTGACGTTCACTGATCATGAAATTCGGAATTTCCTGGTCAGTGAACATCATTAAACTGCTATATTTTTTCCTGTTTAGTGTTTGGAGCTAAGCTACTGAACATTTTTATCCAGCAAAAAATGCTTAAAGGATTTTACAAGGCTCATCATGATAAAAACATATAAACTTTTAGAAACAAAATACAGCTCTTTACAATTCGAACCCTATAATAAATCTGGAGTTAGTGCAACAAAATTGGGAAACATTTTAAAAACACTTATGTTTATTACACTGAACTAGAGAACACTTTTGTTGAGGGGTGCATGCTCATTTTAGTGCAAGCTACATATAGGATGACATTTAACCTAGCAGCATTCACAGTTGGCATAGTTCAAATACATATAAAGAATCGCAGTTTTTTTCAAGTTTTCAATGACAGTGGTATGAAAAGTACATTTGGAGAAATAATAAGAAAGAACTAATATATCTAGTATCTTAGAGTCTAACAGATAATTCAGCTTCATGCTTCGATTTCAACAAGGAGTATTTCTAGTATTGATGTTCAGCTTAATAATTTAAACATGTTATCTCTTGTTATTTTTTATAGTTATCTTGACATTATTTTACACATTCTTTACTGTAACAGTCATGGGTTTACCATAATGAGTTGTGATTAAAATGTATGCCATTTAATCTTCGTGCTATCTCTTTGATATGAAGGACAAGACTAGGAGTATTATACTCGTTTTTTCCCTTTCTTTTTTATTATTTTAAGTTTTATGTAATATAGAATCAAATGTTAAGTTCATGTATTTAAAAACTGAAAGAAAAAGTGATGTTTTACTTTTCCTCAAACTAAATATGTTGTTACAGAGAAGACTCTTACATAAAAGTCAACATCTCTTAAATTTTTACGATTTCAAAAGATGATAAAAGGGTAAATCTTACTACTTACTACTAGTTTATCTGATGACCTTTTGTGGCCGAGGTACATGTAGAAATACGAAATTGACCCAAGGGTCCAGTCAACGCTGGCAGACGTTAACCCCATAACTTCCCATCAAGGACGAGGCGAAGTCAAAGGTCGAGACTGAATATTGACTACTATTGTTCAAATGTGTCATTACAGTAAGGCCTATAAAAAAGGTAATTACATTATTTTTGCCTGCATGAAAAGACCAGAAATTTTTTTTAAAGCCTAATGTATATTTTAGCTAAGATTGCTGTAATTGTAATGTGTAAATATGTAAGACAGATAACTTTGTTTTCTTGCATGATTTGTTCCATGAGGAAAGAAATCAATGAATAAAGTGAAGCAAGACAGTAAGCGCAACATATCATGAAAAGTTGTAATTGTTGTAGTGAACATATGTCACATCTGTATCACGGAATAGGATGTTTTGGATGTGAAATGGAGAAAACGTGACATAGGCGGCACATCATGTTTCTGTATTGTAATAAAAGTCTCCAGTAAGTACATGTGTGACAAGACAGATTCTGATTGGCTGTTTGCAAACGACACATATGTCAGTATGTACACTATCATTTCCTCTTCATGTTCGTTTTTACAATTAATAAACAAAGCTTACTTTCGACCCAATCTTAAACAAAAGGACGTAAGTTGGAAATATTCTATGCACTAAAGAGTATTGCAACCATCTAAATTTTGGGTTAATTGAGCTCTAAATAACATTTTTCTTGTAGGATATCCACTCATTTTCACTCATTTTCACTTACAGTTGACGTCAAATCGGTTTCCTATTTTAACTTAGTTATATCATGTAGCAGTATCTTGCATTGGACTCGACACATCGTTATATGTTTTACAGTTTACAGTTTCATATTACATCATTAGATGTGATGATTGTTCTATCTATCAAGTCAGTAACAAAAATTATCTCTATTTTGGCGTAATGTGAAAACAAACGGTGAAAATTTGTGATGAGATATCACTTTCTCAAGTACTATTTCCTTTAAAGATGACCTATAACAGCTCCATTCAAAAAGCATGTCATTCCAAAAAGTAATTCAATGTTATATTTATGAGACATCAAAAGAAAAAAATAGGTTATATTTTATTAAGTTATTTTGAGTCTCTTATCAAACTCAGAAACCAGGGAGTTTTTAACATATTTTTTTGTTTTATGTCTGACATTGTTTATTATCTTCACAATCTTTATAATAAGCTCATCTGACCTGAAGGGCCCATGGGCTTATGGCATGACATTTGGAATTGTGTCCGGCGTCCGTCCGTCCATCCGTCCGTAAACTTTGTGCATTTTCATCTTCTTCTCCAGAAGTATCTGGCCTAGAAAGCTGAAACTTTATATACAGACTTCTTGACTTGTGAGGGTTGAAAAATGTCGCTTTGGTGGCCCTTTTGCCCCTAAGACGGGTCACAGGAGCCACGCCCTTAAAACCTATTTTTATCTCCCCTCAAGAAGCAAAAGACCCAGAAGGCTGACTCCTGGACTTGTGAGGATTATGAATGTAGCTTTGGTGGCCAAGTTACCCCTAAAAATGGCCACAGGGGCAACGCCCTTAAAACCTATTTTCATCTTCTTCTCCAGAAGCAAAAGGCCCAGAAAGGGTAGAAATAAATGGTTTATTGTTGGCAGAATGAAGGATTTGATATTGTAGTCCTACCTAGGGATTGATAAGAAGCCGTCTGAGATTATTAAAAAAAACATTTAAGTGTATTTTTGTAGTTCCTTAACACCTTTTTTGCTAATTTTCAGCCATATTATGAATAAATACAATATCGTGAACGGCAAAGTCTGTTTGAGACCAGGTATTTTCCACCTTTTACATGGTTGAATGGTAGTAAGTCCTCTGAGATATCTTATCAAGATTATTCTTATTCAACATTAATTCTCAAGCGGGGGAAAAAGAGGCATTATTATTATGTATTTGCAGAGCGTTTTGAAGACATTTCACATGGCCATCAAGGACCAAATTTGTATCATCTGCACAGAGATCCGTATCCGTATTTTCAAATTGTTTTTCATTTTTAAGAATGAATCTTCACGGTATTTGTGTTCGTTTGTTGGTATTATTCTATAAAATATTCTGCATAGTGTTTGTCCTTGTTTTAATGTTGAATTTGATGTTTCTTTGATGAATGAAAGCAGAATTGGTGTTTGAAAGTAAGATTGCAGTTTAATGTATTTCCTTTTTGCGTAGGGTTCAATAGACTTCAAGAAATATTTTTTCAATCCCGATTTGATTTGAAGGGAAGTAAGGTTTAGCTATTTACCATTATCAGCAAATAGACCATCGATATAGAAGATTCCTTTATCAGAGTAGTGTTTATCAAATATAAAACGTCCTCTAATCTTCATGTTCTTATTCTGTAAAATCAATTGTGAAAATAATAATATTGTATTCATTCATGACGGTATCTAGTTTGTTATGCTTACAAGACACACACGGTAGGCATAAGTATTACAATAATCTTTACAACAACAAATACATGTATGTCAAAACATCAACCTTGAAAACATTTTGAAAATACGGACACCTACTCCCACCTCCCCCCCCCCCCCCCCCCCAAACCCCGAAACAAACCAACCAAAAGAGCCAGTGGCTCTGTAGCTCATCAGGCTTCATATCAATTTAGCTTTAGGGTGTGGCAAATGTGGTTCCTCCCTTATTTTGGACCACAGGGTCACCAAATGTACAATTTGAATTTCCTCCTTATCTAACTTAGGAGTTTGCACTCAAAGTTTCAGCTTTTAAAGCCTATTGCTTCTTGAGAAAAAGATGAAATTAGGTTAAAGGGTGTGGCCCCTGAGGATCTTATTAGGGGCCACAGGCCACAAAAGCTATTAGTCATAATTCTTTCTAGTCAATGAGTATATTCACAAGGTTTCAACTTTCTTGGATGAAAATGAAAATAGGTTTAAAGGGCGTGGTCCCTCTGGCCCTTAATAAGGGTCAAAGGGCCACCAAAGCTACAATTTATGATCCTCACTTGTCAAGGAGTATGTACACAAAGTTTCAGCTTTCTAGACATTATGCTTTTGGAGAAGGAGATGAAAATAGGTTTTTAGGGTGTGGCCCCTGTGGCCCTTATTAGGGGTCCCAGGGCCACCAAAGATACATTTTTTCTATCCTCACTGGTCAAGAAGTCTGTACACAAAGTTTCAGCTTTCTAGGGCTTATGTTTCTGGAGAAAAGATAAAACAAGGTTTTCAAGGCGTGGCCACCCATGGCCCTTATTTGGGGCCACTGGGCCACCAAATCTACAATTATCAATCCTCAAAGGGCCACCAAAGCTATAGTATATAATCCCCACCAGTAAAGGAGTCTGGACACCAAGTTTCAGCTTTCTAGGCCTTATTGTTCTGGAGAAGAAGATGAAAATAGGTTTTAAGGGTGTAGCCCCTGTGGCCCTTATTAGGGGTCACAGGGCCACCATAGCTACAATTTGTAATCCTCACAAGTCAAGGAGTCTGTACACAAAGTTTCAGCTTTCTAGGCCTTATGGTTCTGGAGAAGAAGTCGAAATTCGATCACGGATAGACTGACCGATCAACGGGCGGATGCCCGGACGCCGGACCCAAATATGTTTTTAGGGTATGGCCCCTGTGGCCCTTATTAGGGGCCCCAGGGCCACCAAAGATACATTTGTTTATCCTCACTGGTCAAGAAGTCTGTACACAAAGTTTCAGCTTTCTAGGGCTTATGCTTCCGGAGAAAAGATAAAAAAGGTTTTCAAGGCGTGGCCCCTGTGGCCGTCATTAGGCCTTATGGTTCTGGAGAAGAAGATGAAAATAGGTTTTAAGAGCCTGGTCACCCGTGGCCCTTATTTTGGGCCACAGGGCCACCAAATCTACAATTATTAATCGTCACTAGTCAATTATTACCTTTTAATGCTTCTGGAGAAAAGATCAAAAAAGATTTTTAAGGCGTTGCCCCTGTGGCCCTTATAAGGGGCCAGGGGGCCACCAAAGCTAAAGTATATAATCCCCACTTGTAAAGGAGTCTGGATACCAAGTTTCAGCTTTCTAGGCCTTATGGTTCTGGAGAAGAAGATGAAAATAGGTTTTTAGGGTGTAGCCCCTATGGTTCTTATTAGGGGTCACAGGGCCACCATAGTAAAATTTGTAATCCTCACTAGTCAAGGAGTCTGTACACAAAGTTTTAGCTTTCTCGGCCTTATGGTTCTGGAGAAGAAGTCGAAATTCGATTACGGATAGACGGACCGATCAACGGACGGACGCCCGAACGCCGGACACCATGCCATGCCATAAAATTTAATAGTTATCAACAACTTGGTTTTCAGGTTATTCAACTACAAGGAAGTGCTTAGATCTTTGAAACACATAATATAATAGAACAAGCCTATGGTAAGATTTAAATAATTCATAAGACATTTTTGAACAGGCCAGACTCAAAGAATAATATCACACGTGCTTGCTGAAAGAGGGAAAGAAAATATCTAAAAGACTGAAGACCAATATTCTAAATGTATCTCATAAATTAGCCTCCTCAACAATCGCAAAGAGAATAATATAGTCGCAAGCGACGACAAGCGGATTCTGCGCAAATATAGATTAAATGTAATGAATGAAGCCATTCTTCTGATGTAATTACGAAGCATTTGTCATATTTTGTTGATTTAATATTTTATTTAACCAAAGACATATACGATGATTTTTAGTTCAAGTATCAGTGTAGCATTTGAACTCAATATCAGAGACACAATATTGAAGATAAGCATTTAAATAAAAAATTGTGCATTTCATATATACACCTAATCAGACTAATTACAAAATTGAGATGATTTTGTATTACTATTTGTAAAATGAATCATTTTCGTAAATGTGCCATATTTTGTTATTTCCTTACATTCCACCTGATGAAGGAGTGAGTATGTACTCCGAAACGTCGTGTATTTTCACATGAAAGAAGTTGTTATCCGGAAAATCTTCCTGCTCTGAAGTATAGGCCTATTAGCGAAATAATTATGATTCTCCCATTTATAATGAACCTATGCCGGGAGTACAACTACCCGTATGGAATATACCATTCACTCAACCAGAACAGACAAATCCATTTGGCATACGAAGTCTGACTTGGAAGACATAAACCAACGTGTACATGAAGACAATACATCCTCATCCCACCTGCCATCGGGAACCACCCCCATTGACAATGTGTAGTCTACAACGCAGACAAAACATTACTGCCTGATTTAACTCATGTGGTATTTCCCTCGCTTTGTTGTGCCAAGATAGTGAATCGCTGTACCAATGCATAGCATAGCGGGCCTGGATTTCTAAACACAGATTTCTTAAGTTAATACTGCAAGGCCTAAATCATGCAATACGTATCCTAAAAACTGAGAAAGCTGATTTTCTTTGAGATTTAAATTTTTAACTTATTGGACCCAAATCTCAATTAAGAAGTAGAAAATCCAAAATGGGCAAAACGACAAACGTACCAAAATATGTCATAACATCATCTTATTGGTTACATGTAAAGAAATATTCAAAAATACAACCAAAAAAAGTCGCCAGTACACTAACCTTGACAGTGTTGTCGGCGACAACAGGATTCAGCCGCATCAACAGCCTGTTCAGTACAAAGATAATCATGTCAGGAGTCATTCCTGAAAGTTTCATCAAGTTCTGTCAACACGTTAAGCTTCAGGAGGCTTTTAAGCATTTCTTTTCCCGACCTTTTTTCTATCGATTTTAATCATACATTCTGAACGAAATTGACTGTTTGCAATCAATGTTTCGATAGATTCCTATTGTATATATAATTGTCTTACATTCCTGAAAGAAATGCATGATTCTGAGTCCAACTTTTTGACTTACCGCTCTTTGAAAATGATGCCTTGTACTAAGTCATCCAACTTTGAACGTTTATAGAAAAAAAACTATGTAAGATACAGTCTTTGAATTATTCAAGTTTAATGCCCAATGCCTCAGCTACAACATACAAAAGTTACAGCACTTTGGTGCAAGTATCTTCAGAGAAGAAGATCTTCAAAGGTGCATTGGGTCCGAAAATTCTGAAAACTTGAAAAATCCAATATGGCGGCCAAACCACGTGACCTACGACATCGTCATGATACTTTTTTTGCTTAGAATTTCCTTGCGCACCCTCTCATAGAAAAATCATGAAATTCTTTGGTCACGTTTTTGTTTTATCTGCATTTGAAAATATTGTTTTTCTACAACACAGCAAACTTTGAAGGTTTCGCTACACATAAATTTTGCATTATTCAGTATGCATTACTCATGGCATAGATAAACATGTCAGGAGTCAGTCCTGAAAATTTCAGCAAGTTCTGCTGACGGGTTAAGCTTCAGGAGCATTTTTAGCAATTTCTGACATTTTTTCTCTCGACTTTGATCAAATATTCTGAACGAAAATGATTGTTCGCGATAGATGTTTTGACAGATTCCTGTTGTATATAAACTTGTCTTACATTCCTGAAAAAATTGCATAATTCTGAGTCCAACTCTTTGAGTTATCGCCCTTTGAAAGTTGCACATTGTACTTAGTCACCCGACTTTGAACACGTATAGCGCAAAAACTATTTAAGGTAGAGTCTTCGGGTGAACTATCGTTTAATGTCCAATGCTTCAGCTACAACATATCGAAAGTTTCAGCTCTCTGTTGCAAGTATCTTCAGAGGAGAAGATTCTCAAAGATGCATGGGGTCCGGAAATTCTAAAAAGTTGGAAAATCCAATATGGCGGCCAAACCACGTGACCTACGACTTCGTCCTGATTTACTTTTTTTCTTAGAATGTCATTATCTATCTCTGTGCAAAATTTCAAGTCTCTAGGTGCATGTTAATTTTTCGATTTTGGAATCGAACTGTACCTTTAGTGGGACAACTGAATGGGCCCAAAAGCTTAAGGTGCCGTGTCCTTAGTAAGAGCTGTCAGACTGCAAAGTTTGGTTGAATTATCTGCAGCCGTTTTGGCTGAAACGCTGCCACAAGATCGGTGCAAATAATAAAAAACACGCCAATAACAATAAGGATTCTGCCCCAAAGGGCAGAATCCTTAATAAAGACATTGCCCAACATGATATACAACGACTTCATGAAAGAATGCAAACGACTTGTCTTCTATATAATTGATTTTATGGAGTGCATGGAATACCAGAAATACTTTTGTTAATGGATTTTTAAAATGATTTTGATTCGAATGGCTGGAACTTCATACAATTTTTTTTTACTTTCTTCAATTTTGGCCTTTCTGTATATCGGTTTGCAACATTCTGTCCAAAATCCGATCAAGCGTTCAAACGGATTCGGTACAGATTGTTTTAGTATCACTGGAGGATACAGACAAATGGACCAAATATCATTATATCTATTTCTCATTTGTCGGAATTATTACCGAGATGCTTCGAAATAATAAACGTATCAAAGGTATTAAAAGTGGAGAGGACGATTATCTTATATCACAATTTGCGAATACAGAATGCCCTAGACACACTTGACAAATATGCAGCCTTTATAAGCTTTAAAATAAACAGGAGTAAAAAGCAACTTCTTTGGAAGGCTAAAAACGATTTTCAGATTCAATATCATGTACAGATTGGATATTAGCCTGGAAAAAGAATGTTTTACTCTCTAAGGCATCACCTTTATACATAACTTGGCAGAAATGATAGAGAGAAAAACCACAAACTACTATTGGACATTTACCACAAACCAATTGTCCGGTGTTGGGGTAATTTTTTTCCTATGTTAGTGTCCTACCTGGGGCCTGTCCTTGAAGCAGCAGTTCCATTTGGTTGAGGTGTGTTGAACGGACGAAGTATCAACTGCATTACGTTTTAACAGGGGCATTCCCGATCCCAGCTGAGACATTTCGAGGACTGCTCCTTTCATACTTTAAATAGGAGCACTGACTGTCACTTGAATGACTGGGATAGTTTGCCCACCTTTTTAACAAATCCGATGTATTCCATTACTTCTTCTAAGGGTGCTACATTATCTTTCACCATTGCTTGTAAAATACGGAGTGAAGCCTGGCCTCTGAGTAGTGGCTCTTGGTGTCCTGTTCCCAGGTCAGTTTCCGCTCTGTCATGGAGAAGTGCCTTCGGACAAAGCAAGCTCCATCGTTCCAATTTAAAAGGGGCACGTTTTCAGGGGGAATGTAAGGTGATGTCAGGGATATGAAACGGTTCCAATTGAAAGACAATGTATTTAAACTAAATGGAGCAGTAATAATTCAAATATATAATATTAAGTTTAGTCATGCAATTCCTTTTTCTTACAGAAAATGAATTAAAGGTGTTCTCAAAAAATGGTCGCCAGTGGATTTTATGTGAATCTTCATACTTTGTCCTCTGACTATTACTGATTGGCTGGTGTAATGAGATTTTTGAAGCTATCAAAGTACATGCAATACATTTAGCATCAACGTACATTTATCAGTGCAACTTTTGAAGTATAAAATTTTCAAAAAATGTGCTACTGCCCCTTTAAAAGCACAAGTGGTGTTGTTGTGCAGAATCGGTAAGCTGATGTACTTACTAATGTCTCTGTATGGATATTTAGGCTTACCGGCTGAAAGTGTTAGGGGAGAACACTGCAATTTCATGGACTTTCAAATCGTTGTTTGTAAATCCTTCTCCACATTGGCCTTCTTAAAATTACTGTACAACAGCGGAACCACCTGAGAAGTTATCTGCTACATCCTTGTCTTTGTACAGTTTAGTAAGCGTCCTTTTAAGGAGGAGCCATTGTCCGAGAGAGCAGTCTTTGAGTGTCAATGATATTATCATCAATGGCACGCATTGATGAGAATTCCTTGTTCACGAAGCTGTGTAATATTTGAGAGTTAAATTTCACTCTTATCACAGAATGCTTTAAAGGGATAAGTATCCTCAGAAAATGCCTTGAGTAGTCATCGTAGGTCCATACTGGTGCTTGTGGTAAACTCTCTTGCTTGAAGATGGCATTTTGGGAATGTAAATATACAGAATAGTTAAAAATATAAAGTTTGAAAGCACATGGGAATAGCAGCATCAGGCAACAAAGGCTATCTAGCAACTGGCCACAGTGACTACAGTTTGACAGGATGCTGTTGACCATGGGGTCAGTAAATGGACAGGGGCAGCATTGATCATAGGGACAAATGAGTTGATCAAATGTGTACCTACATTTGTTAATTGCAAACATGAGTAAATAAACTCACAAAGGTAAAAGTAACATACATCCTATTTACATGTTGTTTTCGCAAGGTATAAGGGCGCATGTAAACAGCGCTTTAAGTCTACTCTGTCAATGGAGCTCAGAGGACTGATTTTATTTTCACTCACCCTTAGTTCGAAGTAGAAGTAATTTTGGGTACGTTTAAATTGCTCTGAACAGGCTCACAGCCGTTGTTTAGAAGTCGGCTGAATGTCGTCACTAACTGATTCGACTAACTGAAGGAATCAAGGGTTTTGTGTATGTGGAGATAGTAACACTTGCTGCTTGTCACAATATGTGTTCTATGATATTTAAGCAAATACACATTAAAATTATTACAATCCTGATCATTAATGTTCTTTATCAAAACTGAAAAAAATACAAATTGAATATATAAAATACAGTCAAATAATATATCCTAAATGGAATTTTTTTTATTTATATAGGAAGGAAAACTCTTTTTAAATGTTTGTTAATAGATTCACCCCGATCTTTGAGATTATTAATTTCCTACTGTAGCATTTGGTAGACCTAATATTCGAAATAATGTATAGTCTATCAAAGCAGTTAAACAGAAAATGCATTTGTAAGTTATTTGAACGTCATAACACTTTTTGTATATGGGTTTCCATCTATCTGTTAAGTGCTAAACAGTTTATTTGTTCGAACTGTTTAAAAATATGTTGTGCACCAGCAGAAAGCAAATGATAAAACTTGCGTCCAGTCATTTTGGGGAGAGGTCTCCTGTCATTTGTCATCTGCATCAGAAAAGTGCACCGGATTTACCAAACTGCAACCTGTTCCTATATCAACAAACAGTAGTATTTCAATAATCACTTCCTTTAGGGCGGGTACAGCACGTTTTCAGGAAGCATGCTGACAGTAGATGTAAATTGTTTTTCGCACGTCAATAACATGTTTTACACTTTCATTTATTTGAACTGTAAATGAGCATCACAACAGTTGCAGCAAATTGACTCTCTTAAGTGTATATAAGATCAGGAATCCCCTGTCCACAACATCAGCTGCAGCCATGTTTGGTAGAAGTCTTTTGCTGGTTGTCCTCTGTGTCTGTGTGGATTGGACTGAAGGTAAGAACTTGCACACTTTCTTGTTGTTTTACAGCATAACAATCGGTATGTACTGCTGAAAATAACACTTTATTTCCCATTAGTAATATGAACTGTAATAGAAGATGATTGGATATAGTTAAATCCAATGTTCAGATAGTGATATGCTTTATTCTTTTAATCTACTTGTAATGTTCATTTTAAAGGGATACCCTTTCAAAAACACCTTATTTTCATTTTCTTGATGCATATAGGTGGTATATATATCTTCCTGATCTTGACCTTTAAATTGGGTATTTGTTTGGTTGTTGATTTCATTTACCTCATCCTGGAATGAGTAATTCATTGGTATGGTCCGTACAGATTGAATACATTTACATTACATTTTCACTCACTCTCGCTTAATCAATACTTACATTAAGGAACTTGTGTCTTAAACATAGTATGTCATGAACACTTATATAATATCGTCTTTTGATGACATTGCTGAATATCAATATAAATTTAGAAATGAATATTGTAGCAGCAGCGCTCCAGCAGAGAGGTACAAGTTCAACATGTCCTCTCGGGTTCATCAGCTACAGGTCCTCCTGCTATCTGTTTTCTCACAACACGGCGTCCTACGGAGAGGCAATGGTAGGAATTTTCATCACACTGCTATTTCTGTTAGTCACAACATACGACTTGTAGCAATTAATAGAGAATAGGGTAAAATCTCATGGTCAAACTTGGATTGGAACACTGCATCTTCTGTTTAGAACATATGATAAATGAAATACTGACAAAAACATCTAATTTTCGTGGGTTCTGCATGATTGGTAAGCCGGCGTACTATCAGACGTACGCCGTTTGGAGTGACGAAACGTGCTAAGCACTTTATTGTCACCATGTGTGCGCACTAGACGTGTGCACGATACGCCGATTTGAAAGACGTGCGAACCCGGCATATAATGGCGGACAACTATCTTCAGTGTGACATACCACAACTATTTTTGTGACTTGAATACTTTTGATGATAACTTGTCAAATTATAATTTTGAATAAAAACAATAAATATTACTTATTAAATACAGTGCATTTAACGAAAGTTGATGTTTAATCAACATTTCCAAAACATATTAAATCAACATTCATCTGACATAAATAAGATGTTTATTAAAGCTACTTTCAGGTATGCTAAATACTTCCTATGCAAACGCTGATACACTTGATTCAACTTCAGCCTGTTGTTGACCCGTATTACGCCGGACACTTGACAGGTGTATTCGCCTCTTAAACGAACCAAGCATAGCCATTATTTCATCACATTGCCTCAAGTCAAGATGCACGATGATAATAATAATAATATACTCGCCAGCGATGATACAAGGATTCAGCTGAAAAATCAAACATATTCATTACAAAGATACATGTAATAATGTCAAGAATAACGTTACATTCTATAGCAATGTTTTTTATGTACCAATGACTCGGCTATCTGATGTGTAAGGTTTGGCTCTCTAGTTCCATTATATGATGAGTAGTTCTTCCTCAGATGGGGTCCAATTTTCTTAAAAAGTGATTAAAATTAAGATAGCGGCCAAATCATGGTTCCCTTTTATGCGATATTTTTATAGCACATTTTTTTCAAAACAGTTTCAGGTCTCTCTGAAAAAAAAACGATGTTAACTTTTCGATTTTGGATTCGAACTGAACTTTAAATGAATAAGCAAATTTGGCTCTAAAGCTTCGCGTGACTGTAAAGATTGAGTGTATTTGAAGCAGCCGTTTTGGCTGTATCTTAGTCCAAAGTTTTGTGGAAGAAACACGCAAATAACAATAAGTTTTAAAGTTAGCTTTGTTAAACGGTCTTCAGCATTTCGAGACTTACACGAGTTGCTTGGTTACGATTACAATGTTTCCAACTAAATCTCTATTTTCGTTTGCAATGTTGTTGTTGGGTTGGAGTTTAAGGTCTTCTTCCACCACTGGGTGATGTCGCAGAACAGTGATAATGGTTTGATTTGTTCCGAAAACATAAATTTGAAGATTCCCTAGAAAACTAGTATAAAGCTAGAAACAAATATAACAAAATTTGTTCTGGAAAAAGGAAAACATATATCACAGAAAAGAAAAAGAAAATAGACAATAATATCAAAACATTTTGGTACGAATTAAAAAGACTTAATTCTAAAAACACTCAAAATAACAACAACGAAATTGACAAATGGTACAATTTCTTCAATTCTTTTTTTTCGCCCTCATGTAACGAACCCGTGTCAATGAGAGAAGACAGTATAAACGGTCCAGAATATTTGCCACCATCAGAAATTGCCTCCGACATACTAGATGCCCCAACAAGCCGGGATGAAATTATAAATAGTATACAACATGAAATAAATCCCCAGGTATAGACAATATGATCCCAGAATTTTTCAAACACTTATCAGACTTATTACTACCTTATCTTGAACTCATTTTCAACGTTATATTAGATAATTGCGACTTCCCTGAATGTTGGTCAGTTTGGATTCTTGTCCCTGTATAAACACAAGGTGAACGAAAAGATGCTAATAACTACCGTGGAATTACTATTCTTTATACATTTGGAAAGCTTTTACTCATAATAATAACAAAGGAGTAGTTATTTAGGCGGATGCTATTGACAAAATATATGAAGGACAAGCGGGCTTTCGGGAAAGTTACACTACAACAGACAATATTGTCATTCTACACAGTCTAATTCATTCTACACCGTCTGATACAAAGATATCTTAGTTCAAATAGGCGGAAGTTTTATGCCTTATTTGTAGACTTTGCAAAAGCCTTTGACAGAGAAAACAACTTTGGGGTCTCCTACAAGCGCACAAAATAAGTAGTAAAAGGGATAAAATGCTGAAAAGTACCAGCAAGTAAAAGTGCGTGTGAGAAATAATCATGAAATATCTGAACCATTTATTAGCCAACTTGACGTTAGACAAGTTTGTATCATAAGCCCATTTCTCTTTTACTTTTTTATTAAGGAATTAGCACAGCAATTATGTAGTAATTGTACAAATGGAATTCAATTACATCCAGATTTAATCCAATTACATCCAGATTCAATCCAATTATTCCCATTTTCGCCAATGACATTGTATTATTTTCTAGTACCATTATCGGTCTTCAAAAACAAATAGATGAATGTTCTGATTAATATAAGTTGTGTGTTAATAGAGGAAAAAATTAAATAATTGTTTTTAAGCGGGGTGGAAAACTTTCAAAATCTAACGTGTTCGGCTCCGAATGACATCAACAGGTATCGAATCTACGTTCCTATCCTAATTCACAACCAGAATTGATAATGTCAATCACGCAAAGAATGAAAGCTATCTTACAAAAGTTGATGTAAAAAAAGTTTCGTAGTGCTTTATCCCGATTTCGTTGTTCATCTCATGAATTATTTGTTGAAACTAGCAGATACACGGGTGTTGAGTATGTAAAGTTTGCTGTAGAAGATGAGCTGCATTTTCTTTTAATCTGTCCTGTGTATAAAAATTTACGGACAAAATATCTTAAAACATGCTATTTTAGTTACCAAGATAGTATAAAACTGTTTCCATTGTGAACAAACAGCAATACTCAGTTACTTAATGTGATTGGTTGATTGAATAATGGTTAAGCCTGAAGCTTAGAGTGCTGGTTCAAACCTCACAAGGGTCTCATCAGGAAATATATAAGAATTTGTACTAATGCAGATCGTGTGTTAAACTTTGTTTCAGTCGTTCTGTAGAGACTATGAAAGCCGACTGGCAGAAATCAATTCGAGGGATGAATGGAACTTCATAAGGGGATATCTGGACAGAAAAGGCCATGGTAACATTATTATCGTTATCGTTGTAGTCATAGAAGGTTGTATTGTTCTTTAAATTCGAAAATGAAAATCAATTTTTGTGATGTTTCCACCAACGCCGCCACACTCCTTCTAATGGCTATAACTTTTTCCAACTTAGATTTCCAAAACCCATATACTTACTAAATACCTATACCTCGGGGGAACCATTTTGATATATTTACTTTAAAGGTCAAGGTCATGAGTTATGAAATCAATGCAAGAATTCGATAACTTGAAAAGTTTTTGTGCTATGAAGCTCTAACTTGGTATATATCATCCTTGGAAGAGTACAAAAAAATGAAAAGGTTTCTGCTAAAATCCAAGGTCATAGCAAGGTCGCGACTGAGGCATGGTTTTTCAAAAATGCTTTATTATAACTCTAAACTCTTTTATTCATTACATGGTTGTTAAACTCAATAAAAAGTCTTCATTTCTTGTGTGACCTTGAATGTCAAAGGAAAACGTCTAATTTGCGAAACCCTAAGTTTCAGGGCTGCTCTACTTTTGCGGTGTCCTGCAAACGCTAATCTAGTTATTCCCCGCCAAGAAATGGGAGGGAGATAAAAGATTTTGCTCCGCGTGTGCGTCCGTGTGATGAACTGTGTTAAAGGGGACAGCTTTTTTAGATAAGAGAACCAAATTTGCGTTGTGAATTCAGGGCATCAATACCTTGATTGAATTTGAAAATATAAACGGCGATATTATTTTTACATAGTTATTGCCCTTGTTCCGTGTATTTGGATTCTGTTCGAGAGTGTCATCAAAAGGACAATTTTCTGTTGTGATAAAATAACAGAAGTTGCTGTCTCTTCAGGGCATCAATGCCTTGATGGAGTTTACAAATCAGAACCAGGCAATTATTTTTGACGGAGTAATTGCCCTTGTTTTGTGTTGTTGGACTCTGTTCGATAATGTCTTCAAAGCGAACAATTTTTTTTATCAGAAAATATATTAAATAAAAAGGTTACCAAATTTTCTTTGGGGTATCAATACCTTGATGGAATTCAAAATGAGATTTATGCCATTACAAATCACAGAGTTGTGGCCCATGTAGAAAGGTTTTGGAGCTTTTATGAAAGTCAATATGGCGTGGGATGTTGATGACCAAATATCTTCCTTTTAAATCCATTTAGCATCAAATTGTTAAAATCTCTCGAGTGCTGTCAAAATGCCTTGTTCTTACAATGTTCGGATGGTTTTCAAAATCATAATCTATTTCAAAACTATAATTCAATGTTAAGTCGATAAATCGTTCTTTAAAATCGTTTCCATAACCTTTCCTTTATGAACAAAACTGCAAACCTCTGATCCAGGGGGTACCTATTTATAAAAAAATGGCGTTGCATGAACAATGCATTTCGAAGACATTATAGTAAGATGAACGATAGTTTGAGCTCAGTTCGCTTATTGGATTATCATGGTCAATTTGTCATCCATGTTCCATCATCCCTCCCGAGTCTTGGATTTCCAATCACACGGGACAAAGCCTAAAAATAGTTACAACAGCCTTATTGTCGGCCTTTGGTGCAATTACCTGTCCAGTGTGTAAGCTATGTGGGTTCGGCTGGTGGACAGCAGGATTATAACTTAAGTCAAGCCAAGACATGAACGAACTTGCTTGTTGGCAAAGTTTCTTGTAAGGAGTGTCATATTTATTGCGTTTACTAATCCCTCTCATTGAAAAGTGTTCATATTTTCTATAGGGAAAAATCAAATATAAATTGGGAATTTCTGGATGTTATTGGGGATAGTATCGGCATTCTTACAATTGCTTTGGAAAGGTAGAGCCATGGACTATTTTGCACAATTAATAAAAAAAACTGGACCATTAAAATGTTGAGGCTTACTATTGGGAAATTGCCAAATTGATATGCAGAAACATTATTAAAAGCCTGAAAATGGGTCATTGTAAAAGCTGTCTTTCCCAATGCCTGATCATTCTTTTAGCAAAATATGAATTAACTAATATCTATTGACAAAGCAGAATAGTTCCACCTTTAGTAATTTTTATTTTACCTTTATGATTTAAAGCTTACAAAGATATAATATGCTCCCTTAATTACCAATTTCCAATAATTTTGACATGTGATCTCAATTCTTGACATATATGAGCTTAAGTGAATAATTGATAAAAAGTCGATATAAAAGTAAATATTTGAGTTTAAAAAATGAAAAGAAATTGTAAAAAAGATTAAAGGAAGATTCAAAACTGAACATTGTAAGAGGTATTTCCTTTAATTTAAATTCATTTAAGAATAAAAAGAAAAGAAAAGTGTATAAAGTATTTACACCAGTCCATAGCAATGACAATAATGAAATATTAAAAGAAATAGTTTTAGTTATCTTGTTACTGAATATCATTATCATGGAAGGTCCCTTCGTCTACCTAAAGTTATTAGCTGTTTGGTCGATATAAACTAATTTTGAATAAATGGTAATTGGTATACATTGGCTATAAATTTATACACTATAGATTTTGGCAATTTCCTAAAAAGATATATATTTTTTCTTTTTCAGAACAATATATGTACTGTCGATGTATATTCGAAGCGAAAATTCACAGGAACTCACGTTTTGCCAACATTTTATTTACGAGAGGGCTAAAGGGTTACTGTGATCTCTACTGTACTGTTTGTTTTGATTGTTATTTTTCACGGGGGGAAATCGCAGGGGATTTTAGATTAATTTACGAAAGGGCAAAGGGCTGGTACACCAAAACTTATGAGTAATTCTATATTTATATGTTCAGAAGTGACCTTTTTCCTTATAAATCTTTGCGATCCCCTATGTCCGTCATACCACATAATCGGCACTTCCGCATTCGTTTTCTGTTGCATATGAAGTAAATATTCGTCAATTGTGTTTGAAATTTGTTGAAATTAGGATAATAAACAGCACAGAAACATTATCAATTTATCGTTTCGTTTAACATTACAAAAGGCAGTTATAACACACATAATGTCAATGTCCGTAACGCTCACGTCAATGACAACGTGCGTTTGTTTGTCAGACAAAACATGAGTTACCTCCCTTGATTTTAAGGGGCGTGGTTATCTCTCGTCTGGCGATAGCTAGGTTAATTATATAGATTCGTGAAGATATACATCCTGTATATGCATGTCAAATATATGTTTTAACCAACCAATACCAATCGATCGTGTTCAAGGTTACAGTTACTATATCGGCGGTACTGACCTGCGTGTTGAGGGTATCTGGACCTGGGAGAATCCTGTACGGAGAATATCCTACCTGAACTGGAATCATGGAGAGCCGAATAACGGACGTGGAAATGAGCACTGTCTTGATTTATTCAAGAAATACGGTTACAGGATGAACGACTCTTCTTGCAATACCATGAATCGCTTTATTTGTGAAAAAAAACTGTAAACTTTCACAATAAATAAAACTTGAGGGACGCATATCTCATTGTTATTGACTTTTAACCTTGTAACGAAACCATCTTGTATTATTCATGAAATGAGTTTAACAGATATCCTACCTGAACTGGTATCTTGATTTATACCAATCAGACAGTTAAAGGATGAACGGCTCTTTTTGCAATACCGTGAATTGCTTTATTTGTGAAGAAAAAAATTGTAAACTTTCACATCAAATTAAACTTGAAGGACTGATATCGCATTGTTATTGTTATTGTACGGAGACAATCTTGTATTCTTCATAAAATAAGTTTAACAGATTTTAAAGTATTTTACTAAATTAAGAAAAAAACATAGCTATATGCAAATTTAAACATACCAGTTTAACATGTCCTTACCAATAATGATTTAGAACCTAATACCATGTCCATGACGATCTGATTCAGACTCATTTCAGCAGACAGACATATGTAACACAATGACTTAAAAGGCATCAGCGTTTTATATTGTTGGGAATGTATTGTCCACCTTTTGCTGCTCAAGCTGCTGACCAAACACTTTATTCAGTGACCTAGCACTTGACCGACAATATCATCTTGATCCGTGTCATCATAGAAATAATCATACATCATTATGATAAACACTTATAAATAGAGACTATTTCAATGTTTTTGCCGAATATCAATTCTATCTCATTGAGTGAAGTGACACTTTTAAACTCTACAAGATGAGATAGAAATGATATTCGGCAAAAACAATGAAATAGTATATTTTTTTCATAATGATAACATCATAACATCATAAAAAGCAGCTGTCAGACATCCAAAGGCAAATTTTTGCTTTTGCAATGAATGACAGTCTAGCAACTCCATGTATCCTTTCTCGATAAAAAAAAATAGTTTGACCAAATCGATATCGTACCTTTTTTTGATTTTTTTTTTTTTTTGGTATGTTTATTGATAACGGATCCAAAATATGTTTTTAGTTATAATTTGGCTGTCTATGTATATTGGCAAGTTCGTTTTTCCACAAATAGATTCAGTGAGTGAAGCCATATGCGGACCGATTTTTTACTTCGTACATTTTTTTGCAATAAAATGAGGAAATATTAACTACATAGAGGATATTATATGAGTGTCTATGACATACTATGTTTACGACACGAGTGCCTAAATATTAGTATTTCCCGAGCGAGAGCGAGGGATATACTGATATCTAGGCACGAGTGCCGTAAACATAGTATGTCATGTGCACGAATATAATATTCTGTTTATTACCGTAGTCCCAAAATTAAAGAAAATACTCAAAACCTACTTCTCAGTATAGGCGGACTAGCCGCGGTCGACCCGTATATTGTGACGTCATAGGTGAACCGTGACGTCAAAGTACTGTTTTTAACGTGACGTCACAATGAAAAAGTGATATTTTGCCCTAGGGCAACATATGAAAAATATGAACCTCGGTATGACTGCCCTCGTAGGTAATAAAACAAAATATGAACTTTTGATAGGTATTTCAAATAGAGGCATAAAGTTGCACTGCAAAATGTTATCAGTTAGATACCAAATACAGCGTAAAGACTCGTTTTTCATCAAACCTAACCAACACCGTGACGCAATCGATTACAGTA
This sequence comes from Steromphala cineraria, assembly GCA_916613615.1. Taxonomy (NCBI): domain Eukaryota; kingdom Metazoa; phylum Mollusca; class Gastropoda; order Trochida; family Trochidae; genus Steromphala; species Steromphala cineraria. The sequence continues at coordinate 4,006,033 of OU744734.1, forward strand.
GTATACTGATGATCATCTGACCCGACATTTGTGCAATGTGCAATACTGGAAACCGGAAATGATGTAAATGGATGCATGACGTCACAAATATGATAAACTGATGTGACATCACAACTTGATGAAAAATATTCTTAATGGAATGACTTTGCAAGACGATAAATGTTATTATTATATTATATATTGTAGATTATAATAATAATTTGAAGTAAATGAAACGAATGAATTCATTGATTGTGTTGATTATATGTCATTCATCAGTGACCTGAAAATATAAAAGATAGCATAATGAATAGATGTAGATTTATGTAAAGGCTATGGAGATGTCGCAGGTAAAAGGCGTCTAAAGTCAGTTCAAAGTATACTAGATGTTTTGCACTCGTCCATTCACACGACTCTGAGCGACCATGAAGCCCACCAAAAACAAAATAACCAGGGAACGTGCTTTTTATAAAGTCAACTTGACTAATCTTTCTGCTGTTACAGATATTTGTGTGTGCTAAAAAAACAAGATTTACCATGTTTAAAATATAAATTGAATCAAACTCCTCCTGGAATTAATGATGTAAGAAATGATGATGAAAGCATGAACTAAGAATTAAGATAAACATTAAAATCATTAAGAACTGCATTTAACTATATATATATACATGTAATCCTATCTTTCATTTAGATTATAAATGAAGTGAAGTTTATCGAACACCTTTTATTTTTTAGTACATAATACACTTTCGGTCTTATGTCTTTAGTTATTCTTAAAATATATGAAATAAAATATTATCTTTTCTATCATTTCAGGTTGTCATTGAACTGATCTTTAATGAATATCATTGAGAGAACATGACAGAATGAGTTAATAATTACAATGAATTATCACAACCCATCTGCAATTGTACATTAAAAGATAAAATTGTCTTCTGGCTAAATGGCATTTGCTTTAAATTATTCATATGTATTAATTCATGTATTGATAACAATTTATTCAAATAATGATTAAATCATACAGAATCCTTTTGTTTCAGTCAGTTATTTAATGCAATGAACATACTCAGGTGTCAGAGTAAATAGCAATCATATCATGTTTTTAAATGTCGGTATTATCACAGATGAGATATACTAATGTGAACATGGCATCACAAATTATTACTGAAAGTATTCTTAATGGAATGAATGTGTAAGATTTTAAATGTGATAAAATAACATTATTATTGATAATAAACTGAAGAGAATCAAATGTTCGACTCATTGATTCATCATAAAGCTTTTATGGTAATCATATTAAATGAAATGAGCATTTATGTTAATATACAATTAATTTAACCAAAGAAATGAATGTATTTCTAGTGATTATAACATGTGAATGTAAAAGAATGAATTAAAATGAAAGTGTGAAAAGACGACAGACTAGGGTCGGGTTTTTAAAAGGAGTGACCCTCAGATAGATATATAGATAGATAGATAGATAGTCTATTTTCAATTACATGTCAATTACACCCGAACACTGCATGATCTGCATGAATAAAAATTGCCTAGAACTGGATTTGGAAATTTATTTTGAATGATCAGTTATTTGTTGGCGTGTCCTACATTTGTTCAGATTTTGCTGGCATAATGTTGATCAGTTAACAGGCTGAAGAAACGAAAAATGCCGATTTTAAGAATCCTCTTCTGCTCCTCTGCTCCTCTGCTCCTCCTCTGCTCCTCTGCTCCTCCTCTGCTCCTCCTCTGCTCCTGCTCCTGCTCCTGCTCCTGCTCTCCTCCTGTTCTCCTCCTCTGCTCCTGCTCCTCCTCTGCTCCTGCTCTGTTCCTCCTCAGCTCCTGCTCCTCCTCTGCTCCTCCTCAGCTCATGCTCTACTCCTGCTCTACTCCTGCTCTGCTCCTCCTCTGCTCCTGCTCTGGTCCTCCTCAGCTCCTGCTCCTCCTCTGCTCCTCCTCAGCTCCTGCTCTCCTCCTGTTCTCCCCCTCCTCTGTTCCTGCTCCTCCTCAGCTCATGCTCTACTCCTGCTCTGCTCCTCCTCTGCTCCTCCTCTGTTCCTCCTCAGCTCCTGCTCCTGCTCTGCTCCTCCTATGCTCCTCCTATGCTCCTCTGCTCCTATGCCCCTAATAATCTTAAATATTTATATATTGTCAACACATTAGTGTCAGAGTTATCAATTATTTTTCTTAAGCAAAATATCGTCACATAGAATTGTAATTTACATTCTCTAATTTTCCTGTATTTGTAGAAATTGATATTATCAATGAAGTATAAAAATTATATCATATGATTTTGGTTTCATTAAGAAACACATATATTTTCTTTGATTCTTTAGCATTAGTTTGATATTCATTATATATTTTGTTTTATCACTAAACAATTAAGAAGACAGTCCGTATGGGCACGCCAGACAGAGATAAGATGTTTGTAAAATGTTAAATTTGCCTTTTAAAACAGTTTATTCATTTATTCCATAGCTTTATTGTTTGGTGATAGTAAATGAGTTAAATTGTCAAGACTCTCATAGTTTTTTTTTAGAAATTCGTATATAGTAATACTGTAAGTTTTTGATTAAGAACTGCAGAAATATAGGTCCATGACATAAACAAAATATTTTGTCCTTCTTTGCATACTGAGCCTAGGTTTTTATCATTTGTTAAGTTTTCATAAGGGTACCTGTGAACTGCATGGCACTTTTAAAAAAACTTTGTTGTATGGTAATGGCTTATTTTAAGGTGTTTGACATATCACATTTGTGTGTCTTTTCGCATGTGGTGCTTTGCCCCAAACTATGGGGCAAAGTGCGCCGCCTTTGTCGAAATACATTTTCGTCTATATCTCATTATGTTGGCATGGTAGGTTAAAAGCATTTGTCACACAATAGCTAATCTGATGAGAATTAAAAACATTCTGCAAGTTGCATTCTAAATATGTTAATGTTCCCAGAAAACACTCTTATATGTTAGGGGGCTGTTAGGGGGCTTTGCCTACCTCAATATCTTTGGTATCCTGTATATATCTTTTAGATTTTAATGTCATAGATATTTTCTTCACACAATGATTGAAAAAAGAAAAGCTTTTAAATTGGAAAGGTAAGTATATAGCAGATTTATAGCACTTTTTAAGAGAAGGGCAGGGATGTATGAATTCGGAAATTACCCTTCCGAATATAGAGACTTTATAGAGAACTTATTTTTGTTTTTAATTAACCTTTACCATGCAGTTGAAATACAAATTAGTTTTGCTAAAAACAACATTGTATGCTTCCATAATGACGAGATGTTATCTTAGATTTTGTACTAAGGGACTCAAAATACTTTTGGTAGCATGAGGTATTATCATATCTTTTCTTCATCTTTTTAATAATACAATTAAAAGTGATCTTACCTGAAGTCCACTTCAACGATGTAATGATTTGTTGTATTTATTTAAGTAAGCTTATCACTGTTGTATAAAAAGTACTATGCATATAACTATTGAATATGTATTTTTTTCAGAATCAGAATTTTATTAAATATTATCGGCCTCGTGGCCTATAACACAGTCATAATGCAATCATTTCGTGGTACATGCAGTAGTCAAAATTTAGAATTCTTTAAAAATATAATGCCAAAAGAGTTCTTATGAATAAATTATTTGTGGGTTTTTTTATTGAAAGGTTGATGTAAGAGTTAGTGAACCTTTGTAGACCATCAAGTTCTGCCCTTATGATCAAAATTGTTATCGTTCTGTAGTTTGGTAGCGGATATCGCTGGCTGTCCATGTCAAGTACTTTAAACCAAATTTTGATGAGTCGTATATGTGTGAAAACATAGATGGGATACCCCCAAGTTCTCCCAGTATAGCTTTATTTGAAGAATATTTCACAATGGTTAGGAAACGTTTGAAAAACATGATCTGCGTCCTCTCTATTGCATAAGAATATTTATGCCCCATAATTTCTGACCTGTACAGTAATATAGGTGCCACTTTCTGATCGAATATTGTTCATGTAGAAAGAAAAAGTCAGATCTTTGTAGCTGTTAGATAGCCTAAAGATAGGAGGGCAGGCTTAACTTGATTGTTTGGTATTTGTCTTTGTCCACACAAGCCTCGACGAAAACAGTATCCCTAGATATTTGTAGTTGGTAACTATCTTGAGTGGAATTTTACAGAAATTCCATTTTTCCGAATTCCTTAAAGTACTGTTAGGTGTTGGTACGAGATATAATTAAGAAAGATATGAGTGTTGATGATAGTGGTATCACTATAGAACGTGCTCACAGGGTCAATAGAGGTGAATCTATCATTGTCAAGTTTTTAGACTTTAGTATGAAAGCGTTGGTACTTAGTCAAGCCAGGTTACTGAAAGACACCGGTATATTTGTAACAGAGGATTTCTCTTACTTGGTAAGGTTTAAACGACAAAAGCTCAAACTTATCATGGACAGTGAGTATGAGAAAGGTAGGCGATCACGTCTCAGATTTGATAAACTTGTCTTTCAAGATGGAGAGGTTCTCACATAGAATTTAAGAGACAATAACCCTGTAACCTTGAAAACTAGTTCAGGAGCTCCATCCCCAAACACTGGTTACGAATAACATCACGGCCGGGTCCAATATAATAAAAATGTTGTATCCCTTCTAGCATGGAATGTTCATGGTCTTTTGAGTAAGCTTTATTCACTTGACTTTACTGATTATTGTTCGCAATTCGATATTGCTGGTGCCGTTGAAATATGGAGTAACTGTGACATTGCAAATATACAAAGCCGTTTTCCTAATCATGATGTGTATATAAACCATAGAGACTTTAACAGTAAAGGTGGTGTCACACTCTTGTTACATAAACGTCTAGCTAGTGGTGTGATCAATGTCGATACATCTTTTGTTGACTGTATTTTTTGTCACAATTGATGCGTCCTATTTTCACTTAGTCAAGGATATAATCATCGGTTTTATCTATGTGCACACAGAAAATACTTCTGTTTTAACAGAGTCAAAGGTATTGAGTATGCCAATGGCATATTACTCGGTGTTATGCTAAATATAAATATGGAGGAGGCGATTTTAATGCACGTACTAATGGATTATGTAATCCAGGAACATAATGGTTACGTTCCCGAGTTCAATGATGTTAACTTTGAAAGTCCTCGCTCATCTAGGGACAGTGAAGTGAATAATTACGGAAAAGATATTATAACTCTTATGTACACAGTATGGTCTTCATACGAGGGGCGTTCAATAAGTGTTGCAACTTCAATATAAAACCAACTTGCGTAGTCAATTTTTTACTTTTATTTTTCAATATAGTTACCCTTCACCTCAATACACTTATTCCATTTCTCGTTAAGACTTTTGATGCCTCTTTTGTAGAAGTCTTCCGTTTGCCCCCCTAACCACGCCTCTGTGGCAGCTTTGACGTCTTCGTCATCCCGGAAGTGCCTTCCACGTAGGGCGGATTTCAGGTTTCTGAACAGGAAGTAGTCACTGGGGGGCTAGGTCTTGGCTGTAGGGTGGGTGGTTAAGCTGTTCGAATCCACAATCACGTATAGCGGCCTGTGCAACTCTTGAGTTGTGGACTGGAGCGTTGTCATGCAAAATCAGAACACCACGTGTCAACATTCCACTGCGTTTCTGTCGAATTGTCTTTCGCAATTCTTGCATTAGGTTGGCATAATATTGACCATTGTAACATGACTTCGGTAAATACTCGTTTCTGATTGGTTGATTTGAAGGATTTCCCAGTGTTAAATGGCAATGAACACCCGCAAATTGGCTGAGGCGAATCACCGCGAAAGGATACATTATTTGGTCCGCCTCAACATTAAAATGTTCTGATTCTCCCCCAAATATTCGTGCCCGATCAACATGTTACTGTTGTTGTCGTTTTCTAACTTGCGCTATCCCGTAGATGCCAAAAATCCTTTTCTATTTGCTTTAGTTTTATGTAACTAAACTTTCTTAATTGGCTAAGTTTCTCCTAATTTGCCGCCTTGTGCCATGCGGCCGGTTTCTTTCGAATGCCGTTCCCATGGCACGACGTCACAAAGGCCAACAGTTATGACGTCATAATGATCACGTCACCGTCACAATGGTCTAGGCTAGTTTAAGATATTTGTTCAGTCGGGTTTGTTCCTGTTAGTTTATGAATTATATAACTGTTTCTCTCATAAATGTCAGTGAAAGCTATAAGATCTCATCTTTATGAGTGCAACTGGTTTGCAATATAAGAACACTATTTTAATGTCTATAACACTGGGAATTTCTTCTTCTTTATAGCTGCGAACATCTATAACAATAATGGATCAGTCGTTAGATCCTTTCAACTCAGAGTTCCCTACACAAAAATAGAGTTCGCTCTTAAAATGCTTATAACTAAGGGTCATGTTACAATATCGATAAATAGTTGCGTTTGTAAAATTTCCGGGATTCATTGTTATTCAACACCTGCAAACTTAAGCCGTCGGTTTTAAACTTAATTTGCGGGTGTTGAATAACAATGAATCCCGGAAATTTTACAAACGCAACTATTTATCTTCTAATTCATTGTAGTTTTGGTTTGCAAGTAATAAATTAATAATATGCCTTTTGCATCCCAAAAGATTGTCGCCATAACCTTGCCAGCTGATGGTTGAGTGCGAAACTTCAGGGGAGGCGGTGAACTCGGGTGCTTCCATTGCTTGGATTCCAGTTTAGTTTCCGGGTCCCAGTGGTGGATCCAGGTTTCGTCACCTGTCCCCAGACGAGACAAAAACCTGGATTCATCCGCATTAAACCGATCCAGGAGCTCCATGCAACTTTCGGTTCTTTTCTGGCGATCTTGTGCTGTGAGGTTTCTGGGTACCCATCTTGCAGATACCTTGGACATACCAAGATGGTCATGAATTATTTTTTCAACACTTCCAACTGATATCTGGAATTCCAAAGACAGTTCAGAAACTTTAACACGGCGGTCAGCTAAAATTCGTCTTTCGATAGCGGCAATAACTTCCGGTCGGGTGATTTCAGATGGCCTGCCTGACCGTGGGTCATCCTCTAAGGACTCCCTGCCCCGCTTGAACTGAAGAGACCAGCGACAAACTGTTGAAACGTTAGGAGCATCCTTACCCATCACATTACACATACGATTATGTATTTCTGTAGCTTTGCATCCCTCTTTAGTAAGGAACTTGATCACAGCGCGTTGTTCATGTTTGAGAGAATCCATGATTATGGAGACCCCTAGGTCAGCGCAGCTATTATATCTAATTAATTGTTATGTCTAGAAATTGTTTTGACATGTGTCAATGTTATGTTTTGACTATAGTAACACCTGCTATAAGCTGACACTGTTTATGTAAACACCAATGCCCCGCTTGCAACACTTATTGAACGCCCCTCGTATGTTAAATGGGCGTTTTCCAGGTGATAAAGACGGCTCCTTCACATGCTTCACTAACAAAGGTGCTAGTGTGGTGGATTATTTTATTTGTTCTACATCACTGTTCGACTCAATATCTGAATTTAGAGTAAGTACTCGGACAGAGTCTGACCATTTCCCGATCGAATGTGACATACTTTGTAATACAGATGTACAGACTGCACCTGAGATAACTATCAGTTCGGATATAACGAAGTTCATACGTCGGAACAACTTAATATTTCATGGACTAACCGACAAACGTGGAGAAAGTTGGCAAGAGTGTGAAAACAAAGTTAAAACCTTTCTGTCAGAGTCACTTAACATTGGAGAAACTAATATTGAAAGGGCCCATCGTCTTTTCTCCAAATCAGGTACCCGACCTGTGATTGTGAAGTTTACCTTCTACAAAGAGAAGGCACAGGTACTTGAAGCGGCCCGAAAATCTCACTCAGGTGAACAAGTTGTTCGCGTGTCTGAGGACTTTACAGAGAGAGTTAGAAAATGCCGATCCAAACTCTTCCCATTCATGAAGAAAGCCAGAGAAGAAAATAAAACCGCCTTCCTGAACTACGACAAACTCATCATTGAGGGCATAATATATGCCTTTGATTTTGAAGCAGACGACATCTACGAGACAGTTCGACGTCGTAACTGGGAAACTCGACCCCGAAGACAAACACAGGATATCGCCTCCGTCGACTCAAGAGATTAGCAGTCCGGCCGTGGTCCCAATGACTCTACTTCTAGTAAAAACAATACTTGTGAAAAAAATAAAATCGTACAAATATGTACGTGGAATATATGTGGTCTTAAATCTAAGTTACAAATGCATGATTTCTTGTCATTTTGTTCACAGTTTGATATATTTTCCCTTATTGAAACAATGACTGAAAATAGTAAAGACTTACTTGAAAATAAATTTAGTGATTATACATGCTATGATAATATTGCGAAACGATTTTCCCATAAAGGGAGATTTTCAGGGGGTATCAGTGTATGTGTGCGGTCAGAGTTGGCGCCTCAGCTAACTCGTGTGTATGAACATTGGAATAATTGCATATTCTTCAGAGTGACTGTCACAAGCTCAATGCCAGTATTCCTCGGTTTTATCTATATTCACCCGGAAAACTCGCCAGAATATAATACAGCTGAAAGCAATGGAATTGAAATCTTGGAGCAAAAATTGCTACAGATAGTGTATGATTTTGGGGATTTGAGTCGGTTCATACTGTGTGGCGATTTTAATGCTCGCATAGCTGGAGAACAGGATTTTGTGATTGATGATAATGTAAAATATTTGAGTGTTGATACGGATATGTATCCTGGTGATGATTTCGACCAACCGAGACACAGCTGTGATACTGAAGTAAATAGATATGGTAGATCTCTAATAGACATGTGCAAGCTATTCAATATTCATATTGTGAACGGTAGGAAACCTGGTGATACCCCGAGCAACTTAACATTTGTATCTCACTCTGGTACAAGTGTAGTAGACTACTGCATCGTGTCATCCTCGCTATTTGAGAACGTTAAAGATTTTCAAGTGATTGCTCGATGCGAATCTGACCATATGCCAATAAAATGTACCCTTGAAAATGTATTTGACTGTAATAGTAAAATTAGCATCAGCACAACAGAAATTCTGGCACCGTGTGTTAGGTACAGGTATGATAATGAACATGTTGCAGAGTTTCGGCAACTATTCTCAAGGGAGGTTATTCAAACCAGGCTTAGTGATTTTACGACGCTAATTCAACAAGATGTCAACGAAGCAGCAAAATGTTTATCGGAACTACTATCTATGTGTGCTACCACCCGCCCAGTCCCTTCTACCCTTAAACAGAAAACACATGTCCACCAGCCACCTTGGTTTGATCATGAATGTTCGTCACTGAAAAAAGAGAAATATAGATTGTTAAATGTGTTCCGAAAATATAAATGCGAGGAAAACTTAGCTCGATATATTACAGCCAGGAAACAGTTTACTGTATGTTGTGAAACCAAAAAGAAATTATACAACATAAAAATGGTGAACCAGCTGAACGAAGCTGCAAGTGATGTTAATCATACGAAGTTTTGGAATGTTGTTAAACAATACTTATCCAGTGCAAATAAATGCTCAACAATATCACCAGATACTTGGTTCCACTACTTTAAACAGTTGCTAAACCCCGATGACCTCTCACAGCCAACAGACTTCGATCAATGTGTATATGATTTCATGGAAAAGCAGGAATTTGATACATGGCAAAATGATACGATAACAGAAGATATATTTTCTGGACAGATTACTGAAAATGAAATTACACAAGCTATAACTAAACTTAAAGCAGGCAAATCACCAGGCCAAGATGGTATACCGGCAGAGTTCTACAAAACCCTTAAAGACATGCTCGTTCCTTATTTAAAGAGTTTGTTTAATAAAGTGCTTGACAGTGGCATTTTCCCTGATGTCTGGAACGTTGGCGCTATAATTCCACTGTTTAAGTCTGGTTCTATCAGTGATCCCAATAATTACCGCGGTATTACGCTGCTAAATGTGCAAGGAAAGATCTTCACTTGTATTCTGGAAAATCGTCTCAGAAATTGGATAGATATCAATAATTTGTTATCGGAAGCACAAGCGGGTTTTCGCCAGAACTATTCCACCATAGACCATATCTTTACTCTACAGGCTCTAGCAACAAAGTATCTCTCGAAATCTAAAGGTAGATTCTACTGCGCGTTTATAGATTTTCGAAAGGCTTTTGACTTTGTCGACAGACAGAAGCTTCTGTATATGCTGTTTACTAAGGGGTGCCGACATAAAATATTCATCATTCTCAAGAATATGTACAAATCAGTTAAAGCATGTGTGAAGTGCAGTGGTGGAACCACACCGTCATTCAGGTCATCGAGTGGTGTCAGGCAAGGATGTTTCTTAAGCCCTGTTTTATTTATCTTTTTCATTAACGAGCTTGTATCTGAAATGTATGCTAACTGTGATAATGGCATTTTCGTATCTCAACATATTGAAGATATCCTCCTCTTACTGTTTGCTGACGACGTCTCAACGTTTGCTTTTAATGTGATTGCTCTGCAAAAACAACTTAACGTAATAGATGCATTCTGCCAGAAATGGGGACTACAACTAAATATGAAAAAGACAAACATTATAGTTTTCAGGAGAGGTGGAATCATAAGCAAGAATGAAAAGTGGCACATTGGTGATACGGATGTCAAAACTGTTACATACTACAACTACTTGGGCGTATTGTTTTCTTCAAGTCTAAAATGGTCCAAAGCTTGTCAAAATATCTCCCTTAAAGCCAGTAAAGTTGTCTTTTCACTGTCTAGAATATTCCATAAAAATAATCATATTTCCTTTTCAGTGGCCTGTAAACTATTTGATTGTAAAGTTTTGCCTGTTCTATTATATGGCTCTGAATTATGGGGTGCCCAATATTATGAATGTATAGAAAAAGTTCAAACGACATATTTCAAGTTATACCTAAATGTTGGTAAATATGCATCAAATAAGGCGATTTTAGGCGAGTGTGGTAGGCACTCTGTACATGTATTGTCACAAGTGCGGGTCATAAAATATTGGTTTAAACTTCTACGAATGGAGCCGCAACGCTATGCATATCAATCATATCTACTCCTCAAACAACTTGATGACAACGGTAAACATACATGGGTGTCTGATGTCCGTCGCTTACTATTCTTGACTGGCTTTTCATTTGTCTGGATGGCACAAGATGTTGGAAACTTGCAACTGTTTATAACGGAATTTACACAAAGAGTTAAAGATATTTATTTACAGGTTTGGCATGACTCGCTATGTACATCCACTTTTCTGGAAAACTATTCATCATTTAAATCTTTATTGCAGCCTGAATTATATCTTACAGTACTTGGTGATAAGACCTTAATACGTTCTTTTTGTAAATTACGAATCTCTCTACATTCATTTAAAGTAAACCTAGTTAGACAAAAAAAATGTGTTGATGAAAATCTTGCTATTTGTACAAATTGCAACCTGGGAACAACCGAAGATGAACATCATGTGTTGTTTGTATGTGAACGATACGCACACCTCAGAAAAAAGTATTTGTCTAATGTAAACCATAAAAATATGTATGCTCTTGTTACTTCATCAAATATCGAACTGTTAAAATCTGTTGCTATCTATATGAAACATGTATTTGCACTTAAAAAATGATTGTAAAATTTTTGTCACGTGACTTAACTATGTGGTCACATTCAATTGTACTCTGGCCACATGGCCGAAATACTGAATAAACTGATTTGATTTGAAGTTCATATGGAAACCAGAGGTAAACGATTTATTCAGTGAACTGATCAGAAATGATCTATGCAATCTTAACATTGTTGACTTGTGTGAGCATGATACATTTGACTCGACCAAGGCAGTTGATGACCTTGTGTCAGTTATTCACTCCTGTGCGTTACGTTGTAATATGTCATCTATTACAAAAGGGTTGAAAAATATTAAGGGTAGGAAATCTCCTTGGTATGATGACGAATGTGAAGATATTAAGAAAACAAGTATGACATTTTGAATAGATTCAGACTGACGGGAGATAAAGTACTTTTAACCAAATTTCATACCTTACGTAATAAATTTAGAGAAATGTGTCGTCACAAACGAGAACAGTATTTAGTTAAATCTACCGAGGACAATTTGGATTGCTACTCAAACAATAACGCAAAGTCATTTTGGTCACATGTTCAGTATTTTAGTAAACGTTCTGTGCAGTTAACTTCTAGTATCAGCAGTACTGAATGGATAGATTATTTTCGATCAGTATTGAATATCAGTGACAACGTAACAGATGATGATTTTGTACAATTTTCCAAGGAGTATATGGCCATGCATGCTGATCGTTCCGTCTTTTGTGATGACTGTAATAATGATGATTTTAACAATATTCTCAATGATGATATAACACCTCAGGAAGTTGAAACAGCACTTCTCAACCTAAAGTTAAAGAAAAGTCCTGGACCAGATGGAATTGTACCAGAAATGCTTAGACATAATTCGCAAATATTTACGATATACCTTAGTAGACTATTTAATTGTATATTTAAATCTGGTAAGTTTCCTGAGCAATGGTCGAAAAGTATTATATTTCCATTGCACAAAAAAGGTAACATTAATGATGTTATTAACTACCGAGGCATTTCCCTCTTGGATATACTTGGGAAATTTTGTACTTCTCTACTGAATAGTCGATTGAAGCATTTTATTGATGAATTTGATAAATATCCAGAATCACAGATTTCAAAAGGGTTACTCGACAGTTGACAATATGTTTACCTTACAAAGTTTTATTCAGAAATATTTATCTAAATCCAAAGGTCGTTTTTATTGTTTATTTGTTGATTTTAAAAAAGCTTTTGATTCATTGAATAGAGATCTTTTATGGCATGTTGTTGCAACAAATAGTATTCACAGTTACATGTTGGACATTATCATGGATATGTACTCAAAAACCCAAAGTCTGCGTAAAATTATCACAAACCACTATTTCCGACTATTTTGACAGTCTCAGTGGCGTGCGATACGGTTGTATTATAAGTCCTTTGTTATTTTCCATGTTTATAAATCAAATACAAACAATCATGGAACAAGATTGTGCTAGAGGTATTTTTGTTGACTCAGATTTTTTAGAATTGTTCATGTTATTATATGCCGATGATTTATGCTTGTTCTCAGATTCTTTTTTAGGCTTTCAAAAATTAATGTACTTTCGCAGTTTTGCAAAACATGGGGTCTCTCTAGTAATTTTGATAAAACAGAAGTCCTTGTATTTAGAAATGGAGGAAAATTAAGAGCTTATGAAAAGTGGTATATGGATGGTCTTAAACTCAATGTATCAACATATTATAATTATCTTGGTTTAACATTTTCAAACAGATTATCTTGGTCTAAAAATGTACAAAATCTAGTTATGAGAGCTAATAGAGCAATGGCATCAGTCAAATTATTTTCTTTTAGATTGAAAAATATTTCTCCATCTGTGCTTTTTAAAATCTTTGATGTCCAGCTAAAGCCAATTATATTGTATGGTTGTGAAATTTGAGGAGTAAACAAATGGGAAATTATTGAAAGATTTCATGTTCGATTTTGTAAATATGTTCTTGGTGTGAGTCATAAATGTTCAAATATTGCTGTGCTTGCTGAGTGTGGGCGAAATTATGTATATATTGACACCCTTCAAAGAGTTATCAAATACTGGTTTAAATTACTAGTGAATCATGAAATGAGATATCCAAAGCAATGTTATATAATGATGTGTAAGCTAGAAGCAGAAGGTCGTAACACGTGGGCTTCTAATGTTAAAAGGATATTATTTATGTATGGTTTTGGTTATGTGTGGGACGCCCAGGGTGTTGGCAACAGAAGTGAATATTTACGTAATTTTGTATTAAGAATAAATTATTGTTGTGTACAAAGCATATTTGCTGACATAAATAAAAGTTCTTCTTTAGATTTATATTCTACCATTAAACGCACGTTTTGTATAGAACCTTATCTCACAACAGTTAAATCGAAAGAAGCACGTCGTAGAATAACTTTGTTAAGGATAGGTGCCTTATCAATACGTAAAAATACAGGAAGAAGAGAAGGAATACCTACATTTTAAAGATTTTGTAAACTTTGTAAAATGATGTAATTGAAGACGAAATCCACTTTTTATTCAAATGTCCTTGTTTCAATGAATTAGGAAAGAAATATATCCCAAATTTACCTAAAAATAATCATATATGTTACCTTCAAAATGTTTTACAACATCAAAACTTAGAAATTATTTCATCATACTCATGTTTTATTAGAGATGTACTCGCTCTACGCTCAATGTTTTTATCATCAAATTAACTTACAATGTACTTTAATGTTCTCTCTTATATAATTGTCTTGTTTTGTATATATGTTTTGTACGTGGGCCTAAGGTCTTTTACCGAAATAAAAGAATTGAATTGAAAATTGATATCTGTCTTAATCATATGTTTAATGAAAGGATGTTCATAATGATCTAAACCTTAGGCACTGAGGTACATTGTTTTATTAGTGTAACATGTCACTGTTGTATCTAAGGAATCAGTTTCATATAGTACCTTACATTCTGTCATGTCTATTTTTCTTAATTTCGGTGAATGTGTTAATCAAGTACATGTCATCGCATGAAGTGAATCGATCTTACGTTTATGAATGTAATGTATGATGTATTATTTCGTATTTGCATAAATCTGCATTGTGTGTTGTATTGTTTCAGGGTGTAAAATATTGCTGTTACCTGCAGTTGTTATATGTTATCTCCATATGGCATCAGTATGTGAAAAACAAACATTTCAAACACAAGCAGGATTTGGTTTACCTTTGACCAAGTGACCCTGGTACATATACAAAACATGCTTGACCTCTTATTTGTAAAGGGAAACTAACTAATGACTAACAACACACAATGTGTTCTACCCCAAACAATGTACACTGACGTACTGCAATGACTTCTGATTGGTTGATTAGTTGCTAATAACAAATGTCAAGTTGTACGGATCATCATCATTTCCCCTACCAGTGTGTGCATTATCATGGTGTTATACCGGATGTAGACGTGTGAAGAAGGCTGAAAACTGAGTCAGGAATATATGACATGTGCTAGTGTTGTTATACCCTACTGTAAAACAATAACTATGTTTTATTGATTACTAGGCAGTGAGATGGTTGAGTTTTAGTTTATGATCAGCGATGAAATACTGGTTTTTATCAGTGAAATAAACTGTCTATCAGGCTACAGTGACTATATTTTTATATTCAATTGACAACTGATGAGATATGATGTCATTTCTGGTAATTTGCTGGACTTACTTTTAACTTTGCAGATTTGAAGTAATTTTAGTTCAATATTTCAGAAGAAAAAAAACATACAATAAATAGACTACTTACTAAAGTTTCTACATAACAGATTTATTTCAACTTATGACATGGGTAGATTTGACATTTCACGTGCGGCTATATACTTTACCAATGACTAATGATGAAATAAACCTGGTATGTGGAAAACTACATGTACATTAGTATCCTCAAACTCAGTTTTCGAACGTTAGAGGCCACTGAGTTTGATATTACTTTTTGTCGACCAAAGCATAAAAAATAAAAACCTTTTGTGCTTAGTTTGCATTTTTGATATAACTTATCCCAACATAAGTTGAGGGATTAGGCATTTTTGTGCTCGTGGCAGCTCTTTAAAATGTTGGCTTTAGCCCGTCACTCGATGAAAGTTACAGGTGATATTACACTGAAAACATTTTTTTCTATATCATCCGATGCTTTTGAATTATCTACTGTAATTTCAACTTTAAAACTTGTATTTGAATTTTTTTCTTAAAATGTTGTCATTGAACTTGGCTCTTTGAGTGTGAGATTTGGTAAAACATGTTAACAACAATATCTAAGTTATGTAACACGTTTGTGTTGCGATCCAAAAGAGAGTAGACAGATCAGGGAGAAAGGGATCAATAGATTGAGGGAAAATACGCAAAGAAGGCATATTGAGAGCGCAGGTTTAGGAAGAGTGGAATTTGATCTGACTTTGTCCTGCTACGGTGATCTTACAAGGAGGAACAAACTCCGGCTGACATAGCCGGAACAAACCAACCACAACGCCGCGATTCGGTATTGAGCCATGTGGTGGCTTGCTTAATTGTCTTTTTTTGTTTAATAGGATTGTTCACAAGAAGGATGCCTTTTTAGTATAAATACCATATGTGTCTTTTACGTCATTTACCTTAGATAAGGAACTAATGGCTATGAATCAGCCAATGACCAGTGGCTTTGTTTTCACAATATAGGTATACTTGATATGCAGTGATGATATTCTTTTTATATTTCTTTTGAAAATGACTTAAAAACATTTGCTATGAAACCGTTTAACTAGTTTTAAACATTATTTTGCAAAGACAATTTGTAACTTGGCAATAACTTTAAAAAAAGGTTTACCGAATACCTTATTATTATATCCTTACCTTAATGGTCATAATATTCATAAATCATTGCACTCCATTCTCAACTTTTATTCAGAGAAATTTAACAGGTTTTGTTCACAAACGAAGCGCATTTTTGTTTGACAATTGCAATCATTTATCATATACCCAAAGGGGGCGTATAAATCAAGGCAGTGCTCGTTCCCCCCTTCGTTATCCGGTTGTCCAGGATACCAGTTCAGGTAGGATACCAACTCGACAGGATTCTCCCAGGTCCAGATTCCCTCCTTACGCAGGTCAGTTCCGCTAATATAATGATTCACTCCTTGAAACAGATCAACACCCATATGTAGATTAGGGACGTTTCCTCTATAAAAAATCACGCTACATAAGTATTGAATCATATTTTATCATCAACAATTCTGAAGAATGAATAACGTTCTTATTACCAAAGAAATTAATTTCCCAGAGGCAGTGTCTAAAAACAAAGATAAAATCACGTAGTTATCAACAGGTATAATTGTAATTATCTAATAATGTCGATAAAGAGGCTTTATAAATAACTTTTCTATAGCTTCACCACTTCATCAAACTTCAAGCTTTTCTCTGTGAAATAGAAACTGTCTGCAAGCATTTAAGGTCCAAAAGAAATTGGATGGTGATTGTCAAAATTTATCATTCTTGATACAAAACAGTGACACATGCACATAAGTAAAGTAAGTTAATATTGCAAAATTTAAAACTGACGTACCTTCCCCGTTTTTCTTTAGATATTCTCTAACAAAGTCTTCCTCATCTTTGGAATTGATCTCAGCAAGTCTGCTGTCAAGGTACCCGCAGGATGACTGAAAGCATAGTTCTATCATTGTATGTAATATGGACACATTCTTAGGAATAATATAGGTAAGTCAGTCACTGGGATTGCAAATCAACTCGGAAAACATTTCTGCTGATTATTGAGTCAATTTCTCAGCACCAATCAAAGAGCTATGAAAAAGTGACTTTAGATCATTAGTGTGAATAATTATAATCAATACCTTCTCTGACTTGAACAGATCGATATATAGTAAAATATAATGACTAACAGTGAACAAACATTGAAAAAGATAAGAAATCACGATATTATCTTTTATCATCACGAGGTTATCTTAATGATTTTACTAAAACTTGATCTTTTTATCTAAAATCTAAAAATATACATATCAAGTATTTGATAGAAACACGACTTTTCTTCATCAATTTCACAAATCATACATTTTGGCACAACTTAAATGACAACCTTAATAAATGGTCTGTTTACCCGAATTTGGAAAGTAATGTAAAATAATTTGTTCAGCTGCTGTCGTATCAACGTCATATTAACGATTGTAATGTCATGAATAGATAGTATTATATGGGTATTTTCAGTATCAGCCCTAGACTCCAATATCAGCACGGGAGCCTTAGCTCGAGGGCTGATACCGAATGTGATGTGAAAATACCGATATCATACTATCTATATCATATGTACTTACCAAACATCCTACAAATACAATTGTAACATTCTAAAACTTTAATTCATAACATTAAATTGTGGCTGATTTTATCCGTTTGGATAACTAACACAATACCAATAATCATTTAGCTCTCTTGCGACTATTGAGGTCATTTTCTCTCTGGTTGAATTTCCAAACTGGAAAGTAAGGTTGCGTCAAAGTAATATTGTAACATGACTTCGGTAAATACTCGTTTCTGATTGGTAGATTTGAAGGATTTCCCAGTGTTAAATGGCAATGAACACCCGCAATAATCAAACTAACAAATCCTATCCAGCGTTTACTTCGCGATGTCGGCCACGTTCAAACGTCAGATGTACAAAGGGAGACAATTCTAAAGTCCTTGCGACTTCGATCTATTTTTTGCGTTTGTTGTCTAGGGTTCCAGGTTCAAGACCCTTGAATTGACGACGGGCTGATACAGGTTTTTGCCCTTGACGACGGGCTGATACAGGTTATCTTCCCTGCGGGCTGATAAAGGGTGCTTGACGAAGGGTGTATCGTACATTCAAAATCTCTGTATTTATAAGCAAGTATATGATAAATGTATGTATACAAGGTACAAATGTGTGGTTATACTTGAGACAATTCTTGTCATTTCATTATTCATGTTTGCTATGACGTGAGATTTTTAATATGAACTGTCTTGTTTCTTTTGTGTAAAAGCCAGCTTCTACAATGATAGCTACTATTGTTGAATAAAACTCAGATATATAATGATGTTATCAATGCATATATTGATGTTTGCTGGAAAACAGATGCAGCAATTTGATCCTACCTGCGCTTCGAAGTAAGTAGCCGTGCTGCGAGAAAACAGATAGCAGGACGACTTGTACTTGATGAAGCCGAGAGGACATCTGGCACTTGCAGCACGCTGACGTAAGGCCGCTTCTACAAAGATTTATAGATACGTTGTTCAATGTACACTTTTTAGCTCACCTTTATGAAGTAAATGTGAGCTTATGTCATGGCGCTTCGTCCGTCGTCCGTCTGTCTGTCCGTCCGTCCGTCCGTCTGTCCGTCCGTCCGTCCGTAAACTTTCAGGAAAAAGACTACTCCTCCTAAACGAATCCAGATATCATTCTGAAATTGTAGTATGTTATACCCATGGTGATTCCTCACAGAAAGGTAGACGTTTCAGTTTTGAGAATCCAAGATGGCCGCCATGGCAGCCATATTGAATTTTCAATTAGATTTCAGGAAAAAGACTTCTCCTCCTAAACGAATCCAGATATCATTCTGAAATTGTAGTATGTTATACCCATGGTGATTCCTCACAGAAAGGTAAACCTTTCAGTTTTGAGAATCCAAGATGGCCGCCATGGCAGCCATATTAAATGTTCAATTAGATTTCACGAAAAAGACTACTCCTCCTCAACGAATACAGATATCATTCTGAAATTGTAGTATATTATACCCATGGTGATTCCTCACAGAAAGGTAGACGTTTCAGTTTTGAGAATCCAAGATGGCCGCTATGGCAGCCATATTGAATTTTCAATTAGATTTCATGAAAAGACTACTCTTTCTAAACCAATCTAGATATCATTCTGAAATTGTAGTATGTTATAACTATGGTGATTCCTCACAGAAAGGTAGACGTTTCAGTTTTTAGAATCCAATATGGCCGCCATGGCAGCCATATTGAATTTTCAATTAGATTTCATGAAAATGACTACTTCTCCTAAACCAATCTAGATATCATTTTCATATTGTAGTATGTTATACCTATAGTGATTCCTCCCACAAAGGTAGACGTTTCAGTTTTGAGAATCCAAGATGGCCGCGATAGCAGTCATATTGACTTTTCAGCTGCAGATGACACATCATTATTACTAAATTTTAAGCTTTCATCAAGTTATCACTCGCACTATATAAATTCTCTAATTTGAACTTACTAATCATAATATTATGTTGAATATGGAATCTTTAAGATTGTCAAGCAAGTTGTTCTAAATTTTTAAGTGTTTCTAAAACATTAAGATGAAAGACAAACATAATTAATTTATTTGTTTAAAATATTTATGGCAACTAGCTGGCAAATCAATGTCATTATATTTGTATTGATACGCTTGTTGTAATATTTATCAACACTATAAATACAGTTACAAAAAAATGTATGAATCATCTTTATCTGCGAACAGCCTGAAGCATGACTGTTTTAATAAATCCTTTTTAATAAAACAAAATGATAAAAGTTGTTCACTCCATCAGTGGGTTACATAATTCCTGACACTTCATATGGGTGGCAAATAACATAGCCAGTGAGGGATAAATATACATCTTTTAATCATCTATATCTGATTACGGTCTGAACAATGATTATCTAGATAATTATAATGATCATTCAATTCAAACAAATCCTTTTCAAAAGCATTTAAAATGATTAAATTTGTTCACTCCCAACACTAACTGTTAGGTTTTTTACTCCTTTGTTCCCATGCAATTAATTTATTCCAAATTGAAAATGTTGGTTAATGAATAACAAATTATCTTTTATTTTGTTTGTCATGCTAATAAAAGATATCATTTAAGATTCATCTTCAAAACTAATTGAACAGCTGTCTGAAATTTTTTTTTTTTACAAAGTCTTTATCACCAATTCTCTCTGTTAGTTAAGATACTTCAATAAACATATTACTGAGTTGACCTCCAGATTATTTCCATTGCAAACCTCTCTTCTACCCCCACCCCTTCAATCCCCTCTTTCCCTCCTCCCCTTTTTTCTCCTGTCCTTCCATTGCAAACCTCTCTTCTATCCCACATTCCTTCTACCCCCCCTCTTCCCCTCCTATCCTTCCAGCCCCTCTCCTGCAACTCCCTTCTTAAGAGTATCTGTATTGCATATTGAAATGAGGGGAGGACACTCACTATATGGAATAACAGTAACTTACATAAGAGGATAAGTTACATAAGCTACATGCAGGTGCAAGAGGTCATCATAGGTCATCATATCTAGTAATTAGCATTAACCCATTGTTGCTAGCCTATTCTGACCAATCAGATTGCACTAACATATGTCAAGATTTAAGATATTCAGAAATCTTCAGTTAGAATTACATGAGACATTGACCTGGACAGTTTACTTTGGCAATTGGACTTATCACTAGCTGAATATGTGATTTGTGTCAGAGGGATACATTCCAAATGTTTATGTGCAACATCTTTTTAGTTCTTTGGAAGTTGAGAGTGTGACTAAATGAATACTCCTAAACCAATCAAGATATCATAATGAAATTAATACAGATGCCCACATAAAAGTAGCATTTTGAAGATTAAAATGTCCAAGATGGTCACCAATTCAGCCATAGATATACAAAAAAGTTATACAAAAACCTACTGCTTGTTAACAAATCATGATTATATCATTCTTGTATTAATGTTTGTTCAAGCTCTAGTGGTTTCCAACAGAAGAATAGCATTTTAAAAGATACAAAAATCATGATGGCAGCCATAATCAATTATCATATAAAAGATGGTTACACAATTAAACCATATTACCACATCATTCATTTTAAGGTGAGCTTTTGTACCCTCGGTACTTTTATTTCTTTGAATTACGACATTGAATTGTGATAGTGTTAATATTATAATTAAAATTCCTGAGCAATCAGAAGCCTATATGTA
Organism: Steromphala cineraria; assembly: GCA_916613615.1. NCBI lineage: Eukaryota > Metazoa > Mollusca > Gastropoda > Trochida > Trochidae > Steromphala > Steromphala cineraria. The sequence goes on from OU744734.1 coordinate 4,027,547, forward strand.
AAAAGGTTGTTTGAAAACAAGCTTAATAAAACGGGACGCGACCAAAACAAAACAAAATCGAGTATATTTTTCGATGATCGAGTTTGGCTTCATCTAACTTATTGGTTTTTACTTCATATGTAGTATGTTATTTTAATGCCCCCGCCATAAATGGCAGGGGCGTATTGGATTACCCTCGGTTGTACGTACGTACGTAACAACTTTATACAGGGTATAATTTATCCACTTCTCCTCAAAACCAATAGATGTAATTGAAATTACACACATGGCTTATAGGCATCCTGAGGGTGTGCATCTCATTTTTTGTTTTTCAATTTTTGTTTTTTTTTGGTCAAACTTTTATTATGTTGAAGTTAGGGGAATGTTTGTGCAAGTGAAAGCTCATAGTAGTGTGATAGGGGATGTTTGGTTTTTTTTCTCTTCAAAAACTACTGGATAGACTGCGCTGGTCTTTCAAACATGCGTTATAGGTATCCTAAAGGTGTGCATCTTATACACTGACGGGCATAAAAAACTTTCCCTTATATTTTTTTCATTAACTTCCTTAAAATGGCAAATATTAGGATAATTGTATTTGGCTAGGATTATTAAGAGTACGGGTTCATATCTGGTGTACAATTACGACAAAACGCAACATCTGACAACTTCTTTGCGTTTTTTTTGCGAAAAGCTCGTGATTTAACATTTTCGGTGATGCACGTGCGGGAAGGATATAAAAGCTGTCGCACACACAAGAAGGACACATGCAGTACAAGAAAAACACAAAAGAATGCCACGGTTAACGACAGCAGAGAGAGAAAGGGCTATTGGAATGCTGCAATTCGGCGCTACAACTGGTCACGTTGCAAGAACGTTCGGCTGCTCGGTTGTAACTGTCCGGAATCTTCGCCAACGCTATCAACAAACGGGGCAGACCTCAGACAGACCACGGACAGGCAAACCCCGGATAACGACAGCGCGGGTAGACCAGTACCTGAGGACATTGCATCTTAGGAACCGCTTCCTGACGGTGACGTCATCAGCGGCAACGTCATTGGGTCACCCCCTCAGTCGAAGGACAGTTGCAAGAAGACTTCGTGCCTTTGGTATCAGAGCCTACCGACCATTCCGGGGAACAGTACTGACCATCAGACATCGGCAACTTAGACTACGCTGGGCCACTCAAGTTCGACGCTGGCAGCTACGTAACTGGCGTCGAGTGCTATTTTCTGATGAAAGTCGTTTTGCTATATCAAGAGCTGATGGAAGAGTAAGGGTTTATAGGCGAGCAGGTGAAAGAACGGCCAATTGCTGTATCCAGGAGTCGGAACCATATGGTGGTGGGAGTGTAATGGTGTGGGGTGGCATTTGTGGCGACCAAAAGACTGATCTTGTCGTTGTGAATGGTAATCTGACGGGCCAACGTTACATCGACCAGGTACTAAGACCAGTTGTACTACCATTTCTGCAACGACAACAACATGGAGTCATCTACCAACAAGATAATGCTCCACCACATGTTGCTAGGATTGTGCACAACTTTTTCAACGTAAACAACGTCAACGTCATGCCATGGCCAGCTCCAGATATCTCACCGATTGAACATTTGTGGGACTACCTTGACAGGCGTATTCGGAGTCGACAAAACCCTCCAATCAACCGACAGCAGATGGCACAAGCTCTCATCGATGAATGGAGACTTATCCCAGCTGACGTCATCAGACGCTTGACTACGTCAGCCCGAAGACGAGTGTTTGCCTGTATCAATGCCAGAGGTGGACACACTCGATATTAGTGACTCAATTTGTTTCATTGTCAAGCCCCCAATTTGGAAACAACTTTCATGAAATCTACATTTTGACCCCATGGTCATTTTTCCAAATCGTATGACAAATCCAATTGTTAAATTTTCCAATTTGTATTACTTACAAATGCCTAAATGATTTGTTTGAGTAATGAAATTTTCAAAACCCTCATTGATTTTGTTGTTCTTTATTTACCTAGACCTAAAGCAAGGGAAAGTTTTTGTTGCCCGTCAGTGTAGTTTGTTTTGGGAATTTTTAATTTTCTTAATTTTTATGGATGATTGAACTTTCATGAAGCTAAAGGTATGCATCTCTTATTTTGTTTTAAATTTTATGGTTGAAAACATTGAGGGCTTTTTATTAGCGGGGGCATCTGTGTCCCATAGAAACAATTTTTTTAGTTTTTAACTAAAACGTTTATGACAGCATGAATGCGGAGTAATTATATCACGACAAGTAACGTAAAAGTGAAACACACAGTTCAATAACATATATGAATGAGCGCATCAAAAGGCATTGTCTTTTATTACGAAAGTACTGTCAGGCACATAAGAATTAACGTTGTAACATAAAGAAGTTATCATGCTCGTGTGTTTTCTGATGGTAAAAAGCCGAGGTTCTCAAAATACGTTTAATTAGCAGCCCCGTCTAAGGACGGGGCTGCTATCAGTTTTTGTGAAGTTTCCATCGCCGCCGCCGCCGCCGCCGCCGCCGCACTCGTACTACTAGTTATAACCTTTTTATGCCCCCGAATCGGAGATTCCGGGGGTATATTGTTTTTCACCTGTCCGTCTGTCCGTCCGTCTGTCCGTCTGTCCGTCTGTCCGTCTGTCTGTCTGTCCGTTTGTCCACAAAAACTTTAACCTTGGTCATAACTTTTGATTGGTCAGAGCTAGGTCTTTGATACTTGACATATGGATCCCTTGTGATGAGACCTTTCAGATGACACCATGACATTTGACCTTGTGACCTTGACCTTGACACAGCGAGCCTTTTCCGAAAACTTTAACCTTGGCTGTAGTTTCTATACTGTCAGTGCTAGGTCTTTGATACTTGACATGTGTATCCCTTGTGATGAGATCTTTCAGATGACACCATGATATTTGACCTTTTCCGTCCGTCCGTCCGTCTGTCCGTTTGTCCACAAAAACTTTAACCTTGGTCATAACTTTTGATTGGTCAGAACTACATGTAGCTCTTTGATACTTGACATATGGATCCCTTGTGATGAGACCTTTCAGATGACACCATGACATTTGACCTTGTGACCTTGACCTTGACACAGCGAGCATTTTAAACTTTAACCTTGGTCATTACTTTTGATTGGTCAGAGCTAGCTCTTTGATACTTGACATATGGATCCCTTGTAATGAGACCTTTCAGATGACACCATGACATGTGACCTTGTGACCTTGACCTTGACACAGCGAGCCTTTTCCGAAAACGTTAACCTTGGCTATAGTTTCTATACTGTCAGTGCTAGGTCTTTGATACTTGATATGTGTCTCCCTTGTGATGAGACCTTTCAGATGACACCATGATATTTGACCTTTTCCGTCCGTCCGTCCGTCCGTCTGTCCGTTTGTCCACAAAAACTTTGACCTTGGTCATAACTTTTGATTGGTCAGAGCTAGCTCTTTGATACTTGACATATGGATTCCTTGTGATGAGACCTTTCAGATGACACCATGACATTTGACCTTGTGACCTTGACCTTGACACAGCGAGCAGGATGCATCCGGGGGCATTCGTGTTTCACAAACACATCTTGTTCCACTAAGCTTTCCAAAACTCTTATTCATACCTTATTACTCATACCTCGGGGGAACGATTTTGACACGTTCACTTTCAAGGTCAAAGGTCAAGGTCACGAGATATGTATTCACTCTAAGAACTCTAAGAAGAACGCGATAACTTGAAAAGTTTTTGTTCTATGAAGCTCTAACTTGGTATATATCATCCTTGGAAAAGTAAAAAAAATTGAAAAGGTTTTGGCTACAATCCGTCAAAGGTCAAGGTCACAGCAAGGTCATGACGTAAGCATGTTTTAGCGAAAATGCTTTATTTTAACTATGAACACTTTTAATCAATACATGATTGTTATTCTCAATAAAAAGTGTTCAATGATTGTGTGACCTTGAAGGTCAAAGGTCAAGGTCATGAGATATGAGTTATTACAAAATGCACTAAATTTGGGTATAACTTTATCCCATTTAGCTTTTCAGAACTCATGAACATGTCTAAATGTTAATATTCCAGGGAATCATTATGACATGTTCACTTTCAAGTTCAAAGGTCAAAGTCACGAGTTATAAAATCACCGCAAAATTCCTTGTAAACGCGATAACTTGAAAAGTTTTAGTGCTATGAAGCTCTTACTTGGTATATATCATCCTTGGAAAAGTAAAAAAAATTGAAAAGGTTTTGGCTACAATCCGTCAAAGGTCAAGGTCACAGCAAGGTCATGACTTAAGCATGGTTTAGCGAAAATGCTTAATTTTAACTATGATCACATTTAATCAATACATGATTGTTATACTCAATAAAAAGTGTTCAATGATTGTGTGACCTTGAAGGTCAAAGGTCAAGGTCATGAGATATGAGTTATTACAAAATGCACTAAATTTGGGTATAACTTTATCCCATTTAGCTTTTCAGAACTCATGAACATGTCTAAATGTTAATATTCCAGGGAATCATTATGACATGTTCACTTTCAAGTTCAAAGGTCAAAGTCACGAGTTATAAAATCACCGCAAAGTTCCTTGTAAACGCGATAACTTGAAAAGTTTTTGTGCTATGAAGCTCTTACTTGGTATATATCATCCTTGGAAAAGTAAAAAAATTTGAAAAGGTTTTGGCTACAATCCGTCAAAGGTCAAGGTCACAGCAAGGTCATGACTTAAGCATGGTTTAGCGAAAATGCTTAATTTTAACTATGATCACATTTAATCAATACATGATTGTTATACTCAATAAAAAGTGTTCAATTATTGTGTGACTTTGAAGGTCAAAGGTCAAGGTCATGAGATATTAGTTATTGCAATACCTTGTAAACACAATAACTTGAAAAACTCTGAAACCCTTAATTTTTTAAACGCGTATTCAAAATTTTGATCAAATAATATCTCAAACTTTACAGGTTACAATAGATTCCACCTCGGGACATGGTGAAGTTGGTCTTTTCATCGTGGATTGAAATATCTAATGTGTATTTTTTTAATCTCATTTCTAAATTGATATTTCTTAAGTCAACTCGAATTTGAAAGAGTCCGATAAAGCTTTGTACACATAGAAAGAACAACATATGTTACCATAAATTTACAAAGTTCTAGAGTGCGCGAATCTAGTTAAACAAGCTGTAATGTATACGTTCAATAAGTCCTACGTATACATTTCAGCTTGTTTGAATAGATTGGCTACTTGTTGGATTGTGCTTCTGCCACGTGCATTGGTTTATATTCCTCTCACTGTCACTTGTGTTATCAGTTGATATCATAACATGTGCAATCCCGGATGTTGAGGTGTGATACATTGTATACGTTAAATCCGTATATAACATTGGCATCGAACAAGGTCGTATGTAGTTTGTAAATTTGTGACTTTGATGCATCATTAAAGCAAAAAACAGCTAATCGTTTTACAGCACAGAATAACGAGAAACGAATTCCATTTTTCCAAAATGAAAAAAAATCGCTTTAATCAACACATATCTTTTCTGCATATACCTGCGTATGTTCACTTGTCTGCGAACCCTAGTTCAAATTTCATGCATTCTATAAAACTGCATAGCGAAACGAAGACAATAAGATAATGTTTCAATTTCACTACAGAAGTTAAACTTTAACATATATTATGTTTATATTATCTAACCGTAACACTATTGGCACGTCAATAAAGTGACCCAGGGTTAAAATTTCGAAAACTCTAATTTTTTTATCCTTCATAAGTAATCGACAGCTTTAAACACAGCGAACATTGCTCATCAACTCTATACAAGGTAAACGTGGAACCAATATGTCTCATATGTCGTTTCTTGCATAAAGTTGATAAAACGGTACCTATGTCCTGCTCATTGAATCGAAATGAATGATTTTAATTCATAAAATGTTAGAAACGACTAACAGGACCTAGTTATGTAATGTAAATAATTTCATAAAAAAAATCAAGAATGAGGTGCCATTCATAATTACTTTTTAAGATACCTGGGGCTAAGTGTCATAATAGAATTTCTGATGAAATGATAGGGAATTTTTCTTTGGCATTAGTCTATTTGTGAGATATTTATGTTTGAATTAACCGTGTAAATGTATAATTATAATATAATTATGTTATTTGAACTGAAAGTCCTATTGTGTGTATCAGTGTACAAGTATTAAGTAATTTTGTCTTTAGGTGAAAATGTTGATAAATAAGAGAATCCCTCCTCATCAGAACTATATATATGTATGTATATATAAGAGTCGAACAAAGGTAAACGACACGTGTTGGCTAAGCCACAATGAAATTTCTATTTTGCAAAAAACCGTTGCCGAAAACATTTCGCTGCAATCTTCGGAAGACAATATTCCATAATATTAGACCTATCGCTGACAAGACCAACCCATTAAAAACAAGCTATTCTCTTTTACCTTTTTAATGCCCAAACTTTCGAACAACGATGCAAAAACGTTTGTTTTTTTTTATTCGCAACAATATTCAGGGATAGTGGCACGTTTTTAGTTGAGGTCAGCAAAATAAAAATGACTTGAAGACAAATTATTTAAACTAAATGAAGCAGTTATAAATCAAATGCATAAAGTTCAGCCATGCAATCCCCCTTTCTGACACAAAATGAATTAAATGTGTTAATGGCCGCCAAATCAAAATTAGTTTGTGTAATGAGATTTTTTTCAAAATAATAATTTAGTGTTGACGTACAATTTTCAGTGCATTTTATTTTTAAATGCCCTACTGCCCCTTTAAACTTTAACTTGCAAGTGTGATAAATAGTTATCATATAAACGTTCACTTTAGTGCACATGATTTACATTTAGAATTTACAGTATACCCTCTTAAAGGGGATGTCAGGAAAATGAAAAGACAACGTATTTAAACTAAATGGAGCAGTAATAATTTGAATATATAAAGTAAAGTTTAGCCATGCGATTCCTTTTTCTTACACAAAATGAATTAACAGTGTTCACACAAAATGGCCGCCGATGGATTTTATGTAAATCTCTATACTTTATCCTCTTATAATGGATGATTGGCTTGTGCAATGAGATGTTTGACACTGTCAAATAATACATTTAGCTTCAACTTACAATAATCAGTGAAAATCTTAAAATATAAATTTGTCAAAAAACGTGCTACTGCCCCTTTATATATTTTAGATGCGTTTAGTCTTAAATTTGTTGCATATTTGATACTTTTATGACTCTATAACTACAAAAAATAATCTCATGTTAAGACTCAAGTCAACCTTACCATTGGTTTGATCTCCAACACTGCAGCCTATGATCAGGAGGAAAACAAAACTTGACAACATGCTGTTTGACGCAGAGTTCTGTTGATCTGCCAATATCAGGTATATCTACATAATGCTTTGTTGTATATGAACTATGTCTTGTTCGTGATTGGTTAGTCACTTGTGACTATTTTTAAGCAAATTTCCAAGCGTTGAAAGTTGATACTTTACACTTGTTCATCCCTGATGTTGCAATTCAGACGTGTGATGAAGATAGGAATCTGAGCCGAACATTGTCACAATGATGTTTATAGGACATATCGTGTTTCACTGTACATATGTTCGAAACTTGCACCATCAGTAGATGTTTCTCGGAAACTTTGGCTTTGTGTGTGTTTTCACATTACGAGAAGGGCTGACATTATATCACAGTAATAGCAGTATCCGTTTGTTGTGTCAAATCCCTGTTCCTAACATAATGAATTACGTTATTGATTAGTGACTGATGCCATGTGTACCATTTTGATGTAAATCGATCCATTAGGACTGTTGTGATATCATTAATGTAAAGAATCATAACAATGAATAAAACTCATGCAATGCGTAAACAAATAAACGATATTTTTTAAATGCCAAAAAGAAGGATTTGCAAATGATCTTATCACGGAAACTGTTACTAGAACATCGAACCACCTTACGCCATTTTTGTTGGAATTCATTGAAAGGTTGGATTTCTCTGAATCGAAGGTTATAGAGGCCATGTAATTAAGTAAAGAATGTGTCTGGTTTACCGGGGCAAGAGATGTTTTTGTTCACGGCCGACGAAAAAAAATCAGATATCTTTGAATAACACCTACGTGTATTTACAAATGAAACACATGACACAGGTTGTATTTCACTACGTCATACACAAATGTTGAAAAACAAACAAATAAAACAACATATTTGAGATCATTTAATATGAGTGTAACCCCTTGAGTATAACTTTGATTTTATTTAACTGTCGTCCAATTTTCATTACAGCTAAATAACGCAATATCTAATGACTATGAATACATTTTAGTGTACTCAATCTAAATCGTCTATATTTTTAAAAAGTATTAAAAATTAACAATTCTTTATAAAATTTCACATCCTACTATATCGGTCATATTGAATTCGCAAAGCTCCATATATACCCTGATACTCATCAAGCAAAATGCCGCTTATTGATGTGTAAAACTAACCAATGAAACGACTAGCATCTAGCAATAGCGGCAATATTTGGATAACAATTGAAATCAAGCTACTTGCAAAACAAAATTCAAATTGACTGAAAAACTACACGCTTAATATGCCCATTGAACATATTGACATATGTGGAATACGATAAACCGATGTTGCAGAATTTACTTTGTATGGTTATACTTAAACTAAGGGGCGACTACATCCCATTTTGAATATTCTCTTCTGACACAGCCTTAGTAAGAATATCAGAGCGTTCATAATCCTCGGGGTCAGCGACGGCATCAGAGTCTGATATAGGTACAGCCACGTATTCCTTCTCTCCCCTCCCCTCTCCCTCCCCCTCCTCATCTGACAGGTGCGCGGAATCCCTTTCATCTGTTTTCAACAGGTGCGCGGAATCTCTCTTATCTGACTTCAGCAGGTGCGTTGATTCTCCTTCATCTTCATCTAACGTAGCTTTGCCTACTTCCTCTTCATCCAAAACGTCTTCATCTTGCATGTGTACAATATCCCCATATCGCATGGACGTTGTGTTTTCTTCACCTTTCATCTCTGGTAACTTTTCTTCTCCACTTTCAATAAAAATCGTGTATTTCATCGGAAATGTTTTGGGACGTTCAGTATCGTCATCACCGTCTTGTGTGGTTGAATGAGTATCTAACTTCAATTTGTCCTGAATATTTCCCTCGGTTTTTGTCTCCCCTGTTTTTTCTACTGCAATATCCTGGCCAGATTCTGATACGTCACAATTTGGTCTCTGTCCATCGGGCACATCGCTGTCTGTCCCTGGTGTGCTAATCTCATCATCCACCTCCGCACTGAAAGTCTTGGTCTCCTCCCTGATACCATTACTGTCAAGAGGTAATTTGGTCTCCTCGCAATTGATAATCAGTTCCATATCAAACACATTGTCAGTGGCTTTGCGTTCCTAGAAATAAAAAATTATCAGCAAAATTTACATTGTAGGGAGGTACGTGTAGGTAGATTCGTTGGTATCAATTCAGAAAAGGTCAAGATTCATGAAAAAAAGTTATCTTATATTCTGTGTTCATTGCCAGTCGCCAAATCATTGAAATTATCCAATCTTCTTCGAATACAAGGAAAAAGAATATTTGCATATATGCCAGGGACATTGTATAATAAATATCAACCCTTATATAACCCTTAAAGATGCTGTTTCATACTTGCATGCGGTTCAGGCTGAACTTTAGCTATTGAGAAAAGAAATACATCACTTTGTAGAAAAAACATTCGTCGAAATCATATTTAGATTGTTTAATCAACAATAACATACTTATTTCGACGCCCAAAGCACAGTACCCCTTGTAGAAAGGGCATAGCATTTAACGAACCCGCTATCGGTGACGTAATTATTACGCGTGTAGGATTTACACCGTGTCACAACTAGCGTATTTGCATTCGATGGGTATCAACTTTGGCAGCAACGAATACCTTATTCGGAGAAAAAAACAAAACCTAGTCGTGCGCGACAAAGACGGTTTTCAAGCGTATATTTAGAGACCGGAAGTTGTGAGATGGCCACACTTGATTCACCTTTATGTTTGCTGCCGTTTCCGTAATTTTGGTAAATTATCTTATATTTAATGAATTTTGGTCCGATTTTCCCTAGGTTGGTCGCTAAATTCTCTAAAAATACAACGAAAACATTAAATATACTTAAACACATATTGCAAGTATGAAACAGCATCTTTAACTCTACTGACATATTGCGTACTAAGGCCTTAATAATCTTTAAGATACTATGAGGGACAATATCGTGTAACTCCCAATCCACCCATAACTACAGTTAATTGTAACGGTTTGTTTGTATTTTGGGGCTTTGCACTAAGAATACAGATGTTGATGTTTGTAGGTAAGAGACATTCTTTCCTCACAGAGGCAGATCAAGAAATACATAATACAGCCTCTGTTCTATATTACCCTGAGTTTGTGGGCTAGAATGGGAGGAACCTGATTGGAGAAAATCAAAGTTAGTCATGCAATCTTAAATCATCATTTTGTCTATTGAATCATGGCAAAGGCTTTGTGATATGAACCCCCCTTTCCATGCGAGAAGCGTTGTCATTTGATAAAGATATTCAAATTGCTTGTGGTGCAATGTTTTCTCGCTAGGGGAAACTGTCGGAACCCATGGATTTCGGCGTAATAGAACAGTTAATAATAGTTTACTTCTTTGAGAGCCATTGGAAAGTTGGAATGACAATAATTGTGAGGAATATAATATATATGGATGACAACTTCTTTGTTCATTGTATGCGACGTTTCGACACAGATCCTTGTGTCGTTCTACAATGAACAAAACGTCGCATACAATGAACAAAGAAGTTGTCATCCATATATTCCTCAGCATTATAGAACAGAGGTTGTATCAGCATTTCATGACTTTATCTGCCACTATGGGAAGAGAATGTGTTAGAAGCAGCAAACCTTCTCCTCTGGTTCATCTTCCTCCTCGATCTTGCACTTCATACAGGCGGGGAGGAAGCCTCGCACTATCCTCCAGAGAGGAACGATGTACATGGGGTCAACTTTGTCTTTCTCGCTGTCTGCAGACACAACCAGAGCGCGATGCAGTCTGATTACAATCGACTGTGATTCGAGTTTTAAAATATTGTCTCTAGTGGGGTTTGAACTTCAACCAGCCCGGCTTTCCTCTCATTCACAGTCTGAAGGCACCCCTATTACTCGCATGTTCTGACGCAAGCTCATATAGCCAATCGCAAGGGGCGCAGTAAAAGCTTCGATATCAGGGGCAGGTTACTCCAGTGTACCATTCGTTATACATAATCGCCGCTAAACGCTATTTAAAAACGAGGATGTGATTGGATAGCTTATGACTGGATTTGTCTGCTCTAAACTGGTGTTAGGAACATGCGATAGAGGTGGGTGCATTCAGACCAAGACGGAGAGGATGTTCTGGCTGGTTCGAGCCCCGATAGAGACAATATTGTTTATATTTTATTCCTCGGAGTACGGTTGATTTAAATCAGACTGAGCGCGATGTACCATGTGTACGTCAATCAATCAATCTTTGTTCAATACTCAGAGGCCTCAGGCCTATAGTACGTTATATAGTATTATACAGTTCAATATACATATTAATGTGTTTTACACAAACAAAAACCATAATGAAATGTGATTCAGTGTTACTACTTTCTCCTAATTTCAAATGCCTGGTATATAAAGATTTGCAAGATTCTGTATTTCTACAATTTTTTTACAGTTTAATAAATACGAGAATTTATCTCTAGATGGATGGACGTATGAGTTATATAATGAGTATTTGCCGTCTAGTCCACGAAATCGGTGGTTATACGCTCAGCGGCGAGTCGTATAACCAACGATGTCGTGAACTAGACGGTAATTACGAGTCATATTACTTATTTATACCACGACCAACACACCGACATATATAAACAAGACATATCTTTTAAAATACCATACGTAAATTGCAGACACAACCAGAGCGGGGTGTACCATGTGTTCAACATTTTATCATCCAAACTGTATTCCGCAGGAACAATCGATTTTTGAACATCAATACTAGGAGATACAGGTGTCTGACAGTCGATTTTGAACAATTACAAATGTTTTGCATCATCCCCTAACGACGTTAAAATGACAAAACGACATAAACATGAAAACGTTAGAAAGTTATTACATTACCCCCCTAGGTGATTTTGCAGTGCAGTGTTCATTACATCATTAAGTCATTCTGTTCATACATTTAAGTTGTCCTGTAACTGATGACTAAATCCAAAAGGGCCCAATGAAATTATTCTATTTGATTCAATGTATCATTCTTAATATAACTGACTAGCCCAGAGGTGCCAGAACGGGTTGACCAAAAGTGAAAAGCAATCTTATAATGATGTTGGGAATATTGCGAGCTGCATTTTAACTTGTTAAACATCTTGATTAAGTTATGTGTCATCCTTGCTTTAAGCTTTGAAACGATCCTAGATATATCCCGAATAAAAATCTAATCCCGGATGACAAATTTGCAATGGTAAAGAAACGTTAATGACAAGTTCATTGAAATAGGTAAGGACTATTAATAATGAAAACCATAAGCTATGTCCTGGGTGCCCTTCAACAAACAGTAGAACAAGGATATAACAAACTCGGATATAGCGAACAATCGGATATTGTGAACACAAGTCCCGTCTTTATATAATATTCTTAAAATTATACTCGTATAGCGAACACCGGATATAGCGAACAAAATTCATTGGTCCCTTGGAGTCCCGTTGTATCCGTTTTCTACTGAGTTGTAAACTTACGATCAAATGTAGTCAGTTCTTTAAATGGGCAGGCAGTCGCACGGTTTTTTTTATATTTTATATTTCGTTTTTTTCTTTAATGTATACGTTAATGCTAAATGTATTACTTTGATAGTGTCAAAACACAAATAAATCTCCCATAGTCAGAGGAAAAAGTATAAAGATTTACATACAATCCATTGTCGGCCTTTCTTTTAAACACCTTTAATTCAATTTGTGTAAGAAAAAATTATATCTTTGAATTATCACTGCTTCATTTAGTTTTAATACATTGTCTTTCAATTGGAACAAATAATTTTCATTTTCCTGACATCATCTTAAATCAACAGTGTGTGATTTTAATTACAATTCATTGTAGCCTTACAATTGATTGGATCCTGACTTAAGGTTCTCTTTGACTACACAAGCGAACATTTACCATTACATTATACAATGATAATCTCTAAGTACTCCTCTATTTGAGTATTTAAAAGCCATAACCTTCAAGGAAACCCCTCGCGCGGTACCATACTCACATGTGTGATCCTTTTAATGACTAAGATACCTTTTTAAGACTTTTAAAGACGATTCATATAATTAACCTGTTAAAAATCCCACTTTCACTTCCACGTTGTGAAAAGGGTTAACGTTAACGTAGAACGCCGGTACTTACATGTGGCGTAGCTGACTGCCCACCCGATGATGACGACGGCTAAGATGGCCACACTAGAGAACCAGTTGTAGGAGAGGAGGTACATCGTCTCTACACCTTCTCTGTACAACCAGGGGGTAGAAGTTAGAGCGTCATTCAGGAGGTGTAGTTGATTGAAGTACATATTTTATGAAAATCCAACTTCTTTATTCACGGTAAAGCAAAGTTTCTCATATTGATCTATACCAAGACATCATACCGCGTTTTTGTAATTTACCGCAGTTATTACATCTTACGTCTTAACAACATTATCATACTGTGAAATAAAGAAGTTGGATATCCATAAAATCTTGTAATTTATTACCTTAAAACTTCTGGAATGCCACTTAAACAGTTTAATAGCTATAGATATCACTAATTTAGTACAAAATAATTATATAGTAACAATAATAAAATTATGAATAATGATTATTATTATATATCACTCAACTGACATCCTAATGCAATTACAATAATAGAAAGTGAGCTTACTAAGCCTTATGCTTCTGTAAAAGGGGATGAAAATAAGTTTTAAGGGTGTGGCACCTGTGGCCCTTATAAGGGGCAACCGGGCCACCAAAGCTAAAATGTTAATCCTCATTAGTCAAAGAGTCTGTAGACGCAGTTTCAGCTTTCTAGATCTTATGCTTCTGGAGAAGATGACACTATGCTTAAAGAAGAAGTCGAAGATGTACACAGTTTACGGACGGACGCCGGACCCCATGCCATGCGATAAGCCCATCGGCCCTTATTGGCAAGATGAGCTAAAACTGAACCACTGCATTTGAGAAGTTGGAATGAAGAGACTTTTATTCAAAACAAATTCTTTTTTCGAACACCAGAACCACTCTTTGAGGGAGCGAATAGAGTTCAATATGCTCTCAGCAATATTTCAGCTTGGGAATGAGTAATTTTCAAGGAGCCTTTCACAATAATTAGATATATAAAACGACAGTGTTGCCATCAGATTGAATGTATAGTTTAGGGGGAAAGTGTTTGACAACAGACATAAAGAAAGGCAAATGGTAGAGAAAGTATAATAACGACTCAAATATGGTATGGCCTTTATCCATCTATCCAAGTGTATGTGAGTTCTAACTTTCATTACTGTCAGGTAATGACGAACATGAACCACTGTGCCAATCTCAGGTATCTGCTATTAATAATACTAATTTTAACGCCTAGTATCCAGATCAGGACTGCTCAACGGCGATACACATGGCGATACAATGTATATTATTACCCTGAAGGAATTGTACTTTCGAGTCAAGCTACTAAGCGTCTCGCGCGACAATATAGGTCCGTACTTTCCCTATGTTCAGGTACCCATTTATACAGCTGGGTAAACTGAGTGCAACGTGGATGAAGTGCCTTGTCCAAGGACACAACACAGTGTTAAGCCAAGGTTACACATTTTTGGTGTCTCCACCGGGATTCAAACCGGGCCTTCGGCGTGACAGGCCAGCACGCTAACCACTACACCACCGTGCTCTAGAGATAAAATAACCGTCGCGTTTGGGCGTGTACGCAAAGTCCTTCCTGATGATTGGAGGAAACAAGGTCACGTGCTCCACGGTTGAACCTATGTCGGAACGAATCGGAAGTTATTTTTCATGTGACCAAAAAGATGATATTGATAATGAAGAAGACGATGACGATGATTAATTTCAGCTATTATTGTGAACTTAAAACACACTGCTTTAGCGCATCTTCCTACGCAAGCCTAAAACCCCAGTTTCCGAACTTTCTTATTTTTCTCTTTGCTAGGAAGATGGCTTTAGGGAAGCTGCCTTACTGTGATTGTTTCAAATATTCTTCTTTGTGTGCTTTGAGCAAATTGGTTTCCATGGAATCGGCGATTTCTAAATCATTCTCTCCCCACAGAGGCAGGTGGAGTCATGAAAAGTTTATACAGCCTCAGTTCTATTACGCTGAAATCCGTGTGTTCCGGAAAAAATTGCACCACAATCCATTTGAATTTCTTTATCAAATGACAACGCTTCTCACGTGGAAAGGTTGGTTCATATCACAATGCCTTTGCCATGATTCAGTAGCCAAAATGATGGTTTAAGAAAAGCGTCGCTGATTGCACAACTAACTTTAATTGCCTCCAAATCAGGCTTCTCTCATTCTAGCCCATAAACTCGGCGTAATAGAAAAGAGGGAACAACTATAGAATTGGTTCGCCACCCAAATACTTACCCTAACACATACCCTAACCCTAACCCTAAACCTAAAGGAAAACCTAACCCTGACCTAAAGAACAGTTTAGTAAAACAATATATTATGAAAAGGGGTGGCGAACCAATTCTATAGTTATACCGAACAGAGGCTGTATCAACATTTCATGACTTGATCTGCCTCTGTGGGAAGAGAATGTTTATAAAAATTCTATGACGATAAATAGGATGCTGACTTACAGTTGTGGCTCGGTGTCCACTAAGCTCTCCGTGGTCGTGTAGGCCTGTGTGCTGTGGGTGTACATGCTCTCCGTCACGTTCTCGAGGGTGGAGTTCAGGGGGGCCCAACAGCGTTCTGTGGAGGCTGGGGGGAGCCAGGGAGTCTTCCTCCGCCTGGGGGAGAAGTTTGCTCCCATACTGATCCATGAGGTGAGGATAAACCCTACCAGAGACCCACAGATTGCCCCCTGTGGTGCAAGGAAATACTTAACTCATAAGCTAAACAAACTCACGAAACAAATACGTGATATTTTAATGAACTGGTGATGAATATATAGAGGATATTATATGAGTGTCTATGACATACTATGTGTACGACACGAGTGGCTAAATAATAGTATTTCCCGAGCGAGAGCGAGAGATATACTGATATTTAGGCACACGTGTCGTAAACATAGTATGTCATGGGCACGAATATAATATTCTGTTTATTACCGTAGTCCCAAAATTGAAGAAAATACTCAAAACATACTTCTCTGCATAGGCGGACTACCCGCCGCCGGCCCGTATAGATTGTGACGTCATAGGTGAACTGTGACGTCAAAGTATTGTTTATAACGTGTCGTCACAATGAAAAGTAATATTTTGCCCTAGGGCAACATATGAAAAATATGAACCTCGATATGACTGCCCTCGTAGGTAATAAAACTAAAATATTGTTACATCGT
Source organism: Steromphala cineraria (assembly GCA_916613615.1). Classification (NCBI taxonomy): domain Eukaryota; kingdom Metazoa; phylum Mollusca; class Gastropoda; order Trochida; family Trochidae; genus Steromphala; species Steromphala cineraria. The sequence goes on from OU744734.1 coordinate 4,044,108, forward strand.
GTGTTCCATCCTCAAAAGTGGACTAACGGTTTGATAATCTCACAGTGCTCTTCGTCAACAATATGGTCGACCGGCGAATTATATTACAATTTCTACAAAATACAACTAAAGTAGGTTATGGTGAATATTTAAAACAATATCTACTCGCGTTTCTGAAAATCAAGCCTAGACTAGACGACTTTTATAACATAAATACTTGATTATTTAATTCTTTAACACTGAAGTAGTGAAGGTCATAAAATGCTGATCCTTCCTATTGTTGTAGTAGGACTAGTTCTCGTGTGAGAAGCCTAATTTGATCAGTCATGCAAGCTGTGCAAACTGCGACGCTGATTCTAACGTAATCAGGAAAAGGTCTTATATCAAGAAATACCGTTTCAGTGCGAAAGCATAAAAATGAAAGTTCAAGTCATTTTAGACTGCTTCACGAATACTAAATTTATATTCAAATTATGTCTTTTTGTCATAACGCGGCAACGAGTATCTGAATCGGAGAAAAGAAAATATATAGTGCGCGACAAGGACGGCTTTCGGGCAGTTATTTAGGGAACGAAAATTGTGAGCTGGCCAAACTTGATTCGACTTCATGTCGGCTGCCGTTTCGGTCTTTTTAGTAGAATGTCTCATTTAATATGATTTTTTGTCCGATTTTCTTAGGTTGGTCGCAAAAAAATACAGTGAAGAAATAAAAATAATCTTCAAATATTGAACTTTACTTTACTTTGAATATGGGGCTTTAAAGTTTCCAAATAGTTTGGTTTAAACATATTTTATTGACAAAAAGTCAAATAGATCGGGCAAAAGTGAAAACACTTACTGGGCCCTCTCCAAATAGTGTGTGGGAAAGGGGACTTGCGCCTGAAAGCCGTACTTGGCTTATTACAACAGAGCTTGAATAAGTATTTTATGACTTGAGTTAATTCTGTAGGAAGAGAATGGAATCATAAATATACGTCGAAGAAATATTCTCCAGGAAGTGAGTGAGTTATTGTTAAATTGCGCTTAATCAATTTGCTGCATGCATATACGCCATGAACACAATACCTTTTCATTAGCAATGGTTGACAATGATCCGAGAAGGAAGAGCCCGGCAAGAGTTCCTCCAAAGGATGAGAGCAAGCTCGTACCAATCTATGAATTAAAAGGGCTAGTAGCACGTCTTTAAAGCTAAATAGAGGGATATCACTGAAAATGTTAGATATAGGTTAATTATCTTTAACACACTTTGAGCTTTTAGAATGTAACGTTGAATAACGAATATATGTTTAATATTAATGACTTCAAACAGAGTGTGCTCATGTTTAACAAATAGAAGACAATAAACAAGTACAGTGTTATTTATACTATTATGTAATTAGTATCTAGGAGTTAAACAACGGGCGTATAATTCATGCGTCTTTTTCAATTCTATCGGATATTTTAAGAAAGAGTAATTTTGAAGTTGAAGTATTTTTATTGATTAATTTTGATTGTTGTAATGTAAGGTCATTTACGTAAGTGAATAGATGATAACTTTATTTCTGTTTTCCAAAACCGTCGCTAGTTACAGTATTATGAACATCAGGTAAGAAAAACAACAAATTCAATAAAAAATTGACCAAAAGGGGAAATATTTCGATGATAATTCTGTAATCATGATACCAGACGTAAACTGACAACGACACAAGAAGCTACGTCGCTTATCATAATCAAAGAATCCTTACATGTCTCCTAATTATCATCATACAAACGTCCGAAAAGGCTCTGATGCAAGTGTGCGTTCTTTCGACGTCTATGTAATTATAAGATCTCTTTCAGCCTAAATGTCTCCTAAATATCACCATACAAACGTCCGAAAAGGCTCTGTTGTAAGTGTGCGTCCTTTCGACGTCTATGTAATTATAAGATCTCTTTCAACCTAAATGTCTCCTCAATATCATCATACAAACGTCCGAAAAGGCTCTGATGTTAGTGTGCGTCCTTTCGACGTCTTTGTAGTTATAAAATCTCTTTCAGCCGAAATATCTCCTAAATATCATCATACAAACGTCCTTAAAGGCTCTGATGTAAGTGTGCGTCCTTTCGATGTCTATGTGATTATAAGATCTCTTTCAGCCTATCAACCTGTATCCTCTCGACCTCAGCCTCCCACAGTACCTGAGTGAGCGGACCTCCCACCATGGCTGCCAATAGGGAGACTCCACACGCCACGAAGCCGAACACCACCACTGCAACAGATCCATGGAGGAGGGGGATGAGGCCATGCTCAAATATGTCAAGGTAGCAACTGGGTTGCAATCATCATCAAAACCAAAGACAATTTTCTCAAAGCAATAACGAGATGATAATTTACTAAGGTAGCCGTTATATGAGAAAGTTATATCATATTTAGAAAGTTGACACGTTTTGATAATGTGGACATCCTCCCTTCCTATCACAATGGCAATATTCTGTTATTTGTCAGATATATTGGTCACAATCATCCTTTACGTCTCTCATGTTTGGTTAAAGTACTTTCTCACGTCCAATCATATTTGGAATCAAAAGGTAAACGCTAATGGGTAACGTGGACATAGTTACCGTATAAGTTGATGTCATTTTTGGCTAACAATGCCAATTTTATGTATACCACTTAATATATTGGTCACAAGGGTCGCCTTAAAGTCTCTGATGTTAAGTAAGAGTAATTTCTCCCATCCGATCATACATCGAAGCAAAAACGTAAACCCTCTTTTATCTAATGCGGGAATGGATAACCTTGACAAAGTTTACCGTATACATAGATTACCTGAAAATTTCGCCACAAGAGTAGCCTTAAAGTCCCCCATGTTGGGGTAAATAGGTTGAACAAAATCTTTCCACGTGAGGGCTGAGATGCTGGAGAGACCGGAGGATATGGTGCTGGAAGGGAATAAACATCGTTATACACCCTCCTGGAACTGTTATTCACCACACTGTTATATGTCCTTGGTGGCATAAACGTGTGGATTGACGTCAGAACTATATAGTTTGAACCGGGTTGGTCAAACGCCTTGCGGTTCTTAATACTTGCCTTATGAGAAGAGAAAAGAGATGAATTTATATATGATATTTCTTCTTTTTTTCTATTATCAGATGATGGACATGAAGACCAATCTATTCTGATGGATTATATATTCATATTCATATTTGTGTTAAACTCAGTGTTCACCATGTATAATGTTTAACTATTATTTATATATACATACTACTTTGTTTTAGACATTACGCTTAACATCAACCGAAATTAAACAGTTTTTTCATCTGCTTGAAAACGACACCAGAAACTTAGCGTATCATGAATAAAAACATTGTCATCCAAATGTTTCTCTTCATTACCATCATTATAACTTCTAATATGCCACTCAAAGAAGCTTAGATCTCCTTTTTTGTTTGGGCAATGGCTAAACCACGGACAGTCGCGAAAGTTGAGGTTCGATGAAAAGTCATGTAAAAAGGCAAGACCGATATGTTGAAATGTAGAAGTAATAGTTGAGCATGATTTCACCTGAGAGAAGCGCTAAACAAGGCTGCCAGGAAGAGACCGGGCATCCCGGGGAGTTGTCTGAACACGTCAACCACCATCAGGGGGACCACCTGGAATTAATGATAATGCAGAGGAATTGGATTCAATATAGATTGTTGTGTCGTTCTCAAGCAGAGGTCAAGAATCTGTGTCGAACCATGCATACAATGAACAAAGAAGTTGTCATCCATATATTCCTGCATTATAGTTGGTTTTTTTATAAAATTGCAATGGCTGAAAAACCAACCTGATTTGGATTTTTGATTTGCTCTGACTGGAAGGGGTCACACTGATTGTAGTCATAGTAACCGAAGGCAACAATGCCCTCCATGATGGCCAGGATGAAGGTGAGGAGAAAGCCAGGAGCAACAAGGAACATCACTCTGAAGAATGAGATATATGCCATGGTAACGTTGCTATATATGGGATCACACTTTAAGCAAAATATATATTTTTTATAAAGCGTTTTCTACAAGTTTTTATTAACATTTTCAGAAACGTATCAGATATTGGAATATTTTTGTATTTGGGACCAAGCTGCTATAGTACAAATGCTTGTACTTTATTTTGTCAAATTCACAGCCCTTTAAAACATGGCGGCCCGGACACAAATAGGCCAGCCTCTTTTAATGGTGCCATCGCGGAACTAGCGCAGGTACGTCAAAGATAAATATCAATATGGTTATAAACAGGTTGAGTGGTTCACGATAAACTGGCATAGAGATTTCGGAGCTTGTCGACAAATATCATTTCAAACCATTTAGAAGTACTGAACTTGCGTTTTATCCGACCATTAATTAAATGAGGAATGAAATAATTCAGATAGGGATGATGCTTCTTACATAATTGCTACTTACGTCATTGCCTCTTTAAGCGATCCTGTGGACGAAATTCTCTGAATACTGGACTGGTTGAAGATCATAGCCATTCCTCGCATCAGCTTGCCGATGAACAGGTTCCAGAAAGTGTGTCGAACTGTCGGGTCCGGGTCGAACCTGGAATTATGTGAATTATGTGCTAAACAGTTGCTAACAGTTGCATTGACATTTTTTTTTCAATTAAACCTAGTATTATGTAGAGACAATATTAATGGATGACGACTGCTTTATTTATCGAGTACGACGTTTCGATACCGATTCTTGTATAGTTACTAAGCATAGACGAGCAATATTCCGCATACATTTTGTCTTTATTTGGCCTACAACCTCTTAAATGCCAATCAAGGAAGTGAAACCAAATATTCAAAATTCGTTCACTGACAAGTAACATTAATGAATATAACAAAATATAAGAACTTCGTTTTATAATAACAATTCTACTTCATGAATAAGTAAGCACTTTAAGGTTCCGATAGACCCTACAAGTCACAAGTGATTCTTAAAGAAGTTAACTCACTTGAAGAGATTGTTCCTCCCGCCTTCATTTGCTCTTCGCCACACCTCGCTGGGACCCCCTACATCTATAGTGCCCTGAAATATAACATCTCCACATATATTGACGCGAGAGAGCATCTTGTCCTGTCTATATACATAATGCCCCCATCCGCCCCTACATCTATAGTGCCCTGAAATATAACATCTCCACATATATTGACGCGAGAGAGAATCGTCTTGTCTATACACATCACCCCCCCCCCCCCCCCCCCCCCATTATATCTGTAGTGCCCTGAAATATAGCAATTCCAACCACAGTCGAACCTCATTTATCCCGACAATTTGGTTACACCTGAAAAATCGTCCGTCTGAATCTTCACGATTTTGTGTTTGGTGTTTAATTGGAAACTGTATTCAAATACCAGGATAATTCTCGAATTTAACTTAGGGAGATTTTTGTTTCACTATAACATCGTCAGGAAAGCGAGGGCTTGGTAAGCGAGGTTCGTTTTGTAGACAGGCCAGGTTCGACCATTCCAATTGTTCGAACGTTAAAGTAGGTCTTTAACCTTGAGGAGCATACTTTGTGTTTGATCAAACGTCTTCGATCTTCACATTTCTGTTAAAGAAATCATCAACATGCGAGAACCTTCACTGTGCTATTAACACCAAATCATGCACGTGTATGTGATGACATGAAATTCGTGTAATTCTGTTGGAATGAACACGGCACCAAATAGTTAGTTATCAGTTAAACCATATTACCCTTGTCATATTATGAGCAGTCTATATACACAAGAAGAAAAAGGAGAAGAAGAAGAAGGAGAAGAAGGAGGAGGAGAAGAAGAAGAAGAGGGCTACTGGTGGAGTGCACGCCTAGGGTCTCCTAGCCAGAATTAAGTAATGGCTGACTTACCTTGATGAGAACAGCAAACATCCCTGCGAACATAATGAACGCCTGGAAGACGTCCGTCCATATCACTGCCTTCAGTCCGCCCTACAGAAACAAACATCATTTATGCAGTTATTGAGTTATATACAGAAAACAATAAAACAAATTATTTCATAATGAGCTGACATCAAATCTATTTTATGAATTATTCAATTTCATAAGAACAGATTTATTTACTTTTGTTGAATCGCATGCTTAAACGTCGACAACAAAATCCCATCGAAGTACTTACTATAGAGGTGTAAATGATTGCCGCTCCCGCCACTAGAAATATGGAGTTCCATTGGGAAAAACCGGTCACTGCAAAATTGATTAAATGATTATCCCATTCCTCGATTTGGCAGGGCAGTCTTGATTTGAACCTCTCAACAGACATATATTTGTCTGAATATTTTACCTATGTCATGTTCTAACCCTATTCGTTGCAATGGTTGCTCTGAAATTTCCTTAAAATATCCAATGCATGCGAAAAAAAGCAACCCACTACCAAGACACGCTTTCTATGTTTTCTGCTTTCTCGTGTGTCATTACAGTAATTGATGGCTGGAAGTTTCAATGCAGATTTTACTGATTAAAAGTCCTTGGGATAATACAGTGTAGAGCAGCGAACCTTCAGCCCTTGGTAACCAAAGATAAACGATCCCATTCTCATAGCATATTGTTCCTTGTCCAGTGTTCGAAAATATGCAACATAACGCCCTACAAAACATCCATGCCATTTATTCCTTTCTAGATCAATATCTTCTGTGAGTGATCAATAGCTAGAACTGAGATTGAAATATTGATATACATGTAGACTATACAGATGAGGGTTGAAACGTTTTGTTCAATAGTGATTACCAATTTATAGATGACCTTCTTTAAATAGATAAAACATCAAATAGAATCTACTGTTAGTAACAGGCACCATAGGTTCTTTGATTATTATGTGTACTTTTAAAGCCGAATCAAAAGGTAATAATCACGCACCTGCTTCAAGCGCCGTGGCGGGACCGTACAAAACCACGCCCATATACCATATCTGTAGAAGACGGGGAGAAGATTTACAGTTAAGTTTTTTGTTTTAAGAATGGGCATTAAACGACTTAAACGAAAAATTGAGTATACAACAATGCTTAGAATTTGTGTTTATCTAACTCAAAGTTTTAACTTACATTTGTTGTAGAGCGGTCCATACCATTTTAATATTTCAGGAATCATCATTCCAAAACTGGTTCCAGAATCTAAGCCTTTCTCCAACTTTTCTTTCCTATTTCTATCTTCAACTTCAACTTCGATCAACTTACATGTTTGATATGTCGTCAATACCATTTTAAATTTTACAGTTAACAAATTCATTATCAATGAATAAGTGGTTCTAGAAACTAAGCCATTCTCTAGCTTATCTATATTTCTAACTGCACCTGCAACTTTGATATATTACTGTTTCGATTATTCGCCAATACCACTTTGAATATTACAGGAAAGATATTCTCTATCAGTAAACAAGAGGTTCAAGAAACTAATCCTTGTCAAAGTGCGATATCAAGGTAACTAATGACACACGTTTTGGATGCAGGATAGATAGTTATTTGACCATTGCGAGAATATACTAGAGATACAAGTTCCTGACAATAAGTAAGTAAAAGGGGTTATTTAATCTTTTTACTTACAGACAGACAGACAGACAGAGAGACAGACAGATTTTATTCAGTATAAGGCCTTAGGCCCAAAATACACAAAATTCAGGGTTAACAAATCTGAATAAATCTGTCTGTCTTTTTACTTACATAGTTCAGTATTCCTAGTATGGAGCCAATCTTACGCACGATTTTAGACTTAAACCGCAGCTCCAGGTACTGAAATCATACAAAACTTAAAACGTGAGAAAATATACCTTCACCAAATTTTGAAATATTAATAACAATGATTCGTTTATTTGCTCTCCACAGAGGCAAATAAGTCATGAATTGTTGACACAGCCTCTGTTCTATTACGCCGAAATCCGTTGGTTCCGGCAGTTTCCCCTGTCGGAAAAAAAATTGCACCACAATCCATTTGAATTGCTTTATCAAATGACAACGCTTTTCGCAAGGAAAGGGTGGTTCATATCACAATGCCATGATTCTGTAGCCAAAATGATTGATTTCCTCCAATCAGACTTCTTCCATTCTAACCCACAAAGTAGGCGTAATAGAACAGAGGCTGTATCAACATTTCATGACTTGATCTGCTTCTGTGGGGAGAGAATGTGATTCGATCAATATATATTAAACATTTAAGTAACAGAATTGGGACATCGTAAAGTATACATTTCATTTCAGATCTAAGTAATAATCCATTATCATGATTCATAATTAAACAGACACTTTCGCTCTCTATCAGAGGCAGGGAGGAGACATTTCAAACACTGTTATTTTTCTTATCACATATAACAGTTCATTTCAGCTGGATCCTTTAATTTTGAAACTCTGAAGCTTGCATGGTGAGATAATAATGAGGTCTTTTAGTTACTTTTTTTGGGTTAATGTTTACAATGTTGAGACGACATGTTACCTGGTACTACGGTGATACCAAACGTCTTAATGGACAACAAATGACAAAAAAGTATTAAAGGGGCAGTAGCACGTTTTTCTTAAGTTTTTTTTTCAATGTTTCACTGATGATTGTTCGTTAATGCTTAATGTATTATTTTGATAATGTCAAAAATCGCATTACAAAAACCAATCATCCATAGTCAGAGAGCACATCAAACGATATAGATAAAGTCCATTGGCAGAGATTTATTTCTAAACTCCTTTAATACATTTTGTGTAAGAAAAGGAGTCGCATGATTGAGTATTACATTAATCATTTGACTTATAACTGCCTCATTTAGTTTAAATACATTGTCTTTCAATTGGAAGCATTTATTTTCATTTTCCTGACATCACCTTATATTCCCCCTAACACGTGCTACAGTCCCTTTAAGGGAGGTATAATATGATTATACCTTCACCGATATTGTACAGACAGAATGACTTTTGATGTTCAGATGTTGGCGTTTTTGGTTTTCAGATTTTTTTCAAAAAGTGTCGCTGATGTCACAGTTCATGCAGTTAAAGTACAATGCATTAATTCATTTTTTATGGACAATGCATTTAAAATTTAAAACATAATTGGGAACCTGTTTGACGATAAATGCTATTATGAATGCGAGAACTGCAGATTCTATGTTAGAAGTAGGGTATACAATAGTACCCCTAGTCAAAACTATCTTTTTGACATATTAAACGGTTTCATTCATCAATTTGTTAACTTGCTAAATCATAAACCATTCATCGTTCATAGATATTTCTCAATCTGGAGGCGTCCAAATGAAAATAGGAATACAACCTGTAACAGCATATAAAGTTATTTTAGGAACGAGAATATACCTGAATATTTAATTGGATACACATAAATTAACGTAGACAATGGTCTATAGCTGATTAACCTTTGAAGGATTAATATTCAAATAATCAACTAAAAGTCAAAAGACAAGCCTCGTTTTGCAGCAGGTCTACAGCAGGTGCTTTTTACTTTAGTATGTCATCATACGTCCTGTGCACACCTTTTGACGTTAATTTGGGTACATAGTTGCATGACGACCTTCTTCTAGTTAATGTTGATGATAATCAAAAATCAAAAAATGATTCATTGTTGTATGATTGAATTTAGAATACAACAGGAACATTCATCTTGGCCTCAGTCATATATAAGCGCTGATCCGCTGCAGATGTACTTGTGACTTTTATTGGTAACACATTTTATATTGTAACTCCTACTGGCGTGTATGAGAGTTCGTTTGTTCATATGGATGTTGTAGTCCAATGCGTCAGACGAGTCCTCAAGCAAGCCTTTTACAATCTCCTGACAACTGGAATATGTACTACTTCATGTATTCTTGCATGTTAAATGTCGGGTCTTTTAGACATTGCCTCTAAAGGTCGCTGAGGATTGAATCACTATGAATGATGAAGAGCAATATGTATATATATGCCATACAGGCATTGGTCAAATGGATGTAGTTCTGGTGTATAACTGGTGTAATTTGTTGCGCTCTTTGAATATGTGACCGTTTCTGTTAATCAATAGAAACTGATGAGACCTCGAAAAATAAAAGTTTCTTAGGATGGAAACCATTTGATGTTAAACAACAGTTGTATATATGCCATACAACGGTCAAACGGGTGTAGTTTATATACATATGGTATTTTAGTATCTTTGCTAAATGTCTTCAGTCTGGTTACAATCGACCATGTTTTTGTTTTTTTTTTGTTTTTTTTTTATGTGGCGCAGTTAACTTTATCCATCTTGTATTTTACACATGTTGTACTGTTGGCCTCATGGCCATTTATACGAAATAAATTACTTACTTACTTACTTACTTACTTACTTACTTACTTACTTACAATCGACCATGTTCGAGATACAAAAGTTTGAAAAATCAAGGCTACCTGGGTTCAATTCAAACATGTGCCATCGGCCTTTTTTTTTTTGGGGGGGGGGGAGTCAATGGAACATGCTCGAATTCAGTAGCGTCAATATTTCAAAACTCCGAAACACTGTTGAATAAATTTTAATAAGACTGAGGAGTAGTTTACCTCATAGGCGCTGGTCAGCTTGAGAGGATACACGACGGGCACGACGAGGTAGATGCAGATGATTTGGGAGCACATGTAACCGAGACTCCCGATCAGGTACTGTATCCCGTACACATACGCCTCTCCCGGCATCCCCAGCATCATTATCGACGACTCGAACGACACCATCAGAGATATGGCAACCGGAAGCACCGTCATTTTGCGGCCGCCGACGAGATACTCCGAGATCGTACGTTGTTTGCCGCCACTGAACGCTTGGTAGACGCCAATCCCCAGAGAGATAGCCAAGGTAGCTCCGAACACTGCGTAATCGGCGATATGGAAGGAGTGGTCTCCCCCTGTTCCGCCATCACTGTAGCCGCCCATACTGTTTAGATGTCTTCAACGCTATATAGCAAAACATAAGTCAATCATCTAAAGAGGAATGCGTTTTGGAGGTTGCAATGATGTTACCCATAGGTCGATCTCCAGAATTGAAGCAGAATTTGACTATAGATCCATGCTTGTAATTTCGTTTTATTTGGTCTGAAAGTGAAACCCAAACATGATAACACCATGATACATGACTCACTTGATGCCGCTTTTCTGTGCTAGTCAACAAGAGGTTGTCATTGTCATATAGGGGAGATATATAAAATACCATAAATCTCTCTTTCCTCTAATCAAAATAATGCTTAAAACATGATAGCTATAGTTTATGTAAAGATGAAAGGTGGCTGAATTAGATAACACTAATAGATATTCACTTTAGATTTGGGAGGAACTTGATTGTGATGTTTATCGTTGCTTCCATGACAAATCTCGTGGACATTCTCACGTTTTTAATGTATTGGTGGTTGTGGCGACTGATACGGATCATTCAGATGATTTGAGGCAAATCCAGACAGTGGCTATTGAAGACATGTTTATTTAGAAAGCCATAAATCATGCTTTTAAGTTAGTGTAATATCTTATAATTCATGAGTAAAAATAATTATGAGAGTGCTTTCCTTAGTACAATAAGAAATACTGGTTTCGGAAGAGCTAAAAATTGTCCGACGTAACTCCACAGGTTGGGATACTTGGTTTGCTCTAATGTACTGATTGACCTTTAACATGTTATTGTCAGTAGCAGCTAGTCGCTCCCGATGTAATAACATCGATTTCCAAATTTGACATATGTGATTCTATCAACATACTCTGTGTCTCTTTAACTCCGCAGGTTGGGATACTGTGGACATGGGGTTTGTCATTTCCCCACAAACACAGATGATGAGGGCAGTGCGACATGGTGTAGATGCATCCAAACATAATGTTTATCCCTGATCCTGACAAGTTTACCGTTGTAAGTTGGACAAAGGGCGGTCATACAACGACAAACAACCTTTTTTACAGGGTCAGTTTCGACTGAAGTTTCAGCACAACATCATGTTTATCAATGAGAATGGCACCTAAGAGGAGATCATTTCATAAAATATTGCAACTGCCAACTCTTGCGCTGTTCTGTTAACTACAGTCCAAAATTGGATCTTCTTAAACACGGTGAATGATTTGCAGTGAACGCTTACTTTCCGAGAACGCCACACAAAGTTCGTTCCCGTACAAACTTTCAGTTGGTTTAAACTTTTTTTTAAACTCCCATGTGGAATGGCGCAACATCTTCAACCAATGAACATATGAAGAAGAACAAGTTCTTATGGATAATCAACTTCTTTATTGCATGAATGCGACGTTTCCCTGTAGATGCTAACACAATAAAGAAGTTGATTATCAATAAGAACTTGTTCTTCTTCATCAAACCTTTTCTAAAAATGCCGCTCAAAGAAAGCAATGGACATATCAAATAGATTTTCGGTTTGTGAAATTATCGGGGGTGACTAGACCATTTACCGGACCCGAATGATCCCGTATTCTTTTCCTTCATTATATAATGATGTACAGGGATTGCAATACCCCTGAAACCATAAAGACATTGAGTATCCTACGTGAATGATATTTTACCTGACGCATATTTACCTGATTTTACCTGATGTCCCCAGCCCAATGGTGAAGACGATACCTACAGGGTCAACGGCTTGCTGTCATCTGGGGGGTCAGGGGAAATGTATGTGCATGTTCCTGACTTCTCTCTAGTCACGGCAATTAACAAAGATGTGCTCGACCATATATTGAGGAATATGGTTGATGTTGTGACGTATAGCATGTGCATGTACATACGAACTACGAATGATCTAGAATTTGATTCTTAGTCCATAAGTGAAGGTAGCTCATAATTTCAATACAATTTATATACTATATGAATATTTTGCAGCTTCTTTTTTCTATAGATACAAATTTTGATAACAATCTTCTATAGATGTTTGATGCCGGGTAGAAACCAGAAATCCTTTATGACATTATATTTACCGATATAGCATTACTGTGAAATTAGATGATCATATTCTTGAAAACGGTATAAGAATATATACCGAATCGTCGCTACTGCCAAATAAAGAAGTTGTTCATCCATAGAATTACTCTTTTTTTTTTTTTTAAGTTTTTATTTGTTCCCACAATTACATATTGAAACAAAACCATGTCATATCAGTGACAAGACATATGGTCATGATGATATACATATACATCTCTATGAAAATCAGAAAAACAATATGAAATTACATGTTTGATCAAAGATAAGGGATGAAAGGAAACCATTTATTTTCACATTTTTGTTCGTTATTCTTTCTTTTTGCAATAAATTTTTCAGCTTCGTAAATCAATTTTAACGTTTTCAAAAAGTTACCAAGTTTTGGAATTATATTTTTAATATTGCATATATAAATATGTCTTTTTGCCGAGAAAATAATTTGGTTTAGTATTTTTTTAAAATAAAAACTACCAAACCAAACAAAGTATTTTGTTATTTTTATTTCTAGCTTGGGATAGGTATTTAGCCAATTCTCAACGTTTCATTGCAATCCCAATAAACATGACATATGGATTCCTGCGTGTCATTACAAAAAGTACAAGTGTCGTTATCTATCAGTTTCATTTTTAAAAGCTCTCTTTTTGAATATATAATACCATGTAAAAACTTAAATTGAAAATCAATAAGTTTGACATCCAGAAAACCATAAATGTCAAAAATCTTATGACATTCTATGTCACAGTCAAAAAGGTTTTCCCATTTCAAACATTTCTGTCATCAGAGATGAGTTTATCATAAAATATTCTAGATCCTTTGGATAGTGGAATAAGGCTTTTGTTACAGGAACTAATATTCATGTTATTAATGGGTATCATACTTTTATTATTTATAGTTTGTATCCATGGCTTTGGCAATAAATAAATAACATAGTTGTAATCTAACACTGTTCCTCTGATGCCATACATAGATTTAAATGTTTCAAAAGGCATAAAACCTGATATGTCATACAAGTCTTTAATTGATAATATTCCTCTGTCAGCCCAATGTTTTATAAAGTGGTGGGTATTTTTTAAATTGTGATTAAACAAAAGGGGCTGAGCTAGGATATCATCAATATTATCATTATCTATTTCATTCTTCTTACAGTATCTACTCCATGCCTTCAGAACGTCAAGCCAGTATGGATTTATAGAATTACTCTTGTCTTTCTTAGATGATCAAAGCATTTTTGAATAACCATGATACTTATTTTGATGATTAATTATATCATAGGAGCAGGTGCGCGCTGGCCTGAAAGCATTAGTCCCTGATTTCATGGCATTTCCTGTCTAACTAAATGTAGCTAATTTGCTGGTGTCCGTCGTGGTGGTCCTATATAATGACTCGGTCTGACCGACTAGGAAATGAGAATGACTAGGCTTAAAGTCAGGTGTGTAAAACCAAAGAACTATCACGAGGTCATGCTTGTTTTAATGAGGGCTGGATATATGAATAAAGACCCACACAGCATATGAATATATTCATTCATTTTCTTCAAACGTAATCGATCATTGTTGTAATGAACAACATTTCAAATTTTTTATTCAAACATAATGAACAGCAACCGTGAATCATCAATCCCTGAAAAAACCCAGTCAGTTTTACTGCTACAATAGAACATTCAATTTTGACGTCTTTCATTCTGGTAGGGTGGCTTTCATCCAAGGATAATCAACATGGTGGAATGGTTGACTGATAAATCGAGATAACTTTTTTTAATTTTTAACTGATAGTCTAAGCCATATTATTTTTCAACTATTCAAAAAGAGCTTGAAAATTTAAATATGAACAAAATTTTAAGTTTGATTCAAACATGCATACTGAAGAGCAAACGTGGATCACAAATCCCTGAAATCAAGTCAGTATTAATGTTTAAGAGAACATTGAACGACCTGCTGTTGTGACGTCTTTCATTTTGGAAGTTGTCTTTCATCTAAGGTCATTCAACAAAAATTGTGGAGTGGTTGATTGCTATTAAATGGAGATTACTTTTTTCATTTTTAACTGATAAGCAATAGGTTGTCATTTTCAACTTCTTTTTATCAAAACAATAATAGCAGGACCATAACATCCGATTGTTTCCTTGGACGTAAACTTAATGTGAAGAACGGAGATTTGTCTTAAAGAAATGGGGTTATATCTTAGTAGGGATGTATGGTCGTTACATAAACCAACGGATCGGCATTACCCCGTTAAATTGTCTACAACATAGGTTTAACTTGTTACGCCACGTTATTTTGGATATATCCTCTCAAAGCCAGTGTTTTACAGTCTCTCGGAGAGCAGTTGATGACATTTGACATAAACATAACCACTTGAAAAGAAATTATCTTTATATCTCATGAAATAATTGTTTGTGAGACATTTTTTCGGAGATTTAATACTGAATAAAGTCAAAAGTTCAATCATCTGTCATCATTGTAGTGTCGCTAGGACCATATCGGAGCGAATGTGATCAAATCTGGACAAGTGATATGTTCGTTATAAGTAAATCTGACGAATCCTGGTGTACTCGAATCCAAGCCCTACGATTGAACAATTCGTTAAAGACTTAGCTTTCTGACTGATATAATTAGTGAAAATAACTACAAGGTATCACATTCAAATGTTATAATATATTAATAAAATTTGGTTTATTTTTGTTTTTAAGGTCAACAAAGTACTCGACACTGAAATCAACACTCAAAGATGACAACGAAAACACATTTTCCACGTTAATTAAAGACAGTAAAAACTTCTGGTCTCAAGTGAAATCGTTGACTAGCACTCGCATACACTCCGCCACTATAACGTGTGCTCAATGGACTGAGTATTTCAAGGACGTGTGCAACATGTGGAAAAGCAGATGCTATCAAAGCCGTATGAAAGTGTCTGTTTGCTTAACCCTTTTTTGGTACTGATATTTAATAGTATTCTTTCGTCTGGTGTTTACCCACAGGAGTGGTCGAAGGGGATTATTGTTCCTATGCATAAGAAAGGTAGTGTAAATAATGAAGATAATTAAAGGGGTATTTCGTTAATGGACGTTCTTGGCAAAGTCTTTTGCATAGTAATCAATAATCGTCTTCAAATTTTGGTTTATGATAAAATTCCAGAGGCCCAAGCACGGTTTTGTAAAGGGTATTCCACAACAGACAATATATTTTCTTTGCAATGTCCCGTCCAGATGGAACTCTCAAAAAGTGGTGGTCGTTTTTATTGTTTATTTGTGGATTTTTGAAAGGCTTTCGATTAAGTCAAAAGGACATTACTGTGGTATTCACTTTTAAGACACGGTATACGAAGCAAGTTAATTCTTATTTTACGGGATATGTATTCTAAAATATGGGTCGCTGTTCGGCATTCTCATTCTTCCATCGGTGAATGCTTCGAATCAGTTAGTGGTGTGCGTCAAGGTTGTATTTTAAGTCCGTTTCTTTTTTCAATGTTTATATCAGAGTTTCAAGGTAAGGGACATTTTTGTTGGGTCAGATTTTTAAGACTTAATTTCATTACTGTATGCTGGTGACCTTAATTTATTTGATGACACAGTGACAGGCTTACAAAGAAAGATAGATATCTTCGTTTAAATGAAAAGTGGTTTTATAATGGCATTCAAATTAAGGCTTCAACTTACGTTCATTAAAAAGGTTATGTATCCAAAACCCTAATGTGCCGGTTTGTTTGATGCTCAAATTATTTGATAGTAAGGTTAACCCGTATTATTGTATGGCTCTGAAATTTTGGGTTTGAGGAAATCTATTGAAAATATTTCATATTATTTTTGTTAAAATGTACTTGGTGTTGGAAAGCATGTCTCTAGTAATGGCATTTTAGCAGATTGTGGCAGATTAAGCATTTATGTGGATTATTACGTTAGATGCAATAAATATTGTAAATTGTTGAGGATGTCAGAAGATCGTTATCCAAAACAGTCTTATCTTCTTATGAGGAAACTAGATTCAATTGGCAGAGTAACTTGGGAAACGTCGATTAAATATCTTGTATGTTCCTTTGCTTTCGAATTTGTATGGTACAGTCAGGATGTAGGCGATATTACATGTTTTATTTCTAATTTCAAGAATCGAATTGTGACCGTAAAGAATAAAATATTTTTGGTAAAATACATGAGTCTTTAGATCTTATATATTTCAAAGAAGTTAAATCTTTGTTTAATATTGAATATTATGTATCTTCTATTAATTATATAGCAATCCTTAGAACTATTTGTTTATTAAGATTTCATGTACTTCCCCTGAGATGTAATATTCGGGGTGTTACTGTGAATAGAATCTGCAAAATGTGTGAATGTGGCCTGATTGAAAATGAAATTCACTTTTTGTTTAAATAACAACACAATAGAATATTATCTTAAGTTAATATGTAAATGTGCAAATTATTGTAAGGAAGCTCTTGCTCTAAGAAAGCGTGCTATGTCTTCTGTAATAAGGTAACTACAGTTTTGTACTTTTATTTGCTACTCTTATTTTGTGATTGCAATTGTACATGAGCTAATGGTCTACAAAAACCGGAATAAAATGAATTGAATTGAAATAAATTAAATTGAATAAGGTCACAAAAGACGAAACTGCATCGTTTTGAACCTGAACCATGTGATGTCATGTGACTTTCAGTTTTGACCCCTAAGCCCGCTCTCAGTAACTGACAACAAAATCTCAGTTTGACAGTCTTTATTTAATTCGATACATAACTTTGTACTAATTTATAAAGTTTATAGGGGGGGATATACAAATGTTCCTTAGATTCTTAAAGGAGAGGACAAATATTAAATATTAAAGTAATATTTGTCACGGTCAAGCATTCTTTCAAAATAGAGTTATTAAAAAGGCATAAGAAAAATCAAATCAAATGATTTATTTTTATATCCTTCAATGTGGAATATTGCACAAAATTAGTCACATTTGATTTGGGAGTTTCATAAACTTTGATATTGATTATTGAATCAATGTAAAGGCAACAATTCATCTCAGATAGAATCGACATAGTAAACCAGCGCTGAATGTTCTGATATTCTTCCAACCTCACCTCAAGATCTGTATTCAAGATTATAGAAAAAGTGTCTTGGTATTTCAGTGTTTACAGTTTTGGCACATACTCAGGGACTTGGGTTTGAAATCTTTTACATACCCTTGTGACCTTTAGTGAAACAGGGTAACATTTTTTTATTTGACAACTGTACCTAACCTGAGTCAACTTTCTAAGCAAAGCCTAAAATGCCAGTTTCTGAACTGTCAGTTTTATGCCTTGCTGCATACCCTTGAATTTGTGCTTGCTCTCTTGCCTGTAGGGTGACTATAACAGCCCAAAAATGTAAAGGATCAGCAGTAAGGCCTAAAATGACAGTTTACGGCTTTGACTAGGAAGATGGACCCGAGTAAGTTAGCTAGATTTATTGCAATCAAATTTTCTCAACACATGACCAAACCATGTCAGTTTCAATGGTTACTCTAAATGAGCAAGGGCAATTTACTATTTCTTGATAAAATATTGTAATTAGTTATAAATTAAAAATCATCGAAACATTTGGCTCGTCAACAACAATAAATAATGAAAATTTTTAAGCCTAATATCCAGTGCAAGCACTGCTCATTGGCTGTACATTATTTCCCTGAAGGAAGTACTTTCAAAGCCGCTACTAAGCGCTTCGCGCGACCACATAGGTCCGTACTTCCCGTATTCAGGTACCCAATTGTACAGCTGGGTAGACTGAGTGCAATGTGGATGAAGTGCCTTGCCCAAGGACACAACACGGTGTAAAGCCCAGTTCACAAATCTTTGGTGTCTCCACCTGGATTCGAACCCGGGTCTTTGGCGTGATAGGCCAGCACGCTAACCACTACACCACCGCGCTCTGCGTCAACAACAATCCATTTCTCATAATCCTCAAACAAATGTCAAGATAAAAGATAACCTTTGAAATTAAGGTAAAGAACATTTGATTGTTACAAATGACACATTAACTTTACTGGAGCAGGATAGGGGAACTTGGTTCTTACACTCACATATTTGTGAGTCAGACTGGGTGTGCGCTTTTCTTACTAACAGCAAATTTACCTATCTTGTTAAGTGTAAGTCAGACCATTTCTTTCAGTGGCATTTTGGAAGTTGGTGTGATGAAGAAATACAAATATATGGATTTACAACTTTGTTACAACATTTTTAAATATAATCCCACTATGAATAGAGATCAAGGGTATTACATCCCATCAGCATACCACCACTTCATCAAGGCCAATCAACGCTTATCCCTCTCATCAACCCATTGTATATCTGGCTTCCAATTATTGTAAATCACTCTGTACATCAACCTAATTAATTGTAAAAAAATAGTTTTGTGTTATGTATATATTCTCAATCTTCAAATGTTCAGCAGCATTTGCTTGAAAATGGTGTTAGTACCTACACTAGAAACGTCGCATCTCTTTGCAATAAAGAAGTTGTAAATCCATATATTTGTATTTCTTCAGACCAAACATAAGTAGAACTCCTTCCAGCAAAGGCTAACATCCTGAAATGATTTGGTACGACAAGAAACACTGTACTCATCACCACTGTCTCTGCTTTCTCAGTTTGCAAGGTTTCATGGATTCATGTACATAAATAATGTACTCATAAATCTTCTTCGAATCTCACAGACTGTGTGACTTGCCTTCCTTCAAATCCCAGGTTAAAACACATTTCTTTAGAGAGTCTTTCCACCTGAGACTGATTCATGTTCCTTCTATATGCGCTTTCACCATTGTCTGCATGGAAAACAGCGCTTCATGAATATATCATGATGATGATGATGATGATATACAAATTGTTCTTAAGCTGCATATTGATTGTGGCCTTATGATAGAACACTAAATAACAAACAACAGACCGAAAGTCTGAACCAAAATGTTGAATCGAAGCGTGAAAACCTACATAAGAAGCTTCGTTGAAAATGTCCAGCTTTGATTTTGAGGAATATTTTGGCACAAGGAACACAAATGTCTGTTGTCAAGTCGGAACAAGAGACTTCAGTCTCCGCTCTATCTCCTGTTTGCGGTTCCAGAGTTGTTCCATGCGAGCCCGGTTGAGTTCCAGCCTGTTCTCGAGACTCTGTAGTAGCGGACCGGCCATAACATCCATGATGTGGCACTCTGACTTGGTGTACACTGAAATAAAGGTGAAACACTTCTGTAGAGTTTAGAAAGGCAAGTTGGTTAGCTGCTGATATTGTCATAGCTGGTAAAGCCTGACTCTGAGGAATCTCACAAGGAACTTGACCAAACCATGAAAAAGAATTTTTACTATTGCGGATAGTGTGATCCCAATATATTTAACAGGGTTTTTTAACTTCTCAAGACCAAAATTTAAGACATTTTCAAGGCTTTCTTAAGGCTTATAATTCAAGGAAGTAGGATCAAGCTTGATTCAAATCTATATCCTCAGAAAAACACAAAGCAATCGACTTTCCTCAATGGAGTAAGTCGACAGTGAAAATTACATAAAAATTTCTGGACGTACTAAGTAACTCGAAATCTGTGTTGCAGCAGACACATTTTAGAACAATTTCAAGACTTGTAAGGCTTTTAAGGCTGTGTACGGCCATAAGCCTATTTTCAAGGCTTTTTCAAGGCTTTTATGGACCCTGTATAACAATGTTACACTTATGAAAGAGTATGAAAAGAAGCTTGAAAATAGCAAGCCCATAATCTGTACATTTTAATGTTAGCAGGAAAAACAGCCCCGCCCAGTTTGGTAGGCAGTAGGGTTGCATTCATACACAGATAATATATAGATACTACAAACAAATCAGGAGGGTGTTAAAAGTGTTATACCTTATGGGGCAAGTTTGGAGCAAAGTTAATGTACCGAAAAGGCAGAAAACGCTTCAGAACTGGCCACTGCATGATAGGGTGACCAGCTCGCTTGATGATTTGGGAAGAATGACCATCACATACACAATTAGACATTTCGATACAGAAATAAAGGATGATCCTTTAAATTCATGTCATATGCAAATAATTAAAAAATATTTTCCATACTGACAGCGCTACAGCTAGTATAACAATAATCATTACCATATATAAATTTAAATCATGTCAGTGATTGGGAAAGGCAGGTGCCATGGGCCATACTGCACATTGGATAACAAAGTCCATTAAAATTTTGAAGTTTACTATTGAGGTATGTGCAAATTCAGAAAATTACTAAAAACCCTGAAAATGGCCCATTGTCAAAGATGTCTTTCCCATTCCCTGCATGTGCATACAATTTTAAAAAAATTCCAAACTGACACCTCTGAAGAAGTTTTATCTATATCATATATAACTAACCAGATGCATTGTGGATCTTGGTGATGAGGTCAAGGTTGTGATGTTCCGTGTTTTCGTACGCTTCCTGCTCCTCCATGCTAAGGATTTTGGGAAGATCTACCAGTGACTCCAGGCAGGCCTTGCCGATACCTTGACTGGGGACAACGTGCAGCGGTATCTCCACTCTATCATAGCTGCAGGAAATAGAATAATAATAATAATAATAACTAGGTATTTTTATAACGCTAGTATCCAGTAAAGTCACTCCGCAAAAGCGCTTTTTGACAAAATTGGAACCGCTGAGAATATCATTCGATGAAGAGGAGGGTCTGAAACTATTTTTAACTAAAATGTTGTCAGTTCTGTGATCGAACCTATCTCAAGAGGACAAGGGCTGCTGTGGAGAAGCTGCGATCACCAAAACGTATTCTGCTGTTTGTTAAAATAAATGTTGAAATAACACATGTTTTCAACGTATATGGCAATGCCCCCGCCATTTTGAGATATTTCTCAATATTTGAGATTGAATGCTGTCTAAATCCTGTGTTGGCCTGAGAAATGTAGTGAAGGTCATCACAGTGAACAATTGTTTGTGTAATCTGTCAATGTAGGCTTAAAACAAACTTTATGGTAAAACTGCTCAGGCAAATTGTCAAAGTGGTGTGGTGACATGTACATAAATGTCACAATAAGTAAATGCTCTATTCCTAAATGTATGCTGTGACCACATTTGAGGACATCTTGTAAACAAGAGGAAGTCAAAGTGCCTTGGTGACCTTGAAAATAAGGTCATGGTCATACAAAGAACCCCCCCCCCCCCCCCCCCCCCCCCCCCAACTAATTTCGTGACCAAAGATCTTCTATATCAATCACTGATGATTTTTGAATACATCATGCTAACAAAATGTATGTTACGGATGCTGAGAGAACAAATTATATATTATCATAATCGACCAAATAAGCACCCAGGGAGCTTAAAAAGTACCTGACATTATCTGTCACAACTTACACAGCATGAATCACATACACATTGAATTGCATATTGCTAGAGAATGTTGACTGACTGGATGAAACTAAATAAAACCTGAAAGCATTTCACTCCAATCAATCAATCTTTGAATGGCTGTCTGAATTACATGTATGTATGTTTTTTATTCCTAAGAGATTATGTACTAAGTGAAGAAAGAGCCCTCTGCCCACTTTGTTGAAGCAATGGATAATAAATCTCTTCTGTGGATAATTTGGTATGAAACCTGATTGATATCTGACAAAATCAAAGCAATCATCGATTTAGATTTGATGATAAAAATCAATTAGCAATCACTAAATCTTGAGATACACTTACTCCAGCGGTCCATAGTCTCCCCCACGACTGACGCTCTGGAAACACGTCAGCTGAACTCTGTTCACCTTCACAGAGGGAAACAAAGCAATTAATATTGATGTGTTTATATTCAAAGCCTCTATTGTAGTTTTACTTCTTTGATTGGCATTCTAGGAGTTGGTGTGATGAACAATAAAGACAATTCCTTTGGATGAACAACTTCTTTATTACGGAAACATCACTTTCAAAGAATAAAGAAGTTGTTTATCCATCATTCTTGATAATTCTGATAATATATCCACTAACCTCTGGAACCAATCAGGGCGCAATGCGATTCTTAAATTACCTCCCCTCAGTTGCATTACCGTCTTTCAGTAGCCAATCAGATAGGCCTTTGAGTCAGAAATAGGAGAGGAATCATATAGGCAGATAAATTATGATCGAGTGAGTTATGAGATTATGAGATATACTGTTTTATCATATGATTGAGGGTGAGATACTCTGTTCTATCGGTGAAATAAATTCTCTATCCAGCTACAGTGGCGATAACCTTTATCTTCACTCTACTGAGTGGTGATAAACTTTATCACCTATCGAGTGACATAAAGTTCGAGAGTT